>OX421895.1:21103964-22350087 GCA_949128065.1 Beris chalybata | reverse complement strand
TATAAGCCGTTTTCTACTCTTTTTTTTCTTGAGATAAGACAATTTCCAGTGAAACCCCAAAGATTTTTTTTTGTAATACTACCAATATGTAGCCAATGAATGCTTTGCGAAAATCAGTATACAAGTCATTGATATCCGGAGTTTAAGCAAGAGTTTTAAAATAGCACTAAGTTATGATGATTGATGATCGACCACAAACAAATCCATGTTACTTCGGAGAAATATAAGTATGTACCAAAATAAAGAATTTATGAATGTCACACAATTTGAAAATTGGTCTGTAATTCCACCAGATGCTTAAGAACACATTATTGTGTTCATATTCATGGGAAAAACATTAAACTAAACTTTACGTAAAAATCGCAAAAATCTTCCAATTTAATTTGAAAGTTAATGAAGACACTATAGAACACATATACTATATTACGAATAGTCAGTCAGTAGTCAAATGTCGTGCATATAGTTTAATGGTGCGCTTACACTCACCCTTGAGGCTCGCCTCGAGGCGAGAAGCTACCCCCATCAGGCCATTGCAAATCGGTTCTCAATGTAAGACCCTTGCGACTGCACGAGCTATTTCATTGATTGATTTTTTGGTGGGGATAGAGGCTCGTCGCAAACGCTGAGTGTAAATGCACCATCAAGCTTGTATTCAACTGAATGCTAATAATTGTAAGGCTGGCAATTCACTACTTATATTACTTTATTACTTTAATACTGTCGTTTTTTTCTTTGCCACATTTTTTTGATCCATTTTGATAGGATCTATTCCATACTATCAATATTTGACAGTACGGCATACACTGTAAGACTAGTTTACAACTTGTACCGAATTTTGAATAGTTAGGGAGAGGAATAAAGACTGATCTGTAGGCTGAGAAGCTTGCTACTTCCTTGGGTGCAATACTGGGTCTAGTAATACTTGTCGAAGCTAATTGCACAACTCATTTATTTTTTTGTTCTAAACATATCTTACTTTGTCATCGTGTCGATTTCTAAGAAAACATTGCAGGTAATACCGACTTGAATCTTGTGTAAACAATTTGTCATAACTTCGCCGAAACCGCTGTAAAATCGTCACAATGACATGGTGAAACACCATATTAAAATCTTACGCCTTAAATTATAGAAATTATAAATCGTGTACTTGAAGTTATCAAGAAACTTCTTAAGTCTATCGTTCGGAAAGCTTTGATAAGGAGACAGCAAACAATTGTCGAATTCATCAAGAAAATCATTTTTATTTTCGCTACTGATTATTTTACCATTTAAACTAAATGTGCTTTGATGCTTTTCCAATTATTGTTTTATTTTATTTTCTTAAATATATTGTTGTTATTATTGTTTCTTATCCTGTAAATAACTGCATGTCGTAACTATAATTTCAGAATTGGACAAATTGTGCAATATGTCAATTTTTATCCGTGCAATCACGCTAGTATATAGTATTGTTATTAATTTTACAGATTTCAATTGCATAATACAACTAATGACATTATACAATAAGTTGCAAAAAAAAAAACGGTTAAGGAGTTTCTTGTTCAATCGTTTTGATTGGTATGAAAACATTAAGGCAAAGTTTAGTAAAATCACTCCACACGGAAACAACATCGGATCTTGGCTAGAACCTTGAAGGCTTCCATACTTTTCTCGATAGAGTACTTAATTCAATTTCTAATTGGTCTAATCAGTCGTAACATAATCCTGAATAAAATTCATTTATATAATCACATAATCATCATGTAATCTTTCATAAAAAAAATTATTTGTTTTTCTTTCCTCTAATTATTTATATGAAATTTAAAGTAAACAAATTTTTTCCACTTTCCAGACACGATTTATTTATGCTTCATAGGTATGTAAAACATATTTCAGAATTAGAGGCAATCACTTCGAAAATAAAAACAATTTTTTATTACTGTTGGAAAGTGTTTGTACAGGGCGATTAATTTTTGGTATTTTTTTTTAAAAAATAATTCTGCGTCATATTTATTCGGCTTCTTCAATAGTAACTCCACATGATTTTGTAGTTTGCTTCGTTATAAATGTTGTCATGAACGTGAGCGCTTAAGGCGACGCGAGTGCGTAAGGCGAAGCGACGCGATAACTTTCCTCCACCTCGCTAATCCCTTTAATAATTATGTCTGTAAAACTTTTCTTACCAATAGCATAGTATGAAAAGCCAGTTAGTCTACTCATTGAGGTCCAGATCCATTCCACCTTGTTACTAAGATCGAAGCTATTGTGGCGCCCCTCAAGGCTCTATTTTGTCCCCTAAACTTTTTTCTGTTCATGAATAGTCGATAGCTTTATCACGTCGCCCAGTACAAAGCTTCTTAGTAGTGCAATTCAATAAATAGCGTTCTGATAAGGTCCTGGAAGTAAGCGTCTGTTCTTTTTGCACAAAATTTTAAGTGTCTCATAGCTACTGCTTTTTTTGTAGCAACTGTTTAGCTCCTATACCGCTTTTGAGGCCTGAGGAAGCAATCAAGAAAGGTTTCTTGGTAAGTTCTGTGTAGTGTTGTTCGTTTTTCTGAGACAATGAGTAGTAAGTCCATAATTAGGTTGAATTCGAACCCAGAGGTCTTGGTTGCTAGAAGACTAGTCCATTTGGCCATTGACTACCGAGATCCCTTTATGTAGCTAGCAATTAAACGTCAAAGTATAATTAAAGTTTTTAGTTCCTTTTTACATTTGTCATTGGGGTCATAAATACAGAATACTGCTTAATTTTGGTGATACTCGAGGCAGCCTATTGAAGCTGAGCTGGTTTCATCAACAACTAGTTGGGATGCATGTTCTGGATACGCCAGGTGAGAGTTTATGTTACCTTTTTTTATATTTGTGTTAAATTTGACGACGAAAAGAGTTTTAACTATTCAATTTTTAATATAAGGTATACGAAGAGGGTAAAAGGTGTGGTGCCAACAGGGATGGCGGAATAATTTGAAAAAGACACGCGTACTAGAAATGGTTAAACCTCGGCTGAGGTATTCCGAGCTCTAGTGCAATAATACGAGTATATTTATGTGTTCTTTTGCTCCCTTATTCAGTGCAAGTGAATCTGACTATCAGCAAAGTTGTTGATGACTCCAGTGGTTTGACTACCCTGCTTCCGATAAAATGCTGAGTTTGACACATAGATCGCGCTACTAAACATTTCTGCTTGAGTTCTTTTTCCGCTATTAACTGATTGTGACGTCTCACTGATCGAATTGGTTTAGTTGCAGTGATTGTGCTATAGATGGCGGTCGTAACATCATTATAACTTTTAAATTGAAGTTCCGTTAATAATAGGTGTGTTTTTTCAACTGGAACAAGATCAAAATCATTCGTTTTGCATTGAAAACAATTTGAAATGATCCAAAATAATTATGGGATCAAAGTTAGATCAAGTTTTCGATATTAAAGCTGCTTCTCAATGCATTGTTTACTATTTTTTGTTCGCAGATGGCGCCCTTCGATTCAGCTCAATTTGTAGCTGAAATTTACACCCAATAGTCTACAATACTCGTGGGAAATTGTACGGAAATTTAAGTCTATGTGTAATATCGAGACTGCATGTTCAAAATTATTGAAAAAGCCTTTGCATTCCTGTGCATATATCTACAGAGTTTCATCTCTACATGCAATAAAGGGAAACTGCACGTATCCCTGCCCATACAGTTTATCCAAGGCATTTACCAAAAGGATTGTTGACCCTGCTCAACTAGCTTTTGGGTTGATCCACATCGTTTTTTTTTAATTGTGATCTAATCCAGTTGAAGAAACACACCTAATATTTTGCACTTATATTGCCTTAGTGCCATCTAGATGTGAAATGTAAAGCCGATTGCTCTGCTCTGTATAGTTATTTTGTAATCTCTACTCTAAAGTATAGTACTGTGTTCAGCGAAACGAACACGAACGAAAAAGTCACCTTCGAAGTGGAGTGAAATATTCTACACAGTTCGCTACTAGATGTCATTGATAAAAAAGCGCGCGAAATTTGAAAAAATTAAAATATTGTCAAGTAATTACTATTCCGGCACATAACACAACAAAATATTGCTCACACAAAATTTCCCGAGCACAAACTAACTGAATTGACAGCGAACTTTTGAAAATTTTGAGTTGTCAAATATTTCGCTTGTCAAAAAGCCTTCCGTACCATTAAAAACGAAATTGCCACGAAACCGAGCGCCATCTATTAGTGACTACGGCAAATTTCCATTCCATCCGCGAACATAGTACTGCAAAACGAACAAAATATTTCGTCGGTGAAATGTCAACGAAAATTTCCTTTTTTTTATATGGACTTTGACAGTTCATTTCGTTTCGCTCGGAACACAGTACTAGGCTTAAAAGCGCATGCACCTAAATATCATCCGCACGAACTCGTTTCTATAATTTATCACGATTACAAATACAAATACTGTATGACGTCAATTACGGTGCATTGTCATTTGGTGAGAATACAGAGACAAAACTGCATAAATTCGTCCTCACTATGGCGTTTTGGTGAGAAATTTCTCATTCATAAGTTACAGAACTGAGCTACCAGGAGTGGAAAGTAGCATGAAATTTATTCAAACGTGGAAATCTTAAATTTCGAAAGCAATTAATCGCGTTGTATAACTTTAGAATTCAATGGCTGAACAATTACAGGAAATAAAAAAAAAAACATATCTTTTCATAAATAAATAATAATAATTACAAACTCAAATCCATCAGACATTTAAAATTTTTTAATTTAGCAAAAATTGAAATAAAATAAACCAAAAACATTGAATTATTAATAATAATAAGAACAATTAAGTGTAATTTACTTTCTACGCACAACGTTTCGAACAAAATTTTATTTTAATTATTCGCACAATTTTTACGTTTTCTACAATTGTTTCTTTTTATTACCTAACAAATAAGTTAATTTTTTTCCCGGGATTGATCTTTCGAGAATTACACCAATTACTTTGTTAGTACCCCTTAAGATGCTCTTAAGGTGCTTTTACACGAGCGATTAAATTTGCTTAATTTGCAGCAATTTCAGACAATATTGACGTCATGAAAACATACAGCAACAGGCGATGTAGATATACTTTTCATCAACTCATTTCTGAATTGTGATAAGCGATATTGATGTTAATATCTAGCAATTCAGCAATAACGGCTTACAAAAGTAATTTAATTGAACACGAAGCCAAGCCATTAAGACACGTCACTTAACAAATAAATGGAAATAAAACTTGACAATTTATTCACCGGACGAAGACAATTGCTCGGAATATTCCGAGGTAGCATTCTGTGAAAAAATTGCCACACTATACCGAAATATTGCCGCAACTATCATGACATTATCCTGTATTGCTCCAAAAATAGCTCCACAAGTTTCGGTATAAATCGTCGGACAAAAATTTCTCGTGGACAAGCACCTTAAGGCCCCATGTGCACGTTAAATTCGATTTTGTTGATTTAAGGCTGTTTTTATGTGAATTTTCCACTTTAATAGCAATAAAAAAAATAAATAAAATAACATTACTATATTAACTGGTATGTAAACTAGGTCGCCCATTAGGAAAAAAATCAAAATTGTATTTGAAAAAATAGCTATTAGAAGAATAACTCTATCATTTTTTAAAATGTGTAAAACCGAGTTCTTTGTGTGCATTTATTACCTATTTCTTGAATGGTTAACATGTCATATTCATTAATATAATGCTAGAAAAAATCGTAAGACGTTCATAGATCAAATTTTTAAAAATTTTCATTATTATTAATAATTTATGAAGTCAAACTGAAGCAATTTTTCACGATTTTCATGGTAGAAATTACATAAGAAAACCGCATTTCATTGAAAAGTATCATAGATAGTATAACTAATTGTATATCTAGGAGATAAATCAATGAAAAAATTATTGATTTTTAATAGTTATGCGAAAACCTACAACACTATTTATTCTGTAAATTCAAAATTAGTTCGCTGATAGATAGCGAACGATGCAGACGTATTGTCCACGCCAAATTACGCGAACGAAAAACGATTTAAATTGACTTTTCCCCTCTCAAGAAAAAAAAATCAAAATTTGATACAAAATTTTCGCATCGGACTCATGGGGCCTTTACTAACTAATTCAGGCTTTTCGAAAATTCTGTAATCCGGGATTTTGGTGTACGGTACACCCAGGCATTGATGCTTCAAAATTGTAAAACTTTCGTCTTGTTCCAAAACCAACCATTGGAAACTGACTCACCCTGTTTTTTACCTACGCCACTACCAAACAAAACGTTTGCCAAAATTTTTGAGAACGCGTCAATATGAAAATTTAATCTCGTCTGAAAATTCGATGGAACTGAGAAAGTGTGGTCTATTTTTAGTTATTTTTTTTTTTTAATTTAATTCAATTTGTAGGGCCAGAGAAAATGTTCCCTAGGCATCTTATGGGAAATTGTAGTATTCTGGGCCCTCATCTTTCGTGTTTTATACGCACTTGATTGGCCACTTAACAGATTTATTGGATTTTTATATCAGGGGCTTTAATTGCTATTATTAAATTTTAATTACGCTCCTATTGTATGGAAACAATGGCGGGAGAATTTGATTTGTTCAAAAATTGGAAGTGATACCAGGCTTTTCCTTTGTAGACGTACGAAGACGTGTCGACATGCTTAACGACTTGTATTTTATAAATTAGTTTTATATTAAAAAAATCTAATAAAATAAAATGTGGATAAATCTGTTAGGTTGCATTAGTGTGTGGCTGTGACCCTGGTGGAGTCGATTTTAAGTTGATTTCAATACGGAAGGCTTTGCTTTCAAATTCCATGCAAGGAAAACGCGTTTTTTTTTCCTTCATATAAAGACGTGTTTCTTAGTGAACTCTGCCTCTAACATTACAAATTTTGGACTTTGGTTAACCTCATAGGCTTTATGTCAAACATTTCACACGCTTACGCTCATCTTTTAATCGTGCCCTTGGTATTATCGGTACTTTTGAATTTTGTCGATTTTGAATGAGTTGAAACTTTTCGATCTGCGATCCGCGACCAGGAAAAATTATTTAATTTATGTGTTCATGAATTTTGCTCAGACTAAGCCGATGACGGTAAATTGTCATTTAAACTTCCGCAGTAATTCGTACGACGGAAAATACCCTGTTTCGTCGAATTCCGTATAACTTTGGTCAAAATTGAGTGTAATTAGTGCACTATTCACTTACCTGCATTTTTTTTTAACATTTCGCCTAAATGGTCTTTGCTTAATTACTTATATTTGCCTTTTACCTCTAAGCATTCTGTCTACTTTCATTTTTTTCTGGCTTGGAAATTCTTGAAAAGGTCTTCTGTCAAAAGGGCAGGAAACGATATGAGCGTGTTTTATGATAGTCACTTTATGAACATAGACCCATAGTTAAAGTCATGCGAGCAAAGCGTGATATGTCAGATTTTTTTGGTGACATGCAGTTTGGACCCTCTGTTCTGAGTGCAACATACCGACAGAAATTTGGTTTTAATGGATAAGGTTGCTAAGTTCAAAATTGTCACGAAGGGTTTGCATGACTTCTGGAAGAATATGTGGAGAGCCCTTTGTAATGGACGTTATCGGTTTTTATCATAGACAGCATTTCTTCTGGGATTTCCTGGAAAGAAAAACAACATTTAACGATTTCACTGGAGAAATCGGGGCGTATATTTTTTTAACAGTATGTGAAATGTGTGTATATATCAACGCCTAAAAAATGATTTCAAGCATTCAACACCAAAAAGTTTGAAAAGGGGTCAAATTCAACCCGATTAATTTTTTGGCATTCCAATCCTAAGAGTGTGAAAAGATACTCAAATTAAATTCGAATTAATATACAGATCTACCATAAACGCTTAAAATGTTTGTAAAACGCCTAAAATTTTCTTTGTAAAATTAATATGCTTCCCCCAATATCTGTTAGAACCGAGGGTTCATCGAGTTGGGTTTCACTTCTACGGGCTATTCGTAAGAACACCTAAAGAGAGCCTCGAACCCCCCCCGTGCGCACGGTCCTGATGAGTTTTCCTCCTACAGAATAATTCTACAAACGCCTAAGAAGTAAACAACAAACGTGTGAAAAGGTGTTTTCATATGTATGTTTGAACGAATTTCTCAATATATCTCCGGGCGGAAGAAATAACGAATTGGTTTTGTACAAAAGCCTAAAAAAGCGATTTTACGATTTTTAGATATTCGACCAATAAAGCAGTGAAAGATGTTTTCTCGAATTCTCCTATATCCGTTCCACCCTATGATAAACCAATTTGGTTTTGTCTTCCTCAGGCAATTTCAAAAAACGCCTAAAAAGTAATTAAGTCATATTTAGATGTTATGATATATACCGAATAGGTTTTCGTTTTTACAAGCTTATACAATCGCCCAACAAGTAATCTCGGAACTTTTCTTGACACTCAAAGAAACGAAAAGGTGTTGAAGTATGTACGGACGAATTTCTGAATATCTCTTAGGCCAAATAAAATATCGAATTGGTTTCTACATGCTATTTATATAAACGCCTAAAATATAACTTCAATTCGGAGTAGCAAGGGTTCAATATTTTTTGCACGAGTACTTGGAGCTTCCTTTCTATGGGGTTTTTGACGTAACTTTATATGGACTAACTTCGTCAATATTAATGTTTTTTAAACGAGATATTTTATTCTAATTTTAATGCAATTAAAGAAATTTGTCGAGGCCAAATAAACTTATTAATCTCTTCTGGTTTTTACAAACTCTTCGCTTAGATTAGAGACAAAAACATTTTGTAGATATTTGTAAATACTTTGGTAAATGGGATTCATAATTTTAAAATCCCCAAACCTAACAAACTCCAAATTTTGAAATACCCGAAACATGACAATCTTTTAATTTTAAAACCCCAAAATTTAATTTTATTGTTTTCTATTCTTCTTTTAATTAATAATTTTGTATCTACAGCTTTGGGTTTTTCTTGCTAATTAACATTAAATAAATTAAAGCCATTTTTGTTGTTTTCCGGCGTTAGTTGAGTTTCTGATGTGAAACCCCGACTAATCGCTGTTAGGGTGCTTCGGTTAGTAGGCATGACACACCCTCTGACGAGTCTATGCCTTTCGACAGCTCCTTCGGACCTAGTCCAACAGTCTTATAAACTGGTCTATACAGTGAAGATTTTCCAACTGTCATATCCTTAAGGACAGCGACTAATCAACAGTGGGGGATTTCATGTTGGGGTTTCACACCAGAAACTTTACTGACATCGGAAAACAACAAAAATTTCTTCAAAATTTGCTTATAATGAATTAAATAAATAAATTAGATCACTTAAGAAACAAAAAATTATTGCCTTTTAGGTAAACTATTTAATTGTGCCAGATGCTTTTTACTTTTTAATATTAAAGTATTGCGGTCATCCTGAAATATAAAAAAAAAAATTCTACCCTAAAAAATTCAATCTCAAAAAGCAACAAAATGTCTGTCTGTCTCCCGTATAAGCCGTCAACTGTACACAAAAGTTTTTGAAGGTGCGTAGCTAACAAACCTGTTAAGATATTATGCTGATACTTTTTTAGTGGATATATTGTGTGCACCCATACGAGTAGTATCTTCTGTGGCGGGGTGGCGTGAAGGTGAGGTAGAGCGAGCGTTTTAGACCAAAGATTATGGTTCCTAGATCTCAGGAACCGCTTATTCTAGGCTGCTGAAACATCGAACTTACGTTGAACTGTGATAGTGGACTCATTTTCCCAAAAATTAGCGATGAGGGAGTGTGGCAGTGGCGGTAAATGCGTTCAAAACGTTCAAAGCTAGGATAGAAACATTCTAAAATTCATATTTCCTAAACGGTTTATATTAGAAGGTTGAAACTTTGTAGATGTCTTAAGATTCTAGGAGCTTAGGGTGGGGGTAAAAATCTCAAATTACAATATCTTTCGAACCAATTCTACTATGAAGATTAAAGCTTGTATTACACTGTATGACCACGCTGTCAAATTGCAATAATATGCAATGCGAAGTATCTCACAGTGAGATTTATTTGTATTCGCCTACTTCGCATTGCATATTACTGCAATTTGACAGCGTGGTCATACAGTGTAATACAAGCTTTAATCTTCATAGTAGAATTGGTTCGAAAGGTATTGTAATTTGAGATTTTTACAAGCTTAAGTTTGTTTTCAGTATGTATAGAGTCTATTCAGTGTACATTTTTTGAGAGGGGAGGTGATCATGTAATGCACTCGTCAAGAATTTTTTTTTTATATTTTCAGAACCGTACTAGATATGATTTTAAACATTTTACAGCAGTTAGGCCCTGCAGACCTCTAGCAAAGAAAAATATTTTGACACTTGAGAATACGGGATGATGGAGTGGGGAGTGGAAAGAAAAAAATTATATTTTTGTTTCTCGAAAACCGCAAAGGATTGCAAGCTAAAAATTAACGACTATGTAGATCCACAATAGGGGCATCGTATTGAAAAGGGTATAATGTAGCACCTACCTCTTAATTTTTTCATTTTTGTTAAACATTGTATAAGTAATCAGATCTTTGATGATTAAATTATTATTATTATTATAAGGTACGGAGATAGGGTGTAGCTTTTTATATCTCAGAAACGGTTTATGCTAGAAAATTAGAACCTAGTATGGTATATATATGTATATATGTAGATGTACCACAGGAGTAATTGAAACAACAGGGAACCTCAGATTTACATTGCCGTACAAAGTATAGATCAGTTCAAGAAGGGGTGAAGCGCTAAGAATCCCCACTAGGCACAATATGGAGTAGGAATCCCTTCAACACCTCATGGACAGCTCATTCCCCTCAATAATACTTCAAGTCTCTGCAGAACCTGACCAGTTAGCCGTGCCCTAATAACCTCAAATCCTCGATGTTGCCTAGGAAAAGACTACCTAGCCATCTCATTCGCCTCCTAGCAACTCCCGAGTATTCACACAGCACACGTCTATTTAAAGGCCTATCATTCTTGCATGAATATTTGAATTTTTCTCGAAAATCTCTCGTGTATGGGGCTGCATGATGGCATGAACTCAGCATTACTTCAAATATTCATGCAAGAATGATAGTGTATGTTGCCCTTAAGCTACCTATAACCGCGTAGCATGTACATATGTATGTTCCCTCCGCATACAGTGACCCATCAGTATTTCGACGAGCAGCCGTAATCTTCCTCTATTAATAATAATCAATGGCGCAACAGCCCAAATCGGGCCTAGGCCTTAAAGTAATGCTAGAGTTACTTCATTGTGAGACCAACGGAACATAAGGAGGTGAAGTGGTCAGCTGCACGCTCGTCCGTGATTATTACCCCGATTTTAGCTCAGGTACTCATTTACAGCTGAGTGAACTGGTAGTCCGGCACCCAATCCCATTTTCGAAAATTACTTGTCGCCAAGCAGATTCGAACCTGGTACCAGGTGCACCGAAGGCAAGTGCTCTAGCCACTAAGCCACCCAGACTACATCTTCCTCTATTCCAAGTAATATATTCTTAGTCCTGTGACTATCCAGTTCGGGCCACAAAGCCCTAGAAATCCTGTAGCTTATCAGCTCTGCCCACCTAGAGCTAGAGCCTCTTTAGAACGCTTTAATACCGCATCTCAGCATTGAACGCTTTCGCACTTCTATCCAACAAATAATAAAGTCGCGCCTAGACAGACTGTTGGCAGAAATCACCAACCTAGACTCTTGTTATACAACCAAACATATTTCTGAAACTCAGAAAAATATCATTGAAAGTGAAACGTGTTGTTCCGAAAACTTACCAAATAAGACCATTGTGAAAATAATTATCGCCTCAAACTAAAAATTGTCAAATATATACCAAGACATTGCGCGAGAAAAAATAACTCGTTTTCATATGTGGCACAACTGAAAAGAAATGAATTTTGTTGCCGACTGTTGGTAATTGTATGGCGTTCTTTCAGTAGAAAAGATGCACTGAAACACGCCACTTTTTTCCACCAATCAGAGAACGCTTGAATCACTCATCCCTTTCCATATGGGTCTTCCTGTTCTGTGCGAGTGGAGGGTGCTCAATGTGGCCTGTTCGAAATTGACTTTGACATTTGAAAAGGACAGGGAAGTAGGTACGAGGGTCAATGTAAACACTGGATTCTAAAATTAGATGGGAAAAGGGCGTCAATCCGTTGTCTACGTCAGCCGATGAACGATGATATGTACCTAAAAAAAATTATGTTTATTAGTAAAATAAAAAAAATTCGATAAACCTTTATTACTCGAGTGAGTTATTTTTTGATGATGTATGGCTTGACTTTCTTCACGGCACGCTCATCACATTGTGCCTTGCGGCTTTATCTACCTGTGCGCACTTGCCCTCATTACGCGTAGTCGTGAGATGGTCAAATTCGATAGGTACGCGTTCCTCAGGTGAGCTGTTCACCTAGGCATTATGCGATTTTTATCGATTTCAATTGTAGGTAGCCCGAGTTTGGGGAGTTCGTAAACCTCTCGAAATGAAACTGTGTCCAAAATTTTATGATGAATGTGATCAAAAACTAAAAAAAAACTTTGGATGCAACCTTCAACGGAATGTTGTTTTTCGAGAGACGTAAAGCGGGGCTTATAAAGTTGTTGGCCGTGGTTTTTTTCTCGTTTTTTTTTTTGTTAAGCCAATCTCTAAAACATATCGTTGGGTCTTCTCCTCTGTGCCTAGCGGCTTCATATATATGATGTAACGACCTCACCGAGCGCCTTGTCTGCGCCAAAGCCACCACTTCAAAAATTATAAGAAAAAAATAATTTCATGTTTTCTGAAAGTTATCTAAGCGCAGCAAGCAACCCCACTTAGGTTATTACGCGCTGCGGTCGATTCGAACGATTTATTTCGGAAAAGAAAATTTACATTAGTTTTTTTTTCGCTCCCCCCTTTCCTCTTCCACCGAATTATATTGCAATAATAAAAGCTGATTGACATCTTTTTTTTTATTTCACTTTTCTGAGATTTCTGGTCTTTGCGAAAGAGAAACAGTTTTGTTTGCAACGTTATAATACTTTTGAAAACATTGCAAAAAAAGCCGCACAATTTGGGAATTGGATAAATAATTACAATATTTGTTTTGTTGGGTATGAAGCTGATTTTTTTATAATCTTTTTTTTTTTCTTGCAGCATAAACACTTTCACGAGCATTAAGTTGCGTTCATGAAGTTTCATTTTGTTGTGTACATTTTTCGTTTTCTGACTTCATAGTTAATGCGTTTTTATTATTTGGCCGTTTTTTTTGTTGGTGCTGATCAATGGGTTTATTCGATTTAATTGGAAACTGTATGCTGAATCTATTTGATTTCACATCTCAAGCCAAGTAGCAATTCGGATAAATAGCTTATTGTGTATCCCACCATTTTGATTTTTTTTGTAGATACCATGGAATTTGATCAAAATATTGAAGCAAATTTGCAAAAATTTTATTTTTGTACTTACAAAATTTATGTTAAAGCACTGCATGGGAATCCAGTGTATTGATTGCCATGAACAAATCAATGAAGCCGCTGCATGTCACTTCATATTCAAATATGTATTAGTCGAATGTTTCTCTGATTTCCAATCAACATATTAGGTACTACCAAGTGCACCGACCAAAAAAAAAACCATAGTTGTAAAAGCTTTAGATCAGCCTAATCTCTAAAATATGAATGTGTATTATGTCAGTAATGTATCCATAATAAGAATAAAACTATGAACTAGGTTACGTTAGGTTGAGAAGGATTGACTGAAGCATTGTGCTACAGTCCATCACGAGAGATCACCGGGCTCTAGACTACTGATTCCAAATATTGTTCTCCATAAAGGAATCAACTAAATTGCTGCTGCTCTAATTTATTGAATGCTTCTTTAAAGTAACTGACATTTTCCTAATGTTAAACTTTCAAAACTTAAATCTTTTCTGATGTTTTATATAAAACACCGAATAATTGAGATAATTATCAAACGTTTCTCGTTCGTGAACTTCACCATGATGAAAATGTAAACCTTGACTGACGCTTTGACATTGACAGACCAGCGAAAAAGTATAAGCGTGCGTTTGTATTAAAATACAAAATTGTTATGTCCCTGTTGAATAACCCTTTATTATGCATAGTGTGACAAATAAGTTCCAAGACTAGAACCATATCTGAGTAACTGGTAGAACCATCTATGTATACAGATCGGGCGTTTGAAATCTGTGATTCTCCTCTTCCCGGTAATATCAATTTTATTTCGATAGATAGCAAGATTCGTTTTAATTAAGAAAATTTTTAAATTTTCAGTACTTTTTTAAAATGTAGTTCTGTGTTCTATCCTATGAATGAGTCTTAAATTTCGTAAAAATTTGGACGTGACAATTGTAAGTTAGATCAATTCTTAAAACAAATATTTTAAAAAATATTCAAGGTAAGAAATAGTGAGGGGTGTGGCAGATGAAGTACTTTCCCCCATCTCTCCATCTCTTCCATCTATTTCACCAATCAGAAAAAAAAGGAAAATTGGAAAAAGAATACATGTCCAATCAAAAGTGTCAAAACTGTTTTACTATTCAAGTTAACAGTAGAATTATTGTTCAACTTCTTCTAGCTTCCATATTTCGCTAACTCAAAATCGGCTCGACAGACAAAAAAATGTTCAATTCTTTTTCAAATAAAGATTTAAAAAAAAAAATATTTTTAAACTTTTCTTGAATCACTCCAAATGTAATGCTTTGGCAATTTCTGTCGAGCTGTTAGAACGGAGCAAGAGCGTGGCGTCAGTTTTCCGCCAATATGAAAAATAATAAAAAAAAAAGTCTTATAGAATTTGAAAAATATATATTTCCAGCGTAGTGTTACGCAAATATTTTATTATTCATTCGATTCAAACTCCTTTCAACTTCTGCTATAGTTGCAAAACAGTATCAGCCAGAGTATAACAATAACTTAAAGCTTATAGTGTTAATAAAAATGGGAACAACGTAATGAAGTCAACTGCTTTTCTTTTTCAGACTTCAAATACTAATATTTTTGACCTAAAAAAACTGCAGGCACCCCACTTTTTTAAAGACTTTTGTATGGTGTTTGCTGAAAATGGTATCTTAGCGTTTTCTGTTCTAATGCTTTTAAATTTTAATTCAACAAATCTAACTTTTATGAGAAGAAGAATATCGGTAATTAATAGACCAACCCCTCACTCGCATTTACGCAATAGGTTCGCAAGTTTTTACTTGTTAAGGGAAAGCAAACATCCTTTTTTAAGGACTTTATTCGATTAGATATTCGAGTGAGTTCATCATTTATTTTTGTTTACTGTGTTATTTAAAAGCAACTGTATTTTACATAATATTCCAACTTCTTGACTCTGGGTTCTCAGTTAATTATGCAATAAAATAAGTGTAACAAAGTTTTAAAGTACTCTGGTATGGTGACTATTCGAAAGCGATAGTTTAGTTGATTGTCTATGCACTTTATGGCAGTGCGACAACCGATCGTTTCGTTTCGTCCAAACTAAATATATAGATGAGTATACAAGACGATTGCCTTTAGTTCGAAGCCCGACTAAACATGCAGATAGATCTGTCTAGTGTGGTGTAGATTACAACAATGATACTAGGTTAATTCGAGTACCAAATGACGGTTACTATAGGCTGAGTAGTTGGAGACATCTGCGCAAGGAAATCGACTATATTTATGTAGTTTAGTCGCGCAGATAATAGTGTGCGCAGCTCGATGCGATTAAAAAGTGGTCCAACTGTTTAGTCTGTTTGTCTGCAATGTGTGCTAGCCCTTACACCGACTTTATGTAGTGTCGCGCCCCCCGATTTCCATTTGGTACATACATATTAGATTCTAGAGAGATGATCAGGATCTATGGTTTCTCTGATGTGTGCGTCTAGAATCATTTCTAGGTTTTTCAGGATAAACAATGTTAGAGAGAAAGGTTTGTAGTCCTTCGGATTGACGTAGCTTTTGTTATAAATACCTCTCGAGCGTTCCTCTAACGTAATTAAGCTTGAGATGTCCTTGAAAATCGCTTGTATCCTAACATCTAGTCCGGGCGATTTGTATGGCTCGAAGAAGCTGAAGCCTTTTCGATTGCTTTATGAAATTCGACAAACATTGGAAGCCAGACTACGTAGCTCTTCACCTAGTTTCTTCGTTGATTGAGTGTCGAAATTGTACGGTTTCTTAATTTTTTAATGGATAAAAAAAGAACTATGGCCGCTATTCACAGTCGCCATAAAGTTGGCTTTGAGTTAAAGCTGATTTTTGTTTCGTATAATTTATATGACACTAAAGTCAGCTCTAACTTAAAGCCTACTTTATGACGACTGTGAATAGCGGCCATTGTTTCCCATCGAATACCAGATTGAATATGTTTTAGTAGTTTATATTAAGGAAACAGGAAAGAAAAACCCTATTAAATTTCATTTTCTCCTCATTTTCAATGGCGCGACCGCCCAAATCAGGCCCTACCCTCCTGAAGTTGTCGTCTCCAATCGTATCGATCCTAACTCTGCGTCTACACTAGCAATTTATCTGGCAATGAGAATGAAAATATTTCCAATGCTTTAAATGTCGAATCGTGATGAGTGGGCATTTGGTTGGCAGGCAATTTTCATTTAAGCGTAAAGTTCTGAAGCAAAACAAAATTTCGGACATTGCATAAGTAGTCAATTATTTCAAGTTATTTTCAGCCATTTCGCGATGAATCCAAAAAAAACTTATCCCTACCTGTTACAAGCTACGGCAACGGCATTATTGCTATACACAAATTAACGCATATGGCAATATGGCTCTCAGCATTGCCATAGCAATCATTGTCATGGCAATTTCGAGAATAATATTGCCAGAATACGAATCGTTTGACAGAAGTTAGCGTCGCTTGTCAACAGGTAGACTTATTTTTTTTTTTGGTTTGATCGCAAAATGAATGAAAATCCCCCACACCCCCTCCCATTGGCCTATTTTGATGTGGAAATGAGGAGTTTTTGTTTTGTAGGTCATCACATTCAGATTCACATTCACCCCCCCCCCCCTTCATACAATCCTGCGCACGGGCCGGATGAAAATAAGTAGACCAAAGAAAAAAATATTGAATTAATCAATAGTTTTCGAAGGTATGATTGCTTTGCTTCCTTCACCACTTGACATTTCGAATTCACTCGCTAAAATAAAAATTGCCTGGCAATTAAATGCCCACTCATTGTGATTTACCATTTAACTCAATGGCAATATTGCCAATGTCATTGCCAGATAAATTGTCAGTGTAGACGCATGGTAATGGTGCGTTTTCTGGCAATATTGCTCTCAAAAATTGACATGGTAATGATTGCCATTGCATTGTTCAGAGTAATATTGCCCTACATATGTGTTTGATGCGACTACACTATCAATTTATGTATGGCAATATTGCCGTTGTCATTGCCATTGCCAAATAGATTGCCAGTGTAAACTCAATGTCGGACCGCTTCCTCCAGTTGCTAATTTTTAAGATTTCTTTGCTATCTTCATCAACCGAGTCCTCCCATCGTTTGCCTACTGGCCTGTTACCACTCGCTTTGCCTTTAAGAGCATATTTAGGGATTCTTCTATTTCGATTTGCTTCAGAAATTTCTGCTATTACTGCGCGTAAATTCGACGTCACTCCCATTGAATCTTATCACTTCTGCTTTTAACATAGGCAAATAATCCCATTTTTAGTTCAATGTCATGTGATTGTGGCGTTATAAAAAGCATCACTGCTAACAAAAGCGCTAATTTCACTGCCAAAGAATCAAACGGCATGAATCACTTGCTTGTCTCTATTCTATCTTCTATGGCATCGTCACATGTACGGAAATGCTTTCAGCTTTCATTAGGAAGTAGTCACTTAATCTCAGATCGCGTTCACTAACTCTGTGTACTATCGACACCATATAGCCACTCACACACCATACGCATCGCATTTCAAACCCATTATCAATTTTCTGTATGAAAGTCAGACCCCGCATTATCACGCCACCACTGTCTAACCATGTGAACACTTAGGCGGCTTGGTACTCCAGAACTCTTGTTGTAGCCAGACTGCAGCCGCTGTTTTCCTTCTCATCTGGCCTGGTGTTTTTTTTGGGTGGAAAGAAAATCAGGTGATTCTCTACCACAGTTAAGTTATACTGTGTATTTACACGACCGGGTACTGACCACTACATCGCAAGGACGGCGCACGCGAATCATGACAACTATTTGAGGAATGACCGAATGACGTAGCCACCAAGCGTTTATAGTTGGTGTCATCGCATCTCCTAACGCCGCGCCCTTGTACGCTACGTTTCTTTTGCCCAGGCCAAAACGGGATAGACACAATAAAAACTGTATGGAAACTGAAACATCTGATTCTATGTCACAGACATGCGCCTGAAAAATGTGTCTTTATTTTAATAAATTTCGCCCCCGCACACAATAGAAAATGTCGTCGTTCTAAATAATTCCGTTTCGACGTTAGTTAGGGTCTGTCACACGGGGTCTGGTCAGTATTTTAAACGGTCTGATTTAAGTCGTTCTCAGTATCGTACAATAAAAATCTACCTGAGAGGTAAATATACCTCTAATTCAGCCAGCCAGAGAAATTCAGATGCCGCATAACCAGTTCGAGCCAGTGGCGTGATAACACCAAGACGGCCTCACTTTTTTTTTCCCCCTCAAACCACTTGAGATAATTTCAAATCGTTCGATAGTCGAGACTCAGAAGCAGTTCAGACTCTAGCCAAGACGTTCAGTTCTCGCGCTAACTTAGTACTTTTCATTTTAGTGTTTGCTGGCTCGCCGTACAGTTGGTCGTCTTGCGCTTAGTGTTCAAAGTATCGTCAAAATTACAGCAAGTACACTTTTCTTCTGTGTGTGATTTCAGTTCAAGCAAATTTTCTAATATTCGTGTGGTGTGTGCTCCCAAGTTTTCAGTCCAAACGAAATTTAACTTATAACCCCACCCCGGTTTTTTGTGAATATATATTTTTTGGTTTTGAACTTTGCTAACGTTCCGCTTACTAGACTAAACCGTGTGGAAATTTCAAATCACGTTACCTGCTCTCTACGGTTTATTTTCCTAATGCGATTATGAAAGCGTGTGCTTACAAAATTTTCTTCAAATCTCGACAAGTGCATTTATTAACGTAGCTGTGATTAAGAAGCATTCAAGAGTGGCATTTATAGCGATTACATAACAATAAGGCTGTGATTCATTCGATAAAAAAACGCTCGATACACTCCAAATTTTAAGTTTTCACTGAACAAAAATCCAATCGATTCGGCACTGCTTATCAGAAATATTAAACCAAACCACACTCGCACACACCCAAAAAAATGGATCATGACAGGTAAGTTTAATTATTATGTTCATAAAATCGACCACCCAGGTGGTTGGGCCTGTATCTAAAGGTGCCCAAACAGATAAGACCTTCGACGACATAAAGTCGTCCATTCCACTATTCTTTTCACACTCGGAATTTATCGATGGAAAAACCACCAAAAACTACTGTTGAATTATTTAATCGATTTCGCTATTAAAATTCCTGAAGCGTGGCAAGAATTCCAAAATAAGATTCTTTTGGTTGTTTCTTTCTAACAGAATCATCTTGCAATCGACGTACGATTTTTCATAAGATCGCGCGCGCTTAGAACTCAACCTTGAGCTAAAAATTAGCTAGTTTAGTTGTGAAAAATAAAGATCGAACGATGAACAGGTGATTGATAGGTGGGGGGTGGGGGATGGTTAATAACTTGATCACGCAGTGCAAATTGCAACGTACACTAAAATCAATAGGCGGAAATCAATACCGCGAATTTCAAAAAAAAAAAATAAACCTTTCCTCCTAGGGGAATTTGGCGGAATTAAAGCATGAATCAACCGACATTTTTCTCTATTTTTATAATATTTCTTATCACTTATATTGTATACAATGATTACCAATTTGTTTTGATAAGGTTTTTTGGTTTTTTAACTCGGTGTTGTTGGGTTCAGCTCTGCCGCATTTAACGACTGGCTTTGAGCAAAAATTATATCATCGAATAACTCATATCTTTATTAAGCATACTAAAGAGATCTTTACGGTCCCATAGTCAATGCTTCTGATAAATGTTGCTGACGAAGAGTTACGTAACTTTTTCATAAAATGTACTTTTAATGTGGAAATGTTAAAAAGAGGTGTTCCAGCTTCAGTAAATGATTGGTTATTGTTTAGACTCTTGTAACTAATAGAAATAAGGGCGCTGGCCTTAATCGTGGCCAACTTTCCCTGTTTGAGCTTTAAAAAACAACAACACAAGAACACTACCTCATACCATCGATATTACTTCCAATCTACGTTCCACTCCCAGTACTGAGACATGCATACTACGATTCCAGAAAATCAAATGATCTTAAACTTGAGTCATTCAGTACTGAAAAGAAGTACTGCTTCAGTATTACGAATTCAGTTCTGTATGGATGATGTAATCTTATATTACAATTTGTTTTTTATACAAAATTTTTATTTCGGTTGTTTTTCGTGTTATGTAGAACTGTAGTCTAATTAATTAACATGGGTTACTCTGCGTCTACACTGAAAATTTACCTGAAAATTGGCAACGGCATTATTGCCATACATAAATTGACTGTAGACGCATTAAACGCATATGGCAATATTGCTTTCAGCATTGCCATGGCAATTTTGAGGATAATATTGCCAGAAAACGAGAATCAAACTGTCTGGCAATCAAATGCTCACTTATTACGATTTAATATTTAACTCAATGGCAATATTGCCATTGTCATTGCCATTGTCATTGCCAGATAAATTGTCAGTTGTAAACGCAGAGTTAGTAAATAAATTTATAACTAACTGGATTTAAAACGAGTAACGTATCAGTTTGAAGACAATACTCTACCAAAGAGACTATTCAGAGATGTACTATATATGCTATTTTCTGCAGTTGTATTTAAGAAATTACTATCTTAAACCTTATCTGGTCAATGCAGTACTGCAAACCGGACCTTACTCACAAGTTGAAGGTCTCGAAAATTGACATTAAAAGTCCAAGAAATCAGTATTGTTAATCATATCATTGATTCCGAATGTTGGGAGAGAGTTCAGAATTTCAGTTCAGAATTAATCACCTCATCTACCAACGCGGACTTGTAATTCCAGTACTCTACCAGTACTGGACGAATTTCACTTGTATTATAGAAGCGATTGTTTCATTGTTTTTTTGCCTTTTTCCTTTTTGAACTCTTACACTCCAGTTCTGTTTCAGTTCCTATTAAGTTATTTTTTTCGTGACTCGAATTTCAAGTTCCCACTCCCGATTTCTTTCGGTTAAGTTTGACCCAATTTGAACTTTTCCAGTAATTTGAATTTTCTCTCCATTCGAAACGAGTAGTCCAAATTAAAAAATGGCTTTTCAAAATCGAGTTGAAATATTACTTAATTCCGAAAATTTAAAATTAAAGAGAAATTTGAACACGATAAGAAACTATAAAATGAAGTTTAATTCGAATATTGTAGCCTAGTTCATGTACGGACACCATACAAAATTGTTATTAATTTTCTCATTTTAGTTCTGGTTTTCAGTACTGTTACAATACTGTGATCGAGTACTTAGAAAAAATTCATTCTGACTAAAAAACTGACCTCATATGCATTGACAATAACCGGAACTTAAATTTTATGGAATTGTAGTACTGTGTATGTCACTCATGGAATCTCGAATGAACTACTATTTAACAAAGTTATAAATAAATAAAATGTACCAATAGAATTCTGTATGTTCCCGAAAATCAGTGGAGCGTATAAGTTCTGTCTTATACAGACATAGATTCCAAAGTACCACTCAAATTTCTTATACTAGTTTTTTTTGTACCTGTTCAATACTATAACCTATACCAAAACATTGTAATATACTTCAAATCGTCACGAATTCCAAGATTCAGTTAGTCCAATCAAAGTACTGATTTCTTAAAAAATTGCTATTTCCTTTTACAGTTCTGTTTAAGTACTTAAAAATCGAATATGTTCAGAATTAACTGGTAAATGGCGCTGTAATTTCGATCCAGTGTTGAACAAATTAATTTCTGTATAGATAAAATTCGCAAAAGTCCGAATTCAGTTTACCGGTATTCATTCTGACGTATGTATCACCTAGCATGACCTAACCAAAATGCAAACTTCCTTAATTGTGCGTAAGAAAACAATTTTAAAATATTTTTTGATTTTGATCGCACAATCGCTAAGAAAGGAGCTAGGATTATTGAGGAACTGAAACTTCAAATGTTAACTACCAAAAGGTGAACTATCAATGATCGATTCTCTTCTAAAGTGATGATTTTGAAAAAGAGGACAACATCATCGTAGTCTGCTGTCTGTATGTTGTCCAAAATAGAAACCAGTGGATCTTGGTATCGAATTAGAATTAGTTTTCGGTTATTGTAGGGAACGCGTCGTGCTCATGTTAGCATCGTTTAACTTAGTGATGCGACGCGATTACAGCTGATTAGAAGCCATGAGTGCAATCATTTGATATTGCATCGTTCTAAACGCGTTGCTCTTGTAAGCGATTTTGCTGTTTTTTTTTAAATTTAAAATATTAATATCCCTCAAAAACGTCTACGACGTTATAAAGATGTAAACAGAGAATCAAATTGCATGTTCAGGAGTTTAAAAAAACTGGTATTTTGTCTGGTCATTTAAATTCGAATAATATTTAAATTTCGCTAGTATATGCAACCGGGTTAGCAATAAATAAAGTTCGTTTTATTTTATTTTTATAGAAACCTATAATTGATTATTTCTTGATCCTAAGATCTTGTTTTCGTTAATATTTTTTTTGAACAAAAATAGTAATTTTTCCTGTTTCATGCAGTCAGTAGTGAATAAAACAAGGCAAAGTAGAAGGCTTTATCTTGCAAATTCAATCTTGGTCTTATTGCTAAAGTCGATGTTGTTCTCTTGCTCATTCAAGTCTTAATCGGATTTTTTCTTTCGATTAGGACCTGGAGTGGTAAAAGAAACGAAAACTGAATTAAAAGTTGCATTTATTTTAGAGATGGGTAGTTCCTGAGTGAACTGTTCCAAAGGAACAGTTCATTGAAATGAGTGAGTGAAATAATTTACTACTTTTGGTGAACTGCAGTTCCATTTGACTCGTAATGTACTGAACTTTTTTTTTGCTGATCATGTAGTACCACATCTACTGACCCTTTTTTTGAATGCTCATTTTCTACCAGATCTGCTGACCTTTTTTTATTCATCTTCTGGTACTCATCACTGAACGAAGACTTCCATAAATTGATTGAATGATGGAACTAATGAACGATGGAACGATGAGTTCCATGGAACTACTTCACTAAACCCGTTCCTTAAAGTGAGTGACTCGGCGTGAAGTACTTCACACTGAAAGGAACTGCTTTGCCCATCTCTAATTTATTTAAAGTTTAAAAAAAAATATAAATTGGCAAATACTGGAATATTAAAGCTGGGAACCGATTTGACTACAAATAAATTATTCCGCTGACAAGTTGAAATCAACATTGCATTATTGCCTTATGCATCGGGTAATTATTGGCAGTGCCGCCCAACTCGGTATTAATCTGAATTATGCATTCGAAATCAGTCAAAGGAAATGAATTATTATTTGATTCAAATCGATCAAATAAAGTTAATTTCCGTTTAAAATTTATTTCCATAAAAAAACGCACACAATATGATTTAATCGGATTCGCGTGACAGGAATTTTTTTGCAGTAATTAATGTCCATGTTAATTGTTCTAATATCGTCTAGAACAGTTGCATCATTCCGCTGAATGCTTAGTTTAGCCGTGACTTTGACTACTGATGAATTTGACCTGCATATGTATTTGAACTGTACGGTCAAAAATATTTGCAATGCGTTGGATTTAATTAAGCTTTAAGCTTTCTTATTGTACTTGAACCTGACTTTCCGTTTCAAATTTCAAAATTAGAAATTTAGTAAGATTAGAGCTTTTTTTTCCAAATGCGCTATTTTCTCCTTTTTCTAGTAGTAGTAGTAGTAGTTCTGACATCCTACAAAGGACAGATGTAGAACCGAATTAATTATTAGCCTATCAAACGGCATTTACAGAATTTAATTGGTGGCTGATAGACTAATGAGTTTCGAGCCGCGACGCTCTGAGGCCACCATCTCAGATATTCTAAGATAGTAAAAACGGTTTATCATTTAAATAAGACTTCGCTTCTCCTAGTCTTCCACAAAAAGAATGGCTCAAATTTGAAGGTACAAGAGTTGTTCGAATTTTTAGAGAGTAAAATTTCGTATAATTTTGAGAGACCCAACGAGGACATACTTTTCGAGATCGCAGACTTAGGATTTTTATTAGATTCCCAAAATGAACAAAATTAAAAGCTATCCGTGACTTTCAGCAAGCTGAACTTTTTCTTTTGTTTCTATTGAACGGCCTAAATCGTTTCAGACTGTATGTCATACTGTCAAATATTTGACCCAAAAAATTTGACCAAATCAATTTTTTTTTTTGATGTAATAAGTTTTTTAAAGACAAAATTGACATCGTGTAGAGGAAAAAGAAGTAATAAAAGAAAAATTTTCCAATGACTGTATTTGTCAGTGAAAATGGGACTTAATTGCCGCATGTTCAAATATTTTATAATTTGCTAAAATTTACGTGTCAAATTTTTGTTAAATAAATATTTATAATTATGTGACCTAATAAATTAGTCAAAATTAAACTTTTTAAGGCAAAACTAACACCTGTTCAGAAAAAATAAATAAAATAAAAGGAAAACAATTCCAATGACTGTATTTGTCAGTAAAAATGTGCGTTTATTAGATGACGCACGTTCAAATATTTTATATTTTACTGAAATTCTTGTGTCAATTTTTTTGTTAAATAAATGTTTATAATCATATGACCTAATAAATTTGTCAAAATCAAACTTTTTAAAGGCAAAACTAATATCGTGTAGATTTGTAAATTTCCAATGACGTTTATTAGTCGCCGCATGTTCAAATACTTTACAATTTGCGGAAATTCACGTGTCAAATTTTTGTTTGCCATATAATATTACTTGTCATACACAAGGCTCAAAAAGTTGTGTCTAAATAATTAAAAAAAAAATCTAGAAGAACTGTAGTTAAATATTTGCCAAAATGACATACAGTGTAACAATAACTTCCATGAACTCGAAATCCATTTCTTTTGAGTTTGGATAAGAACTGGCTTGTTAAAAAAATATAAAAAATAAAATATATGGATTAATCAATTGAGGCACAGCTGCCATGGCTCTTTTTTCGATCCAAAAAATGCATACGCAGTGAGTGGAAGTATTTTTCTTCTATTTTTCCTCGATTGGTGGTGGTAATATAATAGTGATTTAAAATTTTTTAAATTTCTATTAGACCGCAAAACCCTTTGATTTTGATCGGACAGGTATTACAGCCTAAATTGATCATGTCGGAAGGGAGAACTAATGGTATTTGATTTTTGTTCAGAAATCGATTGAGGGAGTTTCGTTAGTGAGACCAAAGCAGACGATACGAAAAGAAGTTCACTAAAAAAGTTCTGATTTTTGGTAGAAAAATTAAATAGGATATCCTTCCTAAGGTAGCTTAGTGGCTAGAGCACTTGCCTACAGTGCTCCTGGTACCAGGTTCGAATCGGCTTGCGACAAGTAATTTTCGAGAATGGGATTGGGTGCCGGACTACCAGTTCACTCAGCTGTAAATGAGTACATGAGTTCAAAATCGGGGTAGTAATTACGGACGAGCGTGTGGCTGACCACTTCACCTCCTAGTGCACAATTTGGGCTGTAGTGTCATTGATTATTATTATCCTTCCTTCTCTTCAATCTTTTCCTGATACTACGAATCAATCTTGCCGTCTATCTCTGCGACGAAATATCTTCTAAATTTGAACGGTGTTGTCTCATCACGCCTTTAACATTCTCACTATCATTCAATTGCATCCGTTGAACTGTAAGAACTTTGGTCCAATCAAATCCATAATCAATTTTTGAAACATTTAGTCAATTCGTGATAGATAGCTTCAAGCGAACGCTATCAAATCTAACAGATAATTGATAATAAATGTTACCTTGGACAGCATTGACTTTAGCATTGCTATGTTGAATATGAGCTATTTGTATCTCAACTTTAAATTTGAACAATTGTTTTTGAACGTCTAGACACAATAGAAACTTTGAGTTCGTTTTAAGATAAGATCCGTAAATGTAGTCCAAATTCGAATTGGAGCTGGCATTGTACTGTCGTGAACCATGCCGATAGGGAGTGCTAGTGATTCACATTGTCACACATAAGAGTAGGTACTACTCCCATCTTTTTTTTTTATTATAACCTATTAATTAGTGAAATGACATCATGTGTGAATCGTGTGAGACTTATCTTGCGTACACATCCCACAAGCTGGTAGTGACGACTGGCAACATGATCAGATTTTTATTACAACGAATCTTTCGAAGACTTCCTTAACGCAAAACTGCGCAAATCCGTCGTGCAAGTCGTTAAACAATGCGACTACGTGTATGTCCAATTACTACGAGATTTACAACTGGTTGACAATCGTCGCGCTCTACACGTGAATATCTCAGCTGTGGTTAAGTGTTTTATGCGGCACCACCTTAACGATCTCACTGCAATTGCATAATTGAGATAATGCGAGATTATTGGCATACTTCCGATGTGCTCGTTTTCAATGAACTCTATACCGCAAGTACTTTTGCACCTGGTCCTGACTTATGCACTTTGTAACGCAAAATCCCGAAATAGAAGCGTAGATAGTACGAGAAAGACGGTATCGATTCGACGTAGTCAGTACGAAATTGTGTGATGACATTGAACAAATAAGGTGCCTTTGTTCGATTTACCAGCGAGCGAGAATCGGGACGTACGGAAATTTCGAATCGATTTTTAGCATCACACGTGTAAAGCAATTCCGTTCTATTGATTTTTTTTCTGTACTACTTTGCCCGCTTTGTTGCTATCATTTCAAACGTTTAAACTGACCGTTTTATTAATTGTTCGTTTCTTTTTCTTACAGAAATTGTCTACGACGTATTGCACGGCACGATGAACAGCAGTTTTCAAAAGACAGTCTAGTAAATGTCATGGAGAAATTTGTGAAAACTGTTAATGTCATGGATGAAACCATCTTGGTACCATGCAGGCTCATGGATCGACAGGTAAGAGATATTTGCACGATAGTTAAACTGTTTTTCATTTTGTCATCTCACTTTCTCCTGACTAGTTCTGCGATTGACAAGGGGCTAATTGTGCGACAATGTGATACATTCGTCGTCATACCTGAATTAGGGTCATCATCAATGGCGAGATAGCCAAAATCAGGACCTGGCCTCCTGATTCTGGTTTCTGGATAGTAGTCTTTATTCCGGTGATGCGTTGTCGAAGCGCCTCGCTCAACCTCCGTCTTGGAGGGTCAGTCCTACTTATTTATTACACCGTGGAAGAGAAAGGGTGGGAGTTTTCAGATGAATATGATGTGTTGGAGTTCTCTGAGCTATGCTGCGAGTCCAACTATGTCATGCTTACTACTAGCTTCAGATTCCCACCACAGGAACTACAAATGCTGCTGTCTTTCTTCTAGCTCTTATATGGCCTTAAATATCGCCAGTGGCGTTTTGCTGATATCCTTTTAGTAAGGATGGTCTATGTAAAATATATCCACAGTATATTTTACCCCCCCCCTAAAAGTGATAAATGGACTTCACTCTCATTCGCTCGGAACTAGCTTTTCAGCGTTGCTGAGGTGGCACACTTTTTACCACAGCCTTGGCGCTTTTCACGTGCAAACTGTGATTTTTGGTGTTGTTTGTGTTATAAGGGCAGATAATTGACAAGGGTGACAGTTTTAGAAGTGAACGGCAAAAATCTGAACTACAGGCTCAAACTTACTTACGAGAATACGTTGTAGTCCTTCTTTTTATCGCCTAACAGGCCTATGCCGATCTGAGCCTTTATAGTAATACGCGTATTGATCTAATACTTTCGAAATCTATCGTCTTTCTGTCTGCTGAAAATTTTTACTCAAAAAACCAGCCGCGCTACAGTCAGAACCCGACTATAGTCACTGCCGTGCTCCGGTTGGGTTAGAGTCTCGGATAGAAGGCAATACGTTAGAGTTCCAAGACCTAATGAACGCGAATTATCTTAACCGTTTTCACTTAATGATTACCTAAAAATGTCTGAAAGTGATTGTAAATCGAACAATACACACATTATTTGACTCGAGTTCAATCACACCAATATTAATTGCTCACGGTGAATTGCAATTTGAAAATTCGTTAAAATGTGGTAACAGCTTCGGGTTTTCCCGCCCCTTACTTTTCGGTGAACTGGTCATACAGAAAAGATCTATCAAAACTTACTAGTGCTATGCTATTTTTACGGGCAAAGAAAAGGTGAAAGTTACAAAAATTTTAAGTGGCCACGACGATCGGTCTGACAATCAATTAAAGATGCCAGGTAAAAATTTATATTTTGTACACATGACACGTGCAATCATAATATAATTTATGTTAGCTATGCTTCGGGGGAAAAAAATCGCATGTTGTTTATGTGACCTTTAATTTAAGACACAACAACAGGAGCAAAAACATAAATTAACCGTCATCGAATATGTTTAAAAAAAAATCGATTAAATTGCACAAACTCTTGGCGAATAAAAGTTCGAATTAAGGCCAATGGCTTTATGTACAGTTTTTTTTTAGAGGGGTTTAAAGAAAATTTGATCGAAGGTTAGTTATTTGCAAAGGTTTCGCTGTCTAGGTTCAAGCTTCGTTTGAAGTTTGCTCTAGTTAATCACCTGCAGAAATAATTTGAAAGAAGAAAGCTTTTGAAGATGTAACCCAGTCTTGGAGAAATCTATCAACCCCTTTGAGCATAAGATCTGTTGTTAGTCCTTTTTTTTAGTAATGGGCGAAGCGCTAAGCATCCGCGCACACTAGGCACCGAAAGGGCCCATAGTGATCCCTTCAGAGCCTCAGGGTACCAAACATCCTCTAACTAACCCAAATCTCTAAATAACTTGACTAGCTTATCCTGCCCTATATACCTCAGATCAGATCCTTCAAATTAAAAAAAATCAAAGAAAAGACTGCCCAGTCGGTCGCTTAGGTCTTCCAAATTGTCAAAGATAAGAAAGACAACCACCTCAGTCGCTCCCTTGCAACCGCCTGACACTCACACAAAATGTGGGTGATGTGCTCCTTGGCATATAGGTCAAACATCTGTAAGAAGGCTATAAAATCTTCAATCGAAAAAAGATAAATTCTTTGGATTTGAATATTTTGATGATTTGCAAATTTCTGCATAATGTGCCACACTTTTCCGGTGTCTACCTAGAAGCAAACAGAGATCGCAATTCAATGTTTCTGAGGTGAGCGCGATTCTTACCTGTGAATGGAGTAACCGAGTCAAATTCAATGTGTTAAAATCGTTCTAAAGTTAACGTGTAATTTCTGTAAAAAGAAAAATGACCTTTTAAATCCTTTATAACGAAATTATCGAAAATCATATTGGCGCAGCCGGTACAACAGTGGGTTGTATTCTTTGTGTGAAAACTACGTAGAAAAAAGTGCCTGATCGCTGGCTTTACTTTCATTCATTCCTGCGGCAACTTGTAACGCTTTCAGCAATTTATTTGATGGTTTCTCGTTTCAAACAATTTTTGGCAGCACTATCTCTGTGATCAGGTCCGAATGCTGTATGGCATTTTTCTTCAAATTTTCGAAGTGGTTTCTCTTTCCACTCCATTACCTTGTTAACAGCGAGCTAGTTTTGCTTTCGGTTATGTAGTGCCACTGTAAGTTTCATGTTTCATTCGAAAGCCAGTTAAGCACAGAACGCGTTTCCTGTTGAAATTTAAGCTGGTTCCTGAGTGGTTCTATCATATTTACTTTCTGGGTCTAGAGGTTAGTCTAGGAACCCGTACCGCCCCTAGCAAGACACTTGGTTTTATCGAGATTGTGTTAGGTAAAACGCAAGAGCGTCGACAGGTATTGGTAGGATGCAAAATTCTGAGTTTCGAATTTATTTTCGGAAATTCGTTAAAGTTTCAAAGAATTAGTATTCCCACTAGATCCACTGGGTGTGCTGCTTTTAGGTTTGCGAAAAATTGCAGTTCTGCTGCTTTTAGGGTTGAGTTTTTTGGGAAGCGATTTTCCGTGATGGACCCCAGAATACCTTAGACCTAATCTTGGAGGACACAGAGTCTTGAGTTCAATGTCTAATCTAATATAAGACCATTCAGAACAACGTACGTAATTTGTTTGGTTGGTCTGGAACTGTTGGTCTTCAACTCAATCAGTGCATCGATTGTCATTGACCCAAGTTGAACTATAGTACTACTTCTGGTTCTCATGGACTACCAGGCGTAACTTAGGGACCGAAAACTGATGCAGGTGTGGCACAGGTTTTGCATGACAAAATTGTCACGTACAGAAAACGGTTGAATCTTTTGTAGGAACAATCACCAGCCAGTTGAAAATTCCTCTCAATTCAGTTCATTGTCCAGTTCTGAGGTGTCCCTAAGGATCTATAGGCAAGAAAAGGTTGTACATCGCTGAACTTGCATTACTCATCAAATCCAAATGTATTTTCCATTTTTCATTCTGTACTCAATCGCAACGTATTCTTCTCTTTCAGGTTGGTGACTCAACGGACATTATCCCGGTACCACCAAAAACTTCATCACACTATTCTCAGCATCACAATCATCACCATCATCAACATAGCAGTGTTGCGAGTGGCGGATGTCGTAACAATCGTTCGGCAGCCACAGTACATGACTTCTTGAGTTCGGCCGATCTCTTCAACCTGTACAATTTGTTGAATTCGTTGAAAAAAGATCTCCTATGGACTCGTAACAGCGATGAGAATAACGATGAAGGCAACGGTAATGATGACGATTTGATCACATCAACAGTATCATCACTGATCGATTCTGAAGTCACACGATACAACAGTACCACTGAGATTAGCGAACAGCCTAAATCGAAGCCACAACATAAAAGAAACGCCAGCAATGGTAGTACACGATCCGATTCGTCAATAATTGTCGCGCCAGCAACATCATCAACTAAAGGTCATATTCGTAGGCCGTCGACAGCATCGATGATATCGTCGAATTCAGTCAGTAATCTCAGTGATTCGGAAAGTGAAATATCGAATGAGAACGATTCCGGTATCGAATCGGAGGGAAATTGTCGAACGGGAGGAGCTAGCAGCACTACTAGCAATAGTAGCAATAACAGTACAAATAATGTAGATAAGGCCACAGACTTGGTGCGACAATGTCGGACACATTTAAGCGGACTCCACAGGTGTCTCGAACAAATGACAGAGGCTGCTAACTATCTGACTGCCAGATACCAAAGTGATATTGGACCTGTTTAATTTATTTAATTCTCTTTTTTTTAATTATAATTATACTTATCGTCGTCTGTTCCTTTTCCAAGCCTCCCTCAAATATCCTTTTTTTTGTAATCTTATTTCCATTGTTTTAGTTTAAATATTTCTTTCTATCGGAATAATTTCTAGTTGATGTTATCGGAAAAAGCTTTTTGAGTTGGGACAATTATGTTCTAATGCCGTACAGATCAGTCCTGGCTTTTTCTTCATTCTAGGAACAATATAAGCTTCTTTGTTCGGTGTATTCTGTAATTATATTTTTAATTATTATAGGGTCAATTCTTTTATTAAACCTTTCTTCCGAAATTCGATAAAACAATAAATTTTTTTATTAAACAAAATATCTAGGGCATGTTAAATAAATCTTAAATTATGCAAAGTACTCCACATGCATTGTAAATATATTTTCAATATTATGTTGTTTTTATTTAGAGAAAATTTTCGAAGAAAAATTTAATGAATAAAATAAACTATGAACCTATTAAATAAAAACAAAAACAAAAAACAAAAAATAAATAAAACAATTCATACATTTGCTACGACAAATATAAATTATTTATTTTATATAAAAAAAAAATGTATAAATACAATTTTTGTTTGTTCTGTAAGTACGCGATAGAAAGAATACGCAAGAAGAGAGAACAAGAAAAAAAAGTAAATTGTAGGAAGTGATTTATTGTTTGTTTTTCTTCTTTGGATGATGGAAGTGTGATGGTCTAAGCTTTTTTTTTTGTCATAGTATTTAAGAATCATTTTCTTCAGTTGCGAAAAACAGGCAAAAATCTACTAGTTATTATAATAAAAAAAAAAAAAAAAAAAAACAAATGTTAAATGAAATTATTTTTACCACTGTAAGTGTAGGCAAAAAAAAGCTACAGAACTATAAAAATGTAGCAAGAAAAAAAAACGCAAAAGTTGAAAAATGTAAAATGAAAAAACACTGTTTTAATTGGTTCCATGTGGAAAAAATAAATAAAAAATTTAATAAAATCTAAAATAAAAAGAAATTTGTAAAATGATTATAAGTGAATAAAAAAAAATACTAAGGATATAATTAAATATTAAACTGTTAGTTTCATTTTATTTGGAGAGTTGGATTTTTTAGCAGAATAATTGGGCGGGTTTGTTTTTGCAGCAGGAACACAAGGAATCTAATGTAAATGTTGCACAGCAAGTTCTAGTCCAGGAATTGAGTTCGATGGTGATTTATTTTTTAATACTATATATCATAAGTGGTGGCAGCCACGTCGTGGTCTATCCGACTGTTTGGGTGAACGACTGTGCTTGCTTCAAAAATTCAATGTTTGAATCTCTTTGGTTGCATATCATTTCTTCTAAATCGGATCACGCTTTTTCAATCTGTCGTGTTTTTTGAGTGAGGGAATATCAGTTTGCGGTGTTTATCAAAGTTGGAGTCTCCTAGCCCAAGGTTACGCCTTAAAGGCATAACCCCAAAACCTGGTGTTAAGTACAAAGATTGGTTTTTGAAAGAGGTTGTCACTGAGTGGCTTCACAGCAGTTTGAAAGACGGATTCTTTATAGACTGTGGTCGATGATTTTGCACTTGTTTTACAAAAATGTAGTCCTGTAACTCCTTTTTAGGAGGCACTCCATCAAACCATGTCTTGCTCGTGACCTTTTTCGACCCCTTGTTCGGCTTATTGAATTGCATGTGCATGAAAATATTGAAAACTGTATCCTTACTGCGTTTACCAACTTCAACTACCTTCTTATCTTGGCGACTAAAAAATGAAAAAATTTGCCAACAGTCTGGGCTCAGCTTTACTATTTTTCCGGTAGAAGTTCGGAATACGTTAAATACTGAGATGCGGTGTAGGTTACTATGTGACTGAAAACTCATTATAAGTTCTGAGAATATAAGTACTAAAGCTATACGTGAAATATTAATATTGAAGTTGTAAAGACCATGAAGTAGCAGGGACGGATCCAGACTTTGCTGTTGGGTGGGGCGGAATTTTTTTTTATTTGAATTTTATGTTTGATCAAGTTCTGTGTGATTTTAGCTACATAGCATAGCAACAAAAAGGTCATCTGATGACGGGATCATATTGTTTTCATTTTATTATGGGCCATTCCATAAAGATTCGCCAAAGTTGTGATTTCTATTCATTTTTTAGCTAACAAAACAACAACAATCTTTGAAATAAGCCCTACTTGATCCAAGGATAAAAATTACCTTTTCCTTGGAACCATTCGAAAATTAATGTGTACAAAATTTCAAATTCATAGCTTGACGCGTTCAAAATTTATCGGAAAATATTGTTGAACACGTGTCTTAAGGATGTTTGTATGGATGGTACACGAAGTGGTAAAAGGATTTCACTGAATAGTTCACTACTCGATCTTTGTTTTCATTCAAAACTATTTTGTACAAAATGCCAAATTCGTAGCTAAAGGATTACTACATAGTGTTATAGTGAGTTCCGTAAATTGAGTGTAGACATATGCACATGATATTTGTATAGCAGTTACACGAAGGACCAATAGGATTATTTTCATAATCATACATTTAGCTCCAACTGTCGAAGAACCAATGTACACAAAATTTCAAAGTCGTAGCTTTAAGCGTTCCGAAGTTACTGATAAATTTTCTTGAACACGTTATTTAAGGACATTTTGTATGGCAGCTACCCGAACGAAATAATCCTTACAAATTCGAACAAACATCCTTATTCCAAATTTGAAAATCCTAGGTCTAGGTCCTTGAGGTATCATGATAACGGACAGACTGACGGACGGACGGAAGTCAGGCGGATTTGGAGTTTTTGGCCACAAATAGACAAAACATATTACATAACTTTTTCGTCCGAGGCTCGTTTCCATTCGTTACAAACTTTTAGGCTGGATTAAACTTATAATACTCTATTTGATTTCATCTATGTAGATTCTAGAGTAAAACAATTGAATTGCAATTATTTTTTTCAGAGGTGGTCGCCCCCTACGCCCCCTCTGTATCCGCTACTGTGAAGTAGTCTGATCACTGTTGAATTTAAACTAGATTATAAGCCAAGCACATGTTCATAATTTGGAAATAAAATCAAGTTAAATCAATCATTATATTTTCGCGAGATATAAAAATCCCCCACTCTCACCCTCTATACCATAACCCTCAAAATTTTTGTTTCTGCTAGGGTAAATTAGCCCAACGGTTCGTAAAAATTTTAAGAATATATCTTACACTGTTCTAGAGATATGAGACGAACATTTTTAGAAAAATTCTACACCCCTCTACTTTCATGCTCAAAAATTCAACCAAAATTCGTTTAATACGCTTCCCTCTCCTTGGTTCAACCAATATACTCACCATCAAAATTTCATGATAATACCTCAACGGGTTTGGGAGCTACTCGCCTTCAAACTATTGTGCGTACGGCGTACAGACGGACAATATTTTTCTTTTGCTTTTTTGGGGTTTCTAAAACGTGAAAATATAAAATTTCAGGATATACATTTTTTTTTTAAATTTCAGGTCTATCACAATACTTTATTATTAAAAAATAACAAAGTAAAATACTGGAAAACTGTTTAAGTGTAAGAGTGTATAATCAGAAGGCTTTTGAAAAAGTATTGTTTAGGTTATGTCAGTTGCATAGACCTACATCGCTTCTCAGTGTTCGCGTTCCGGACTTCTACCACACAAATAATAAAGTTGCGCCCAGATTATTGGCATATTTTTGTTCTTGTGAAAGCTGAAGGTTAAAACTTATGATGAAAGTTAAAACTTATGATGATTTCTTTTCTGAAAAAAATGTGACCCATTTAGATGCAAAATTATTGCAGTTCTGCCCTCTTTTTTGACAGTTCCGTCCGACAGGTCAATTTACAATAGAACGCTTTCAGGTCAAAAAGCTATTATTAAAATTTAAATAAATTTCCACTACACTCCGTATAATTTCTAATTACCGTATGACCCGTTTGACAGTTTGATTTATTCTTTAAAATCGGTTGCCGCTGTTGTCATAGGATATTTTTTTCTTATTTTCATCGTTTCTTACGCACATTTGAGGTTAAAGGAGTTGCACCGCCGAAATTTTCGGGGCAACAAATGCAACTTTTCAGGTCAATTTTAACCACGGACTCAAACCCCTTTTTCTAGCAGGTCAAAAAAAAATTGAGAATAGAACAGCGGAACTGCTAGAACAAAAATTGAGGGCAGAAACGGTTCACATTTTTTTTGAGAAAAGAAATCACCATTAGATAGTACTATGATAGGGGACCCATTTGCAAAAAAACTTCGATAGGGGTTGAAGGATGTGTGATTAGGGGGAAAACAATGCTCCCAAAATGCTTTAAAGCTGGGATTGAAACATTATAAAATCCATATATCCTGAAGAGTTAATGCCACATGGCTGAAACTTTGTAGTTGTCTTAAGGGATACTAAGAGATTAGAAAAAGGTTAAAATTTTTAAGCGAGGTGGTGAGGTGTGAGGTGAGAGATGACAAACTTTGAACTATAGTACACATCTTCCCACTCAATTGCGCCAGGAAGATAAGATTTAGTTTCTGTTTATAGAATTACCAGTGAAGTCAACTGAGTGTAAGATTTGTGTTTTGGAAGGTCAGGCACGGGTGGTGGGAGACAGCCATTTTCTAAGAAAATAAATTTTTATGTCTCATGTACCGTATCAGATATCATCTTGAAAATTTTACAGGACCGGCAGACCTCTAGCGGAGGTTGTGGGTGTAAGGAGTGATGGTGGGAGGGGGTGAAAATGAAAAAAAAGAATTTTAATTTCTTGCAAGTCACAAAGGATAGAAAGCTAAAAATTGATAACTATAAAAAGCTACTACACAGACATCCCTGAAAAGGTTTTGATTGGGGTAGCAAGGTACGGAGGTGGTGGCGGTTTTTCGTATCTCAGAAACGGCTTATGCTAGAAAGTTGAAACTTAGTATCTATGTGTAAATGTGCTGCTAGAATAATTCAAACTAAAAAAAAATCTGCCAACAGTCTGGGCGCAACTTTATTATATAAGGGTTGATCTAATGCAGTGTGGGTGACTATGGAACGACAGACAACGTATGGAATAATCATGAGTCCATTTGGAACGTTATTTTTTTGGTTGTCAGTCGCATAGTAACCTGCACCCATAGATATATATATACTGGAGAAAACAGGGATTGAGTTGAAGGTGGGTCGTCGCATTCACTTCCACGCAAAACAACAACAATTGGCATAACGCTCCTGTTTTGTCTCACTCACTCACACGCTAAAACAACAACAATTTGATATAATGAACCTGTTTTGTCTCACTTTTCATTGTGTTTTTGGCTTCAAAGCGCCTTATAGAAAACCGGTGGCATGTCGTCTCCACTAGCTCTATGTAGCCTACACCGCATCTCAGCATTACCCATAAAATAATAAAGTTGCGCCCAGACTGTTGGCCGATTTTGAATAGACTTTTCTTGCAAACATTTTTGAAGGAAAATGGTTTTGTTTTTTATGCTTAAGAACGTCAAAATGCAAATCTTTTTTTTTATGTATAGTTGGTGACTAGTCGGTGTGAAATAATTTGGAATCTAATATCTTCCGATGCAATTCTATCACGAAAATAAGATTTGATTTGTGACTAAATGTATAATTTTTGAGGAGGATGTTGATCTCGAAAAAAAAACAGTTTGTTATATCGCAAGAACCGTACCAGATATGATCTTAAAAATTTTACAGGTTTTAGGATCAGTACAGCTCTAGTAGATAAAAAAAATTGGGGAGTCGTTGTATGATGATACATATACATATATGTTATATGGTTTTTTGCTTTTTAGAAACGGCTTATTCTAGCAAGTTGAAACTTATTTCGTATACATATAATAAAAGCAAATTAAAGCAAAAAAGAAGTTTAAGTTTTCAATGGTGTACAAAAATGGTGTACAAAAACTCCTACATGAGAATCCTTAACACACGCATTTACGATTATTCGTCGAATGCTTCAAATTTTGTATAGATGCTCTTTCTAATATTTGAAGCTAAAATTCGGAACACAATGCGAATCAAATGAGTCCTTTAGGTAGCATTCTACAAAAGTCCATCAAAAATTTATTTAAATTACAGTATACACATTAATTCAAGAGCGACTTAAAGTAGGATGTAAATTTCTTACAGGAATTAGTTTTAAGTCATAAACAAGACTGAGTTCATTAATTAGTAACACTTAATTAGTTTATTAATTAATAACAAAATATGTTCCGATAAGTTTTGAACGTTTGATTGAGGCTTAAGATTTGAAATTATGAACACATTAATTTTTAAATGTTTCCAGATAAAAGGAGAAATATTATCGGCGAATAGGTGGTTTCAGAACCGGACCTACTATTGACCAGTTATTGTCAGTTAAACAAGTGTTTAAAACTGTTCGTGCCACAGTAGTGCTAGGTTTTCCAAGAAAATTTTTTTTTTTTTATTTTTGTTTTTTATTAAGGCTCTTTTGAAAGGTACATTCAGCAGCGTCGGCAGAAGCTTGAGTAAGTCAAACCTTCGTCCACTAAATCATTTTAGATATTTAAAAATATTTCAAGTATAAAAATGGAAACCTTGTGTTGGGAAATGATGAGTTCGTTTAAATTGTTAAGTTTTTCGCAACAAACTTAGTACAATATTAACAACGGAAACTTAGAATAAAAAACTCACAAAAACTTAAATTCTAGTTTTCATTTTATGTTGGCTTCAGTAGGCTTCGAGCTGGACCTCTAAAAATCTAGTACCTAAAAAGATTTTAAATTTACAGAAAATCTAGTAGATTCCGATAGAGATTTGGCAAATTTTAAAAATGTCGCGAAATCTAGTTTACGATGTCATTCAAGTCCCGATATGTTTTTTCAAACTCTGTTCGATATACAGCTGCTGAAAACCCACTTAAGAATACATAAATAATAAAAATAGCGATTTTATGTTTATCATAAATACCTAGCATTTTTTGTAATACTCACTTCTCTGAGTAGCTTCTATATATGATCAATTCGGAATTGGGTATGTTTCTAAAGCCTTTGTTGATTTTACAGTGGGTGTCGTTACCGTATCTTGAAAATGTTTGTCAATATTTTCTAGGACGTATACATTAGTGAAAATCATCTGTAGTTGCAAAATATTGTTTCTTGAAGCAGATAAATAAAATACACTTAATATATCTTTACTCAGGTTTAATACATTTTTTCCAGAAGTTGATCAACACAGATATTGTCTGTTAGAACGACCTCTAGTGTATGTGTCATCCAGTGGCGGTCATAGAGGGGGGTCATGGGGGCCATGGCTCCCCCTTTCCCAACAAATTTTTCAAAAAAGCTTGATCATTGCTTTGAAAGAAAATTTTATGAGACTATTAGATAGGTACACTTTATAACAGTGGCGGTGGTCATACGGGGAGGAGGCCATGCCCCCTAACAGATTCGTCACTCATGATTACTCTATCACGTCTGCCTTAAAGAAAAATTATATGAGACTATTAAATTAATAGATACACTTAATAAAGTATAATGCAATTAAATCTGATTTCCTCTTATGCCTTTCTTAAATCTTCTTTTGTCTCCTAGGGACCATACGGGGAGGAGGCCATGCCCCCTGACAGATTCGTCACTCATGATTACTCTATCACGTCTGCCTTAAAGAAAAATTATATGAGACTATTAAATTAATAGATACACTTAATAAAGTATAATGCAATTAAATCTGATTTGCTCTTATGCCTTTCTTAAATCTTCTTTTGTCTCCTAGGGGCCGTACACATACTACGTGACGCAAATTTTGACTATTTTGGAGCCCCCCCCCCCCCTCCCCCGTTGTCACACTTTGTCGCAAAATGTCATCCTCCCCCCCTCCGCTGTGACGTCACAAGGTTTAGTATGTTTCAAAAATAAACACACGAAGTAGAGCTAATATTCATGTTTTATTTAAAATAAATGAAAAAAAAAAATTCATAAATAATAGGTGAGTTTTTTTGCGAACTTATCTAGATCAGAGCAGGTTAGAAAATTTACATACAAAATAACAACAACATTGCAGTTTTTATGCATTTTTTGTAACTTTTTTCCATAGATAGTAGATTAGATTAGACAATTTAACGCAAATAGCTACTCCAGGGTTCAGTTAACTGCAAAAGGATAAAACAAAAGAATATTTGTTTGTCGTGACTCATGATTGAGATTTTGTTACATATAAATATATAGTATATTGCAGGGTTGCCAGTAAATTATTATGATATTAATTTGAAAAGTTTCGTTCCAATTTTGTTACGCCACATCTTTCAGATGCCCCCCTTCCCCTATGTCACACTTTGTCACATTTTTGCAACCACCCCCTTACCCCTTTTCGTGTGACGTAGTATGTGAACAGTCCCTAATTGAAAAGAAGACTGCACTAATTAAGAATATTTCAATCGGAAGGTAATAAAATTCCGAATATAAATATATAATCAATCTTTGGGTTACATATGTTTAGGATTTAGTTTTTAGGTACTGTTTGAAACTAATTTTGAAGAATTTGGATTTGGATTTTGCTTGTACAATTTTCAGAATGTGTTCTAATAAATTTCCCATATTTGGATTAATTTGAAATCTACTCAGGTAAAAAGGGGAGGTCCAAGTCCCAATTATAGCTAATCACTCAATATAAAAAATTTTAATTTTTTTCACAGCACCCATCGTAATGGCTCGAACTAGTGTAAAAAAACACGTTTTCAGTTTCATCTCTATAATATATGAGGGTAATACGTGCCTCATGAACCTTAAAGAAACCAAAATTGCATATGTGTAAGATTCCGTAAGCTCGCAAGATATCGACATAGGGCCTATATAGCATCATTCTGTGCATGATATGTAACTCTAAATATATAGATGTGAGGTGAACTATCGAAAATGCCATCTATGCTTAAATTCAGATATTGAAGTTTTTCTTAAAAAATAAATTTTTTAGCGTAACTTTGTAACGGTAAACGATGCGAAGTTAGTGATATCAGTAGATGCTGAATGTTATGAGAAACAGAAAAAAAGTCCTTCAGCAAGGTCGAAAATGATGATTTTTAACATTTAATCACTAATCCATAATAGCTGTTATGTCGTACTTAGTGAAGGACTTTCTGAACCGTTCTCTCTTTCTATATATAACATAATATTGATAATTAGAAAACAAGATATTTTTGTCCACGATACACTTTTCGTATTATTAACCATTATCAAAATACAGTCGAAACCGATTGAATATAAAACACTTCACTTTCTCATTACGACCATTAGATGGTATTTCCGATGGTACATAACCCATATACGAGTATTTAAAATTACAATCATCCCCAGATTAACATTATTTGGCCGTTTTGTCAATACATCGGGACCCATTTTTCGGAAATTTCTGATCGGGGTGAAACTTAAAACATATATATTTTACACTAATAAGAACCATAATAAGAGGTACTGTGGAAAAAAGAGCTTGGGAAAATTTTTCAATACAAATAATAGTCACTAAACAGCTCTAAAATTATCTGTCACCACAACTACCTGTATAAAATATTACAAAATTTCAAATTGCATGATAATTGATAATGCAAGCTTTCGACTCTTGTTCATTCAATTTAAATTTCCACCTTTCCTAAAGTTTGCTCTTACAAAATAAATTAGTAATTTTATCATCAAAATTAAATCGCATTATTCAGGTATAAAATTATGAAGTTATAATAATTTAAAAAAAGTTTTAGAGAATTTCCGACTTTTTTCAATTTTTAAATTAGGAGTAGGTTAGGTGAGGTTATAGTTAGTCATCTAAACTATAGATCGACTCAGTAAAGAGACTGTGAATATGTTTATATACCTAATTAAATCATTATGAGATGTAGGGCTCGGATCATAATGCCCAATATTCAGTTTTACCAAATATGTATGATAGTAGAACTAATAAAAAATTAATATATTACTTTTCTGGTGGTCTCAAAAAATAACTAATTAACATTCAAAAATTTCAAACTGGATTTGGCGAAATTTCAACAAAACTCTTAAAATCTACTAGATTTTTCATCGAAAATTATGTTCACCAAGTTTTGGAATCATGTAATATTATTTTCAATTTTCTATTACTTAAAGTCTTACAATCCTACAATACAGGTTCAAATTTTTAATGTCATACAATTCAGCTGATAAACTGAACGATTTTAAAGAAATGCCTTCAGAGCTATGTTAATGCTTTTTAATATTCTAAACTTCGGTTGCCAAAATCTTGTGATTTAGATGCTAAAATGAAAAGTTGATATTTTTAAGCAGTACCAGTACCAGAAGCGACCATAGCATTTGCCCATTTTCCATCCACGTTGTATTAAGGCCTACTGCACGAATTTTATATACAGTAGCTACTGAAATTTAATGGCCCCCCTCTTGGAAGAGCAATATGACCGCCACTGGTGTCATCAAGAAAACGAAGAGAAAGATTTAAGGTGACTTGTTCATAGTCATCCATGCAATCATTACTTTTAAAGAGCGTCCAATAGATCAGTTAAGATCCTGTTCCATTAAAACAATACCAGATTAATCAGCAAGCCAAGGTACTCAGCTATATTTCAACCTAGACAGAATAGAAAACAAAAGAGACTTATAAGATCGATATTCCAAAATTATTAAATTTCCAAAATTATTAAAATTAAAATTTGAGATATGGATGTAACCAAGCCGTTTAGACATTCATATGTTTTGACTCCTTTTACTCCGCACTTGGAGGGTGAGGGGGATAGACTAGCACCATATCCCCGGAAAACCAAAAGAATTACAATGCTTCCATAATCCATAGCATAGTGGTTTCTTTGAACTCATACGAAATAATTATGTCGACTGAGTTTGATCTCTATCCTGACTATTGCCTTTGAGATCGTGTTTACGATGAAACTATTGGAAAAGCCTCGACTGGTAAGACCATTTCGAAATCTAAGTTAGACTTACCGCCTTGTTTTAAAAGTTTTAAGGCTGTATATATAGTGAATACAGCCTTGATCAAAAAGGAGTAACCACCGTGAGGTGCTTATATTGTTCCGATTTGAGTTCTGTTTTTTTGTTAAGTTGGTACATCTGTTGTTGACATTCCCTCTAAGTCTTAGCGTCATAGCTTGACATTTGCAAAAGTTACGTAGCCAAGAGTACATCTATTTCTGTGTGTGTTGGCGATTTTTTACAGTTTTAGAAATGGATTTAAATTTGCAACAACGAACTTGTATTAAATTTTGCGTAAAAAACAGATTTAATGGTGCGCGAACGTTGGAAATGTTAAAAAAGTGTTTCGGCAACGATTCTCTAAAGAAAACGGTCGTTTACCAGTGGCACGAGCGGTTCAAAAGTTCAAAAGACAAGGCAATGCTCACGGTTTTCATGGATTACAACGGTGTAATGCATCATGAATTTTTGCCAGAAGGCCAGACAGTAAACAAAGAGTATTATTTGGGCGTTATATGACGTTTGCGTGAAGCGATTCGCCGAAAGAGACCAGAATTGTAGGCAGAAAACTCGTGGATTTTGCACCACGATAACGCACCGTCGCACAGTGCCATCATTATTCGTAATTTTTTGACGAAAAAAGCAACAAATACCATCCAACAGCCACCGAATTCACCTGATTTAGCTCCCTGTGACTTCTTTCTGTTCAATCGAGTTAAAAAACCACTACGGGGAACGCGTTTCAGCATCCAAGAGGAAGTAATGGAAAAATCGCAGGGAGCACTGATGGTCATACCGAAAACCGAATATAAAAAATGTTTCGAGCTGGCATAAGTGTGTTGCAGTCGATGGGGATTAGTTTGAAGGGGACAATATAGATTTAGATGAATAAGCTTGTATTTTAAATTTTTTCAATAAATTCCGGGAACTTTTTGATCAAGATGGTATAAGTATTCGTCTCTAAATGAACATTTCGTATCAAAACTTGTCAGCAGTAACATTCCTCTAGTACCTATATCTTTCCATATATAAATAGACGTATTATTTTTCAGCTTTATACCACATGACGTTCCTGAGATGGAGAGAAGTTTTTTACTCCAACTGTCGAACGCCTCTGCAAACCCACATTAATTATATTGCCAAAATACTCTTTTTGAACTCTCAAATTCCGCATCATGCGGTTTTTGATATTTAAAAACCAAATTTTATCGTCCAAGCCGCCTCCGTACGGAAATGCTTCATGTATAAGCCCCCTAAATGATTCAATTCCGGTTCACCTATTTGATTCACTTACAAGTAACGAACATACCGCTCAATGAATCCTCCGGTGATTCCGGTAATCGTAAGTGATGTCTCCTGCATATGTTTATACTTCTCCTTATTGATTCACTTGTGATTCATTTAGATTGCTGATTATGCATATATCAAAGGGTCACCCTGGTATGAAACTTCAAACACAAGACCGTAGGACGTATTCAGAAGAAAGACTGACAAAAAAGTGCATTTTTTTCGACTTAATTGAGGTGTAGTTGTCTTTAAACGTGGCTATAATAAATTAAAGGGTAATCATCAGCAATTATTTTTTTGTAATAAAAATCATGTTATGTCCCGTTTGGTTACACCTCATTTGTAGTACCTATTCGTACATAGTTTTGAATATTCAACCAATTACGTTTGTGGCTATTGCCAGTTGTAGTTTTTTTAGATTACTAGAACTGATCTAACACTAGAAATTGATGGTTTAAGTTTGAATTAAATCAATTTTTTTTTAAATGTTATAAACTAAATAATATTAAAAAAGAGAATAATAATTTAAATTTATTACCGATGCGTGTAATAAAAATTTTACGTAGGTATCTGTTTAAATGTATTTATTTATTATTCCCAAAATAGCGGTTGGTAAAACCAGAATCGATCCATACTATTGCCACAACAGTTTTGGTTATTCCGTTTTAATAATTTCGTTGGCTCGTCTTGTTTATTTCACTGTATGCCACCATGTCAAATATTTAACTATTCCTGCTGTCATATAGTTTAGTCGTCATATTTTTATTTGCTAAATTATTTTATTAGCTCTATACAAGGTTTTTTTTTGATGTAAGAATATGACTAAGCATTTCGTCAAATTCTTTCAGTCAAATATTTGAAGGCATGGCCGCTCAAAAGCATGTCACGAACCTATTGAATACTTTTAACATTCAATCTGGTGCATTATTTTGCAATTTCCTGAATTATGTATATTAACACTATGGTACAAAATTAAGTTAAACAGCTTAGTAGTTTTAAAAATATTACAATAATAATACAAATATAAAGGAAGTTATGCTAACTATCAGGGGAAAAAGAAAAAAATCGGCCAGTCTGAGCGCAACTTCATTATTTTTAGGGTTTAAGCCCGGAACGCGTTTAATGCTGAGATGGGGTGTATCAGCCGCATAGTAACCTAGACAGCAATTGAGCATTAAACGCAGTTTAACTAAAAAATAATAAGGATGTACCCAGACTGATGGAAGTTTTTTTTTAATTTCTTACTATTTTTATAATAGAAGTTAAAGCGAGTTGGTATTTAACCTAAGAGATTTTCAAAATTTATGAAAACTTGAAATATACCTTACACCTGCAGGGGGTTTAATATCGAAAAAAGCCTAAATCTTTAATTTTATAGAATATGACCATTTAAAATTTCATATTTTTAGCGTAAGTAATTCCTTGTTTTTTTATCAAGGTGTAGTTCTCTATTAAAAGCATTCCTGGAGATATGAATAGATAAACTTCTTAGCCACCTTTTAAATTAAATTAAATCTGTTTTCCCCGATTGTACCTATTCGATATTTCATTGGAGATATTTCGGAATTCGTGAAAATGTACACAACCACTTTACACCGTCTTAGAAAATGGATATCGAAAAATTTAGAAATATGTTTCTAGGTGCTTATACAAAAAGTCCGCAGAGTAAAATTGCTTTGATAGCTCGACAAGTCTAAAAATTTTTACGAAATTCATGAATATGTGGAGAAAAACCCTTTTTCATCGACATTTTTGTTACTTCACCTCTACACGTCCATGAAAATATGAAGTTTTGTTTTATTTAATTACCTATTTAGATATTCGTATACGTACTAAGTTTCAACTATCTATCAGAAACCGTTTCTGGACTAAGAACCACCTCTCAACCCTTATCAAAAATATTATAAATATTTTTTCAGGATGCCTCAATATTATATTTTTAGCTTTAACGGTTTGATAAATATACTTTTTTACTTTCTATATACTCCTAGTATCACCCCGCACACACGCACCCTCCTTTTCGAGCGGTCTAATGGGCCTAACTCTTGTAAAAAAAATTAATATCATATCGAGATATGCAATTTTTTTTTTTTTTAAAAAATTGCTATTACCCACTTACTCGTTTCACCTCCACCTCCACCATCAAAAATTTTACATTCTGTGCACTCAACTTGTGATCTTATGTACAGCGAAAAAAATTGATCCAACAGGTGCAAATGTTTTGGAAGATATTGTAAATCAAAGTTCTTTAACCACCACCTCCACGCCATACGTTCTCCTCTAAATTTGTTAGCCCTGTAGGTATAATCTCCTAGTATCCCTTGAAACAAACACAAATTTTTAAATTTCTGCCAACAACCGTTCAGGAGATATAGATTTTTAAATGTTTCAATCGTATCGAATGCATTCTCCCCCCTCCAACTTTACACCCCTCAACCCCTATCTATAAATTTGCAAATGGGTCCATGACCATCGTTCTATATAAATTCCAAGTTTCAGCCTCCTAGGATAAGCAGTTCCTGATATGTATCTGGAAACTAAAATTTTGCATCTAAAACGTTACCTCACCTCTTCCTTTACGACGCTATTACAACCCCACTCCCTTGTAGGGTGTCACCCAAACTATACCTATACCAAAAAAAATTTCAACTTAATATCTCAACGGGCTTGTGAGCTATGCATCTTCAAACGCTTCTGAGTACGGCGGATAGACGGACATTTTTTTAAACTTTTTTACAGAATTTCAGAGCAGCAATTTTCTTTCAAAATTTGTCAAAAATACTAAAGTAAAGTTATGGAAGTTGATTCTAATTTGGCATCCGTCCAATATAAGAATTGGTAAGGAACAGGTACATAGACAACGACCTCAAATCCGACAGATTAATGTTTAACAAATTAACGCCAAAGTAATTGCCGCTTTAAGTCAACCTATGATAATAATAAAATCCTTCCGCAAATGTAGCAATTAAAATGCTCAATAACAAATCGCCAAGGTGTAGAAATTATTCATAAAATACATTATTATCTTCGGTTCACGAACAGCAAAAAAAAATACATTCATTTCACTAAATGCAATAGCTTTTATAAAATAACCATCAACTGCGAAGCTTCTGTTCAACACTGTAACAGCTTCATAGTATGCACACAAAAAAGGTAACCTATTAAAAAATTAAATCTAACAAAAAAATTGTAATATGTAATACAACCACCGTGAAGAGCAGATTGTAATGACTATGTTTTATCCCCCATAGCTACAACTTTTGCACTAGACGTTTGTGGAAAAAAATTCTCTGCAAATTCGAAAGCCAAAAACCGAAAACTTTCTCATACATTTGTGGTACCTAGTTCACTGACTTAACAAGTAAAATATTACTTGCATCTTTTCTCAAGTCGTAATTCATTTCACACTAGAAAAGACTATCTTCCCATTTATCTGCGGTGTGCATCATCTCTCTTTCACTTAATTTTAAATTTAGCAAAAAAAGAAATGAAGAATCTCTGTACCTTCTATCATCTTTCAAATAATATTTTGTTTCATTTTTTTTTAAACAAAATTTTTACAACGAAAATTCAATAACAATTGCACGATTAAAACCCGCAGGTATGTTGTGTATTAATGCGCGAAAAGACCTGGTCCCAACATAAGAGCCTTGCGGAACGCCATATCTTTCACTCGCTCGCAATCACCTCGGAGCTTGAACGAACCGAATAAATTGGATAATGGCAAGCCAAGATTAATGCTGAGTGAGTTAATACGTTTCTGTGATGAATTACGTTTTTGTAGTCTCATCAGTCAATTCAGTTCATCCATTAAGTTTTTAAGATGACGATATTACGATGTGCGAAGCTGTCCAGAATTAGAGTCAATCACACGAATCCTATTCTATTTTCCCTTGTAATTTAGACGTTCAGGAATATAGTGTTGTAAGCGATCACACGGCATTGTTAGAAATGTTGAACCGAGTTATTGTTCGGTTGTTATGTTAAATTATTTTAAAATTGTTTGATCAGCAGAACATTTCTGAAGAGAAAAGCTGTTTCATTTTTAAGTCGCCATTCGTAGGGGCAAATTCTGATATGTGTCAATATAAAAGTATATGAGCACTTTAATTGTTAAATGACCTTATTATTTTTTAGTAAAAAAGTAAATTGATCGAGCTGAGATTTCAAAACATTTGCTACTCTGAAATTTGGTATTTTCACCTTTAGGACCAGAAAAACTTAAAATAAATGTCCGTTTGAAACTTGGAACTTATCTAGAACTATGATGGTAAACTCATTTGTAAAAAAAATGAGGGTGGGTGACAACTGTTGAGTGGTGTTGGAGTGGGAGTGGGAGGAAAACTAATGTGTCCAAAGCACCTGAAATATGGGATTGAAGCCTTCTAAGATTCACATCTCCTGACTTCATGTGACCATATCGATTCTATGGGATACCACAGGATAGCACAGCCAGAATGGACAAGCAAATGTGCCAAAAATCGCAAAGTGCCATTCACTAGACTTGGTGCCGGGCAACAGGCACTCAAAGCTTTTTATGTCGAAACATTCGCAAAAAATAACATTTGATTATCTAAAATTAAGCAGATAGATAGATAGATAGATAGACCCGAACCCTATTGGGAGTTCTGACTGGACATTGTCACATGAGGAGGAAGCATCTCAATAGGATTGGTCTCTCTGAGACTAAAACTTGCAGGATATGCAATGACGAAGACGAAACACCTCTATATCCTCTATGACTGTGAGGTTTTAGCTCACGAAAGACTTTGTCACTTCGGTCAGGGTTTCATGGACCAATTGGAACTCCTAACCATTCCTTTTCGCAAAATAATGGGCTTCATTGAAAGCACAAGGATCGAAGAGGAATCATAGTCAATCCGGAGGGACGTCACAATAGTCTACCTGTAGCTGCAATGACAGAGGTTAGCCAATCCAATCTATCTATCTTCTGAATGGTGGATGTCAGAAACTTGAAACCTTTTAGTTGTCTTAAGTGATAGATTCTGGAAGATTAGACAAAGGTTAAATTATTTGAGAGTGGTGGTGGTAGGTAAGAAACTTTGGAAGATAGAACATAAAAGGTTACAAGTGGAGTCCACTGAATGACAATTTTTTGAGGAGGTTGGGAACACAAAATGAGGATGTAGCTTTTTTTTGAAAAATAGTATTGAACCGTAGATACGGCTATAAGATCTTAGAAACTTTACACGAGTTAGCCCCAGTAGACCTTTAGCAAAGTATATTTTGGGGGTCTAGAAGAGAGTGATGGAGGTTGAAAAGAAGATCAATATGATTTTTATTTCTCAAAACCTGCAAACCATAGAAAGCTAAATATTTACGACTATATAGAGCCACTATCATAAAAAAAAATAAAAAAATTGGTGCGGTTGACAAGGTACGGGAACGGGGTGGCTTATGCTAGAAAGTTGAAACTTAGCACGTATATGATGATGTGTTACTTGAGTACGCAAATTAAATTTCTATTGTCCCGCAAAGGACGAGTCAGAAAAATGTTCGTAAATATGGTTTTTCTTCCACACGAATTTCGCTAAATCTTTTAGGTATGCCGAGCTATCAAATTAATTTTACTTCTTCGTGCTCTTTATATTAGTGCCTTAAAATATTTCTCCAAATTTTTCTATATCCAATTGTACAATGCATTACAAAGTGATTATATAATTTCACGAATTCCGATATATTTCTTAGTTCTAATAAGATACCGAATTCACTTTCACTAAGGCTTTAATATAAAGGGAAAATATTATTTAATAATTTTTCGATATTAAAACCGCCTGTGAGTGGAAGCTATTGCTCAAGTTTTTACGAATTCCGAAAATCATATAGGCCTAATGAGATCGAATTAGCTATTCCTATATTGAATCTTCTGTTAAAAAAGATACGTAAATAAATAAAAAATCTGCCAACAGTCTGAATGCAACTTTAATTTTTTTGTAGTTTTGGGTAAAAGACTGAAACGTATTTAAAGAATGAAATGCTCAGCGACTTACAACCTAAAGAACGCCTTACCGGCTACTTGGGACGTTATTTTTAATGTTGGTCTTTTGAGCTTTGCTGTTTTTAGGTTGTCAGTCGCACATCCAAAAATTTTGAATTCGTTTACATTCAACGGATTGTGCACTCAAATCTCTATAAATTCTTTTCAGGATTTTTTAAATTTGACCGCTAAGGCGTAAAGAGGTTATATACATTTTCCCGAATGCAGCCGTATCTCTTAGGTCTGATTAGGTATCGAATATCTTAATACTTCCACGGGTCTATTTTATAATCGCTTAAAAAACGTTAACAAGTTTTCTCCTTATTCAAACCCTAAAATAGGAATTAAAGGAGTTGAGCATGTTTTCACGAATTTTGTCATATCTCTTAGGAGTGATAAGACATCGAATTGCTTTTCACTTCCTCGGGCTTTCTTTATATACATATATCTAAAAATTCATTTCAGGATCTTTGGACATTCAACCCCAAAGTGGGTGTTAGGTGGTTGCATATGTGTTTAAATTTCTTACATATTTCTTTACTCTGATGAGGTATCGAATTCATTTTTACTTCCATAGCATTCCTACATAGACGACGAAAAGTTAGTTTCAGGATTTTTATATATTCAACCCTACGAGGGTGTAAGGGGATTGCATATTTTTCATAGCTCTTAACATATTTCTTAGGTTTGATGTGATATTAGATTTACTTTCACTTCCACAGACTTTCTGTACCTACAAAGCCATTTCTCGATTTCATGTTGTAACGACTCGATTCACAGTTGGGGTGAGTTTTGGGGGTGCTTTCTTGTGGTTTCCGTGTCTCGTCATAGCTCGCCACGCTACTCTCCTTGACTTGAATCTTGCTCGTCACTTCTGCACAACGTGATTCACTCTGTCAGTCTGGGTTTGACTCCTTACTCCCTTCTGTGCATCGTAACTTTCCCCAGTTCGCCGTAGCTTGTCGTAGCTGGTCTAGCCTCGACTTTTGGCACAACTCTGCATGTCATATTTCGACCTTGCTCGTTGATTATCGTCTTAGGGCCTAAACAGAATACAGACTTCGACTTCGACCGCGCAGTCCCTGTCTTTTAGAATACACAGGATTATATGGTGATGCCCACAACACCGACTTCGCCTGCGACTTCGGTATGGTATGAAAATGGCTTGCGACCGCCACAAGATAGGCAAAATCGAATTCGAAGTCGAAGTCGAAGTCCGTGTTCTGTTTAGCACTTTAGTCTCCGCGTGCGGCCGCTGCTCTGGTAGTCATCACTCCCTGTTTTCGTCTCCGCGTGTGGCCTCTGCTCTGCTCGTCATCTTTTACTATCGTCGTCTTCGCGTGTGGCTTTTGTTCTGCTCGTCATCTCTCTCTCTGTCTTCATCTCCGCGTGTGGCCTCTTTTTTGTCTGATTATTGTTGTTTGGCGTAGTTCGTCGTGGCTTGTCGTAGTTGATTTTAGCTCGACTGCTCGCCTTGACTTAGCAGTGCTCCTGATCGTTATCTTGTCTCTGCTCTGTTTGGCTAATCATCGTGGCTTGCTCTGCTCGTAGCGGCTCTACCCTGCTCTTTGTGGCTAGCTATGCTTGGCGCTGCTTTGCTTTGCTCCTTTTGTCTCGGAAAGCTCGGTACTACTTTGCTCTGCTCTACTTTGCTCTGCTTGCTGTGGCTCGCTAAGCTCGTCGTCGATGGCTTGTTGGTCGTGACTGGCTCTGTTCTCCGTGGCTCGATTCTGCTCAGCTTGGATCTTCTCTAATCTGCTTGCTTCCACTGGGCTCGTCTCTGCTCTGCTCTGCCCTGCTCTACAGGACTCGTCTCCGCTTTGGTTGACTTTGCTAGGCTAGGCTGGACTATGCTTGGCTCTATCTGGACAGGAACTAGCCAGTCTCAAACTTTCTAAGGGGAATTACAAATCCACAACCTCGTCCATTTTGGGAATCGATTAGAGACGTTAGCCTTTACCGACGTTTTAACATTGACAGTCCAACAAAAATGTTTAAGGGTGCATTTCTACTAAAAATTAAATTTATTATGTACTTAGGAATGGGCATCATGACGAATTACTTCCATATGAAATGTCCTTAAATAAAAATTCAATAGACGTTTACCTGAGCGGCACTGATAATCGATTGGGAATCATTCAATACCAAAATGCGAGCGAAATTTTCATTAACGTTTTTTTTATCAGTTTCATTATTGATGTACTTTTTCGGACAAGGCTATCACTACCATCAGTCTTTTGGATTTTCGATATGATAAAAACTATGTTAATGAAACTAGAGGTCAATAAAGCCAACAAAAAAAATATTGGACCGTGTGCCGGAAATATTTGTGTTCCCTATAGTTAGTTGGTATATTAGCGATTTAAAGCTGTACTAGCGTGAAGGTCTCTATGCTTCCTACTTTTGGTCTTTTCGTTTACCTTTCATTAGCGATTGAGCTATCAAGATATAATTGATGATTTTTTTTTAAAGAAATTTGAAGCTACAGGTCACTTAAAAATGATACTTGAAAAGCATTTACCTAAATTTTGTTTCCTTAACCCCTGAGTGGATCCAATGTCTCGTTTCAACATCCGATCAAATACGGCAGAAGGTCTACTGACCCACATGTGATTACCAAATGCTGCAGAATTGACCTTGATCTGGCCGTGGTCTCGTAATAATATTTTCTTCGGCGAAAAATTTGAAAGAAATTAGGAATTACAGCCGAAGACTAGGTGAAAGACGTCTTAATGGACTGGTGCCCTTTATTTTTACTCCATTAAATAGGCTAAGCTCAACGCTCGGTATATGATTGATTGATTGATCGCTTCGAGTTTCTTAATCTCGATTTGAATTTATACGTTAAGCGCTTCTCGCATTTTCGATTGCACTTAAGTGGTCTATTAGCGGCCCGCTTACGGACTCTTATGGGTATTCAAAATTGACATTGACCTATGGCGACCAAACCAAAAAATCAAAATACAATTTCTTATATATGAATAGTTTTTTCTTTTTTGTTTTTAATTTATTATTTTACATTTTCTTACCTGTTATATTTTTCATAAAATTTTTGCTCGTTTTGTTGCTTTAAAATTCGTGAGGTGTACGCTGGCCAGTTAGCCCAGGGTCAGCTAACAGAAATCGATAAGCGGAGGACACCGTTTGGCTACGGTTCAGTGTGTTTTTTGAGCCATGGCTTCATTGAGCTTTGAAGCGTTCTTCGTGCTGCTCAGGTATGCAAGCTGTTCGTGCAATTATTTATGATGTGTTTAAACACCTGTATCCAAATTTAGAGGTTGTTTTTCCTCCTACTTCAATGGCTTTCATGGATGAATTTCCTTGGACAGTGGCGGACGTTTTTTACGCGTTTAGGTACACGTCCAGATGGATTTTAAAATGCACTCTAAGATGCATGAATACAATTCCGGGTGGAAGAGGAACATAGTGCAGCAACAATATTTTTCAGTGTAGGTAATTAGTATTTTGTGTTATTGAGGAAATAGCTGATTAAATTTAAAATTAAATTCGCGCTGAAAGAGTGTGAAGGTCAGTTGTGAACGGAGGTCTATGAGTACCAGTTTCGAATAAAAAAATTTGCCTACAGTCTGGGCAAAGCTTTATTGTTTGTCGGGTCAAAGTTCTAGAAGCGACTAAAATTGTGTCGCGATAGAATGCTTACGCCACTGCCACATATAACAAATAAAAAACATAATTGTGTCATTGTATAAAAACTGTAAAAGTGAAAAAAAAAAAAAAAATATTCAAAACTCTGTATAAGTTAAAACCAATGTGTTGGCTCATCAATCCTAAGAGATATGGCACAAATTATGAAAACGTATTCAACCACCTTACACCCGATTCGGGGTTGAATATCCAGAAAGCTTGAAAAAGGTTTTTACATAAATATAAAAAAACACGGTGAAATAAAACCGATTCCTTATCTTATAACGTCTAAGAGATATGACGGAATTCGTGAAAATGTATTTATCCCTTTTATACCTTTTTAGGGGTTGAAAGGTAAAAAATCCTGAAAACGGATCTTAGTCGAATACATATCAAACCCGTAGATAGTGAAAGTTATTTGATATTTAATCAGACCTGAGGAATATGGCTGAATTCGTGAAAATGTATACAACCTTATTCGACACCTTAGGGGTCGAATTTAAAAAAATTCTTAAAAAAAAAACACTTTCTATGCTCTAATGCGAAGGATCCGTAGAAAGAAAAATTATTTCAATATTGCAGAAGACCAAAGATATATGACGAAATTTGTGAAAATCTATGCATCCCATTTTCATCATCGCTCCCGCCAAATTGTATTTGAATTTGTTTGTTTTTAGTGTACGAGAAGGATTTTTCAAACCGTTTTCCACAGCTAGCTTTGAACGGAAGACGATTGACGATTTTCTTCGAATTTCAAAACAATAAACTGAGTCTCCCTGTTTAACATTTATCGAATTCTCTGTTTTTGTTGAAGAAAATTAAAGAAATTTTCAATTTATAACGCTTTGAGATGACATTTAATATTTTTCAAAGTTGAAACTTGCTTAAAAATATGTTCGATGCTTTTTTAAATAAGGCTACTCCTCCTTGAACAGTAATCTATTTTTTTTATCTTCATAAGTTCGGCAGAAAGGAAATCTGTTTTCTTAACCACACATTTAAATATTTTGTCAAAATTACTATTCTTATTGCAGTAAAATATTTCGCATAGATGTAGTAAATTTACGAATATTCATTGTTCATGTTTGTTTATTGCCATAGATAAAGTTCGTTTATACATAATAATTTTGCTAAAGAGTTCAGTTTTACAAACTATACAACTTTTGAGAATATAACGTATCGAGTTATTTTACTAAATAATTTTGTAATCTACGAGAAAAAATATTCATTTAATTTAATAGAATTGAAAGTAAAGCCAATGATCCAATCAATCCAGTGCTGGGGGGAAGAGTATAAAAACTTCGTGTTTTTACACATTGAATTCATAAATTTGAGATGGGTAGTAATTTTGCAGCACCAATAGAAATTGTTTACATTTAATGTGTAAAATTGATCAATGTGTATAAAATTACTCATTTTGTTTGTAGTTTTGGTAGTAATTTGTCATTGTGCATACAATTACCCAGTTTCCATGTAATTTTGATACTTTAAGCGTAGTAATTGTTTTTTTTTTTTGTGAAATGTTTTAACTTGATCGCTTCGTGGTTTAATTCAATAGTTTCGTGGTTTTCTACCCATTGCGACCTATGTACTCGTTTTTTCCCCTATTATCATGTGTTGGTTGTTCACATTGAATTTTTTTACATTTTCGATTACTGTGTCCTTTGCCCTTCCAAATAAATTAATAATAATTAATATGTATGTACATACATACAAACATACATAAAAGTAAAATTCATAGGAGTGCTTCATTAAATTTGAAAATAAGAAATTCATTGCTCTCAGAGTATGCACTAAACTGCCTACTTTGAGTAAGTAACATTTTTTTACTGTGTTTACTTTTACTGAATTATTGTAATAAAAAATTGTTAATTAAAAAAAAAACCTTAAACTAAAATTTTCTTTTCACGTTTAATGATACTAGTAGAAAACGAAAAAAACACTTGAGTCCGTCTGTACGCCGTCAGACGTACGTAAGATCGTTTGAAGAATCGTAGCTCCCAAACTTTTTGAGCTATTACGTAAGTTGAACTTTTTCTGGTTGGTACACTGAGTAGACCTCTTTAACTGGCCATCATTTGTGTGGTGAGGGTGTAAGGGTGAGATGAGGAATATACATTTTTCTAATAAATTACTGCTCATCTTGGTGTATAAGAAAAAAAAATATTATTATTATTATTATTATTATATCCCAATAACAGTTAAGCCGGGTGTAGTCCAGTGGTAGCGTACTAGGCTTGTAAACGCGATGTCGTGGGTTCAATTCCCAGTCTACGCATAAATTATTTATAAGAATTTTTCAGTTGCTATTGGCTTTGAAATTATTAATATGTATAAATAATGAACAGTGCGGAATGTTTAATAGGATCACTACTAAAGGATTTAACACTGAGCAGATGAGTTCTGTTTACATTCTTATCAGATTCACTAACACCATCAGAGATACCAGACAGTAGTTGATTTCTTATAGGCAACATTGCTGTTCTGGTAGATCACATCATAGCCAAACAGCACTCAAAATTATTAACACCAACTAGTACTGTACAACTGTCTCACACATTGTTGCGAGCTAGAAGTTCGCTGGTATTTCAAGTAAAACGCAATTCGTTTAAAATAAAAAAAAAATTCCCATTAAAGTTAAAACATATAATTGTACTAAATGCACTAGCGGAAAAGCCGCCGGATTTTATATATCACTTGACCACGCTCGATCGTTGGTTCACAATACAAAATCGATTTTTACTAATACTCTGCGTATTACACTCTGGCTTTTGGTTCAATGCAGCTGAAAACGACTCTCCCTTGTATGCAAGCTAAGCTCTGAGACACTTCTATACCGCATGCGCGGTGGAGATCCCTCTCGAATATTTGGTTCAGAAGTATATTCTGCATGTGAGACGAGTCGAGAGACTTCCACGATGTTCTTGTGGTGTATATAAGAGCAAGCGATAGTTTTTCTCGAACACCATCGAACTTTGCCGAAGATTTTTTCATGCCTTGCAAAGCAGACATTCTCGTCTTTTGCTCCGCCTTCCAGCTAGATATTGAGAGGTTGTTGTTTTTCACACTAGAAACTGATCGTACCACTTAAATCAAAATTATCTACCAGTGAACAAATGATTGGACCCGGTGGACCTGATTCTTGAGTGATACCACTTAACTACTTTTAGACCACGAATTGATGTTCTTAAAATATGGGAATAACTTAAACAAGTCGAGGTGGTTCCTGGTATGTGCCCAAAGCTGTTTATTTTTTTGTTAAATAATACAATTAAAACCAAAATTAGCCAAAAGTAAGGTATCCAAGTTTTAATGTGTCTGTTTTTGAAACATGGACACTTCTCTTCGACCTACAATTCTCGCTATAAACTCCATACTGGTATTGGCTTTGGCACCCAGTTGCCTAATTCCAGTGACCCTACTATAATAGGTCGCTAAGATCAGAAAAAAAAATATTTACCATTTGGGATGTGAAAGCCATTAATTTTCCGATGGGTCAACATTACCAAATAACAGAACTTACTTCATATTTGCTAATTTCCGGTTCCCAGGCACCTACAAAATTAGGCATATTGTCAATTAGTGTTTTGATTTTTGTCCATAAAAATTTCCACTAAAATTTATTTTCATATATCGTGTAAACAGATTCAGAAGGCCGCGGGTTACGACATTTTCACCGAAAACTTTTGACCGACCGACGTGACAATTTGCACAAACTCTCCCGTAAACCCTTCAGTCAGCCTAGCAGTTTTCATTGATAACTGGCAACTGGAACGTCTTCAATGAACGCGAGATTCCTGCGTCTTAATTTTCATTAATTAGGCACGCGTTTGTGCGCCACATTAGCGTATTGTAGCGTAAAGAAAGTGAAACAGATCGGCAATACGATCGTATTCAAGTTTACGTAAAGGCAACTTGCGCGGTTATCTAAGACCAGAAAGGTGAGTTCCACTATTCTTCCGTCTCTTGCCAAACAAACCAGAAGCAGCAAGCGTCAAGCCGTGCTCAATCTGCCAAGTGGGTCATGAGACTTGAGACCGAGATGAGTCTAAAGTCTGCACACATTTTAACTTGATGACGGTGGGTATCAGCGCGGTACCTTTAGCCATCGTTTGTGAATAAGAGATTTTTACACCTTTCATTCATCGTATAGTAGTGACATTGTCCAACGTGCAGATTGCCGATTGCCGATTGCCCAGTTTACGTAGTAGATGGTACCGAAGAGTGCATAGGTGCAAAGCCCGCAGGTGATAATGGCAGCAGTGGCGTCAATAATATACCTATGCAAAACATTATTATTGTTAAACTCTAGTTCAGAACATTGTGAGAAGTGAGTCGATTTCTGCAGAAACTTCAAAATTATATATTTTACGATCACGACTCATTCTAGGGAGTTGAAACTTCGAACTAAAGTATTTATATAAATTAGAGAATGCCAAAACAGTTGATTTTAGTGGAGTACTTCCGAACTATTCGTTCATTTGAAAGAATTAGTTCAATGAACTACCTACTTCAGTTGAACTGTTCATATAATCTATTCTCTTCTTAAATGAAACCCATTTCAATAAGTTTGTTGTTCACTTGTGTTTGTAGGTTGGGAAAAATAATGAAGTGCGATGTATCGCACCGCTTACACCGCAACAATTTACAATTTTACATTCTTCTACTAAAGCGAGATAGTAAACATAGTGAACTACATAATAGATTTGACTCCTGACTTTAGAAACGGTTTTCTACGTATGCAATTAAATCAGTCAAGTCGGAACAACTGCCGCTAGTACTTTTCTGAAATTCGGTAAAATAGAAATTTGATAAAATACAAGTCGCGCAATATTCATTTCTATTACAGTTGTTCTGGCAAGACTAACGTTAAGAATTATCTACTGAACAAGAAAAAAAAAAGACTAAACTAACTTGACTGTAATTGTTGCTTATCCTTGTTTTCACTATTGTGAATATCCGAATTGTATCGCGAGATCAATATTGAACTGCTCCCGCACATAAAATGTACAGTTCAGTTGCATTGTTGCATATCTTTATACTAGTCATGCAAGACCCACATGCTTCGCCAATATCCAATAGGATGAACCACTGAGAGAGAAGAGCTTTGCTCTGAGAAGAATTGAAGTTTGTCGTTATTGTGATTTGTGAGTTGTTCTGATGATGGCGGCGAGAATAGGTTGGTTTGTCCTTTCTATTCTCACCTTGTTTGTTCTTTTTACTCTGTTAATTTTTTAATTGAACTGCAGTTCACCAAAATGAGTGAGTTAGTTCAATCACTAGCTACAGATGCTCGTTCTTTTAGAGCAGTGCACCGAATGAAAAGGTGACTATGAATATTTGACCGGAAGTACTCATTGCAATTATGTATTTATAGCGAACTTGGGCAGAACAACTTTTGTGTTTGCTGCATATCTATCGTTAACGACTTCGAAAATGATACATTAATATATGGTCAATGTATGTTTAATGTAGGTACATATGTTCAAAACAGGTCTATTGCAAAACGATTCCAGTAAGGACTGACTAAATTTTTCTAAACTTAATGCATCAGTACTGAACAGAGATACAAAGTATTACGAACTCAGTTCTGCAGAGGTACCGTATTAATAGAGAAATTTTTTAATAGTAAAACACATTTTTTTTATGATTTTCTTGACCTGTTTCTTTATTTAGGTTATATTTTTTTTTAATGGTTTTTCATTACTAGGAAGTAGGCTTGTGTAGTTCACGAACGAACTAGTTCGGTAGAGCGTTCCCGTAATTGAAATGAACGAACTAGTTCGCTGTGAGTTTCGCTCCTAGTTCGTTTGTATTCATGCATTGGCGTGTATTTCCAAATGAAATGAAGAAAGTAGTTCGTAGTGAGTGCCTCCGTAGTTCGTTAGTACTCATGCATTACCGTATATGTACTTGCACTTATACTTTTTATAGGTCATTACATTGAAACTGAAATGAAAGAAGTAGTCGGCAGTAAGGGCCTGCATGGCCCATGACACAGAGGACCTTCTTTTTTTTAGTACACCATCTTTCGATGCACTCTCACGAACTAATGAACTAAAACAACGAACTAGTTCGCAACGGAACTGCAATTGATCGGGGTCACTATAGGGAACTAAAATGTGCTAGTCTACTACGAAGCATTAAATGTGTAACGTGCTATGCCAAATGAACTTGCATCCACCAGGGTTCGAACTTAGAACCAGATCGTTCTGGATCTATGCGTTTTCTTAGAGAATCATACATGAGTTTAAATATTTGTCTGCATTAGGTATTGGTTCGCGGTTAATTTTAAATATTACACATATTTCTCTGTGGTTTTTGTTAAAAACTAAATACAAAATTATAATAAGCTTCAAAACGTACCGAATTCCCCGACTCTTTAAGACCTGTCATAGTACCAATTTCTCAGAAAATTTACAGATCACTTCTTACAATTCTGCTTCGGTACTGAAAAAAAATCCATACTGAGTCAGTGAATGGTGATGCAATTACGATCCATTATTAATTACGAACATTATACCACTGTAAAGATAATAAAACAATAATTCGGAAATTCACGATTTTGCTTTATTTTTTTTTAATAATAAAGTATTTTCTGATGGAATTCAGTATTGAAAATTGATTTTGATTAACTTAACTTAATTCATATTCTTACTGCAAGGCAAATGTTTGAAATATCATGCGTGCAATTTACGTGGTATGTGGTATGGAAAATTTCAGTGCGTTAGAGTAGGTAGACAAACATTCGGATTTTCATATAATATTTAAAAAATTATTGATAAAAGAAATTTGTAGTTTGATGTTTCCATGCAGCTGATTCTAGAAGCACTTTGTAGAAATACATTGTTTCGGTAGTGGGAAGAGTTTAAATTTTTAAAATTTGTAAACGCTCCATGCTGGGAAGTTGAAACTCGTCAATTATATTCAACCATACTACGGACTTTTATTTAAGAGAATCATCGAACTCGGAAGGACACTTTCCTTACGCTGCGTGGTTGCGGGAGGGCGGTTAGATGTAAACTGGTCTTTGGGCTTCGACTTGGAAATGATTACAGTCTTATACCATGGATACACACAGTCTTATACCATGGAAATCGTAGTATTTAAACTTGCTGCGCATGATACACTGCACATATGGTATGATTTGACAGTATCTGGTATAAGCAAACAAAGTCATTTAGTTGCAATACTCGCCACACAATTGGGGAATGGCACAACTAGCAGTAAAATGCATAGTATACTAGGTAAAATTATCGAATTCGTATATATACCATAAAACAGGTTCAATACCAGATATATGCCAGTTCGTTTATCTCGTACATATGTGAAATACTGCTGGTGTTAACGATATTATTATATCCATAACAGCATTATCCATGGTATTAAATATATGTTTGGTAAATTGTTCGAGCCAGTGTACTAGTTTGAAGTTTCAGTTTCCATAACATTTTGTAAACCATACGAAGCCGAATTTCAAATTAGTTATTAAACGATTCCTTCGATAATTTATTAAATATGCGGCGCGTCTGAAGCGTGGAATTAATTCCGAGGCAATTTAGTCAAGACCGTACGTAAAGGATGATCCACATTGCAGCCAGCAGGTCTGGGGTCAGAATTTGTATTTGCGCGATTTTTCCACATACTCGTACTTTACGCGGAGTATGTGAATTACCATTCAGGCGGCTTTTACAGGCGTTCACTTTGCAATTGCGAGGTGTTATAACCCCTTCGTATCGACATGTCTTACCACAATCTTTGGACTTGCGACTGAATAAGTTGGACTCAACTGACCAACACTTTGAGTCAATAGGAGAACACTTTACACTTATTCGGAGGAAGTGGTATTCCATTGCGATCTATCGATTAGCGCTATTTCTTGTACTCTTTAGGCTTATGCGTATGCATTGCATAACAATTAAGTGGATCTGTACGCAGACCAGGTAAACACGCAAATAAGTAGGTACATATGACAGGTAAGTACGTAAGCTGTGCTTGGATAGTACAAAGGTACGATTGCTTGTGTTTGATCACTTTCGGTAAAAGTTGTGGTTGCCTTCTCATTCAGAATGTTGAAGAGTGAAAATTGCAAGATCTTGGAACCAGTGCTGTAGGTATACACATAGCAAAGAAACTGCGGTTACAAAATAAATGTGTAACCAATAAAGTGACAATATTTTAACGTCATCAAATATTTTTGATCGTTCTTTTGCTAGGATCCTGAGTTCTTCCAGCTGTTCCATCAAAATTAAATAACTTTATTTTATTTAAATCGTTTGGTACTACTTAAGAGGAAGTATCAGTTCATCCTTAAGGCCCGGTGAGTCCAGTGCGACATTTTTTTTTATCCCATTTTGATTTTTCTTTCTTGAGAGGTTTGAAATTGAAATCGTTTTTCGTTCGTGTAATTTGGCGTGGACAATACGTCTGCATCGTTCACTGTCTATCAGCGAACTAATTTTGAGTCTACAGAAAAAATAGTGTTATAGATTTTCAAATTATTTGAAATCGATTTATCTTCTAGATATACCAATTAATTATACTATCTATGATACTTTTCAATGAAATGCGGTCTTCTTATGTAATTCCTGTCATGAAAATCGTGAAAACTTGCTTCAGTTTGACTTCATATATTATTAACAAAAATAAAAAATTTTTAAAATTTGATCTATGGAGGACAGATTTTTTCTAGCATTATATTAATGAAAATGACATGTTAATTATTCAAGAAATAGGTTATATGCATTTAAAAACTCGAATTTACGCATTTTAAAAAATGTTCAAGGGTTGTAGTGCTAATATCAATTTTTCCAAATACAGTTTTGAATTTTTTTGTCTATAGACGACCTAGTTTACATACCAGCTAATAAAGTGGTGTAATTTTATTTTGTTTTTTTGTTGCCATTTACGTGAAAAATTAGCATGAAAAAAGTCATAAAAAAAGTTATAAAAACAGCAATGTTGTTGTTAATTTGTATATAAATTGTCTAACCTGCTCTGATTTGAATAAGTGCGTAGAAAAACCTACCTATTATACGTGAATATTTTTTATTGAATTATTTTTTAATAAAACAGATGAATATTAGCTCTATTTCGTGCGTTTGATTTTGAAACATCCTAAACCTTGCAACGTCACAACGGAAAGTGACAGCAAAGGAAGGGGGTCCAAAAATAGTCAAAATTCGAGTGACTTAGTATGGATTTTAAAATGTGTCAATCCCAGGTTTCAAGCGATTGGCGCATTGTTTTCCCCCACTCGAACACCCCTATCAACCACCTGTTTTGCAAATGGGGCCTCTTTCATAGTACTACATAAGTTCCAACTTTTAGTCTCCTAGCATAAGGGGTTCCTGAGATCTAGAATCCAAAATTTTGCATCTAAGTCCCTTCCTCTCCACCTCCCTCACACCCTGACCCCTCCAAAATATACCACTCGTAGAGGTTCACCCATTCTACCACCATAAAAATTTCAACTTAATATCTCAAGGTGTTTGTTCGATACGCATCTGCAAACGGTTTTGCGTACGTCGTACAGACAGACATTTTTTTCGTTTTTTTGGGGTCTATTAATCCTAAAACATGAAAATACAAAGTTTCATGGTAGCGAATTTTTTTTTAAATTTCAGGTTGATCGTTATTCTTTATTTTTAAAAATAGTAAAATAAAAAACGTTAAAAACCAAAAAATTTCAATGCAGCATTATTTTTTCAAAAGGTGACTACACCGGTACTCGGTTCCATACACAAAAAGCAACCAACTCTCCTTTCTCTTCTTAGGTTTGCTGGAGTGTAATTTAGCTGAGCATATCCTGTTACTGATTTTATAAAAATTTACATATTTTTAAATATCAATAATAACATATATTAAAATATCAATAAAAATCATATATCTAAGAATTTTTATATCCGCCTACCGGCTGCGCCACTTTTCTCCTTGTTTCTTTAGAAGCAAGGTATTTTCACAAATGCTGTTATCCCTCTCGACAAGTGTTATGTGCTTATATTTTTGAACAAAACATGTTTTATTAAACTATTTCAATATAAAAAAATTGTTAAAATATTTTATTATTAAAATAATAAAGTAAAATTAAAAAAAAAACCTCTTTTATTTAAATGAAACTTTATTATTAGAATAATACAGTAAGAGTTAAAGGTTAAAGATAAAGGTTTGTTTGCCAAATACAGAAAAGTGCGATTAGAATCTAGATTGTGGTTTATTGCCCGTAGTCCAAGAAGTTTACAAAATGTTGTCACCTGGAAACAAGCGCTATTACTTTACTAATTTAACATTATCGGAAACCTGCCATTTGAAATGGTTGTTTTTTTGCCAGGTAAGTTATCTCCTATTATATTTCATATTAAACAAATTGCTTTAATTGCTAGATACTATATCATGGGTTTTCGTTAGGTAATTGCAAGTGCACCGAGAAAGAACAAACTCAGTTATCAAACACTTGCACCAACTGATAACAACGTGAGTTTTAAATATTAAAAAAAAATTAAACTGCATGCAAAAATACACGTATGCATTAAAAATTTGAATTTAATTTGGATTTTCCCATTAACGCGGTCAAGGCTCAAGGGTGTAATTTTATTGCACCAAATACATTATTCAATTTCATTAATTTATTGAGGTAGGTTGTGGATTTAATTAAATCTAAGAAAATAATAAATTACCTGATTAACTTGAAAATCACGTACCCTATTAGTAACTAATCACGTTTCCTTGCAATGTTAAATTCAAGCATCCGATAAGAAGTCCTTATCGGTAATTTAAAATATCAAAATATTTCCCCAGACATTTGGACTCTTCGCATCAAAGTCTTGAGCTAAACCAAAACAAATCTTATTTGCGACCTTATCGGAATAACATTTATAATTATTTTGACCGTCTAATATCTGGTGCAAATTTCACCTGTTGCTATCACCTTCCAAAATAATAATAATAATAATGTCGTAACTCTTTGTGGTAGTCGATATATCTTTTGTGATTAGGTAACACAATTTCCCGGTTGACAATTCCGACATTCTTTGTTTCTAAATATGGCCAAGACTTGGATACCGGTTTTGCATAGAAACAAAATTCTTTAATAACTTATCATTTTAAACAAAAAAGTTAAAGGTTATATTGCGGATTTGTTTTTTTTTTAAATTTCACCTTATCAGGTACACTACTCGTATATGTTGATTAGATCATGTTTTAGCTGTAAGTAAGCGATCGATTCACCCGCTAGATATCCTACCGATAACAGAACATTGACAGATATGATTACGATAATAGTAGCTAATTAAAGATTTATTATTACGATATTATTCACATTATGTCGCGAAAATTGGATAGTGCAATAAATTAATGCACTCAGCTATCTTATTTGAATAATTACTCAATTTGTACAATGTAATAATGATAACTTGTAATATTTTGCGATTCTCTATTTAATTAGATTTTGTGAAATGAGAGAATGGTAGGTAAGCTAGTATCACTCCTTTTTCTTGTTTTGAATGGGAACGGCGTTCTACCTCGAGGGGAATAATACAGGCTTTTCTTTATTACTTAAGCAGCTTCACATAACAATATTTCCACATCTGAAAGTGTAGGAACAAAAACTGGTTATTGAAAGTTACTTCCTTGACATAGTACAACTGCCTTCTAAAATAATTAATTAAACCCTTTTTTGCATGTATACCTCACTTTCCAACCACACTCGATTTTAGCCCCAAAAAATATAAGAAACTTCTTTCGCTAACGCGTTTTGTACGTATAGAAAATATTCAATATCGTAAATCATTCCCGAGCATAGAATATTACTAAACTAACGGTAAAAGTTCGAAAGTGGTCAAAGTCGGAGTATATCTTCAGTTGTTTCTTGGAAAGTTATTTACACTAAAAGCACATATAAGTAAAAACGAGTTGGCTACCTTATGAGAATTAAGATGGGTTTAAATTTTTAAAAATAGTGATATTGTGAAAACCATAAGAAGCAAATTGATACGTACGAGTACATCTAATGTGGGTATAACAAAATTTGTGAAGAAGTATACAGTCCCATTTTTTTTATATGCAAGTTAATGCAATATTAGTGAAAACCTAAAAGATATGACGAAAAACGTGAAAATACGGGAGTATGCATTTCATCACCCGTAGATATTAGATTTTTTTTATCGTAATAAGTTTTCTAGTTGACTTACATATACATACCGAGTTTCAACTTTTTCGCGTAAACCGTTCTATTGTTTGGGAAAACACCCCCCAACCCCGTACCATACTACCCTATAATAAATAATAATAATTATAATAAATATTATAATATTACTCTAATATTGAATGAAGATTAAAGGTCTTTTGCTCAAAATCGCAGTTATGTGACTTACTGCATTTTAGCTTAGGACGAAAGTATTGCTCTATCTAAATACCGAGTTTTACCTTTACATCGAAATAGACTCTCGACTCGAGAACCTATCTTTCTATGAGGTTGGGAGAGGGTGGAAAGGAAAATCTTCCGATTTTTATATCTCGAGGATCTCGAAATACGGCGGACAGACGGACTGACATTTTACTTTATTATTTATAATACAGTGTTGTTATTGATTTACATTTCATGAGTAGTAGACACGAAAAAAGCAATAAAAATTTTCACTCCGTCTGTAAGCCGTACGCCGTACGTCGACCGCCAAAATCCTTTGAAGGCTCGTAGCTCTTAAACCAGTGGAGCTATTAAATTAAAATTTTTTCTAGGAATAGACTGGGTAGACCCCTTGAATTGGCATTATTTTCTGAGGTGGGGGTGTGAGGGGGAAGGTGGGGGAAGCGTTTTAGACGAAAAATTTTGGTTTCTAGATCTCAGCAACCACTCATGTTAGGAGACTGAAACTTGGAATTTCTATAAAGCTTTGATAGTGGACCCATTTGCAAAAAAATTGATGATATGGGTGAAGGGGTGTGGGAGAAGAGGGAGAAGCAATGCGTCCGAAACGCAAAAAAGTCGAGATCGACACATTCTAAAATCCATATCTCCTAAACCGTTAATAGCAAGCAATTAAAACTTAACAAATAGGAGAGTAAATTGAAACAAAATTTTTGGGTGGGGGTAGTGGCGTACGGGGGTGGCGGTTGAAATACTTAACATTACGATATCTCCCAAACCAGTGGCACCAGAAAAACAAAATTTGGTTTGGATATAAAGCTTGATAAATAAAGATTGCTCAAAGTAAAATCTTTGAAGGGGGCGGGGGGAGAACGTAAGTGGAGGGGATAAGAATTTTTCAATAATAACTCGTTTCATATCTCAATAACAGTGTAAGATGGATGCTTCAAATTTTTACCAGAAGTAGACCTAATAGAACTCTAGTAGTGAAAAAGTTTGGGGGTGTGGGTGTAAAGGGTGAGGGTGGGGAAGGGTGAGAAAGAAAAAATTCCGATGCTTATATCTTAAGAATCAATAATGATAGGAAGCTGAAACTTGGTATTTAGATAGAGCTATAGTAGTGGCATGGTGGAAAAATCGAATTTTTTAAGGGTAGTATGGTACGGTGGTGGGGGGTGTTTTTCCTAACTTTAGAACGGCTTATGCTAAGAAATTGAAACTCGGTAGGTATATGTAAATTAACTAGAAAAGTAATTCCGATAAAAAAAAATTCGAATATTCATTGGCGTTCAGAACGGAAGGGGGGGGGGGGGGGCAAAAAAAAAGATTTTTTGAAATTCGACCCCTAAGAGGGTGTAAACTGGTTGTATACTTTTTCATGAATTCCACCATGTTTCTCAGGTCTGATCAGATATCGAATATCTTTTCACTTCCCCAGGCTTGTTTAATAATCACCTATTTTTAAGTTTTGTTTTTTTCAACCTCTAGACCGCATCCCGGAATATGACCCAATTATTTTATTCATATGCTACACCCTTTTCTAACCGCTTCCCGAACTTTTTGTTAGGTTTTCAGTCACATAGTAACATACACCGCATCCCCGAATTGAACGCGTTCTGAACTCCTGCCGGAAAAATAATAAAGTTGCGCCCAGACTGTTGGCATATTTTTTTCCCCTTTTTTCGTATCAAAAACAAATTTTGAGGGTAGCAATTTTTTTTTTAAATCTATAACAATACTGTATTATTGAATTAATAAAGTAAAAGGCTTTACCGGATAGTCAGGGTCCAAGAATTACGGTTAAACGATTTTTTTTCTTACTGGTACTGAGGTACACTTTGGCGTAGTAAAGCAGGGTGTAATAAAAAAAAGGATGTGCTCTCGAAATATAACTACTTCGTTCGAATGTAGTCTTCAACTTTTGAGGACAGTCGAAAACAATAATTCTATGTTTTGATAGTTTTTTTTATGCCACTATGTCAAACATTTGACTATTATAGCTGGGAAATGCAGTCAGATAGTGTAATTTTTATTATTATTTTTTTGATTTGTTTCTACAAAAAAATTGTCTAAACTTTTCGTCAAATTCTTCAAAGTTGTGAAAGGAAGCGGAAGCGGTTACCTTTAGGAGGATGTACAAATTTCTTGTGAGCGTTGTCAAAGATTAACTGTAACACTGTCTATACCAAACCAATGTTTTATACTTCAGTGAACTTCTATTCACAAAATACTACTTCTAAAAAATATAGAGGAGTAGGGTAAATTTGTTTTGCAAACTGCCGGAGCCATATTCTATGGGAGTGGTCAAAAATATACAGTGACACTGCCTAAAACCAAGAAATTTGAGTGAAATTCAAAGTACTCTAACAATAAAAATATTGGTTAAAGACGTAAAGTCCGTATAGACACTAATTAATGTCTAAAAACTTGTCAAAATTAATAGTCAAACTTTAACCTAAATTATCTCAAAACTAAACTACCTTTTTTGTATTTCAAAATTCAAAGCTTCGGCAATTTTTGAGCGTTTTTTGCTGAGTTCTCTTCAAAATTTTGCATTTTATCCATTGATACCAAAAACTTTATTTTGACCTCTGACAAGATAAGATCCTTTTATGCGGCTTGCTTCGCATACTATGAGCACGTTCTACATAAATACAAAGTTTGATGGGTGTAGGATGGTATCTTAGCTTACTTTGGAACGGCTTATGCTGGAAAATTAATATTCAGTGTGTGGATATGATGTAAAATACAATACAATCAAAATAATTTTGGTGTAAAAACCTACAGTTTTCCATTACCGTATGAACATGTGGAGAAAAAAATTAGTGTAAATGGGTGCATGTATTTTCACGAATTTCATCAAATCTCTTAGGTCTTTTGAGATAGCCAATTAATTACATTTCACATGCTTTCATTTTCAGGACAACTAATGGATGTAAACGTTTTTACAAATTTCGTCATATCTCCTGGGGCTGATTAGATATAGAATTCGATTTTATTTTCACGTGCGTTTTATTAAAAGAGTTTATCCACCTTAAAATAGACTACGTAAAATGAAACAACTGCTCGTATATTAAAATAAAGCTTACACATGTACACATGCTTACTCGAAAAGTATTGAATAATTTAGCATATCCCACACAAGTATTATAATAGCCTTATTATATTGTATGATATGAGCTGCAGAATTAAAAGACATATATGTAGTTCACAAACAGCGAAATTAAATATTTAGCCCGTTCTATTAAGATTCTGCAATTTCACATGATATATTTATTGTTTCACTACAGAAACCTGAACACGATAATAAACAAACTATTTGAATAAATAATAATGGCTCAAATTTAAAATAAACATTAATAAATACGACGAAATCAAAATGCCAGCTGTAATAAAATAAATATTTAAATAAACAACAACCAGAAGCAAGAATATTTGTACCCAGATTATTTGATGTACTCCAAACGATTGTCTTACTAACTGTTTGTTTTCAACAATATAAGACCAAATAAACGGAAAATTACCGATCGTTTAAATGCAAGACAGGTATTTCTGCAATAAAACCGTAAGATCAAGATGCGTAACTGGTCTCTAATATAATTAAATGGGATTTAGTGTATTAAATTGGTACCGGGAATCAGCCTCCTAAGAGGCCAACAATAATTACAGATCAAAGCAATAAAATTTGAAGGATTTTTACTATTTTAATATAGTAAAATGGTATCGAGCTAAATTTTCAAATAATGACAGTAATTAAAGTCAGTTAAAAATAATAAAGCTGATACTTAATTATTGTTGCTCGTAGAGTTCATAACACCGTGCGGTATCACGCTCGTGTAGCTCATTTTCGGAATCATGTTCAGTTCACTAGCTTGTAAAATTTTCAAGATTAAATTTTGGATATTATTCAAGGACAACACGAATTTAATCACAAATGAATCAAACTATTGCCATATTAATGCGACATTTATTTATATTAGTTTAAATGAGTAATTTGCAGTTTCATTGTCGAGATTCTTACACAGTTAACAGATTTTTACAACAATAAAGTTTGTGAACTAATTGCCGACATTGTAAATTTACATGTCTCAAAACCACTTACATTTTCACTATAAAATTAAAATTCGGAAAAGTAATAAATACATTGTAAATCACATAACTACTAGTAAACATGGATCACATGACACATATATGTAAAAATTGAGATTCTGCAGCATTAAATAGTTTTTTTTCAAAGCTTACTTCAATTTTCGTGAGGGTCGCAGCATATATTTTTGGCTAAACGCGTTGTAGCTACGTGTTTTCATAAACGCGTTCGAGATGTGATTTTAAAGTGTTTAACTCGACTTAACCGAGTTTATCTCGTAGTCTGAGCATAGTATTAACTTGATTGGAAAAAGATTGACATTAAAGTAGGTATATTCTAAAACGGAACAATAACAGATAATTTGAATTGACTGAGTCTTATTTGTTTGTCTGACACCATAAATACACTTACGACTATTTTTGGTAAAACGGTTAAGCAAAGGTAGATGAAAAACACAACAGTAGGTTATGATAAGGTCTAGAATGGATTCGTCAGAAATTCGAAACACGTAGGTAAATCTTCATTAAATTTACGTCAGTAAAATTTGTAAATATTTAAAATTGCTGTCTATAACCAGCCCTACAAAGTTCAATATGTTTACTTATCGAGTACATAAGTAACTACTCTTACGTGCGAACTGACTAAGTAATTAACCTTGACCAGTTAAGTTTCTCCTAAAGTAACTACTTAAAATGTTACTTAGGCACATCAAAATAACTGAAGTAACTGTGCGTAAGGAATTATCGCCATTAGGCATATTTGCGTATCAATTACAAATCATATCTGATATGGTTACTATCTATGTACTTAGGTAGTATTGGAGCGCGGTATGGTATTGCTGCTTGATCTTAAATCAGTTACTAACCGATTTAAAAGAAGTACTTTTTAGTTATTACTCTCCAATTATTCCAAGAGAAAAACAGCAAAAAATTGCGTTCTTTAATCGAATCAAATTTGAAACCCTTCACTGCCAAGAACAATTTATTTCCATGTAAATAAAAACAAATGGCATTGACATTTGACATTGACATTTTTGAAAATAAATGGAAAAATTGTTCGCAATAATTGCAATCAAACATTGAATCTTGATTTTTTGGCATCAACTGTTCGGTAGTTATGAAAGTTACAGACGTACTGTTTTATTCCACTCCTACACTCCTCAACCTATGCCGACAGATTTTGTGAAATAACTCCACTATAATAGCTCCATATAATTTTCCAAGTTGCAACTATCTAACGTTAGCTGTAGATATAGATATGTACCAATGTTTTTCATCTAAAACGCTTTCTCCACGTTCCCATGAAATAACAGTTTACCACTTAACTCGTTTAGTGCCAGCGAAACAGCTCCGTGCCTAAAAAAATGTTTGACCATTTTCAGCATTATCAAAATTTTTTGGCAAAAAGTTTGACACTTACTTTAGTCAAAAATTATAAATTTTAATTCTACTATGTTTTGACTTCCATATAACTAATCCATGTGTGCTATAGTGGAGTCTTCTTCTATAGAAATATATTGACTATCAAATTTCTAGTATAAGCCGTACGCACAATTTACGGATATAATTAATTATTTCAGGAGTGTGGAAAAATTACCATTGCCATCAACGCCACGTTAATTATTAATTATTTGTTTGTTATTAGATAGGTTTTGTTTATTGATCCGCTAGACACTTTTCTTAAAGTCACCATATTTGGATTTTTTGAGAATATTTATTGTTTTAAATTACGGAAATTCAATTCGCATATATTTTCACTTTCTTATCATTATTATTGAGGAAGTAATTTTTGTGTAGCAAATTCACCCATTATAGGGCCAAAAAGATTAATCTTCAGACGCAATTTCCCAAAATCCTAAACGCGTGAAAACTACTTAGTTAATGTGGTCTTATTTCATTATCAATTTACTTGTCGAACTTCCGCAAAGCTAGTCACATCTAGAGTACACCAGACTCTAAAGTAAAAATTCGGAAAATATTTTGTACTATCGAACGACTAACAATGTTTCATTTCAAGGGCACCAGACTAAAATTAATTTATTTAGCTAACTGCGTGATCTATTCGAATTGGGAGCGATCCAAAGTTCTAACCGCTGACTGGGACTTGACTCTTTGGACCCTTAAGTGTGACTTAAAATTATGTAGTAAAAAATTATCTTGATTTTTCCGTGAGTGAAAAAGTGTGATTACAGGGTTTAATCTGAAATGATTAAGTGAGTCTTGCATCGACGGTCCAGTTAAACGAGTCTGTGCTTCTGGACCCGCAAGTGCCTAATATTGTGGACTCTGAGATGATTTAATTCCACGAATTCGATGCATGTCGACTTGAACTTAAATTTAATTGGTAAACAAAATCTAAAGATAATAACACTTTTGTTTCACATGTTTTCTAAAGTAACTTCTTTTATGCCGATCGAAAAATTTCCAATTTTTCTACTATTGTTTTCAAGAGTCGCTTCTATTCTGCTGTTCCCATAAAAACACTATTATTGTTTCGAATATATATTTTTTCCATAAAAATAGATCCCACACGTAGCGAGTCCTAAGAGTTTTTAATGTCATTGAATAATGCCTGGACAAGTTGGTCAAAACTGGCCATCCCATAAAAATATATGCCAAGAGAAAAATGTCCTAACAATCGATATCTCATCAGACATAAATGAATATTGCAATTCGTAAAAACGTACAAAATTATTCTATACCTTCTTCGGAGTTGAATATAGCAAAATCATGAACTTAATTCTTAGATGCATATTTATAAAGTTCATAGAAGTACTCGTAAAACAGAGTTTGATCCCATTATACCTCAAAGATTTGTCGAAATTCGTGAAAATTTGAATAATACCTTACACATCCAGGGTGTTTAGTATTAAAAAATTGTTAAATCGGTTTTTCCCCGTTTATATTTAAATTCTTAGAGGTGAATGTGAATTCGATATTTATTTACATTAGACCTAAGAAATATATCGCAATTCGTGAAGTTGTACACAACCACTTTAGGGGTTAGATATCGAAAAATTTGGAAAATCCTTTCTAGGTGGTTCTATAAAGAGCGCGCCCACGATCTTTGTGCGCCAATAAGACTCATTTTCTTTAATTACTCCTGTACTAAGTTTTAAATTTCTAGCATAAAGATAAAACCCATGATACAATCAATTCAGTGCTGCATGCAGTAGCATTGCCCGCATAGGATTTGCATGCTCCATGACCCAACCAATGCAATGCTGTAAATATTCCGGCATGCAGTAACTCAAATTTTGCCCTGTGTGAAAAATTCTGTATAGCGCTGCTTAAGGCCAACCAACAGACAAATAAGAACTAAACTAATCGAATTTTTCTGGAGAGAAGATTAAAAAATTTGACTTTTCACAGTTTTGGATCAGAGTGTCTAATACTAACATTTGAATTTGATGTGACATGAAGCGATGAATTGATTGGATGAAGGAAAAAATTTCACTACTCTTCAATGCAGTGCTTGATTTGATCATGGGTTTAATTCCTTTCTGAGATTCGAAAAACCTCTCCAACCCCGTACCTTGATAGTCCTATGAAAAATTCTAGATGCTTCTATAATAGTTCTATAGAGTCTTTAATGTTTAGCTTCCAAAGTTTTTTACTACCGACCTCAATTCTCCCCTTGAAAAATTCAGTCTTTGTCTAGGCTCTTTGTATCATCAACAGATTTTCAATGACGTCTACCGTTCAGTAGATATGCATTTTGGAATGGCTCAATCGCAGCTTACTCCACCGCACACGCCCCTACACCCTAAGTCGGAGTCTACTACATATCATATTTCAACATAAGTTCCAAGTTTCTGCCTAGCATTATCGGTTCCTGAGATATAGAAACCAAAATTTTTCATTGTTAAAAAACAGTAAGACAGCCTACAAGACTTTTAGTCGGCCGATAATTTGGCTTACTACCAAACGGCCGGGAGTAGTCCAGTGGTAGCGTACTAGGCTTGTAAACGCGAAGTCGTGGGTTCAATTCCCACTCTACGCATACATTATTTATACAATTTTCCAGTAGCTATTGGCTTTCAAATTATTAATATAAATAGTGAACAGAGCGGAATGTTTAATAGGATCACTACTAAAGGATTTAACACTGAGCAGATGATTTCTGCTTACATTCTTATCAGATTCACTGACCACCATCAGAGATACCAGACAGTAGTTGATTTGTTATAGGCAACATTGCTGTTCTGGTAGATCAAATCATAGCCAAACAGCACTCAAAAATTATTAACACCAACTAGTACACTGCCATACCCGGACCGATTTCTGACCTCCCATCCTTAAGTTGACTGGATTGTACACCACAGTGTATTAAAGGCTAACCACCTAAGTCCAGTTCAGTATCCTTAAAAAAAAACAGTTAAGTAGTCTTTCCGTATTTTTACTTTATTATTTTTTTAATAATATTTTAGATTGTTTTTCTTGGTTTTAGATAAAAGACTCCAACTTCATAACTTAGTCTGCCACAAAAAAAAGGATATTAAATGGTTCAGTCCAACTTAAAATTTGTAATGGGCTGCATAACTTCAACGTAATTTCGTTGTAAATTCTTTCTTCGACAAGTTCGATTTAGAGGAACGATAAATTTTTGTATGATACACATTTTCCTAGAGCTTTATCTCGTTATTAGATTGTCGGTTCCAATACTTTTTACCTGGTATAAAAAGTATATAATAAAATCCTGAGTAAAGCAGTTTTTTTCATTAATACGTCAAAACTTTATTTTCTGTCTAAGCTTATTCGTATATGTACAATTTTATCTTCGTTGCTAAACTCATTTCTGATTTAACGTGAGTTCGGGTGAATAATTTTTTTGTAACATTTGTATGGTAGCTATTCTAACGAAAACCGTTATTTCTCTTGTTTCTGTTTCCACACTTTCAGCCGATAAAAAACTGTGTGTGCGTTCCTACTAAGATATTTGATGACTGTTGTGTGGAACTTAACGTAGAATGGGGCAAACACGGCCGTACAATATTTTTTAGGGGGGGGGGCCAAAATATTGCCTAGAAGATGAAGTCAGGACACGAACATTCATTCAACATAGGAGAAAAAGAGTTACAGTTTTCAGGCGAATATGAACAAAGTATTCAGTAGACTTATAGTGATTTCTTTTCTGGAAAAAAATGTGACCCGTTTCTGCCCTCAATTTTTTTTTCTAGCAGTTCCGCTTTTCTATTGTGGGAAAAAATTTTACCTGCTAGAAAAAGGGGTTTGCGTCCGTGGTTAAAATTGCCCTGAAAACTCGTATTTCTTGCCCCTAAAATTTCGGCGGTGCAACTCACTTAACCTCAAATGTGCGACAATATAAGAAAAAAATATCCTATGACAACAGCGGCAACCAATTTAAAAGCATAAATTAAACTGTCAAACGGGTCACACGGCAATTAGAAATCATACGGAGGGTAGTGTAAATATATTTAAATTTTAATAATAGCTTTTTGACCTGAAAGCGTTTTATTGTCAATTGACCTGTCGGACGGAACTGTCAAAAAAGAGGGCAGAACTGCAATAATTTTGCATCTAAACGGGTCACATTTTTTTTCAGAAAAGAAATCACCATTAGTAGACTGAATAGTAGTAACATCTAACCCCGACACTTTTCGGAAAAGAATCGAACGTTTTTGGTCTGTCGATCCGGATTTTAACCAGCGACCCATGGAACTAAAAGGAGTGAGCAATAATTTAATGGTAAATTGCAAAATAGTTGAGAGTCATTGGTTGGAAAGCTATACCTTTTTCTGATTGAATAAAATATGTATATATTTTCTTTGGATTGGTGGAGGTGGAGGAAAATTTCCCTTCTTTCCAAGGACCCTCTTGGGAGTGGAACATTTTTGTAAGATAGTTTTTTTAATTTCGAATTTTTTGTAATACCATGATTGGAACGAATTCGAATTTTTAAAATTTCCTAGGTTTTTTATCATTCATCAGGTCAACTATCTGGCAATACAATGACGCAGAATTTATGTATGTCGCTACATTTTGGGCAATAGGGAAATAAGGTGTTGATTTATCGCCGGTCCAACAACAAATAAATTAGATCAGATATAAAAGCCGCAACTTGTTAGCTGAACTTCCTGATTTTTGCAAGTCCGTGCAATTACCTGAACACCTGCTGTACTTACCTAGATATCAATGATTGTGCTCACTTTGTTCCACTGTTGTTTCTTGTTTATGGTTTCCAATATGCGTGCAATTAACCTGTGTTTTTTTTCTGATTTCATACCATTAATTTTGCTGTGCTAATGTGTTTGTTCTCCACAGATGCACGTACCGCGTACGTGGACTGGAATTCCCCGCTTTAATTGTCGCTATAATGTGCAATTACAGGTGACATTGACTGAGTTTTATTTTGGCGCGATGTTGTTGCTGAATTACAGAAAAAACTCAACTCTTCAGACAGAATTATTATTGTTTTGTGCGTATAGTTTTCTTGTATGCGCGGACGGTACCTGTGGTACCTGGTAGAAACCAAGTGGTACTTAACATCTGATTTGCAATCGTGAGAATTATTATGGGGTTCACCAAGTATTTTTTTTAGTCATTTTCCATGTACAAGGTAGTTGAAAACTGCGCGCTATTCCGCTATACCGCCAAAACTTAGGCGGTGCCAAGTCGGTTATATGCACTTGGGGGAACTGCAATTTCATTTTTCCTGAAACGCAATTCCGTTGATTTTGCTTCAGGTATGACCGAACGAGGTGCCATATGATTTCACAATGTGCAAATGTGCGCATAAGACGCTTTTCGGTATTTCATGGCCATTTTTCTCACTTGTGTTTTGTGTAGCCAAAAGCGATGACAGGTGAACTCTCGATTATTCGATTGACCATTGGCGTAGTATTTTGTCACCGGCAAGACGAAATCATGATGGGAATTATTAAATCAAATCAGATTAAATATTTGAGTCATCAGTAGAAGATATCAAAAGTTATGTAACGATAAAAGAGGGATTTCATCAGTGATTTTACCACTTCTGTTACGCTGAAGTCAAACTTAGAAGTTTTGTGATGGAGTAGCAACCCCATAAAATGTTTTTCCCAGCTAGAGGTCAATTGGGTTAAACTTTTGTAAAATTTTTAAGATCATAAGTATTGGGTACGTTGAGAAATCATATTAAAATTTATTTTTTGGAAAAATGCCTAAAATGTTGTATTCGATGGCTTCAAACCAAATTTAATCTTCCTAGCACAATTGATTTGAAAAATATTATAATCCAGAGTTTTTTTACCCCCACTCTCATACATCACTTCTCTTTCAAAATTGTAGATCTTGTCTACAATTCTAGCATCACTTGAGGCAACTACAATGCTTCAATCTTCTAACATCAACCGTTCAGGACAAACAGATTTTAGAATGTTTTAATCCCAGATTTCGATAATTTCGGACAATTTTCTTTTCTAAAACTCGCACATCACTCAACCTCTATTGACCAAATGAGTCTACTTCCATAGTTCTACATAAGATCCAAGTTTCAACTCCCAATCTAGCATTAGCGGTTCCTAAGATCCAGAAACCAACATTTTACGCTCGTAGAAGCAATAAATACAAAGAAAGCCCAAGGGAGCCATTAGAATTTGTAAAAACGTGTTCAAACCCTTTATGCCTTCTTAGTCGTTGAATAGATAAAGATATTGAATCTTGTTTCAAGCGATTATAAAAGAAGCACTTGGAAGCGAAAAGATGATGAGAGGGATGTGGCTGAATTCATGAAAATACATTAAAGCCAAATAGGTGTTGAATTTCAAGAAATCCTGAAAACACTTTCTAGACATTTATGTGAGAAATCTGCGCAGATAAAATTTATTAAATATTTCAGTAAATCTAAGAGATATGAGAGAATTCGTGAAAATATATTCATACTATTCACCGATATTTTTTGCCCTTATTCCGTACGCAAATGGATATTTAAATTTATCACAAACACGTTTTTAGTAAATCAAAATGTTTCCCTAGTTTCAACTTTCTAGTGTAAGACGTTCTATAAATTGAAAAACATCCTTATTCCTGTGCCATACCACTCCCATTAGAAATTCTATTAACATGCCACTACTAAAGCTTTACTTAAATACCACGTTTCAGCCACCCATCGTTATGAGATATGAAAATCGAAACTGTTTCCTTTTCTCGCAACCCTCATCCCCTACCCACATATACCTCCAAAAATTTTGTTTCTGCTAGAACACTATTAGGACTACTTCACTCCAAATCATCCATTTTATGGAAAGAGTTCTGTGAAGTAGTTCGGTAACTCTTCTTTCCTTAGATCGTTACAGATCCTTAGTTTTCGTTCCACGGTTTTCGTGATGAGCAAAAAAAAGGCCAGTAGATCTAGAAGATGATGAGCAGAAAAAAATATGTCACACAAAAAAAAGGTCAGTACATATCGAAGACGATGATCAAAAAAAGGGGCAGTCGAAGGTGATGACAAAAAAAGGTCAGTAAAGTGCTTATCACGTGTCCAGTGGAACTGCAGTTCACCAAAAGCTGTGAGTTACTTCACTCACTCACTTCAATAAAGTGTTCTTTTGGAACAGTTCACTCGTGAATGACCCAGTGCTCTATTATAGGCTTGCGCATTTTAGTTCACTATAATGAGCGATCATTTCTAATTCCCGCTCCCTCGCGAACTAGTTCGTTCTTTTAGTTCATAGTTCATTACTTCAGGTCATAATTCAAAAACAGTAGGTACATCTAGTAGGAGATTATGATAAAAAAAAATGTTAGTAGATCTATTAGATGATAAGCAAAAAAAAACATGATGAGCAAAATGGCAATGAAAAACCAACTGGAAGCGGAACTGACTGCGAACTAGTTCGTTCATTTCAGTTATGCGAACAGTCTTTTGAACTAGTTCGTTCGCGAACTAAACAATTCTACTTTATCATTCACTTAGAACGCTCTATCGCCCACTTAGAACGCTCTATTACTCACTTAGAGCGCTCCACCCAGCCCATTAATCCTTGTTTGTAAGGTACGAGTGTAACAGGTGAACAGATCGGAAGTAAGGGCTGGTAATGTGGGGGGGGGGGGGGGCTTAAAAACTTTAGAATACTATATCTCCCAATCTGATTATGGTAGACAAATGAAATTCGGTTTATTCGTCAATTAGAGCTTATGTTCGACATATGTATAGTGTTGTTGATAATAAAATTATTTATCGGGACCGTGGAGCATGGACTTAGCGTGGATGAGACTGTTTTTTATTTAAAAATCACGTGAAGTAATGAAGTAATAATGTGGCAAACAAAAATTTTACTATTACTCTATCTTTTTTCATTTGCCAGAAAAAATGTTTGACAGCGTGGTATACCTACAGTCTAATACAAGCTTTACTCTTTTATTAACCGCAACTGAAAAACTATAGGAAGTTGTTACATTATTATAAAATTTTCTTCAATTTCAAGTCGACTACATATTTTATTAATATTTAAAAGATTTTCTAGCTATGAACCAATCGCTTTTGGACGCTACTGACCAAATTGTTGTTGCATTACCAATTGAACCACTTTGCTTTGTATTCATGTCGGTACTCTCGATAAATAAAAATAAATAAATTATACCAGCGCATGTTTGAATTCTGTTTAGCGGTTGGTTTGAAGAAAAGAAAGTTATTGGAATATGAATCAAGGTTGATTTTTATGAGCTATCAATGGACGAGCCTTCTTTTTTTTTTATTAATAACGCATATTTTTATACACTCTACTATAATTTTAGGCAAACGTTTTTTAAAATCACTATTAAGCACTTCAAGGGGGCTTTTTTCTCTAACGGATTTAAACTGCCAAGTCACCGAGTCGCAATAAACATAAATTTAACGTAAGTTTATGTTATTTCGCAACGAACAACCATAAGATTGTTAAATTGCTGATGCTGAATTAACATCTCTTACCTAAGAACTTCCGCTGTTTATTGACCTTCGATTTTTCGTGCGATGCTGCGGAATAAGTCGCTAGTTTTCGCTATTGACTTTTCGAAACTTTCATTACGCGGAAGTTTTCTCTACGACGAATTATAAATAATTGTACTGAAAACTTGTTTTCTAGTGTTAGAACACTTTCAAGTTAGTTGCTTCCGTTCCTTTGCATGAAGTGGAAACATGAACAATTAGCAATAAGCATAACTAGAAACTTCAGTAGTGAAATTAATAATTTTTTTAAAAAAAACTTAACCAGTATCGAGCGTTGAGTAGTTAAGTTCAACCACCCATTTCTATTGCAGTCTGAAGGTTGTCTAGAAGAATTTGTTGTACGTCGTATCACGCAACAATTCGAACGAATGCCGTAATCGGAATTGTTTTTATTTATGGTTTCAACTAAGATTAAGTTTAGCTGATTTTTTTTCTGAAGGTTTTACGTGATTCATGAAAGCTGAAGATTGACAAAATCTTTTTTTCGAAAATAATCTTTTATTAAATACTCATCACGAGGAACTTGAAATTCTAAAACGGATTTTGGAAAATCCAATAAATCTTGATTTGTACTTGTTGATGTTTACTAAAAGCTGGTTTTAAATCAGCCCATAGAGCAGTTATGGAAAATTCAAGTTTAAAGACGATTACTATTGTTTATAATAAATTATAAAATTTGTGCAAGTCATTAGTACGCATTGGCTAGTTTGTTAGTGGCTATATAAATAATAGTTTTTACGCACCTACTATTCAATATAAAAAACATGTTCAAGAACAACAAAAAACTTGAAATTTCTGTAGGTGAGAATAATAAAATTATTGTAATGGTCAGGGATACGAAGCTACGTAATGTTATGTAGGTATTAAGATTAGGTTTTGATAGTGGAACTTAAGTTCACCAAAGAAACTGCTTGAGGCAGATACGCTTAACGAATAAGGTCCGTTCTTACGATCGTCAATTAAATTCTAACCGGAACTTTAACAGCAAGTTCTGTATGAAAATATGTCAGTTAAAGTTCCCGTTAGAACGTAACTGACGATTGTAGGAACGGGCCTAAGTGTTGCCAGCTACCAAAGTTCTATTAACCACCACCAGAAATTTGTGTCTCCATCTTCCGGAACCTACTATATCTCATGTTTAACTAGGAAGATGGAACTGATGAGTCAAGTCCTTCACCTGTTGAGGAAGCTCTTATAAAAATTGTATTCACCGTATATTTATTCAGAAACTGTAACAGTAAACTTGCAAAAAAATGTCTGTCTGTCCGCCGTACACTGAAAAGCGTTACTTTCAAATGAAAGGTAAGGTGGTTAGACGAAAAACTTTGGTTAAGCTTAGTACTGTGTTCAGCGAAACGAACACGAACACGAACGAAAAAGTCACCTTCGAAGTGGAGTGAAATATTCTACACACTTCGCTACTAGATGTCATTGATAAAAAAACGCGCGAAATTTGAAAATATTAAAATAATGTCAAGTAATTACTATTCCGGCACATAACACAACAAAATATTGCTCATACAAAATTTCCCGAGCACAAACTCACTGAATTGACAGCGAACTATTGAAAATTTTGAGTTGTCAATTAAAAGCCTCCGGTACCATTAAAAACGAAACGAAATCGCCACGAGCGCCATCTATTAGAGACTACGGCAAATGTCCATTCCGTCCCCGAACACAGTACTGCAAAACGAACGAAATATTTCGTCGGTGAAATGTCAACGAAAATTTCATTTTTTTTATATGAACTTTGACAGTTCGTTTCGTTTCGCTCGGAGCACAGTACTAGGCTTTACTGGGTCTTCGAAATCGCTTATTTGGGACTAAAACTTTAAATTTATATAGAACTTTGATAGTGGACCAGTAGGAGCTTGTGAGTGGGGATAGAAAGAATGGGTCCGAAACACAAGAAAACCTAGGTAGCCAGCTTTTAAAATCTATGTCCCATGAACAGTTGGTGCCAGACGGTTGAAACTTTATGTTTGTCTCCAGCAGCAGAGGACTAACATTTCAAACGGAGGAGGAGGGAGGGAGGGAGGTTAAGGTGGGGTTAAAAACCTTGGACTTCAATATTTTCCGAACCGATTGTACTAGGAAGATACAATTAGGTTTGTGCATATAAAACTACAAGTACAGTCCATAGTGATTGTAAAATTTTGAGCTGAAAGGTTTTTTAAAATAAATTTTTTTATTTTAGGGACAGTAAAAAATTCAAGCGATGAAAAACATGTTGATGGTGGTGATGTCGAGGGTGAGATGAAAATGTGGGCCAAAAAAATGTTCGTGAAAATGGTTTTTTCCACATTTTTAAGAACTTTGTCATGTCTTTTAAATAAACAGTAAACAATTTGGTGCCTAGTTATAGAGTAGTAAAATTACTATTGTCAAATTTGTTTACGCACTCTTGTGATTTTACTTTATTATTTCAATAATACTGTATTATGATCAACTTTTAAAAAAAAATTTGCTGCCCTGAAATTTTTTTTCCATGTTTCATGACTAGTAGACAAAAAAATTTCAGTCCGTCTGTCCGCCGTACGTCGGCCGGTGTACGCAAAATTCTTTGAAGGCTCGTAGCACCCAAGTCCTTTGAGTTATTTAGTTGAACTTTTTTCGTCGGTAGTCTGGGTATACCCATCTAAGTAGACACCTTTTAAGTGGTGTGAGAGAGGAGGTGGTAGAAGCGTTTTAGATGCTTTCTAGATCTCAGCAACCGCTAATGCTGTGAAGCTGAAACTTGAAATTTATTTAGAGCTTCGATATTCTCAAATCCATATCTCCTAAGCGGTTAATGTCATAAAGTTAAGACTTAAGAAACATATCGAGATATACTAGGAGAATAGATTGAAAATAAATTTTTGAGTGAGGTCAGTGGCGTACGGGGGTGAAAAACTTAAGATTACGATATCTCACGAACCAATTACACTAGATAAATAAAACTCGGTTTGCGTATAAACGTAAGTAAAGAAAGCCTGCTGAAAGTAACTTTTTTTAAGGGATGGTGCAGCATGAAAGTGGGGAACATAAATTTTTTTTCAAAAATTCACGGCTCAAACCTTAAGAACAGTGTAAGATCAATGCATAAAATTTTTACGAACAGTAGGCCTAATAGACACCTAACAAAAAAATTTTTGAGGGTGAGGCTGAGGATGTAGAGAGTCAGGATGGAGGAGAGTGAAAAGTAAAAGGTTCTGATTTTTATATCTCAACTACTTATAATAAAATAAGCTAAGCCTTGGTATTTAGATAGAGCTGTTATTATTATTATAGTACGAGGGTGGTGGTGTTTTTCCTAACTATAAAACGGCTTATGCTAAAAAGTTGAAACTCGGTATGTATATGTAAATGAACTAGCAAAGTAATTTATTTAAAAAAATTTCGAATATCCGTTAGTGTTTGAAACGGGGTCGAAAAAAATGATCAGTGAAAATGGATTGTGTATATTTTCAATATTTTCGTCATATGTATCTATTAGGTCTTCCCAAATATTAAATTAATTGTTATTCTACGGCTTTTTCATATAAATACCTAGAAACTTATTTCAGTATTTTTTTTTTAAATTTTACACTTAAGGGTTGAACACAAATTCTGTAATTTTATTTAGAAGTGATAAAAAATTGAAATGGTTTACATTTTCTCGTACTGTCTTTATATATTTAGATATTCATCCTCCAAATGGATTTAGAAAGGTTGCATATACTCTCACAGATTCCTACATATTGGTTTGGTCTGATGATATATTAAATTTATTTTTAATTCCTATGGTTTTCAATATAAACGCCAAAAAGTAAATTTCAGTATTGCTAGATATTCATTTCAAAGGGGTGTAATCCATTTAAAAGCTTCACATATTTCTTGGGATTGATGAGATATTTGATCGCTTTTCACTTCCACAAACTTTTTAGATAATCGCCTACAAACCCATTTCTCAATTTTTCTATATTCAACTTCCAAGGGCTTGCATATGTTTTCATTATTTTTGCCATCCCTTCGTTCTATTGAGATATAACATTGGTTATTTCTATTTAAAGAATTTTGATTGTAAGAACAAAATTAACTTTCCAAGAAAAGTCATAATCTCGAAACAAAACTGATAATATACTCCGACTTTCAACGCTCCCGAAATTTGACCCGAAAAATAATTAAGTTTCGCCCTGACCATCGGCAGATTTTTTTTTATACATATATGTAGAGCAGCGAAAGACAAAAAGCTGAGTTTTCGTAAATGTTTATATACCTACATCACGTAAATAATATTTAATAGGGACTACGAGGATGAAACTATTTCCCGATCAATGAAGTTAAAACTTAGTATATGTAAATTGAAGGAAACTTAAGTTGTGTTTTGTATTAGAGTGCATAGAGGTGGGACAAAAAACTGGTTGGTGAAAGTGAGTTAATATATATAAACGAATTTCGTCATATCTCTTAGGTCTGATGAGACATCGAATTTCATCATTTCTTTCAAGAGCTTCACAACAACAAATATAAGATGCCTTCACGATTTTTGAATATTCAACTCTAATAAGGTGTAGGTATACGATTTCACGAATTCAGCCATATATATCGGGTCTGATAAGATATCGTATTCCTTTGTATTTTCAAGTGCTTTCTATGTAATCCCATAAAAATCGATTACCAGCATTTTTTTAATATGCAAATGCATAGGATTGTAATGGGTTCCATAAATTTTCACGAGAGAGTCAATTTTCAATATCCGCGAAGATACAGTTGTCTTTCTCTTTTTAAAACGATATTCTGATATTGTTCAAAACTAATAATCCCAATTTAGCATATTGTATCTTTTTTTCTATTCGATTCCCTAGAATTAACTTTCATTTGATACTACAGTCACAATTGCAACTACAGCTGCAACCCTAAAAAGTGAATATCCAAAAAAAAAAAAAAAAACAGTTTCTTATAATAGAATATATCATCCAACCAAGTACTGTACTCTCCACATAATAGCAATAAAACTAATCTAAGAATTTTTTAATATTAACCCACTAACATGACGCACTGCATGATAACTCTGCATTTTCACGAATTCTGCTATATCTTTTATGTCTGACAGTAAATCGAATTATGTAGTTTTTTTCTATATAATCTAATAAAAACAATCTTTAAGATCATCAGAACATTTTGAGTTAAGTTCAGAGATAAAATAGGAGGTAGGTATATATTATTTAATCGAGTTAGTTCTTCTACTAGTCTCCGAATAAAAGTCACTGAAAAAATTCTACATTCAATTTCTAGGGAGTTAATTTGATGGCTTAGGTAAGAATATGAAATTGTGCGTTAACCAGTTTCGAATGAAAGAGAAATCCAAATTGGTTAGTAAGTAAAATCTGCATTGAAAAGTCCTTTAAACATTATGAATGTCATATTTCAAAATGCTGAAAGTATTTTTTAGAAAGTTTGTAATGGACTTTAAACGTAATTTACAATGGAATGAAAATTAAATTACCTGTTCTTCTCCAATGAGCAAAGCAAAGCCAAATGATAAAAGAAAAAATGTCATTAATACATTTAACCGTTTGAAGTTAAATTTAAACACACCACTTTCCCCGAAAAGTGTCAAATGTTAAATAACATGCTTGTCGCGGTGACATAAGAGTAAGGTCAACCTATCAATCAGCATTCCTTACATAATTAATAATTTCGCACTCTCCACTCGTCGAGATGTTAATGAAAGTGAGCCGAATAAGAAAAAGATCAACAAAAACAATTGGCTTAAGCGTAAGGAATCCTTAATCCGTAGAGCTAAAGGTCGTCGCAAATCGTCACCAAAAATTCAAAACGAAATTCCACTGTTATGAGCCACTCAACTTTAGATTTTCGAATTTTCTGTTTACGAAGACGATGTTAATCCAAGCGGCCGGGAAGGTAAACATTTCAACGACAATCAACAATAACAAAAAAAACTGGTTATTAACAAAAATGTGCAATCGTTGCTTTTGCACATTGGGACAAGTGCATAACAATTAAAAAATTTTATAATGGCAACATAAGAGTTTTAGAAAGACTTGCTGTGATCTGGAATTGAAGTGACCCTTGGACTGTAAGTGCATTGCTGAGGAAGATAGCTACTAGCAGCGACCTTCAGGTGCGTTGTTGAATGCGTTAAAAAGACGCAGTTCGTCGAAAAGGCCATGACCGAAGACAAGACGAGGTTTTGTCAGCTAATGATGACTTTGATGTTTTTTGTACATATAGCCGGATTCCTAATCTGACGAACTTAAAAATGTTTCTAATGAGACGGTAACGCTGAGTAAACAATTTTCGTTTTGGACACAGAAAAAACAAGTTCCTAAAAACTTACCATTTATGTTGCTAATTGAATGACTTCTTAAAAAATTCTGTAAGCTTAAAAATTAATGCACATCGCATGTATCAAGGTGATCTAAGGCTCAATTTAAATCAGAATTGGCGTGCAATCAAAATGAAAATAAATCTTCTATTTGTACCGGATGAAGATGATAGTAGTGTTTCTTGAAGCCCAGCCTTTTAACTTATACGGACACTTCGTTATTGGAAAAGTTGTTTTATCTGGAGTCATCTAGAGGACATTATATGATCTGGGGGCTTATTTAAATTTGATTCTAAAGCCAATATTTTATACGACATCGTATTTCGCATTTTGCATCGAAATTATCCACCTTCGCAATTTATTTTTTCCCAAAAGATCTTCAAAATCGACTCCTGGTTTGTATTTTTTGCGTTTCTAGCAAACAATTTATGTAAGTAACAAATTAAGAATTATTTATTTGGATATTGAAATAAAAATCATAATAGGCCCGCTTCTATTTTTGTTCTACGTTATGGCGCGACTGGCGATTGCTAAAACTGCGTCTTGTCCTTATGATATTTCTGTGTTGGAAATTGCGGCGTTACGGTTATCCTTTTATCATTTATGGGTTTTAATCGCAACTACTCAACCAAGATGGTTTTCCGGAAATAGATGTTGGTCTATCATTTAACCGTGGGATAACAATTTCCCACGGATAAACGATAGACTAACTAACTGTGAAGAAAATTAGATTAAAGGCAAATCGACGGGCCATGTCATAAGTGTGATTTGTTATCCCGACCTTTATGATAACCCAAACAGCAAAAAACTTAGTAAATTATTGATGTAGTCATAACGACGCACATAGGGGTATTTTGCCAATCTAGCTGGCCAAAAGTCAATTTCCATTAAGATCTTAAAGCAGTTAGAAGAAAGTATTTTAATATTTAAGTTAACTAAACTTTGTGGCCGCTATTCACAGTCGTCATAAAGTTGGCTTTAAGTTAGAGCTGACTTTAGTGTCGTATTAATAATACGACACTAAAGTCAGCTTTAACTTAAAGCCGATACAACTTGACAAATGAAGAGTTGTTCCCAGATGTCTTTTCTACTGAAATGAAAATAAATCGGCTTCGGTGGCACAGTGGCTTAGCTTATGCAACAAAACCAGAATTGATCGCAGGTTCTTACCTAAAGCCAAGCGTTTATTAAAAGTAAGTAATTTAGAAATAATATTAAATAAGTGTATCTTAAAGAGTGCTAATTATACACGTTTATAGAGTTTAATTTCAAGATATGTAATATCCAGTTTAAATTGTTGTTCTAAATTTACATATTGCAAATTGAAATATACGTACCGAAAATTTAATATTACATTCAAATTGACTATTACATCCCAATGTAAATTTACTTGACAAAGTGGTGCATATTTGTCTACTATCCAAAAAATGTAAGCTTCAATTGTTTTTTTACTGTGCACAAACCTCCCTTAACAACTTCTTAAACTGAGGCTACTAGCCCTGAAACGTGAAAATACAAAATTTTAATGTAGAAAATTATTTTGAAATGTGATGTTGATCACATGTAGGTCAAACTATCCCCAAAATTTGCTGATTAATAGCTAATATTATAGATAATAAAATCTTATCAAAAACTAAGATTTGTTTACAATCAACGTCAACGTATTTTATACTATGACGACAATCAGGTCGTTGTCCGAATGTAAGTAGCTCTATTAAGTCGTCTTAAATTTACTAAGAAACACTTGTAGACTTTATATTTTGGATGTTAAGTACATACGAGTAGCATCTATTTTTTTAAATAGAATAAGCACCATTGCAAATATAATTTCCTATTATAGCGGTGTGCTATGTCGACATCCGCATCAATAAATAAAGATATTGATTTTCACCTTTGACGTAGATATAAATTTCGTATGAATCATTGTTTGCACTTAAAGGTGAACCACGTATTTAGCACATCAACTAATGAACTGACTAGTTAACAATTAGTTGCGAAAATCGTTTCATAGAATTGTCCAGTAAGCAAAAGGATATTCTTCGGATTCTGAAAATTATTGTCAATAATATATAACAATATGTTAATTACACGCATTGCTAGTTGTATTACATTATTCCATGTTGAGGTATTAATTAGGCTTCATCAATGTGTTTCAGCCAATTAAAAATAAATCTCGTAGAAGATTTAATAAGATAGGTTTTAAACTATATAGAGTGAAAGTGTCGTACGAAAATGGAGTTATTCTTTTTTTCGTCAAACGACGGAACTTAGAGGTAAAAGTGAAAAACTTACATTCTCTCTGTTAACCTAGACACTAACAAACTAACTTACTCAACTCGCAAACTAACTTCCATAAGGCCTTACCGAAGCTATTTTGATACCTCGATAAAGCCATTAGTTCGGTAAGACCTTATCGAATCTTACCGAACTAATCTGGAGCACATTTCTCCATTTTTCAACAGCTATAGCCAAGCGCCAACAGTTGGAATAAGGCCTTATCGAAGCTGTTTTTGCTTCCGTATGGAAGTTTGGAAGTACGGAAGCTAAAAAACCGGAAAAATAATATTTAAAATTTTTTGACTTTTGTTTTCTTCCAACTACAAATTTGTTTGCCAGCAAATTATTATTTTTTGTTTGAAAAATGTGAATTGATTTTACTTACACCTTGCACATATACATTTAAAATGCTTCGACTTTGTAAAATTTTAAGACACAGAATTTAGTGGCCAGATAAAGCTATGAAAGATTTGATCAAAAATAGGTACAGACCACAAAAATGTCAAAAGTCAAAATCTTGAACCAACATTTTGAAAAATTCCTGAAGGTTTTATGCAATTTTTCTATTTTTTCCTATTTGCCTGACTTACTCGAAAATAAGTTAAATAGTTACACCACTTTCTTTATAATCATTGAGATCAACTATCTCTCTTCCAATAAAGATTGAATTTATTATCTACCGTAAATTGTTAACAATTATTGCAGTCTGCTTATCGTTTCACCAATTACAAATTTAATGGCTATATACATACGTATGAATTACTATTAAGAATTAACTGACATTGCAGTTTATTTTTAAATATCATCATAATAGGTGATAAGACTTATTCCAATTTTTTTTTAAAATAATATTATGCATCTTCATAAGAAACAGCAATCAATTATGAATTAAAGAAAATAAGCAAGGGCTATAATTCCGGTTTTTTCAAAGATTTAATTTTTCTGTAAAATAAGTCTGTCTGCCCGCCGCGCCGTACGCACATTATTTTAAAGTAACACAACTCCTGAAGTCCTGGAAATTTATTCTGTCAATTTTCATTCGTAGACTGGGTGCTTGATCTTTTTGTGGGTGGCTGTCAAACAAATCCCATGCAAGTTTCGTAACATGCACGTAGATCTATTTTAATGGGTGTTCAGAGAAGAACCAGTTGTTGTCGTAAAAATAGCCAAGGGTGTTACGGGAGTACCGCCATTATCCCCGAATCCACGGTAATTAGCGTTGGTGTTATCACAGTGATCATGGCTGGTACAAATTAATATAAATGCATTGTATTTAAATTAAAAATTTATTAATTTTTTTCATCAAATATTTGTTTGTTTATCCAAATTAAACATCTCTCATGCAGGGGTGTTACACACTAGTGGGATTGGTGAACCAATGCGATGGTGGAAGTATTTAGCTCATTCACGAACTTAGTCTTACGATTTCAATTGTACGGGTAAATACCAAAGTCTTTATCAGTTTTTTCTTCCAAAAAGAGGAATTATAATCTTATAATAATAAACTATTTGAACAAAAATATACCAAATAAGTCACATACGTAAACAATATAACAATTTATTGTGTCACATCTAGAATTATACTAATTTTTTTCATAAATCGTAGGTTAGTTTTCTTTTAGGGTAAAATACGTCTTTCAGTCAAATGAAACCCACTCCATTGTATCGAAACTTGATAGCTTTGGTAAAAGACTATCACCGTGTGAGTGTTTTGTATCGAATAGATTCAACTAAATACGCACTTTGTTCAATTTAATTATGGGAAATTCGATATTCGGGACAGGTGCTTTATAAAGGAAATTGATCCATGTCCATACCGATGAAATATGTAGGTATACTGTAGTTTAGCTACCGGTCGAAATATCTTTTATTTATTATTCATTAATTTCTTTTAATCGGATTTAAATGACCTTACCGCAAAGATTTCCGCATTGAGCTCACTTTGGTCAGATTTAGGTGAAGATACTTTTAATAGCCATGATGAAAACTTAAACAAACGGTCTTAAATAGTAAAATTGATTTTATTCGATTTCCTGGTCATCTGACAATTTTATGTAAATTTCAACTTGAATATAGCAATATGACTTATTATATTTCGTATGGATTAGATTAAATTTTTTAAAGTTTACATCAGTCATCGTGCCTTAATTGTGATTAAAATCGTCTTATGCCTTTTTATTGGCTTGACTTTACCGGTAAATGATGATATTATCCATTTATTATAACAGATAAGCTTAAGTAGTGTAGGCAATGTTGGTTTATTTTAAAAAAAATTTATCAGGTTTCTATTCACACTTCTTAGTTAATTTGTTTACCTCGTTATAATCTTTGATTTCAAAATCCCTTTGATAGTAGCCGCGTTGTAACTTGATCAGGCGTAAATTGGTCCTCATTTATTACAGTGTCAAAAAACATAGTTCAAGTTAGAATTTTATCATCTTAACACGTTTAATGCCGTGGGGGTAACCGGTGACCGGCACTGGAATTTTAACCCTTTAAATAGCATTAGCAAAATTTTTGACAAAAAGTGTGGCACGTAAAGTGTTAAAATAATTTTTTGAAAAAAGAAAGAAAAAAAAAAAATAATAATAAATAATAATTCATTAGAAATTTTATTTATTTTAAATTTTAATGGACATTTATGTTGGAGGTATTCAAAGGAGTAAATCTTCAAAAATTAAAAATAATATGGCCTTAAAAGTTTCCGTTTAAATTTTAAAGCGATTTTTAATCAACAAATACAACAATTTCATTAAAACGCGATCACGCGATCGCGTGACCGACATTGTCGGCGGAGTTTTAAGCATTTAATGATCTAAATAATTTCTAATTAAATTTTGGAAGGTATAAAAGCTAAAGCTGTGAAGTTTTAAGGACATTTGTATGGAAGCTACTACGTATTAATCATATTTTTCTAATTGACGAACTTAACATTACCTTAATCTAAATCTTAAGGGGAGCAAACCCTTTACAATTAAAAAAAAAATTGTTTCCCATATTTCGAAAGAACGTAACGAACGTTGCGTATGAAATAGAGTCAGCCTCGAAAGTATGGCGTGTGCGGTTGAATTTCGAAACTAAAGTGACACACAATTCTAAAGGAACGCGAGGTAATATAGCTTGAAAATGTTCTAAAAATGGATATTATCAAGGAAATGAATTCACAGAGATATGTGATACAAGTGACGGTGTGAGTGAGTTAGAAGTTGAAGGTTTCTTATATGCGCTTGTAATTGCTGATTCGGTAAGTCACTTAAACTAATAGTTTCTCGTATTGAAACTTTAAACGGGATTATCTCGAAACAGCATCTTCAAAAACTGCGCCTATTGCAGCTCAAAAAGTTGTTGATCGATTTGGCTGATTTTTTGTGATCTTCTGTATATAAATAACGGAAGGATATACTTAAAGTTTGAGAGGTTATCACGTAAATAAACCACTTTTTGGGGTAAAAACTGACAAAAAACAGTCAAAAATTGAACATTAATTGATTTTGATTTTTCATTAATCATATCTTCCTTATTTTATATTTTCTTATAATTTTTTTTAGGTACATCCTTCCTATTCATCTGTCAGTATTTCAAAAATATTTTATTTTTCAGCTTAAGATCGATAGAAAAAATATGACAAATGAAGCATTTTTTGATGACAAACAAAAGACACCTAAAGGATAGGATATTCCTCGCCGCCATTTTGTTTTGTAAAAAAACACTTGAAACTTATAATATTAAGCATGTCACCATAAAAAAATTCATGAGAAATTACAATTTTCGAGCATCTAAATTTTCGGGCGTCGGAGTAGAATGTTCAAAAATTAGTGAAACGTTTTTTACACGTTTATACTATGAGTTTATAGTTTATTATGCAAAAATAATTAAGTAAACTTATTTGATACCTCACCATGCCTATAACACTCAACTCAGACAATTTTTCTGCCCACCTTCGCACTTCGCCAATAAAAACCTGAACTCTTTTTTCGTTGAGTTATTCTGTAGTGCAGATATGTATATGTGTATATATCCTCATTACGTACCCAGTTTCAACTTTTTAGAACTAACTGTTTCTGAGAAACACCCTTACCCTCGTACCTTACTCTCTCCATCAAAAACTCTATAGTGGCAAACTTTTAGCTTATAGCAATTTTGCAGAAAAAAAATCAGAAATTGTTCCATTCCACCTCGTCCCACCGGCACCCCCTACACTCCTAACAGCAAATTGTTTTTCTCTGCATGAGGTCTACTGGGACTAATTCCTGTAAAAATTTTAAGAATAGATATGGTACGGTTTTTGAGATACAAACTGACTTTTTTAAATTTCTATCCTCTACTTCCGACTTGTAATTCTACATACACAAAAGAAATTTTATATTTTTGGATCAATTAGTTTGCAAGATATTCTAATCCAAAACTTTTGCAGCCAGATAGTGTAATGCCAAATTGTTTTTTCCTTTACGTCAAAATTTGACAAATTCTTGTGGTCAAATATTTGACCGCAGCGCACAAAAATCTTGTTAAGAAAATGTTTTAAAAATAAAACTTAGTGAGATACCACTGACTTGATATTTTAAAGTTTGCCCAGATTTGTTATTTGAATCTACTAAGTTATTATACATATGACGGAATCGTTTTTAAAACATTTGTTTATTTTCTCAAAAAGGCCCAAGGCCACTCACTAATTGTCGATGACGGATCAATTTGGCAATGTTTAAATGTAACTATCTATCGATCTGCTTTCACTCTATGGGTATTCAAACACGTCAACAATCAGACTATTGTCAACTACATATTTATTTATAAGAAGACTACATAATAGTAAAGTTCTTCCAGTTTCCATCTTAAGCATAAAAGGCTTCATTTTACTTTTAAAAATTTTAAAAATTCCATATTTTTGCAATGTTCAAAACATTAAGGCTCATAGCTGAGAAGATAGTGTCGTGTCCAAAGTCCAAAACGACAAAATATTCATGAAGCCTTAAGAAAAGTGGAAACGGTTATAAAGTCGTTTACTGTGCTCAATTATTTTAAGACCAGTTTCTTGTTTTACAAATGCAGAGCTTGTGACCATCTTACCGTATCGCTCGTAGCTACGGTAATCTTCTGCAGGAAAATCTCAAAATTTATATACAAATTAGCTAAACACTGTAATTTCCTGAGCAAAATCGAAACCACCCTGAAGGACTTCCACTTCTACTCTCCAACAACCAGACCTTTTAGTATTGTTTGGCGGAAACTTTCCAAATGGCAGGCATTTATACGGAAGTATTTTAAAGTTTTAGAATTCCGTGGTTCAAAAGTCCGTCTGTTTTAGGCGAATTAAGCGTGGCGATACCACCTTGAGTCATATGCAAAATGTAAATAAAATCTGTCATATGAATGGACAAAAATCAATTTGGCATAATAGAAATGATAAGTCAATAAACTATTCCGTATTTCTATTCATGTTCGACTAATTTACATACCCACACACTCAGTTCGTACGTTTCTAATAAATGACCGTATTTAAATCGTCCAGGAAACTTTCAGTACTTATTTTTTGTTATTATCGGCAGCTAGTTGAGCTACAAAATAATGTTAATAAATGAACATAACTAATAGAAAACGGAGCCGACATAATTCGAAATATGTAAGTTAGCCACTAGCCTTGGGTGCTAGAATTAAATTCAGTCTAGAAGAAACGTGATTTTCGATTTGAAAAGAATAAAATTTGAATTCAATTGTCACTTGCTGTGCCCACCGATATGCAACTTTAACTAAACAATTTATTGCTATTGACCCGTGAAAATGTTTAGAACTTTTGCATTTTAACGATACTTTTGTTATGTGAATTTTTAATGGATACTTGCTTTTAGAGTTGTGTATTAGCTTAAAGGCTTTGTAGTTTTTTACGCAATAGCATATGTTAATAATAATTGAAAATAGTGCTATTTAATAATAGGTATATCTTCATAAATCTTTTGCTGATTTGTCGATTGTAGGTATGTATGTTGTAACAGATTTAGGGAATAAATTTATTCGTCCAAAATTAAAAATGGCTGTAACTTCCCTTTTTGACTACAATGTGTATTCATATCGTTCTGAACATTTCCTCTGCTGGCTATAAGCCTACATTTCGAACAATGTGTAAATTAAGTTTATGGAACACATTTTGTAGAGCTCAAAAAACTATGCCCGGTTTTGAACCATTTTCGAAATAAATCATTTTTTATAATTTTTTTCCAAAAACACTCACCCGGTGTTTTTTTGTGTCCGTCTGTCCGCCGTACTCAAAACGGTTTGAAGGCGCGTAGCTCTCAAACCCCTTGAGATATTAAGCGGAAATTTTTATGGTAGGTAGAATGGGTGAACTTCTATATATAGAATGATTTCTAGATTTCAGGAACTCATTATGATAGGAGGTTGAAAGTTGGAACTTATGTAGTACTGTAATCGTGGACTAATTTTTTGCTTATAGTGGTTGAACCTTGTTTGCGGCTTTCGAGAAATGTAAATAAGAATTTTTTCAGTTCAATCCATCACCATCACTGCCTGCACCCATACCCTCAACATTTTCTCCCCCGCTAGAGGTCTACCGGTCTTAACACCTGTAAAATTTTAAAAATCATGTATGATACAGTTTTGGAGATGTAAAAATTTAATTTTTTTAAAATTGGTAGTCCCCCACTTCCGCGCTTCACGTCCCCCCTCAAAAATTGTATATACAGAAACCAAATTTTATCTTCCTGGGAAAATTCTGTCGAAAGATATGGTAATTCAAAGTTTTTCACCCCTCCTCCATCCCCTACTTCACCACACCACTCACAATCTTTAACTCTTTTTTAATCTCCTAGTATATTCTGTTATGACAACCACAAAGTTTCAGCCGTCTGACATCAATCGTTCAGAAAATATATTTTTTTGAATGTTTCAATCACAGCTTTCAGGCGTTTTGGAAGCATGGTTATCTCCCCCCCCCACTCTCACACCCTTGGGGTGTGGTGGGGTTTTGAATACCTCAGAAACGGCTTATGCTAGAAAGTTGAAACTTAGAACCTGTAAATAGATGTGAATCTAGAATAATTAAAATTAAAAAAAATCTGTCAAAAGTCCGGGCTCCATTTTTTTATGGTTTGTAACGTATTTAATGCTGAGGTGCGGTGTAAATGACAATTAGACTGTCAATCTAAGAAATAACCAGGAACCTACTTAAAACAGGGGTCTTATTACTGAATACGATACGAAATCAATCGTATATGCCTAAATTCGGCATACTGAAATTTAGAATTTACGATTGATTTTGATCGTATCGTATTCAGTAATAAGACCCCTGTAGTTTTTAGGTTGTCAGTATCATTGTTACCTACTCCGCATCTCAGCATGAAATACGTTTCGGACGCCTACCCGTAAAATAATAAAGGTGCGCCTAGACTGTAGGCCAATTTTTTTTTTATTTATTTAGGTATTTGTTTTCTTCACTAAATAATTCAATATAAGTGAAAATAAACCAGAAAAAATTTCGGAATTTGAAAAAAATTTAACAATTCCCTATACTCCCAGGGGGCTTAATATCGAAATAAACTTAAATCGGGCTTTCCCCGAGTATGAAGTGAAGTGAAAGCGAATTGTAGGTTTATCTCTTTAGACCTAAGAAATGTATCGGAGTTCGTGAAAACCATTTTTCATCCCCCTCCTTCCCACAACCTGGAAATTTTTTTTCTCCTTCGACCTGGAGTTCGTTTTTAAGAATTAAAATGTGCTTAATTGATGCCTACAACTTAAATCTAACATATTTTTGATAATTTCTAAAGCTAAAATTAATTAATATCTAAGCTGCTAATGGTTCTTAATGGCCTCAAGTGGGCACTCTAAGATATAAATGGTATCGGGGATGTTTTTTGGGGAGATCTGATTCTCTTATTGAACTACAATTCAAATGTACTTAATTCTAGAACACTCACGAGATCCGTACGGAGTTCATCCAACTATTATGTTGGTTGTCCACCTGGAAATCGTGAGTATTTGCACTAATTGGGAAAAACATCTGGCAAGAAAAAAACTCAATATTACATATTAATACTACTTGCACTACTTACTGCTATATACAATTACTTACATACTAACTTAAAACTAGGTTTTGAGCCAAATTCTCCGCCGCCGGGGCCAGCAGTATTATACTCCACTATTCAAGAATTGCGAAGCAGAAGCCACCGTTCCCAGCCGCGGACAAACCTGGAGTTCGTCTTTGTAAGAAAGGTGTCAGAAATTTAATGGTTAACAGTTCATATAGTGAGGCTGGAACAGATTCTATCAGAGAACCTCGAAGATCAGAAAAGGGCAGCTACTCTCGGCACTGTACGATGAGTTTAGATGAGGTGGCAGCTGAATCTAACGTCTTGATTGTGGCTTGGCAATCAATGAGGATTACAAAATTTCTGTTTGACGTGGAGTCTTGCTTCAAAGTTCAAGTCCGAGTTTCCAGTATATTCACCTGGGAAACGCGTGAGTTGCTGTTGTTCTTCTTGTTTGGTGTGGTGGAAGACACGCAGCAAAGCAGCGCATTCTGAGCATTCAGGCCAATATAGTCCATTACACTCGAATCATCTAGTCTCTACCAGAACTTTTTCATCCTTCTCACGAATTTCAGCGCGGGCATAGTCCGACAGGTTGTAAGACATGCGACATGGTGTGTGCTCCGACTCCGAAGTTCATCTTTCATCAAGCACCCAGATTCCATGAGTCTGACAGCGCTGCACGACATAGCACTCTTGATATGTAAGTCAATTGATTATAGATGCAACAGTACGTTCAGAGCGTCAGTCGGACGTGACCAAATTGTACCTGTAGTTTCAACAGCGGAAGTTCTTTTAACTTTGCTGAGTTGTTGTAACTCTTACTTAACGCTGGCCACAAGGAAAGAATTGGACGTTTTACGGGTGTGTACAGAACTATTCTTGGCTTAAGTTCCCATTCTATACCGAAGGTTTGTTAACTTACTTACTTACTTACGATGGCGCTATAGTCCAAATCGGATCTTGGCCTCCAGCCTTCTCGGTTCAGTGACCGCGTCCTCCAGTTTATGCATCTTAGAAGTGATTTGCTGTCTGCGTCAATGGAACGGAAGGTTTGTTTGCAGACTTAAAAAGCGAAAGTGCTTTCTCCACCCGTTGTTCTATATTTAACTTCCAGCTGAGCTTAGTATCGAGGACAAATCCAAGATAACTACTTCGTACTAAATGATAATGTTAGTTGAAGATCGTTTAACCGGGGGTGGTTAAGGTCCAGTATTATGGTTTTAGTTGTAAAGAGTATCAGCTCAGTTTTTATATGGATTTATACCCACCCCGTAGCTTGTAGCTTAGATTTAAACCTTACTTTGTTGAATACATACTTCAAAGTCCTCAGTTAATTTTGTGATTAGACACTGCTGCCAACCTAATTGTGTTATGTTTTTAGTATGGTGTGCTGCATCTCGATTCTAGATAACATCAGATCCAGAGCCAGAGGGATTGATTGTCGAAAGTGACTGCGTTAGGACTTTCACCATAAAAGTAATATACTATATATGTACCTAGTTGCACCCAGTTCTGGCATGGCAATATTTTGTATTAATTATTGCATTAAAGTTGACTTGTTGGAGGCTGGATCTTGTGTAGGTCGCGAATATGACAGTGAGTTGAAGCCAACATTAAGTCACCACGGTCCTACCTCCACAACAATGTGATGTCAATTACTGATTTTTTATATTTGACCAATTGAGAAGTGACCCCACAATTCCGCAGGATCAATGTTAAAAGTTTTTCTGTAGATTTAGACCTTGCTCCTCCGGTAGAGGGAACTAAGATTATTGAAATAGCAATACATAACAATAACTGCCACTGAAAATAATAAACGATATGTACGATATACGTGGAAACCTTTATACGTCCGCTTTGATTACTCAAGAGATTCCACGGCGTAATTATGAAATATGTCACTGTCATAAAAAGTTCTCAAAAGTACATAAAAATTTAGGTTAACACACATTTAAAGCTATACGCGAACTGTGACCATTCAATAACAATTATTAATATTCGCTACATGTTAAGAAGCCCAGGGTCTTTCAGCCTTAAACAAAACTTGACTTACATATGTATATGTTTGCGGTATTATTTGTAGAACATAAAACTTGTAACAACTATTTTATATCTTCTTGTAAGTTCCACACGCATCTTAGGATTCACGCGCCTTACCCACTTTGACCTCTATAGAAAATTGCGAGTAACATCCGCTACAACTAATCAATCAAAGCCTCTTGATACACACCTCTCTGTTCTGATCTAATATTGATTTTAAGCGTTGACGCAACGAAGTTCCGTGTCTCCACTTATACACCGGCCGACTCTAAAGCTATCAATGAAATTGATCTTGGCGTTAATTTGCAATTCAAATAAAATCGCAATTCGCGCGTCTATCAGTCTGAAAAGGTTCTACTGTCTCCAAATATAGAAAAATCGCACGCGATTCAAGACGTTCACACTCTTGGTGGCTCTCCACTCCGGACGTAATCCAAGATTAAGACACAAGCTGCGAATTTTAAGCCAAGTGCATTTTTGTGTCAAGTACAGATCTTGGTGCACTTCAGTCTCGTAGAGTCGAGTGCCAAATAAATAACAAATTAATGGATTAAAATTGCTAGTGTGACGTCAGTAATTGAAGATTAAGTTTTCTCAATGGGTTTCAAATCGTAAAAATTAGCTTTGAGTACCAGCGGAAATAGAGAACAACGACTTTACAATAAGCGCAGTACGAGGAGAAATCAAGATACATAGAATAGGGTGCGTCGATGCTGTTGAACTTTGTGTTAAAATCTTTGAATGTTGTAATTTATAGGGGTGTTCAAATGCAATCAAGGGAAAGGTACAATGAAAGGAATGTTACTTGTCAACAATTGCCTATTATTTGATAGACTCAAAGGAAGTCTTCTACTGTCTAGTCTAGAGTCTAGAGTCCATGGCAAAGGATGTCGGGTTAAAGCCTCAGTTACGTACCGCAATCGTTAATACGTATTAAACTGTTGTCGGTATCAAGTTAATACGCTTGCTGTTTATACCGCCTGAACGTACTAAGTTAATCCACTTTGCTTTAAACGTCATATTTGAAGTTGACGTGTAGGGGAAATGTCACATGTCGAACAGATATTCCAATTGAGTTTAGCAGTGTTAGCAATCCTGTTGGTAAAAACCTTGGATAAACTGTATGGGCAGAGCTACAACTATTTTCCCTTCATTGCATATAGCGATGAAACCATATAGAAAATGCACAGAAATTCAAAGGCTTTCTCAATAATTTTGAACATGCTGTCTCCATATTACACATAGATTGAAATTTGCGTATTGATTTACCACGACTATTCTAGGCTATTGGGTGCAAGTACCCCTCCGTTTTGTGTCTCGGTTAATTACCGGAATGATTCGAAATTCCCTTTAGATGTGTGTTGGATGGAGAAACTCAACACTCTCCGTTTTCCGGATTGGATCGGATCGGAACCCATTATAACTGAGGCTTTAACCATCTTTCAACTTCTATTCGTTTCGACGCTAAGAGGTGAATTATTGAATTTCACCACCCCCTTTAACCTAACTGAAAATCAAAATTACACCTCGATATGATAAATGTCGGAATGAAATCTGCTGAACCTAGATGGCTTCAGACAATAGTCGCGTTTACGTGCAGACCGGTCCAGTCTAAAAAGACCGGTTTGGTCTTTTTCGGTCTTGCATTTATGTGTGCTTTTCAACATAACCAATTTGAAGCTGTCATTTTAAATATCATTTTCAATCATGGATGCAAATTTGTAACTGCACATCGCTAAGTTTGCGCAAATTGGACACTTCGTCAAATGTCCACCGTTCAGTCATTTTTATTTTCACAGATGTATGCTTTGACGGTTTAATTTTGTTTGGCCAGCACTAGGTTATGTTTTGGTCTAAGACCGTTTATGTGCCAGTACTAGACTGGTTCGGTTTCGTTTGGTTCGTACCAAAATCAGAACCAAAATAAGTCCAAATGAACTGGTCCGGTTTTGCATTTATGCGTGCGACCGAACTGGTTTTTTTGGTCTTTTTAGACTGGTCTGGTCAGCACATAAACGCGACCATTGAATCCTGCGGAGGCCTGGCCCGATATGAGCTGTTGCGCCATTGATGATGATCTCTTGCACGTGGAATAGATTAAACGTTGATCGTTGCCCCTACTTGAAAATTATCAACATATCCCCTTCTGCCATATGCCACTATCTCTTCTCCTTTACCTTATTTGAAGGTGGTACTGAAATTTACAGAGATTCTTCACAACCTCCTTCAAGGTGTTTCAACGGCTTTCAATGGACTCTGATTACTCGACAAATTACAACCTCTTTAAATCTATTTCTCTTAAATCAAGACTAGTTAGTCAGACTGTTGGAACAGCATTATTGATTTTTGGGTAGAAGTACACAACGCGTTTTATGCAGAGAGAGCAACTGGCAACCAAAAAAATAACGCCTGTTACCAGTTTTCTTTAGATATTTATTTTGTTTATTTTATTGAAAACATTAAAATAAAATAAAATATCGACATGGCCCTGCAGGGATTGAATATGAAAAAATTCTGAGACCGTACTTTCAGTGATTATAATGAAAGCCAATTCGATATCTCATTAGAACTAAGAAATATATCGGAATTCGTGAAAACACAATAACTTTACAGTCACATACAGGTTGGATATCGAAAAATTTTCAAAAATATTTCTAGGCGCTTATATAAAGAGCCCGCACAAGTGAAATTAATTTGATAGCTGGACATGCTTAAAAGATGTAACAAAATTTATGAAAATATGTTTAAAACGCCTCATGGTCTCACGTATATTTTTCTTATTCAATCTTTATATGCCAATAAAAATCTGAAATTTTTTTTGCTTGAATAACTTCAGTACTAAATCTTCATATACAGTTGTGAACAAAACAATTGCAACTGATACTAGTAATTATTTAATGTCATTCTCAGGGACTACGATTAATCAACAGTCGGGGATTTCGTATTGGAGCTTCACTCCACTGACATCGGAAAAAACAACTAACTCTTAACAATTATTTAATGTTCAATTTTCTTTTTAAATAATGATTCAAAATTCTTGATTTTAATTTATATTATTACCATGAGTGTATTTAGTAAAAAGATTAACAAAAAAATTCATTCGCTCAAATACAAACAAAATCCTGAAAGAAATTCATGATGATACTCTAATTCTGTGGTAACAAAACATTTGCAACTCCGTACAAGATTACATTGAAATTCTGGTACGTTTGGTTGAGTTTTGGTTAGTACTTCGTAATATACCTCTTAATTTTAGTTACTGCCGCACATATTCAAGGCTTGGATTCTATTAATCTTGCCTTTGTCCTTGTTGGTATCCTTTTCCATCCCCTTTTAATAGGTCGGATATTTCCAATCAAAAAACTGACCAAATAATAGTCGTAAAAAGAAAGGAGTTTCAATTCGTTGGCATAAGATTCAAGGTATCTTACTACCGCTACAAAAATTTAATTTTTATAGGATGTCTCTGTAGTAGCTCTCTACAGTCGTCAATTTTCGGTTTTCGAAAATTAAAAACACTGTTTCTTACTTTTTCATGCGTTTTGAACGCATTGCTATTATCTTCCAGGTAAAGCTTTTATGTAATCGCCTAAGAAATAATTTCAGGATTAGTTTTTCAATATTCAATCCCTAAGTGGGTGTGGTATAAAGAGTGTTTTGTTAAAAAAAAATATCTTTTTGAAATATAATCGAATATTTTTTGGTCCGTCGAGCCTGTTTCCGACTAGCGAAATATGGAAACTAGAAGAGGTTGAGCAATAATTTTACAGGTCACTTGAACAGTATAATAGGTGTGACAAAGTTGACTAGAAAATTATACTTTTTCGAATTTTAACAATGCTTTGCATTTTTGGAATAGATGAAATACAGGTGGGGGCAAACCTCCCTTCTTGTGCCGTTCTAAGGCCGCCTTTGAACCATTTGATTTGGAGTAAAAGAAATGAGTCCAAAATGCTCGAAAGCTTAAACTTAGATCTGTCGACCAATAGTCTGGGCTTAACTTTGCGATGCGGTGTGGGTAACTATGGGAGTGACAACCTAAGGAATAACCAGGAGGCTATTTGGAACGTTACTCTTTAGGTTGTCAGTTGCAGCGTAGTAACCTAAACAGTATCGCAGCGTTAAACACGTTTCGGTCTATAAAGTTGCACCTAGACTGTTGTCCGATTCTTAAGAATGTATTGGAGCACACAAGAAACCATAATGTTAACCATTTTTGCAGAAAATCAAAAGTTTCTTCAAAATATCAAAACATATACCTCAATTTGATTGCTAAGCCAATCCAAAGTTTGATCTATTTCAAGTTCATTATATTGCCAAAAACAAGATTAATAACACTCACCATAGAAACATTTTCCGGAATTCTTATAATAGCGCTGATAAATATTATTCGCAATCATTTTAATGTTATCTCTTCGTGGCTTAACCAACTAAAACTTTTTTTAAAACAAGAACGAAGAAAATATTTTTGTTTTGCTATCGTCAGTTTTTGATGAATTTATTGAGCTAATGACAAAATAACTAATTTTTCAATAATATATTCAATTTTATTGTTCCAAGGTTAAGAATAGTACAATGTTATGATCACGATAGTGTTATTATTTTGATTATTGTTCAAAAGTTATTGTTTATTAATTTTTTTTGTTCCTTTCTGGTGTATAATTGTTAATGATTTTACCTGATTTTTTTTTAAATGTTTTTTGTTAGTTTACTGTCAATATATAAATAACTTTTGGATAACTATTGTTCTTTTTTTTAAATTATAAAACATGTTCATATGGTAGTACTACGTTCTTTTTTCCAGTAATTATATTGGGTTTTCGTCGACTAGTTGGAAATTACTAAGTTTGATTTTTTTTATTTTGGTGTTTCCTTTTCATTAAATGAAAAATTTATTTGTATAACATCATGCATTCAGTAAATTTATTTAAATAATTTTACTAATATTTTTATTCTTATAATTTAAAGCTCGTTTGATTGTTACTCTTGTTTCTTTGATTATTTTTAGGTCCACGTGTTATGTTTTTAATAATTTGAAACTATTTGTTTTAAGCTCTTAAGCTCTTTTAAGCTCTTAATACTTTGGTTGTAATGACTTCACTAAACTACAAACAATCAGGCGAGAAAAATAGCTGCCTTAAACTCCTGGTATTGGTATTTTTCCATTTTAATTATTGTTGACTGGCTGTGTATATTCGATCAGAAATGTACTACAAAATTTTAAATAAAATATGTAATATGTAAAATGTATCATCATATCCATGACGACCTAAATTAATTGCTAGAAGAAAATCATCTAAAAACTAGTTTCTACAAAAAATAATCAAAGAAACACGAATAAAAATTCAACGAGCTAACGCTACCGGTGTAAACAAGGATGGAATCACGGAATCGGTCTTAATTGCTAAAATTAATTTAACAAAACAAATAATAGAACCATCTATAAAAAGAAATTTTCTCTACAGGTTTTAAATAAAATATTGCATATTTTACTAACGAATAAATTTTAATTTTAATATGAATGTTTCATTTTAATCATATTTAGTTTAAAGTGTTTTCACCATTTTCTTTGCTAATCTACTAAAATACGGGTTTGTTTTAAATTGGATTTAACGAATTTGTCTAAAACAAATTGTTTGAATTCATGTACTTAATACTCGATAAGTATTTTAATTAATTTTAATTTTTTTTTTGTTAAATATAATATATAAAACAACTACATGGCTAGTGGATGGAGCTATATACGAACTTACTAAATTAATAATAATAATAATTAATATAAACAAAAAGAAATGACGAATTATAAATTAAGTTTTTGGTTTAGTTAATCTAGTTTCTAGGTTTAATATTACAAAAATTTCGTGTTATTTATAAGACGAATAAATTAAACAAATTATATTTGTTATTTAGTAACATTTTGTTTCGATCGAACATTTTAACATTATGAGAGAAGTTTAGTTTGGATAATTAAAATATGATTATTATGGCATGTAAAAAATCTACAGAGTACGTTCTTTTAGTTCTTTGCTCGTATTAGATACTGAGTATTTTATTTATTGTTTGATTTACTATTTATTTATTTATGAGCTGATAGGATTTCTAATTTCGAAGGGCAGTTTATTGTTTTTATCCAGTTGAATTAGTTATAAATCTATAGTATTTTATTCTTTTCTTTATATTTTATGAGTAATTGTAGGTTTAGAGTTTTAACTCAATGAATTTTTTTTCTATCTTTACTTCAAGATAGAAATTTGGGGGAATGTTAAGCTAGTATTGGACTGTATGTCATGTCTGCCAAATTGCAGTAATAAGTATTGCAAAATACTAAATTCGAGCTAATCTTATAGTATCCCCTCCGTCAAATCCGCTATTTGCTTATTACTGCAATTTGACAGACATTGTATACAGTGTAAGCTTTATACTGTATGACATGGTGTCAAATATTTGACTAAGAAAATTTGACGAAAAATTCAGTCAAATTTCTTCTGTCAAAAGAGACCTTGTACAGAGCAAATAAAATAATGTCGATTACACTATTTGACAGCAATTGCCAGTGCAAATAGCCAAATATTTGACAGCGTGGCATACAGTGTAAAGCTAGCTTTAGTATATCTTTTGCACTCTAAGTGACAATATTTATATTCCGATAAGCCTATATTTGGTGTTTGAGGTAAATTTCTTATTATTGTTACTAAATTTTTTTGCATGTACACTATTTTGTCGACGGTAGATTGTTCTCTCTTCTGAAAAAAGGAATGTTGTTGTAAAGAGTGAAAGACAAGTTCCTTTGCCTATTAAGGTTATTGGTCTTCAATTATTTAGGATATCGTTAGTAATCCTGAATCATTGGGAGCATCTCTCAGGTAGTGGATCTCCCTGTGGCGGACGCAGCCATTGTAAATCAGGCAATCTCTCTTGAAAGGGTAAGGTGTGATAGGTCCTTCTCTATCGTTAAGTCTCCGCGAGTGGACGGTCTGGTTCTCATTATGCTACAGAAGATTATGCCACTTATTGGTCCTTCCTTGGTGATGATTTTAAGAAGTTGTCTAACTCTCGGGTATGTCCTGGAGATGTGGCATGCTGTTTGGGTAATTTTCATTGCTAAAGCTGCAAGCCAAGCCACACGCTGGCTAAGGACTTTAGACAAATCGTTTTTGCTGAAAACAATGGACTATTATCTCAGATGTGTTCTGGACGCGAGAGGCTTCTCAGCTTGCCTATATGAAGGGAAAATCTGTCGAAACGGCCTTACATGAGGTCATCTCTATGGTAGATAAATCTTTGAATGTTAAAGAGTTACTCTAGCAGCATTTCTAGATATTGAGGGAGCGTTCGATAATGTAGAGACGAGTGCGTTCGAAAAGGCATTGAATATTGGGTATTGACTCATGCATTCGTGCTGGATTTTGACGATGCTGAGGGGTAGAATTATCAACTCCTCTCCGGGTGATGGATGTAGCAGAATGAAAGCAACACGGGGAACCCCATAGAGTGGGGTGCTTTCTCCACTGCTGTGGGTCATAGTGGTTGACGAAATTTTACAGGCTCTATGTAGAAGAATCTACCCTTGAAGTAATGCTCCATATAATCCCATTGGAATTAGCGGTAAAATCAATGGAAGCAAAGGGTGCTTTGCATCTGCGTGAGGCAGACGATTGGATGGGAGGCAGTGTGGGACACTCTAGGATCTTGTCAATTTCTCTCGGCAGGGACATTTGCAGACAACTAATAGGGGTCCTAACCGGGCCATGTCTCTTCGGGAGACATGGCGAAAGACTGGGAATACCTTCAGCTGATCTGTGCGGCTGTGGTGATGAGAATGTTGAACCAATTCTGGAGCATCTAGTGTGTGCATGCAAAAGTCTGGCATGTACCAGGTATCGGTAGTTGGGGAAATTCTCCTTGACCGATCTATCAGAACTTGCGATGATTCCTTTATGGAGAACTACTCTTTTCATAAGGAAAACACGTCACACTGTGACTAGCCATAATATCGGCAAGTCCAGTTTTATACGAGGGGACCACAATGGATCCACCGTGATCTCTCGTGTTGGATTATAGCACAATGCTTCAGTACCCTCTTCTCAACCTAAGCTAACCTAATCCGGAATCCTAAAGGGAATCATGGTAATTATAGCCTGAAAGAAATTCGTTCAGTGCCTAAGTAAGTTTTCCATAGAATGAATGTTGTTGGGGTAGTTCTTTTACTTCACTTAATTTCAAAAGAATCCTGGAACTCCCCCTCTTCGCGGTATAGAGATTTGTGAATGCGAAAAGTAATAACATGAATCATTCGTTTAATCGTAATTCAAACCATCTCACGTAATTGTCAATGACGTAGATTTTTTGCTTGCGTACATAACAATTTGAAGCACTTGAAAATTAGCAATCGGTTTATGCGACTGAAGAAGATTTAAATCTTGATTTCAGTCTTTATTTCTCACTGGACTGTGTAGGTTAATTTTCAAGTTTATTATCTATAGCCAGGGTACATTTCCTCAGGCCGAAGTACTGGAAACAGTACAGTTTCTCAGCCCAACGAGCTAGAAAATTAAGGTCAATACTAATTTTCGGATATCTAGAACGTAGTTGAGATTTCTAGGTAATCAAGAAGTCGAACCGGCTTTGGAAAATTGAAAGGATTGCTTATATGATGAACTGACTCAATGAATGGGAAGGAGCTCGAAAACAGTTTTGCTTACTTTCTCTGTTAGCAGAAATTATAATGTTGAAGTTGGTTTGATGATGGAAGTAGCCACTTCGCAGATATTATGCGTTTACGTCCTAAGAAGCGAAGAATTAATATTACTGGATGTAAGATATACGATGTATACACTTTGCTTAGAAGTTCAACCAATTATAAGAATTTGAAGGAATCTGGGGGATTCTAGGCTTAATTTTGATGAAGAAGGGGCTCATAAATACGGACCCAACCAAAATATGATTTTTGTAAATCATTACATTCAATAGGCTTCAGGTAGGTGCGTGAACGCCTTGAAATTTCTTAACACTGGCCTAACTGCCCAGTAAATGCGTCTGTAGATACTACCAATTTGGAGACTAGGTGTATAGGTGTATGATTACTGGTAGATAGACTTTATATTTGGGAGATAATTAAGCTCCCTATGTCAAGAAGCCTCATGGATGTGATCTCTCTTAGCCTCTGGACCTGGTATATTCCTTCCTTTTTGGTCATTGGATGAACTCCATTGACACCTGTTTGTACATCTTGAACAGTTTCCCAGGAAAAAGATCTTTGCCTTAGTTGGTTTTCAATATAACTTTCAGCTTGCTGTTGTTTGGTGTAGGAAAACACGCAGCACAGCAGCGCATCTTGAGCACTCAGACGTCTATTGCCCATTGTACTCGAGTCCCACAGTCTCTACCCGAACTTTTTCGTCTTCCTCACGAATTTGAAGAGCTCAGGTAGGAAGTGAGAACGGAGTCCTTCCATCCTCATAACATCAACGCTGTATACGTGCATTCTCGTAAGAGAGTAAGCTGGTCACTCGAGGTCGTCAATGATTCTCAATCTCACCAGGTGTAGGCCGAGTTATGTCCTGTGATGATACCAACCATACTACAACATTCCTTTCTGCTTAATTTGAAAAGAAAATCAGCGGTTCATTCAATTGGTCCCTTAACACGGTTTCTGGGTTACCGCATTCCCGGAAGAAGCCGCCATCTCTCAATGTGTGATTTACTCACCCACTCAGCAGCCCTAACTGGCAAACCGAAAACTGATTCTGGTCCGACCATAGCTGACTCCAATCCAGCCTTTGCTAATGCAACAGTTATTTCATTTGCCATTTATACCCTGGTGGCCTGGAACCCATATGAGCTTTAAGTCATTGAATCTGCCAACATAATTTAACCCTTCTTTATACTCACATTTCATCTTCGAAAAGACGATTGGATTATCTGGGGATTGTAGAGGGCCTCACTGTCGCTGCAAATCCAGATCATACTGCGTCTCCATCTTCCTCTATGATCTGCTTTCTACTGCCACCACCAATGACGCGACAGCCACAGTCGGTCCCTGGCCTCCTCGCCGTTCTTCTACCTTCAGGTAGTATTAGGGCGAGAGTTCAGATTTAGGCAATGCAGAGAGTACTACATGAAGATGGTTCCTCCCCCGTATTTTCAGAGATCGAGGAACAAATTTCATACCAAAGTATTTGTTATATGAAAGGATTAGCTGATAACTATTATTCAGTCCGCGAAAAGTTCTGGCCAAGACTCAAAAGCATCAGAATCTCCACTACATTAAGCAACAAAATCAAGCAAAAAGAAGTTGGTAAGAAAAGACCATAATTTAATATGAGTTTTTTTAAAGCGAATGGTGCTCTTTTGGTGGAACCAAAATGACCAGAAAGTTAGAGTCTTGGTAAAAGGTGAGCTCCTAATCCAATGAGATACTTGTGAGTTACTGCCGTTTCCAATTAAATCGGTTCGACGATAAAGAAAGAATATCATGGACCTGCAAAATAATGAAGAATCTACGACTGACCAGAGGTATGCAACACTATTTCTACTTAGTATCTACTTACAATTCAAACCCCAAGTACTTACTGCACTAATGAAAGCAACCCATTTTTAAAGTCACAGTCAACGGTTGCACCGACTCTTATACGACGTCGTTATCACGTTTGCATATCCATGTAATGGCCATACTGTAAGATTGGTCCGATTTGCGTCCTTTTTTAGATCTCATTGCTATCGACAGTTTACATGAGATACTACGTACATCTGCACCGACATAAAATATACACTGCTATAAGATTTAGTCGTAAAAAACATAAATTTGCGATGAATAAAGAAAAAAAAACTGAAGGTCTCTTTCTACTCCAGCAGAGACGTTTGAACTTAAAAACCGCAGAATCATTACCAATCTACTCATGCATTTTCTGTTAAGAAGGTCAGTTATCGCGCAAAATATTAGTTTGAATCCATAAAACAAAACTTAATCGAGAAATGGAAAAAAAACTTCACTTCTCTTCAATCTTCTGGGTCATCGTTGAGGCCACTCAATTCGACGCTTTGGTCTTCGAGACTTCGTTTCAGGTTTTCAATTGTTGAGAGAATTAGTTGATGCTTGGTGTTGGGACTGGATACGGCGAATTCGTCCAATTTCGGTTCGAGTACTGAATTTGCTGTCTGGTTTAAGTCCGTGCTGGAATTTTTTAACCCCTGTCGTTCACGTCGAAGATTTGTAATTTTTTCTAGAATTGCTTTTTTCGGAATTTCTGAAATTAAATTTAGTTTTTATTAATTTTGAAGCAAGGGGTTTGGACAGAAAGTACCTGACTCCAAATCGAGGCTTTTCTTGATCCGTTCGAAAGTCGAACTGCCTTTGTAAATCTTTCGCTTGAGAGGTTCGCTTTGTGGACAGTAGGTGCTAATCGATGTCCTGTTTCCCATGTCTATCGAACGGAAAGCCATTAGCGGTGGCTTCTTCGAATCGGATATGTTCCGATTTGTATAATCCGATTCATCGTAGCACGTCATCTTCTCGAGCTGTAGAACTACGTTACGATTGTTTAAATCGTCCTTGAGGTCATTTATTTTCCGAATAGCGACTTCGTTGAGGTCATTTTTTTGATTGCCATTCATTTCGGATTCGACTCTGAGATTGGATCCTCTTCGTTGTAGTAAGGACTTCTTGCTGTTGTCTTCTTCCGAATCAGAATCCGAGTAGATAGTAACGCGAGGTGACTGGCTTCTAACTCGTCTCCGTAGCTGCGATGGTGAACCGGGTGGACTCTTCAAAGTCCTTCCGTTTAGTTGAAGCTGTGGTGACTTGATCGCAGCTGGTTCGATAACGCTATTGCGACGTACCACTTCCGAAGGATCCACGTTTTGACTAATGAAGTTGGAGACGTGCGTTTTGCGAGGACTAAACCGACCACTTTTGGGGCTGTTCGGAGCCGATGTTGTATCGTAACGAACTATATCTAGTCGCTTGTTGACAAGCAAACCGTCCGAATGAGGCTCTACAACTTCAGCAGATTTTAGCTGTTTCGCTACTTCGCGCTTCAGATCCGCTTCGCAGTTTCGCAACATTTCAACCCGCTTGTTTGTTGGAAGATTGCACACTCGCCGAGGACTTGCAACTGGGGTTTCTCTGTAAAAGTTAGTTGAATTTTAATTATAATGGTTTTGAATACCACGGATCATTCCAGGACTATGTAGAGACAAATTTTGTCACTTCTCTTGGAGATGAATTTGTAAAAGAACATTACACGAACTCGTGATGGTTGGTTGGTTGCTTTACGTGGCGGTCCGCCTGCCAAAAACAGGCCCCAATTAGCACAGGAAGCGCCGTTTTCATACCACCTCTTGTTTAACCTAGTCGTTGAGGCTTAATGAAGTGGATTCATGGTTTAACAGAGACATATGGCTCCAATGGATTATCATATCCATCCGGAGCTGTTCAAGAAGGTGATCAGTTCACCGATCTTGTTCTTCGAGATCTCACCAAGGTTGTTAAAGAATAATTTGCCTAGAACGCAACGTAGGGCTGAACACTCGCAGAAAAGGTGAAGAAGGATAACAGTTTCCCTCTTGTTTACCTCCCCTCCAACTGGAGTTCGGGTTTGTGAGAAATTGAGTGGATATTAGAAGGTGGATATTTGCCCGCTCGTTACCCTCTATCTGGCTGTGGCCTAAGACCCAAGTAAGATAGCTCCTCACTGCACTGTTCGATGAGTTTAGGGCCGAATCTTGATTGCGGCTTGGTTGTCAGTGAGGATTACAACATTACACTTTGGCATAGCGTCTTGCTGCAAAGACCGACAGACATGATACCCAATATCTCTGCCTGGAAAACGCTGGTAAGATTCGGTAAATGGTAAGACCTTGCGAAAAAGTGTGTATCTGAGAAAACTCCCGCTCTACAACTTTGGGCCGTCAATGTATATGACTGTGACGAACTCGTGATAGAGAAGTGATGGGTGTGTGTGCTATGGCTCTATCATCTGGGAATCCTGTTCTTTGTTTTCAAGTTCTGGGACCAAGAAGTCATCTAAAATCTCCACATAATTAACTAAATTCACTGTAGTAGCGCGTTTTCCTTTTCGTTTTCCAAAAAAGTACGTGCCGGTTGTTCCTCGGGTGGTTATCACAGCCCGTTCAGTAGCTTTTGGTCATTGTAGAAGTTTTGTGAGGCCTGTGTTTTGGATTCGTTGCATCCTAGTAACGGCAATTCTGCTTATTCGAAGGGGTTGCGAATAAGCAGAATTGCCGTTACTGGGAGTTAAAGCCTTATCCAAAAATAGGATGTTGTTGAATGTTGAAAAGTACAAACTTGTTCCCAGAATCCAAAGCCAAGAGATTCTCTTGGGTTCAAGTAGAGTCTTACTTGCTGGCATTGGACCAGCAATAGGCGAGCCGTAAGCGTTGCTACCGTGGAGTGATGCCACACGCCCAAGGAGGGATGAGTCCACAGGAGCGATGCGACGCGCCAGTGGAACGATAAGTTTAGGTTTAAAAAAGGGCGCAGTGCTAGAACCATCGCGCTCACTAGGTGCCATACGGACGCATCACAATCCCTTCAGGTCCTCGTGGACCATTCCATCACCTCAGAAACACTCCAATTCCCTGTAGGACCTGACCAGTTTCTCATACCCGAACGACCTCAAATTCTCTCGCTCTCGCCATCTCAAACGCCTTCTAGTGATACCGGGCATTCACACATAACATGAGTGATGTCCTCCACAGCATACAGGTCATGGCAGAACCTACACATGTTGGACTCCACTATCATAATGTGTTTTCTCAGCATACAATACCCCGTTAGTGCTCCGAGGACCAGTCACAGTTTTTCTCTATCCCCAGTCAATATATTATTAGTCTCTTGACTCGGGCCACAAAGATTTAGAAATCTTGCAGCTTGCCAGCCCTGCCCACCTTGAGTGGGCTGTCTTTTTAAAGCACTCGCCAATTCGCGGAACAAACATCCTCCTCAGCCCTACCAATCGATACCGATCCCGATCTCGCACGTTAGTCCGCTCCTTCGTTCCCTATAATATCACTACTACTACTATGCCCTGGCACCCAGTAAACTGTACATTGTTCTGACTACACAGTACCTTTACCACTTCTCGACAGCGGGATTTAATGGTGACCGATTCCAGCGCCTTTATGCCCGCCAGGCTGTCAATATATGAAATATTCTGACCGTATATATCCTCCCCTTAACAGGATATTTGACACCTGCATAGCCGGAATTCCCGCATGGAAGACGCTGCATACATCTGCAACTTAAACGACTTCCCTACATTCAGCTGCTCAGAGAAGACGCCAGCCCCAGTACCGCATTCCATTTTCGATCCATTCGTATGTACAGAGATTTTCCCTTCGCTTAGTACCCTATTGTTTCGTATGGCGTCAGAAAATGCATCCCTGTAATTAAGTAGTCCGTACTAATATCGGTAGGGCTTCCCAGAAATTCGCCGAGAATTGAACTATGTCCTCTAGAGCTCGGCTTAAAAAGTGCACAGCTCGATAGCTTAATTGCTGTATTTGCCCCTACCTGTTTCACAAAGCTATCCACAGGCAATATATGCATAACCACGTACAACACGACCGTAGGCATTGTGCAAAGAGCTCCCGTGATGATAACGATGACATGCCATTGCACTCGACCTAGTTTCCTAAGATTGTAGTTCTTATCCACAGCCTTCCACCATACCACTGCACCACTAGGTCAGAATAGGTCTCACAATCGCCGTGTACAAGCAGTGTACTATATTTGGTTTGAGACCCAAGCTTTTGCCCACGATCTGCCTGCGCGCGAAAAGCGTGGAATTTGCCTTCTTAAAGGGCACCATACACTATCATTTATGCATGTCATGCATGCATGTCATGATTGAATTTTGATTTGCCATACACGTTCATGCCAACCAGTCTCGCTTCAAAACTCGAAGTGAAATGGTCGACGTATAGTGGCTTGTGCTCTCCTACTCGATAAAATTTTGGTACGCAAAATCGTTTGAAAGTGCGTAGCTTCCAAACCCGTTGAGATATTGACATGAAATTTTTATGGTTGGAAGATTGGATGAATCCCAACGACTGGTTTCTTTTGGAGTTGTGTATGAAAGGGGGGAGAGGGGACGGTTTTTGGCGAAAAATTTTGGTTTCTAGATCTTAAGAAAGTACTATGATAGTGGACTCATTTGCAAAAATAAAATGGTTAATAAGGGTTGAGGGGTGTATAAGTGGGGAGAAAACAATGAGTTTGAAACGCATGAAAGCCGGGATTCAAACATTTTAAAATCCATATCTATTGAACAATTTATGTCAAAAGTTTGAAACTCTATTCTTGTCCTCACGTATACTTCAAGATTAGACTAGGGATAACATTTTTAAGGGGGGTGGTGGGGTGTGAGGTTGTGGGTGGTGCGTTGGGGATGGTGAAATACTTTGGATTACAATATCTTTCGAACCAATTACACCAGGAAGAGACAATTTAGTTTCTCTATATGGGATCACAAGAGGAGTCTACTGAAAGTACAATTTTAGAGGCGACGAGAGGGTGAGCGCTATAGTGTTTGAGACAGCAATTTTTCAAAAAATGTAATTTTTATATCACTGAAACCGTATTAGATATGATCTTGAAAACTTTACAGGAGTTGCGGTGAGGAGGCATTTTTGGGGGTGGTGTTGAAAGAGGGTAGAAAGGAAAATATTCTGATTTTTATTTCCCGAAAACCGTAATGAATAGAAGGCTAACAATTTAGTATTATTATAGAGTTCAATAGGGGTAGCACGATACAGCGGTGAGGGGTGGTTTATATCTCAGAAGCGGTTTATGCCAGTAAGTTGAGCACATATGTATGTAGATGCAATACTAGAGTAATTAAACCTAAAAAAAGCTTAGATTTTGTTTATGTTCAGAGATTGAGTAAGAAAAATGTATGTATTTTCACGAACATCTTTAAAACTTTTAGATATATCGAGCTATTTTACTTTTGAGGGTTCTACATATGTACATATATGCCCCTAAAAATATTCTTCTAAATTTTTCGATATATAGCCCCTAACGGGATATAATGCGGTTGTGTACATATTCACGAATTCCTATATATTTCTAAAGGAAGCTTTAATGAACGGTATTTTTTAGGTTGTCAGTTGCAAAGTAACCTACATCGATTCAAAACACGCAACGCGTCCCGAACTTCTACCGAAAAAATAATAAAGTTGCGCCCAAACGGTTGGCAGATTTTTTGTCTGCGTCGATCCACCCGTACCTGACTAGGTGCCGACATGGCGGGGTTGGCAAGTGAAAACCAAGGTGCGAAACTTCGAAGTTCTAGTGCAATAACACGATCTTGAAATTCAAAGAATTCTATGAAATCGCAAATTTTATTTAGAAACAAGACTCGATTACTAAATTCCTAGAAGAAAACCAGAAATTGTGAGTAATTTAGCCCTATGAAGATTCACGCAACGCATATGGCAACGAGATATTTGTTTTCCGTTAGGGTACGGAACAAAAATCAAGGAAAATATTTTTCTACCTTCAATGAGCCGAATTTTACGACTGTCCTTATATCTTTGTAGCCTGCTGATAAAGAGATTTGTTCTAAATCGGGTTAAAGTTTAAATATTATATTTAATATTTAATATGAATAATACAAGGATATGGGTAATAAAACGAATTTGAGGAATAAAAAGTAAGGACACAATAAATACTATAAGCCGATTTTTTGTCTCATACAATCTACCCGTACCTGACTAGGTACTGACATGGCGAGGTTTTATGACAAGTAAACCTTCGTAGCGCTAGTGCAAAAATACGATCATAAAAATCAAAGCATTCTGTAACCATAAAAACGTACCTATGTACATATGTTTCATTCAAAATTAAAATTTCGATTGCTTAATTGCCAGGAACAATTCTAAAAATTGTGCGTAAGATCAGTGCGCTAGTCCTATGAAAATTCACGCAACGCACCTGGTAAAAAGATATTTCTTTACCGTCAGGATACGACACCAGAATCAAATCGCCTTCAATGAACCGTCATCCGCATTCGAAAAATGTAAAGATGGAATGACGATGACCATAGACCATCATGCATTTCGTCATGCGCGTTGGCTCCGCCCACAAAAATCAAAATTTTTTGATTTTCATCATGCCGCAGACGGTCGGCACGAAATGCCATCATGCAGCCCCATACACGAGAGATTTTCGAGAAAAATTCAAAGCTTCGTGCATGCATGACATGCAAAAATGATAGTGTATGGTGCCCTTAATGCACTCCTGAATATTCAATTTCCAGCTGAGCTTCCTATCCTGAATTATACCCAGGTATTTAGCTTGTTCCGCAGATCTAAGCTCCACGCCTTCGAGCTTTGGCAGCCTAAATGCCAGAATTCTATAATTCTTTGTGAACAGCACCAATTCAGTTTTAGAAGCATTCACCTCCAGGCCGCATCTTTCAGCCGACTGGCTGAGTGTGCGGATTCCAAAATGCTTCAAAACGTATCCAAAAACTTGCCTTTGGCGATTATCACAATGTCGTCTGCATATGCCATGAGCTTTATTCCCGCGTTTTAAATTTCCTGAAGATCCTCGTTCATAACGAGTAGCCAAAGAAGGAGTGATATCATACTCACCCCCTGCGGAGTTCCCCTTGAGGTATTCAGAAGAGTCAGTGGAGCGATGCAACGTGATGACTGTTGCATGTTAGTGAGTGCCATTTTAAAACTAGGCCAGGGCACAGAAACAGGAGTACATACCTTAAAGAAAATTTAACTATGTACATACCTTAAACTAGTTGTTTTCATCGACACCAAAATCGTTTCAGCCTCGTGAATAAGCTGCTTGTATTTAACGTCCGCTTCCAAATCGGCTTTGAGCAGAGCTTTTTCGCTTTCCGCGATTGGAATGAAACGTCCTCGAACCGCATGAACCTCGGTAAGCGTTAGAGAATTCGAGCGTTGCGTAAGCGTTGATATTTTCGACGGTCTGTAAAGATCCTTATTGAAACTGAAGATTTTCAAATCAAGTGAATCATACTTTTTACTATCGACCGATTGATTGCGTCGCAAACATACCGGCGTTCCGCCAACACTGCGGGACTCTCGACTATTCGGGATCGGCGAACAACGCTCCTTGTTCTCCGAACTTTTTTTGCGTGTCTTCAGAAGTCTTTTGCGACGTCTCGAATTAGACGCGTCCTCGTTTTGTTTTCGACTACGACGCACCTTGGACGCTCGACGCTCCAACTGATAGCTGAAATAGGAACAGCTTCCGGTATTTCGGAAGACATCTTTTTCGACAATCTCCTGAATGGACCCTGTGTCAATGAAGTCGATGTCGAGCATCTCGTCGGTATCGAATTCGTCGCCGGCGTCCTGACCAGTATCCAAGTCCGATGCACAATCTGTTGGATCCGAATCACTGAAAATTGAAAAAAGCTATTAGCTTGGAAACGTCTTGATTACTTTGAATAGATGTACCTTAAAATATCAGTCTCTTTCTCGTAAACATAACTTTCATCGAACTTGCCCATCATCTCGTTTAGCGTTGCGTCCTCGTCGCTTTCGGGATGACCTGAATGAATGGCATGATTTTCGGATTTTGAATGCTCGTTAATTTTCCTCCTTCGGATGGTACTCGGCGAGAAGTTCCGCTTAATGACTTCCACTTCAGTCGACGAGCTCGACTCCGAATCCGAAGATTTTTCGTTCTTTCTGAAAAGCCAAAAAAATTACTGAAAATGTCCCGGTCCTAAGTATCGTCATGCATCAAGTCCTACTCATTTTTATCACTTGCTCCAGCTTCACTGCTCGACTTAATGCCCGAAGAGGACGAACTTGCATCAATTTCAATTTTCTTCGACAAATAGGTACATCCTCCGGACGAGGAGGTTTCCGTCGTTGAGTACCACGGATTTGTACGAATTCGACAACGTTGCCGCGGCGATGGAGCTGCAAATATAATAATAAGTTTTAGTAATTAAAGTGGATTTTTCGATATGATCAAGGACCTGTCGTACATTCGAATCCTTTGTAGTTTTGAATCACCATATTGGCGGGTGGAATGGAATTTGAGTTCGGGCATTGTGACGCCTTCGCTGCAAAGAACGTCGGATCTGGAATTCCGAATCCTGCTATTTTATTGTGAGCTAAATCGAAAGATTCAGTCCTTCGGTGGTTGTTCGGCTGAAAAGAAACAATAGCTCATTAAACTAATCTAGCATTTCCAAAAATGGTAGGCACTTACCAATGGTTCTTGTGGCGACATTTCTTCAATTTTATTCAGTCCGAATTTGTACCGAGTAGCTTCGATAGCCAACGAGTTTACTCCTTTAGGAAAGTAGTGCGTACCTGTTCGCATATTGATGTAGTACTCTGGAGGTGTATAGGTGGCACCTAATTCATATAATAAAAATTAACTTCGGAATAGACTAAAAACGTAAGAAATATTGATTAAAAAATGTATAGCAGATAAGAAGATTAGCTTTATCAGCACCAGACATAGAGGAAAAAATACTTCCGCGATTAGTACAGACGCCAGGACCTGCGATCAGCCTTTGAAGTTGGTATTTCAGAAACAATCGCCAATTGTGATATTGAATGGATAGTTTTGCAATTTTTAATTTAAGCAGTCAAGTTTGTTCTATGGTTCCAGACTAGATAATCTATTTATGCCGCTTTTCCATACTGACCAACCAGGGTTATAATTTCGAAAAGGAAGGGAACGGTGAGCAATTCGCTTGATTCGCTTTAAATTATATTCTGAATTGAAAACATTATTCAGCAATAAAACTATTGTTATTTTATTAACTAATAAATTAATAAGAAATTACTACTCAGTAAAAAAATTTTACTACTCCTAGTAGGCAATTTAGTGCCTATTCTGAGAGCAGTAGTAAGATTACTATTGTCAAATTTAATTACGCACTAGTGTGATTTTTACTATTAAGGGGGCTCATATGAGTAGAAAGCTGAAAAATTAGGTGAATTTTAGAAGTTATTATCTCAAAAACTATTTGCTCGATTTTATTCAGATTGGTTTTATTCGAAAGTATATGTATATGTAGAGGTACGCTAATAATTTTTTTTTTATAAATATACATCAACCAGGGGCGCTGCTGTCAGGGTCGGCACAAACAATGTCCGTCGCTCGCACGCTCTGCGGTTCCCACGATTACATGCAGGCGGTTGATCCAAAATGAAAATTTCAAAATGATTCTGAAAATGAAAAGAATGATGCCCTTCACTACGCAGGGGTTTTTGGAAAGAATTTTTTTTTCACAAAATGGTGGCCGATTGAACTTTATTTTCAGTTTTTAACCTCAACTATCGACCTTTCTTTCTTGATAAAAAAAAGTAAATAAGATATAAAAAAAAATTATAGGGGAGTACCTACTCAAGAATAATGTGTGAAATTTTGGAAGTAATCAGTTCAGCCGTTTTCCGAAGATTTTGGGAACCGTCTTTGAAAAGTATGTTTCGAGATAATCGCGTTTGAATGACGTGCTATATAGAGAATTCACGAAGGGCCCATCCCGGTTAATTGCCCATTACTTCCACAATTATTGGAATTTCAATATGAAATTTACAGACAACATTCTTAAGACTATAAACTTTAAGATGAGCGAAATTTTTTTTTTTAAAATACAATAATTTTCTACTCATATGAGCCCTATTAATACGGAACTTCACACACAAGTGTGGTAATATGCTAAATCCGTCTGTCCCCTGTATACATCTCGTACACCGTACCCGAAAGGGTTTGGATCGTATTTTTAATATAAAAGTACGGCGGGATCAACAAAAAAAAGTCCGTTTATCCGCCGTGTACGTCATATATCGTACGCAAATACGTTTAAAGGTTCGTAGTTCAGAAACCCCTTGTGCTATTAAGACCTAAATTGATAATATCGGATACATTAGGTGGACCCTTTTAATTAATAATACCTTATGAGAAGGGTAAGATGATTGGGGCGTTTACGATGAAAAGATATGTTTTCTATGTTTCAGAAACCACTTATGGCTGAGAGTTGAAAGTTATATAGAGCTTCGATAGTGAAGCCATTAACGAAATGGTTTATACTGGTGGTTGTTTGTAGATATACTTGATGAGTACTTTATAAATAATCTTTTTGTGGTAGGTAGTGCCTCGCATGGTACTACCTCACTGTAGGTGAGAATTTTAAATTACCGTATCAAGCTCTGTTCGGTTCATCCTAACTCTGCTAGCCGTAGCTTGTCGTACCCAGTATCGGCTCGACTCCTGGCACGACTCTGCTCTCCTGGACTTAATCCTGTCTATAATTGTTATCTCTCCCTGTCTTCGTCTTCGCGTCTGGCAGCTTCTTTGCTCGTCTTTGCTCTGCTCTGTCTGTCTCTGCACACCTCTCTCCATCCACATCTTCAAAAAAAATTTCTATACTCGAACTCTTCTAAACCTAACTCCAGTCAAAACTTTCAAATCATATATGGAACGGTTCTTGATATATTCAACTTAAATTTTTTAAAAAATGGCCACTCTTCCGCGCTCCACCTGCCCCTTCAAAAATTTTACTTTCACTAGACTTCACTTGTAATCGCAGATACAGAAACCAAATTTTGATTTTCCTGGTATAATTCGAACGATATTGTAATCCAAAGGTCTTCACCCTACGTCTCTTCATAAAATTGTTAGTCCTTGTCTAATATTCAAGTATCCCTTAAAACAACCACAAAGTTTAAACCTACTGCCATCAATTCCGGGGATATGGGTCTTACAATGTTTTAATTCGAGCTTCCAAGCTTTTCGGACGCATCGTTTTTCCGCATTTCTACACTCGTTAACCCTTATCGACAATTTTTGGCAAATGGGATAGGTTTATATTAGTTCCAAGTTTCATCCTTTTAGCATAAGCGGTGCTAAAGATCTAGAGACCAAAATTTTTGCTCTAAAATGCACCCACAACAACAGATGAAAAAATCCGTCGAATTTTTTTCGTTAAAATAGACTTCGTGTAGAGCGAATAAAATAATTTGACAAAAATTAAATTTGACGATTATTCTATTTGACAGCATTTGTATATTTGACAGAAAACTAGTGCAATAATAGCTTCACTATAAAGCATTTAGTATGACAGGGATGTGGGCATGAAACCCGCAACATCTAATAGCTACTAGTACTTTAATTAAGCTAATACAAAGGCTCATGTACGGGTATTAAAAACTGTTACGTAAAATTCAAATCTCATTATCGATATTTTCAAAAAACGAAACTTTGCTTTTGCAAATGCCACGACACATCACATTACCTTCTTTTAATCGAAGGATTTCGTGGCCTACCCTCTTCAAAGGAATCAAAAGAAATTTGTGCTGGCAGCTGTACCCGCTTTTCGAACTTTAGTCTACCCTCAGTGTCCCTAATTCCCAACGAAAACAAATTCATCTCGACTCTAGGCCTGATAACTCTTAAACTTTTTGAAGTATTTACGCTGTAATGTCTGCCACAATTCTCAGTTCCTATGAATTCCTTATGATCCTTATTTGCACGCTTTGAAGAGCCCAGATTATCCCAAATTCATTAGTAAATAGGGGGTGATCCCTTCCATAAAATATTAAAGAATGTGATGCTTTTATTGTTCGTTGTTCTGTTGAAAAATTTCTTGTTCTTTTCCACATTTTTTTTTTTTGTAACTTTGTAAATTGAAAACGTGAAAATTTCTTCCATTTCCCGTAAATTGCTTTATGGCAATTTTCCACACGAATGCATCTCGAGATGAAGAAATTTTCTGCTCGTTTTAAATTCGGTGAAATTGATTGCAGGTTTACAAGGAGGCCAGGTACCTACATATCTTGTTCGACGGATCAGAAGCAATAACTTTGGCGTAAAGGATTTTCGTAATGAAAATATCCCGGGAAAAAAAACTTGGATAATAACATCGATAACAGTAGCAGTGCTGGCAAACGGCTGTAATAGGAAAATTTCTTGAAATTTGATGGAAAATAAGTTAGAAGGCATTACAGCCATTTTATAAATTGTTCGTGCTGTGAGCAGCAGGCTTTTAAATTTATTTTCTTTTGAGCAATTTACCTTATGTTAGAAATTTAATTTTAAAAGTCTTCCGAGAGGGAGAATGAGGAAGTACTCGTATGTGCGATGAAAATGAAATGCCAAATTAATTATATTGTAAATTGGAATTCGTGTAAGGACCGACCGACTTTTCAGTGGCGTATAGGTAACCAATCTATCCCCAGTTCTTGTTGTGCTGAAGGCGGGTCGTAATGTATGACCAAATTTATTGCAAGTGCTCCACTTTAAAATAGTGAAATTTTAACGAGTTCCAGGACTTGAGGTTCAGGTGCTAATGAGATGCTCCATTTAAACGTTCTGTTGTGGCGGTACTCCTGAAGCAAGTTAGGTAATACTCGACATTAAAATAATAAATTCCTCTTGGTATTGGCGATAGTTAAATAAGTGGAAGGGTGGGAGGGTATATGCAGGGTATATGCAGAGAAAGGGTTGTGGAATGTGGTGAGGGTATTGGAGACTTGCACAAGTTCCAGTCGTTTCGTGACATAAATCTTAGCCTGTTTACGCCGGGTAAGACTATCAGGCCTATTCAGCGCCAGAGTCACAAGTTACAATTAATTCAAAATTAATACAAAATTGTGACTCTCCACCTACTTTGTGACTTGTGACTCTGGCGCTTAATAGGCCTGTATAGCCAACTTCATGGCGAAGCCCCATTATTAAGCTTGAAATGACAGCCTATTTTAATCTGCCAAATGTAAGCAACATATTTTTTCATAGCGTTTAACATGTCGAGTTTCGTGCCAAAACAAAGAAAATCTACAGCTCAAGAACATAGAATTCTTGTGGAGATTTAGGCCTAGTGTATACTTGACACTAAACAGTCGGGCAACTTTTTAATCACATCGAGCTGCGCACGCTCTTACCTGGCCGACTAAACTGTTTAGTCGTTGTACTCACGGGAAAAGAGCAAGTACGGTTCAAAATCCGTATTTAATAGATTTTTTCGACCTCCACGTAGAATACAAGATAGGTGAGTTGTAAAATTTATTGAATTAATTAATACCTATTTTTATTACAATTAAAATTCATTTCAGGTTTGAACGTAAGAAGAGCTGGAACTCCCTTGGAAAGGAGCTGAACGCTCTAGGAGGTGCCAACAAGGATGGAATAAAGTGGAGAAAGTTTTGGGTGGATCAAAGGTAAATATGCATTTTTTTAGTTGGATAGTGGATAGTAAAGCTGCAATTCAGGAGCTTGCTCCTCCAATTCAGGAATCAAATGATAGTGTTCACCATTAAGTTCTTCTCTTTTAAATTTTTCAGTTTATTGAGTTAATAAGTTTTTATAATATCAGATAGAATTCGCCTGCTTTCCTGTCACTAGTATTTAAATGCCGATTGTTATCCTCCAATACTTGTTCTTTCACATCTTCAATTTCTTCAGGAAGTGGAACCTTTGATTTCATTAATATTTTATGTAGTATTGGAGTATCGCACAGGCGTTGATGATCAATCCTGCTTTTGGAGGGGGAATATCACAAGGTTCTTTCCTTTGACTATGCTTTTTAATACTCCAATGCATCCTTTGATGGAACTCTTGGTTTTTTTATGTACCGCAATATACCTTTGTTGACACTCAATCGTTGGGATTAATATTGGTGTAATTAACCATGGTTGCAAGGGGTATCCACTATCCTTAAGTGGCCAAAAATGTTGCTTAGCTTCGGAATTACTTTCCTAAGCGCACAAAGTATTCGAAGATGAGATGGGATCGCATGAATACGTTTCGTTCCGGTTGAATATGAACTTATACATTACACATTTTTAGGGAATCGACTCAAATTGAAAAAGTACTCGTCTGAAGGCATCTCCAAAGGATTTCGGTTATATCGCATCATTCTTCTTAGTTAAAATTCCGATTATAATGCAAGTCGAATGAGTCCTTCTTATTTTGATTTACAGCAATATTTTTCTAATGTCTGGCAGCACTATCCATCCAATCTCTACGAATGAGTTACATAATTAACTCTTTTTTACTGTACGCCATGTCATCCAGACAAGTATTACTACACTTGAATTAATTTAACTTGAGACATGTTCCTTTCGTTAGATGTACATAGCCGTGGAATTCATTAACGATCCTTGTTCCATATTTGTAATTAAGAGCTACGGAGACATGTTTTCCAAGTTTATTCAGCCTTGGAATGTGATGTTAATATCTTGTGGGTTAAAATAGCTTCCAGGCCGTACAGAAGAGCCTGCCTACATTCTGCTCCGGCCAGAAAGTCCTTGACGAGAATTGTTCGGCCTATCGACTCAACCAAGAAAACATCAAGATGAAATTTCATTTCGAAGCTTTAAGAATCCTAGAAATTTGATTCTAGTTCCCTTAGGCAATCACGTGTAGATACCTCGAGCACAACTGAATTACTTGAATCCTGGAATCTCATCAAGTCGAAATAAGAATTTTCGTTTGCGGCAGATACTTGACGCATTAAGTAGAAATATACAACTGTGTGGTCCTTTCATATATTAGGAGGCAAAATTTAACATAATGATTATGTAAGGCGAAATTATGGAGATTCTTATTTACACATTAATGGTGCCACCCAATTCTGCCTACTTCAAAATGTAGGATCTTTATTAATGAGATTGTAATAATTGAAGCCAGCGAATATTAAAACATCAATAAAATAACAATTTTCAGAGAAATATGATTATAAAAACTCCTTTTTGTCTGGTGAAGAAAAGTAACCCACACAGACTACCACTTGCAAGTCATTATCGATTTGATAGGTCCTATCCTATTTTCTATTTCTTTGCAACAAATAGAGGGACTGTATAACCCTATCTTCTTTCAATCTACCATATTGGATCCGCCATTTTTTTCTTACTTTAAATTAATAACCACCAACTTCCACAATGAGGGTAGGGGACGGACCATGATCAGATGTGTCTAGCTTCTAAATCAAACGATTTCTATGAAAAAATAGAAATGAAGTGAAATCGTAGTTGAAAATTGTCAATTGAGAGGGTCCACATCGACTCACCTGCGGAGTGATCCTGATTCCACAGCTACGCTACTGCTAAACGCCATCTTTATAGGCTAATTGAACCTACATATTTTGGAATTCTTTTCGGATCACTATGGCGTCGTCACTGTTTGTGTTCGAGACTGAGGAAGAGACAGTCCTTCACCTTCTCTGTACCTGTCCAGCTCAATCAGCTAGAAGGAAAGCACATCTTGCTGCTTACTTCTTAAACTGTCTTGGTGATCTTGTCACAATGGAGGTCGCGAGAATCCAACGCTTCATCACAAGTTCTAAATGGTTTGACGAGTAGGACCGGATTCGATGATCCTGTGGTATCAGGACGGACCTTCTAGGTTGGCTCGCGTACCTTCCTACCTAGTTCGTGAGGTATGGATTAACGTTTTAAATAGTGGTGGATAGAGTCACTAGATAAGCAACACTATCTACCTAGGGTTTGTCGGATATGCTCCATTCGACCATTTCTGTACAAATTGTAATTTAACCTCAAAAAGTCTGTTTTGAACTAGTTCACCTGTTTTTTTTACTACTTAGGGCCGTTATTACGACCTTCAGTTAAAATTTAACCAGAACTTTGACTGTAAGTTTCGTATGAACACCTGTCAGTTAAAGTTCCAGTTAGAACGTTACTGACGATCGTAGGAACGGGCCTAAACCTTACTATCAAATAGTATTTTTGAAACTTTTCATACAAACACACTGAAGTTCAACTCTTCAACGTGATTTCGAAATCCCTTGATAAGTGACCGCCATTTTAGATTGGGTCTAATACTAATGTAGATTTCGTTTACGTTCATTCTAACTTCTACAAAGGAAATATACTGCGATCAACTTTTTGACAGTTTGGGTACGTCGGCCATTGTGTCCATTGTGGCTGAGGGGCTAAAGTTGAACTAAGAGAGTACGTTTAATGGTACATACCTGGTGACGTTCCATCCGTTGAATATCCAGTGGAGTAGGCACTTTCAGGCGATGACAAGCTATTGATGACGTGCACCAATGGATGATTGTTGGCGGAACCCAACATGGCGTTTCCATTGTACCGATTGGTTCTAAGCATATTACGGTTTGTTTCGCTTCCATTGCGCGGTTGAATTTGACCAGTCTGTTGATGATGGTGATGATGATGTTGCTGTTGCTGCTGTTGTTGCTGCTGATGTTGTTGATGGCTTATATGCTTCGAGTTATTATTGTTGTTGCTGTTATTTTTGGTCTTAATGTCAATATTGGTGATTGGTTGAAATTGAATGTTGGCATTGATTCGGTCATAGGTTCCATTCCCCGCCGAGAAACTTTCGCCGGCCTTGACACGTTTCGACTGAAGGATTTTTCCATAGCGAACTTCCTCCTTGTTTGCAATGCCAACGTTCTGATGATGAGTATCGATTTTTGGTGAGTAGGGTTTCTGCTGTGACGATATCGTACATTTGTGATTATCTTGATTTTTTGAATTGTTATTTTGTAAGTTTATGTCATATTGTGATGGATTATTGCTTTGATGAATTGTTGATGGAATGTGATTAGTGGAATGATTGTATTGTTGTTGATGCCTCTGATTGCAAGCACTTTCTTGACTTTGATGATAGGAACTTTTTCGGTGCATGCTGTTAGGTGATAGGGTCTTTGTCTTGTTAATTGAATGTGGCGTTAGTGCATTAGTTGGAGCGGATAGCGATGATGATGAAGACAAAGTGTTCGACTTTACGCTGCTGTTAAAGTAGAAATGATCTGGCTTGGGAGACATTGCTGTTTCTTGTTGCGGTGATTGCCATCCAATTCGGCTAGTTTTCTGTAAAGAGGAGAAAAATTCAGTTTAGTTGACATCTTCCGATCTAAGTGTTACTAATACTATTTTTTTACAATAAGCGGTTGCTCTTTTTAGGTAGGGCTTAAGCACACAACTCCTGTACTAGTAGACCCCTGCATTTGAACCCTATTTCTCCGAGACTCTAACTTAATATTTTCGTCGATAATGTGCTTCCAAGGATTGCTCAATTCTGTCAAAATCGATTTAAGTACCAAGATATTTTCTCATGGATATAAAAGCACTCATCTTGCAATTACGTAAGGTTCCTCCTGCGGATCTACGTGAATAAGGGAGGACGGAAATATAACAAGGGAACGAAACACGGATACCTGAGCAAGACACTACAGCCATCCTTTTAAAGTTGAAAAACATTTTTCCTCATTTCCTTTCATATTTTTATCGCGCAGAGTCCTCTGTGTTCTACACTTCGTACAACAGTTGTCGTCATCACTTTGGTTTGTTGTTAAAATAGTGGCGATGCAGACATAAAAGTTATTTACGTTGGGCTTTTCGTAAGGGATTGTGGCTTTTCCGTACAAGGGTACAAAACGAGGCGCACGAGACTATGCACACAAAAGCATTTATCCTTAGGATTAGTGTGCATTCTGGTGAATTACAGACAATAGCGTTGTATACCAGCGTTTTAAGCTATGGATCCTGTGGTACCTGACAAGGAAAACGAAGAAAGGCTTCCTTCCACTCTCATAAATCGGGATATGAATTTAAATCTGGATCCATACAGAGTGCTAGCGATAGCATATCTTAAAGCGGTTTCCCATAGACTACGTGAAGTTTTAGCATTTTATAAACGCTTCATGCATGCAATGAAACATGTTTCTGCGGTTTGCATTAGAACGATTAAATTCTGGGAATACCCATTTTAATTTTTCGGAGTCAGTGCAGGCTTTATTAGTGCAATATCGAGGATTTTCAATAGATGTCGTGCAATGCATAAAATCAATGTTATAGACTATGCAAGAAACCAATTGAATGTCAAGGTGACGACAGCTTAGTGTAAAATGGGCAACAGCATTGCGATGAAGGCATCATTTCATTGCTGCCAAGAAGGCATTCCTCATATTTAACATTTGGCATTTGGTCTCTGTATAATGGATCGAGGAATGGGTTCTAATGGGGGTGGAATGGATTTCTCTCCTTGATATATTATCCATCTACTCATTGAGTATAACAAGGTGAAAAAATTTCAATGAAAGGTTAGGGTAAAATATCTTGGACTTGAAACTGAAAGTAGGCGGTTTGTTACGGAAGGTTGCTGATTCACTTACAGGGTTTGTTATATAATTTAATATATTAGTTTGGAAGGATACAGCTTACTGATTCAGCTCTAGATTTTTAACATACTAGTCGGAAGCAGTACATAGAACTTCGGAGAATCGATTGAACCACTCGGTGTAATAGTGGTAAAGTTTAAAAACCCTGTGGTCGTGGACTTGGATTCAACTTAGTCATGGACTCAGGCCCTTCATATGAAGGGGGAGGGGGTTTCATAATAAATGATCAAGTTCCCACCATACTGAATGTGATGACGTAAAAAAAAGGTCCTCACTTCCCAATGAAAATTGGCCTGCATGGACTTATTTCGTGTAGTGTACAACAGTCAACAGTCTGGGTGCAGCTATAATACTTTATGGCTTCTTATGTTGAGATGCGGTTAACTGATAATATAATAAAATAACTTTTGAAATAGCCCACTGTTTATTAAGTCGTTTGCCACATAGTAGCCTACACCGCATCTCAGCATTAAATGAGTTACGGACATCTGCCCAAAAAATATTGAAGTTGCGCTCAAACTCTTGACAGCTTTAGGTACACACTTACTTACTTATTTTTTTTTTATTTAAGTAAAAACATAGGAGATAAAACTTCGATGTTACTCGAAATCCCATCAGATCTCAGAAATATGTCAGAAATTGTTAAAATACATGCCATTATTTGACATACCTCACAAGTTGATTATTGTGAAAGTTGAAAAACTAGTTACATCAATATCTCATTAAGTTCAATATCTCATTAAATCTAGAAAATATGTCGGAATTCGTGACAACGTACACAACTTCTTCACACCCCCTTATTGGTTGAATATCGAATCTAAAAGTCTTTTTTAAGGGGGCTATATAAAATGACTGTAAGTAAAATTAAGCCGTTAGCTGGGCATACGAAAAAGATATGAAGAAATTCGTGAAAATATAACCAAACCCGTCTCCACGAATTATTTTTAAGCGCCACCTCCATACGCCAATACGAAACCGATTTTTTACTTAATATACTTTTGTGATACAAAGTCTCACAGAAATATTCCTAATATATAAAAAATGCTCCTAAGACTGTCCCTTGCTTTCTTTGTCAAAAAAAAGGTGCTGTAGCTTGGACCAAATGTACCTCGGTCCAAACGTCAATTCCAACTAAACTTTAGCTGCTGGAAAAAAAGTTTCTTCAATGAAAGATTGCCAAATACGTAGGCTTTAGTTTCAGTTCATTAAAGTGAGCCTAGAAGATAAATTAATTCAGATAAAAGAAAAGAAGTGATTTTTGGACATACAAGTATTTATTTGTTAGTTCAGTTATTTTTTTTTTCTAAGTCGTGTATAATTATTTCTACTATACTCGTATAGCAGATTTAAATGGTAAGACAGCTAATTCATCGTGGTCTTGACCGTAAATTTAATCCTTCCTTACCATTGGAAATAATTTAAAAAAATATGTTTCTAGTAATGGGTGATCTGATGTACCTTGGACCGTTTTTTTGGTTGTACCTTGGACTATGTAAGCTACATACATACATTAAAAAAAAATTGTAACCAAAAGGGACTTTCTTGCTGAAATTACATCCTCAGAGGTAGTAGGGAAATTTTGAAGCAGACAGCAGCGCATCCTTTTTTACACTACTGTTTATTTCGGCTAGACAAACCATTTTTTAAAGTTGCTTATTCTTATGAATTTTTCTTGTTTTTTTTAGAGAAAAACATAAATTAAATTAAATAAAAGAATGTTATAATATTACTCAGGATTTCGACTTTAAAATTGAATTATTTCTTATAAGGTCCAAGGTACAAATAGCAGCGGACCGAGGTACAACCTATAGTTGTACCTTGGTCCGTTTGAGGTTCACTCCAAAAACCGTTTCAGGATCCACCAAATTTAGTCACAGCAGTTCCGGCTATAACTAATTTTGTGGTTAAGCAAATAAGCTTTCATATGTACTATTTCCTAATTTACATTTGCTATTGGTTTAATAGATTTAAGGGCTAATGTAAAATTTGGACCGAGGTACAGCACCTTCCCCTATTACTTAAATTTGAATTTATTGCTTTCCATAGACAGCCCCTGTTAAGGGGCATGAACTGAATAATAATAAAATAAATAAAATAAATAAAATAAATAAAATAAATAAAATAAATAAAATAAATAAAATAAATAAAATAAATAAAATAAATAAAATAAATAAAATAAATAAAATAAATAAAATAAATAAAATAAATAAAATAAATAAAATAAATAAAATAAATAAAATAAATAAAATAAATAAAATAAATAAAATAAATAAAATAAATAAAATAAATAAAATAAATAAAATAAATAAAATAAATAAAATAAATAAAATAAATAAAATAAATAAAATAAATAAAATAAATAAAATAAATAAAATAAATAAAATAAATAAAATAAATAAAATAAATAAAATAAATAAAATAAATAAAATAAATAAAATAAATAAAATAAATAAAATAAATAAAATAAATAATATAAATAATATAAATAAAATAAATAAAATAAATAAAATAAATAAAATAAATAAAATAAATAAAATAAACAAAATAAACAAAATAAACAATATAAACAAAATAAATAAAATAAACAAAATAGATATAATAAATAAAATAAATAAATAAAATAAATAAATAATATCACCACATATTTATTGATATTTCAACAAACGTCCGAAAGTTTTTAAGGAGAAATAATGTTTTTTTGGGTGCAGAGCTCTTGAAAGTGGACGCTGTGAAAAAGATGGCAAATGGATGCCATGTTTCCAGCTGCCCCCTCATCCGAAATCAAAAAAATGAAATCAATACTTCACTTATAGGCCTGTGGCTATAACTGGTACTAGAACTAAGTAAAATTTTTGAAAATTAAAAAAATGGCCTAACTTTGAACTTTTTTTTAAGCTTTTGCGTGTTTTTTGGTTTCAGCAGAAAAATACTATGACATACATATGTATGTATATCGCTAAGATTTTGGTGCCAATTCTTACTAGGGATCCACATGTTATTGAGAAAAACGCATTTAAAAATCTATTACTCGGAGAAATCCTTCTACATACATATTCTAGGAATAATTTGGAAGTTATTTTAATTTTTTTTAAAGTTTTTTTCTGACCCGTTACCTAGGATGACCCACCTAAAAAAATACGTTCAATTTCATGATATTCTCTATTTATTTGGTAAGAACCTCATTACAAGTAGCCAATAGCATTGCACAAAACCTCGTATTCACTTCAGGTAAGGGTATTTAAATTACTTACCATCTGCACATATACAAATACTCCTTCCTAATCCCTGCTATATAACACTCTACTCTTTAATATTTTCAACAACGATTTAAATAAAGGGTTATCCTTTTTTAGCGTATGCTTCAGCTTCATTCATGTTGATTCTGCAATTACACTTTCCTTAAAATCTCAAAAAATCTGGTTCACATCACTTAAAGTACTTGGTAAATTTTAAATCAGAAGGTTTTGAATCCATGGTCGGTGATTTTGTCCATCCAAGCTTTTAGTTTAGAACATTTTGTATTTGGTACAGAACAGTGAAACGGTTCTACTCTAAGGTCTATGGATATACGTAAAATCTTATAATCAATGTGAATGTCAAAACTCCAAAGTTTCTAAGCCAAAAACCATCTTGGGATTGTTTTACAAGAATGTATGAAGTGGAGCGTTTTTTGCTTCTCTTCAAGTTATTAACTACAACCGAACTTAAAATTTGTTGTAACGTATACTGGTTTCATCTGAATTTCCAATTAAATTCTGTCAATCACACAACCGTACTTATGACAAACTTGTGGGCTGTACTAGAAGTGGACGATAAAACTTTTGTTTCGTAAATGTGTCAAAAGTTTCGAAAAATTGCTTATATTTTTGTCAGCATCTCCAAATTCATTTCGTTGGAGTAACAAAAAAAAATTTGTTTTGGACTTTATACTTCCGCAATAACAACTTTCTGGAAACTTTTTCAATTTAACATCAGCTCAGCGGAACTGAGGTGACACCTTCATCCACTCGGAACTGGAGATGTTCTTAAAAACTTTTTGGCCATTTTCGTCTTATCTTCTCCGTAAGCCTATCAGGAGCAGCCGAATTGCACGACATTATGCAGTGCAAAGACGCCATAATAGAACAAATCACGATTCTCAGTGGCCTTTAAATTGGAGATAAGGAGCCACAAAACCTACTAACTTCTTACAGTATTTTGCCAGGAACGCTTACGTGATTACCAACAGTGAAAAAAAAAATGTCCTGAAAGTGAGAGCAAGCAAGCGCTTCTTTTTCATATTCTTAAGTTGAAAGAACTTACGTGACTTTGAATTGGTGAGACTTCGCTACGTCTGGCTGGACTTGAGATTCCTCCATTGGAAGCGGGTGCTGCTGTTGCGATTGTTGTATCTCCTTGGTAAATAGAAAGTCCTGTCCCTTTATGTCCATTTTGGGTCCCATTTGCTGATACCAAGTTGCTATTGTTACAGCCATCATTGGTTGTGATGGCGATGAGTTGTCCCGATAGATAACAGCAATCCACGAAAAGAAGGATGAGATGCAATTTATGAAAATAAAGAGAAAAAAACACAACAAGGATAAATTTTTTATTTTCTTGCCATTAAGATATCCTCGGGGTTAGTAGAGCCTTCTGCAGCATGAAATTGCTTTTAGGATTCAATGGATGACTTGAGAACGGAAGAAACCATGGGGGTCTAGGGGAGTGAGCGAAGAAACTCATAAAAATACTTTTTGGGTTGGATGGGTCTATTAAATTTGATATTAACTTGATTTAAATCATAACTGAGGAAGGCCTTTAAGTTTTATAGTCGTCGACTGAAAGGATTTTCTTTAAGAACATGCGGAAAATTTGCCTTTACTTCAATCAAGATCATTCGAGCTTTAAGGATTAGGTACTACGAGTATGCACACAACAGTAAACAGGCTCCACACTGGCTTGTCTGGTAGCTATCCCAGAACTACATGATAGATTATCTTGGAGCTGTCTTCGCTGAATGCTAATTCAGCACAATATGCAAGTGCTTATATGGACTACGGAAAGTATGTGAGTGGCATTTTACCATAAAAGAATCACATAGAATCGCTTTGCGATCTCCGTTAGTTATAGCTCTATGTATCTAGCCCATAATTATGAAACGCATAATAAAATTTATATTTGCTTATTGAAAAGAATTTGTAAACGCTGTGCTCAAGAATATTGGATGATAACTTCAGAGTAGTTAAATAAAGAATTTAAGATTTAGAACATGAATATTGCCAAATCAAAAATAAATTATTTCTCTATTGGAAATTCTTCCCGGTTTAATTTACTATCGCTGCTATCAATGAAAATCACTTTACACATCCACTTTTTGATTCTGCAGTGGAATAACTCATCCAGTACACAAGTTCACAGCGCTTTTGGGTTGAGTTAAGTGATTTCCAGCATATTCTATGGTGTGTATGGATTATGCAGAGGTACGTAGAATATGCGAGAGGTGGCTAGAACTGTTAACACTATTTGCATTGGATATTGTATTTTACTTTGCGAACTTTGATCTTATTGATTCGTGTAGAAAAATTTGAGCATTCATTTTCCGAAACTTTCAAATAGAGATGCATATCACGATATCATTTATCTAGGAATTGAAAGCTGTTCAAGACTTTGTTTAACATAAATATAATAGTGTGCGAAATACCCCATGCCTTTTATTAACAGTTATAAAAAAAGTCTTTAATTAAGGTGGTTACAAATATCGTACGACCAACATGAATTTGAATTCGTGAGCCTTATTTAAAAAATAAATAAATAATAAAAATAATTTATCATTATTTGAAGATACTAGAACAAGAACAGGAAAAAAATTTAATACTACATTTACAAATTTTCTTAACAAGGAGGTTTGGTCTAAGTTTGCAACAAACTGAAAAGCGCGTTGAACTAAGAGGACTAAAATTTTGTATGATTCACTTGCGGGAAAATAGATTTAGAGTGTAAACACTACACCTACCTATTTTAGTTTTAGTTCTGGAGTGACTCATCGCCAAGATGCGAGATGCACAATACGCATCAAACGAAACGTGGTATTTATCGAATACCCGTTTAAAACATACTGCAATCAATGGCGCAACAGCCCAAATTGGGTCTAGGTCTTGAAGTAATGCTAGAGTTTCTTCATTACGAGACCAACAATAGGAGGTGAAGTGGTCAGCCACACTATAGTCCGTGATTATTACCCCGATTTTAACTCAGGTACTCATATACAGCTGAGTGAACTGGTAGTCCGGCACTCAATTCTATTCTCGAAAATAACTTGTCGCCAAGCAGATTAGAATCTGGTACCAGGTGCACCGAAAAGCTCTAGTCACTAAGCCACCCAGACTACCTAAAACACTATATCCCTGCTGAAACTGACCAGAATGTCATGCTCCTCATGTCCAAGATACTGTCTGCTCTGATGCATCAGGACTTTGACGAGCAGCCGCTAATAGTCATGGGTTTATTCAGCTTCGATTACAAAGCTCTAGAAATCTTGACGAGTACCTACTACAACGTCAACTGTGTATGCAACGATCTCTATCCCCTTATTTTTCAATTTCCAGTACAATCTCGTTAACTTTTACGATCCCTGACGTGTGAAGAATCTGGCACGCACCAGGTATCGGTACTTGGGAAAATTCTGCTTGACCAACCTATCAGAACTTGCGATGATTCTTTTATGGAGAACTACTCACTTCATAAAGAAGAGCAATATTTGGAATCAATAGTCTTGAGCCCGGTCTTATATGAGGGAACCACAATGGATCCGCAGTGATCTCTCGTGATGGACTGTGGCACAGGGCTACAGTCCACCCTTCTCCACCTAACCAAACCTAAGCACTTGTAAGCAATACCACACACACTAAGTGGGATATATAGCAAAATTCACGTAGATCGAGTAGTGCTACACTGCTCTCTGCTCTATCAGAGAAAATGTAGATATTGTGACTCTTGTATCCTCTCCTAATGTTTTCCCTGATGCATAGTTCAATTGCAGCAATTTCTGCTTGGAAGATCGTATTTGACTTGTTGAGGCTGGCATATATGTCGACCATATGAAGCCTGCCTTACTACCTAACCTTTCCTTGGTCCATCTCTGGACTCACGATCTAGTCTCTAACAAGGTTGTCAGCTATACTTTATCAGTCCAACCTCTAATTCTTTGCTGAAGAAAGCTTCCGTAATTGCTTTCACTGTGTCACTTTTGATCACCTCAATGCCAAGGAACACTGCTAAGTTCCTAACAATCGTGATTTGATTCTGTAGACCCCACTACTTTATGTAGGTACAACAGTATCTACTTAACTACAATTTAACAAGGAGCTAAGTATTTCACTTCACTATAATTAAAGTGATTGGGGCTGCTGCCACTTGCTACTTTTTGTAACAAAATAATAAACCAATTTCTTTACCACGAATTTCTTAAACACGATTGTTTTCCCTATGAATACTTACTTTATTTCTCATCACAATTCCGGATCATAAACGCTGTGACCCTCAAAAAACACTAAACACAACTACGCCGTTATCCTGGCAATTAGAAGGACATTAGAAGGAGAAAAACTGCAAAAACACGTCTTCTGGAAAACTCCTCTGAATAATAAGATGGAGTTTTTCCGTTCAGCAAGGATATCAAATGAGGATCCCCTTAGCAGAGTGCCCGATGAGACAATCATATATTCCGAAATTGCCCGAAAGACACTCTTCAGAAGGGTGGTGACAAAATGTAATTTCGACGGTCAGGATGGACGAGAGTCCTTAAATTACTGGACATGTGTATTTGCCACGACTAGAACATTTGTTTCCTGTTTCTATTACATTATAAGAAAAGGATCATTCGTTCAGCTATTTATCACGAGTTTTTTTTCCTGAGGTGGTTTCATCCCTTAAAGGCTGGCTCAAATCCATTGTCAGTGTTATGACTGCCAGTCGAATCCTGTTGGTGGTGGTGGTGGTGGCTTCTTAGGAGGCATCTTATTTCGTGTACTTTTATCAGAACGGATTCCATCCTGTTCTGTTATTAAAGTCGAAGATAAGTTCCGGAATATCTTGCCAGGAGATGAAAGGTGATTCAAGGGGTTCACTTGATAGAGGTTTATTTTATTTATTATGTCGGAGTTGGCAATTTATCAAGTAAAGAAAGATATTTGGAAGATTCACAATTTCCTTTTCAATTTATTTCTTTCGGCGTCTGGGTCTTTCGTTCTTGTTGCTGATGGTGAGTTTAAGATTTGGCTTTTTGAATTTTTCACTTAAATTCAGTTTTTCTATAGAAGTCCTTTATTATTCCGCTGAACTTGTGTTGTATAGTAACATTTTCTTGATGCGATGCTGTGTCATGAAATTATCTTGTAAAAAGCAATGGTAAGAGTATTGTTAGTTTGCCATTTCATGTATATACTCTTGGGATGTTTCTGATAACATCCTGATTGTTGTAAAAATGATTTGGCTTGAGTTTATTTACACAGAGCTTAATAAGATTTCAATATTCCTCATAAATAACTAACAACAAAGTAGCCAGAATCCCAACCTGTCCAGTTTAGTGTTTTCAAAGTGTGAATCCTTAAAATAACAACTTTCATGTCTTCTGGAATCAAAATAAAATCTCCTTGCGAAGAACAAACACATACAGACCTTTGGGTTTAAATTTATGCCCAACAAGGAACTATTACATGAATTGCAAATCACCTACTTCATCCTTTTGAATTTACTTAAGGACTAGAATAGATAAAATGTAAAGATAAAAGTTTTTCTAGTGAAAGTATCCAAAAAGAAGCTTTCTATGAAAAACGAGACTTACTACGAAGGATAGAAGAGACCGACGTGGGCATCCTGAGTTCATCGCTACCTTGGTAATAGACAATTTGGGAAACGTTCTGCTAAATCATTCATTTAAGAGTCAAAGTGGTTCAGTTTGGTTTTATGCTGAATCTAATGGATTAGATACTCGTATACGAAACGGAAGTATGTGAATGTGGTCGTCGGCGATAAGACAGGAAGCAATAAGAACTCGAGAAAAGGATTTTATTGGGTCCTTGATTGTCGCTACGATTGTCGTTACTTGCGATCGTTTCTATCGAGAACTGAATTGGTAAAGAGATATTGATATTTTAGTCTCTTTCTTATTTGGGGTAGTCATGGGGATTTTATCTTGATTTTTTTTATTACGGAGGACTCTATGCCTAGTTACGGGTGATTTTCTGTGGTTGCCTACCTCTCGCCACATTCCATGCAAATGGAGTGAGGGAACTTCATACCCAAGGCGGGGAGACCAAGCCATACTTTAGCGAAGGACTTCAGAACCATAAGTTTAATCTCCTTCTCAATAAAAACACTCGAAAGGTTGCTAGAGCTACACATCATCCATGTAAAAGCGGGGGTTATTGCCTTGTCGGTCTCATAATATGCTTATACCAAAGGTAGATCGACCGAAACGGTGATACTCGAGGTGGTATTTGAGATTGACAAACCTCAGTCTTGAGAGTAAGAATTTACTCTCACGGTCTTCCTTGATATCGAGCATGCGTGAGGAAGGTTGGGTTGGAAACGGGGCTCTGTAAATGGATAGACTGGACCATGCTTATCAGGTCTTTGACTCGGTACTGAGCAATAGAAGAGTGCGCAGGTGCACAGATCGCTGCTGGGAGAGGTAATTTCAGCACTACTGTGGATCCTAGCACTGATAGATCTAACTAACCTGTCAGGGCGCAAAAGTGAACGCATACGCAGACGAAATTGTTGTCTAAGGGAAGACTGTGCAGCACCCTTAGCCACCTCCTCGCAGCCGCTTGACAATCAAACAAAATGTGGGTAGTGCACACGTCAGAGTCAGCAAACACCATATGCCTAGCATGCTTCCCTAGCAAGCAGTGCCCTGTCAATATTCCGACGAGTGACCGCATTCCACTCTAGTCACTCTAGTCTTCCATCCGTCCAACCATAGTGCCTTAGAAGTCCTGCAGCTCGTTAGTGCCTCTCATCTAGCGTTCAATGGCGGACTAATCTCTCCTCCATCATACCAGCTGACGCCGATCCTTGTCTTGCCAGCTCATTGGTCATCGTTTTCTGGTATGTCACTATTCCCTAGTACTCAGCACAGTCGTACTCTATTCTGACTAGAAAATACCTTGACAGCTCTTTACTAGCAGGGATTTGACAGTCCCCGATTCCAATGCATTCAGAGACACCTGGCTGTTAATGTAGAGTGAGATAGAAGTAGTGTGGGGGAGTGAGGATGTTTTTATCTATCCCAGGAATAGATTATGGTAGAAAGTTTAAATTTTTAATGGCTTATTCAATTATTAGAATAAAAATTACATGCTTAGTAAAGTCCTTATAAAAGGACATGTCTTGTATAAATTGGAGTAAAATTTGCGGCTATTAAGAGAAAGGAGTTTCCGTGTCTTCGATGAAAAAAATTTTTTTTAGCAGAACTCACCTCAAGTTATTCATTGCAAAATTCCGATGAAGACACCAACAAAAAAATGTACACTACCTACTAAAAATTGGTAAAATTCTCAGTTCTCTAAACTGAATACCCTTTTAAAGGGATTTATGTCTAAAAGGGTTAATAACAGAAATTACAGTTATCAAATGTTCCCAGATGAAAACATGGAAGAAAAACTCGAGTAGAGCTCTTAACCCGGTCGGTTAACGAATATGATTGCTCTGAACACACTCCAACGAAAATGATTAATGTTGCATTCAAGATTAATTTCATCACACAACTTTCGCCTAGCCCAGCATCCGAGCTCGTATTTGCGAAATAAAAAATGAGCTAACATATTGGGATAACATGTGGCGGTATTATTTTGATGAGGAGTTTGTCTACGCCGTTGTTATTCCTTCGTATGTGATATACAGGTGTATTTTGAACGAACATATTTGCGAACGATAAAGCTGGGAGCATATGGGCATAAAAATTACCTTCGTTTCTAGAACATGAATGCAGACTTGCAAAAAAAAAATTGTATAAAATGAGCGACAGACAAGATAATAATAGGCTCACCTGGTGACATTTTTATTTTTATTTCCTTTTTTTCTTGGTCGTACAATGTGATTTTCCATCCACGATCGCAGTTTCGAACCGAACATTATTTACCGAATTACAAATGTTTACCGTGTCTCTTTTCACTTTATCAAACTGTAGCACAAATTTTTTTTTATTGTCTCGTTTTTTTTGTTGTCTATTGTTCTATTTATTATTATTTTTATTTAAACTTGTAAATTGTTCGGAAAAATATTTTTACTATTTTACTTTTATTTACCCTTAAGTCATGGACGGAAAGATGTCTTTACCGGTACTTTTGATAAATTTGATCTGAAAATTAAAGAAAAGAAAATTTATTAATAAATTTATTGACGAGAGTTTAAAATTTAAGATTATTTACGAGAACGACTTTATAGGAATTAGTGTAAATTTCAACATATGCTTTTATTCACCGGATAAGGCGTAACATTATTGTTTTTCGGGTCAAAGTTTGGGTGGCTTTTAAAACGGGATAGCCTTAGAACTAATATGCCAATGCTACATTAAACACCTGCATTTCGTAATTGGGTGATACCCCGGGATGCGGGTAAATACGGAGTATAACAACAGTTCTTGCAGATTAAGGCATTTTTTGGAAAAGAAATTTTATCCTTAGAATAGAAGTAAAAATATTTGAAATACAAATTTTTAGCCGATTAAACATAAAAAAGATCGTGTAGACTACTCAATTTGGTATATTTTTATTTAATCTAAGATCATATAGATGTGCACAGTAAAAATTGATTAAAATAAGCTACAAATTTTCATTCAATTTAGCAAAATTACGAGTAATTTCTAAAAATTTATATTTTGAAACATTTTCGTCAAGAATTTATTACCTGGAAAGTAAAATTACAAAAGCGAATAAAATTTTCTATATTTAATGTGTAAAATTTGTCATTCTGTATAAAGCTAAGCATTGTGCATGTAATGTCTATACTTTATGCGTAGTAATTTTTTTGTAAGATGTATTAACTAAACTATAACTATTAACTAAACGCTTCGTTGTTCAATTCACTTGTTTCGTGGGTTTATAAAAAATTTATATTATATAATTCTCAATTATCACGTTTTGATTGAATTAATCCAATTGCTAATTGCTGTGTCCTTTGCTCTTCAAAACGCCTCTGAGGATTCATCTGCCGATTATTCGCTTGAAGTATTCTCATTTAAATTATAAATAAATTAATAATAATAAACAACACCTGCATTCATTTTTGTAGTACATATTAGTTTTTCCACATCGTTCGAAGTTTTACGCATTGTAAAATTTTGCCTTTTCATACCAGTAGTGAATTTACACAATCTTAGCTATTGATTTCCACACTTATTTCAGCGTAAGTAGTAAAAATGACATGACCGCGTAAATAAATTTAACAATCGTATATTTACTGCTTTCAGAGTAGTTACTAAATTGTCTTCTCTGAGAATAGTACTTTTTTTACTGTCTACGTATCGATTGCCAGCCTCATCAGACTTAAGAGATACTATTACGTATACAAACCCAATTTGAATTTCGAAAAATTGTGAAATAGGTCATGAAATACTCGTAGAAGTAATAACCATTTCTATTCCGTTAGAGCTAATAGTAAAAATTATAAAAACATATGCAACCCCTTTATACTGCTCGGGGTTGAATATCCAAAAATGGTGAAATGGGTTTGTAGACGATTACATAACAAGTCTAGTGACGTGAAAACCAATGTTATATCTCACCGAATCTAAGAAATCTATTGAAAGTTGTGAAAAGTATGCAACCCCCTTACACCCTCTTTGGGATGATTATCTAAAAATCCTCAAATCAAATTGTTGGCGATTGTGTAGGACGCCTTGGGAAGTAAAAATTAATTCGTTATCAGACCTAAGATAAACCATGTGAACATTTGAGCAACTCCTTTACACCCAGTTTGGGGCTGAATATCCATAAATCTTGAAAGGACTTATTAGATAAACTTAAGAACACACATACGCCTGGAATTTTTTAAAAAGAAATTTTTTTCTCACAAAATTTTCATTGGTTGGTAAATTAAAGAATATTCCACTACGTTACAAAGTTATAGCAATAAATGTGACATATTAACGAGAAGTTTTTTCATTTTTTGGTTGGAAATTTTTTTAAAAATTATTTAACGCAATTTAAAAAAAAAATATTACTAAAATTGAAAATACGGTCATTTCTTTATTTAAAAAAAAATCCCTCCGTAACACAACAATGTTTTTAACGATTCTTTTTTATTTTTGCAAATTGAATTATTTTTGGTGCAGTTATGATGCCGACAAGGAGGTGCCATGGCAGTAGTCCATTTATACCGGTGAAAAATAATTTTAATATTAAAAAAACTTATTTATATTTTTTTGTTATAGTTGAATAGTTAATAAGATGTGTGAACTCAAACGAAGAATTTTTAAAACTATGTCGTCAATTGAGTGGACATTTTAAAAAACCACTGCTGTCAAGTACAGACAAAAGAAAATCCAATTTTTTAATTATTTAATAATATAATATGCGACTGACTTGAAGCGTTCTGTTAGTCACAATTAGATGTGCTAAAAATACAACCTTCGCAAAAATATTAAAATTCTACTCCTCTCTATTTGCTTATTTTTCTGCAAGGAATAATTCTACAATACTTTATTCGAATTGGAAAAGTTGTTTCTGTGAAAATCGGTCATGAAATTTACACTAAAAAGCCCTAACTTTGATCCCCTTAACGTTAAATTTGAATCAAGAAGGGAGACAAGCATTTTTTTTTGATATTTATATCAACATCACTATTGATTCGTTTAAAAGTTATACTGCCAGTCGACAGCTCTGCTGAAAATTCAGTGGTATGCGTAAAGCTTTTCAGAAGTATCCTCTGAATGCGAGAAGAGTCGAGAGACTTCCACACTGTTCTAATGTGTGCTTATCTGGATGGGAGACAACTGATTAGGCGGAACTATTGCGACCACTCGGATGTTTTGCTAGTTATTATCAGGTGGTTTTTTTTTACTAGAAACCGATCGATCAGCGCGGGGAAAAAAAGTACCTTTAGATTTTAAAAGTAGGTACACTCCTTCGCGAAAAATGCTAATAGATGTGTGAGAACCACGAGGCTATTTGAAAAGCAGCTTTTTAGGATTTCTTGAACTAATTCATTAATACATCGATTAAATGTAAAAAAAAATTTAAGACATGTATACTCTTGCATGATTTTCCTTTTTGTTTTCGACAATGGAACTATTGGAAAATGATGATATGCTAAATTCAGCAGATGTTTTCAGCCAACACGGTAGAAAAAAATCTGCCAACAATCTGGGCGTAACTTTATTATTTTTCCGGCAGAAGTTAGGAACGCGTTCAATTCTGAAATGCGGTGTAGGCTACTATGTGACTGAAAACCTATCAAAAAGAACAAGATCATGGAAGTGAAAATCTGATTGGATCTGAGAGATATGGAATAGTTTATGAAAAAGTACATAATCACTTTACACCCCCTTAGGGGTCAATTTTCAGAAAATCTTGAAAACACTTTCTTGGTATTCATATGGAGAATACATAGAATAAAATTAAATTCATTATTTAGGACGAGGTAGTAGATATGTCGAAAATCGTGGGAATATATGCATTCTATTTTCACAGATAATTTTTTTTTGCCCCTCTTCTGAACGCCAATAGATATTCGCTTTTTTTATTCAAAATCATTTTTGTAGTTGATTTAGATATACACACCGAGTTTCAACATTGTAGCTTAAACCGTTCTATATATAGGAAAAACACCACCCACTTGTACCACACTACCCTTAGGGGTCGAATTTCAAAAAACCTTGAAAACACTTTCTAGGTATTCATACGAAGAATCCGTAGAATAAAAATGAATTCAATATTTGGAAAGACCTAGTAGATATGACGAAAATCGTGAAAATATATGCATTCTATATTTATTATATTTACAAATATTTTTTTTTGCCCCCCCCCCCCTTTCTAAACGCCAATGAATATTCAAATTTTTTTTTTCACAATTACTTTTCTAGTTGATTTACATATACACACCGAGTTTCAACTTTCTAGCATAAACCGTTTAATAGTTAGGAAAAACACCCCCTACCCCCGTAGCATACTACCCCCAAAAAAAATTATATTTTTCCAACACTTCGCTACTATAGCTCCATCTAAATACCAAGTTTAAGGCTTATATCATTACAGGTTCTCAAGATATAAGCATCGGAACTTTTTCCTTTTCACCTTCCCCCACCCTCCCCCTCTACACTCCAACCCCAAAACTTTTTTCCCTACTAGGGTTTAATTAGCGCTACTTCTGGTAAAAATTCTAAGCATCTATCTTAAACTGTTCTTGAGATATGAAATGTGTTTGATTTGAAAAATTCTCATCCCCTCCACTTCTATGCTCCACCTCGCACTTAAAAAATTTTACTTTGATCAATCTTTATTTGTCAACCTTTATACCCAAACCAAATTTTATTTTTCTAGAGCAGTTGGTTCATGAGATATCGTAATGTTAAGTTTTTCACCCCCCACCCCCATACACAACTTCCCCCACCCAAAATTTTTCTTCATTCTGTTCTCCTAGTATAACTACAAATATTTGTTAAGTTTGAATAGTGTACCATTAACGGTTTAGGAGATATGGATTTTAGAATGTGTCTATCTCGCCTTTTTTGGGTTTCGGACGCATTACATTTCTCCCCACTCCCACACCCCTTGATCAATATTGACAATTTTTCTGAAAATGGGTCTACTATCAGAGCTCTATAGAAATTTCAAGTTTCAGCTTCCTATCATTAGGGGTTACTGAGATCTGGAAACCAAAATTTTCGGTCTAAAACACTTCCCCCTCCTTCCCCCTCACACCCCCACCCCTAAAAATTTGGTCACTTCAAGGCGCCTAACCCGTCTATTCGTTAAAAAAATTTCAATTTAATATCTCAAAGCGTTTGGCAGCTACGAGCCTCCAAACGATCTTGCGTACGGCGTACGGCGTATGGCGGACAGACGGACTGAAAATTTTTATTGCTTTTTTCGCGTCTACTAGTTATGAAACGTGAAAATAAAAATTTTGAGGGTAGCAAATTTTTTTTTTTTAAAAATCAATCACAATACTTAATTATTAAAATAATAAAGTAAAATGATAACCGTTTTCGCCTGAAGCTAGTTTGGTCAAATGATTTCTTCAAACAGAGCCAATGGGAACTATCTTGTAACCGTATCTAAGAATTTAAATTATTTTCACCTAAATTTGCATGTTTCTGGGTAAATAACCGGTACATAACACGTTTATTTACCAAATTTACCCAAAATGGTCCATCGATGACTGGAATAGTAAAGTAAAATCTTTTTAGAACCCTTATTATTACCAAATTTTTACCATTTTTCATTGCGTATATTTCGAATTTATTTCAATTTTCTATAATGTTCATACGTGCAGCTAGTATTTTATTATATTTCCATATACTCAAATATACCACACACTCATGACTCCTACACGTGATTTGGGTATTATTCGTTCCACTTCAACGAATTTCTATAAAGTCATATTCGAATCAACGATACAATTCCATAGGTAGAACTACATGGCAAATGAATGGAGAAAAAAGTGAACGAAATTTCGAACCGCATAAAATGATTTTGCAAAGTGGTTCTTGAAAGGACGTTTCATAAAAAGAATCCCTTAAATTTGCATAGCACATCGCTTTAAGGAGATTTCGTTACCAAAAGACACGTAGAACCACTGGCAAACACTTCACCGTATATACGCGCGACTGTTGTCATTTCGCCAATGTACCAATGAAATTCTGCACGTGTGTGTAATCTGTAAAGTATCCCTTGCAGGAAGCAAAAGCAGCATTACAGGTTCGAATCACCTAAGGACATGGTTCGCAGTTCCACCCTCATTCCTTCAGGACGATATTCTCTGAATGCAAATTGGCCCCGGCCCCCAGTGCGTGGTCTTCATTTAAAGGACACGATTCCTATCCTATCTTTTTTTCGAAATTTTTCCAGTTTCCCAGTTTTTGTGGAATTCCTTCGGGATTTCCTGGCATCGTTCTGGCATTCGAGAATTTTATTGTTTCAGAAGTTTTGCGCGACGTACAAGAACCGGGTCCGAGTAAACCGTGGCTTTATGTCGAGTACCAAGAGAATTGAATTTTCGTAAATTTTTGAGTTGTCTTCAAGCGAAAACATAAAGCAATAAAGTGAAGGACAAAAGTGATAAAAGGTTGCGGGTGGATAAAAGGATCGGCAGCAAGGAGAGGCTTTTAAGAAGGATATTTATTGTAATCTCTCTGCTGGAATGGCTTATAACCAGGGCCAGATTATGCAAATTCTTTAAAGTACCTGAGCAAGTACGTACACGGTAGAGCTTTATTTTACCGGGTCAATGACGAGAAACACTCTTTAATAGTCGACTAGATGCTTAAGCATCTGTCGGCTGTTAAGATTGTTATTTCCTCAACTGAAAATATTACGAGAATATTTAACTTGTAATTGTGTAAGATTTTGGACCCAGTTATGCATATGTTTCCATCCGAAAGATTTGAATTTGTATAGTAAATTTAGACAGATTTACAAATAGTAAATATTAAGAATTTCCGGGTCGAGGTCAAGTTAAAGCGTTGTAAAAGTGAATATAACCCATTTGTAAAACAAATATCAATAGTTATCTGGGTTATTGTCACTAATTACTTAATAATCAGCCGATTAGTTTTTGGCCGCATCAATGTAGTTACAAACAAAGGTTCCATTTTTTATAGTTTTCTGTGTGACAGCACAGCAGTCTATGGGGACAAATGCACACAATCACTGCCAATGAGAATCTAAGTCAGTTTAGTTTAATTAACCTCTTTAAAAGAGCTGATAATTTTTTTTCATTTTCAATTTTGTATCTAAAGCTAAAAAGATAGTATGTAATGTGTTCAAATTTCCGAAATCGAGTAGTAGTGTTCAAGAAATCAGAATTGAAGTGTATCGTTACAGGTGTATATACTGTACATTACATCAAGTAGACTAATTTTCTACACGGGACCAATTTCACGTAAGCAATCATGTAAACTGCATTAAGAAGACTAGAATATTTTCTACACAGCTATGTTGAGCATAACTACATCGAGTAGACTACAATATTCTACACATTACAAATTACATGTAAGCAATCATGTAAACTACATCTTGTAGACTAAAATATTTTCTACATGTAGACAATTAAATAAAACCGTAACTTTTAACGAAAGTAGTATTTTTCAACAAAATATGAAGAAGGCATTGTTGTGCACGTTTATCTTATTACAAGCCGCGGCTACGCTCACGTTTGTTTGGTTCTATACTATCGTTACACCCGTTGATCCCGTTGCTCCCATTTCTACCGTTGCTTCCATTTCTCCCGTTGCTTCCATTTTTTCCCGTTGTTCCCGTTGATCCTGTTAATCCCCGTTGCTCCCATTTCTCAAAAGTTGAAATTACTCTCGTACCACCAATTGTAAAATGATTTAGTTAACGCAGAAACTTTCGCGGGCGTGCGCTCAATATATCAGCGAAATTTCATCATAATTGGATGAATGGTTTAGGAAAGCGTACGGGACAAACAAACAAGGAATTAGAGCACCAGGGTACTAAAAACGCGAAAAATTGAGAAATGTAAAAACAAAGAATTGTTTTTGTTTCGATCGGTACCAAACTTCACAGGAACCATCCCGGAACTATTCTACACGTTCCCTGAAAATTTTATCAAAATTTATTGAGCGGTTTAGGAGTTCATAGGGAACATAGGCACTGGGATTTCATAGCTTCTTGCAGTCGTGTGCTCTACTCTGTAAAATATTGATTGCCGAGATTCCGTCTACATTTCATACAGCGTTGTTTTGAACATATTCAGAATTATTTCTCTCCGATCAAAGTGAATATTTCATTGATGTTCATATAATAGTCTATCTCCGAATGCCATACGCAAGAAAAAATATTTTATTGGATTTTTTAAATATTGCAGTAGGTACATATATTGAAATTTATAAAAAGAAAGTTTTTACCCGGAAATTAAAAAGAATAAAGTACCTTGAGATATTCATGATAAAAAAAATCTACTAAATTTTTAACTAACAGTTTCATTGTGAGGTTAAGTTATGTATAAAATGGAAGTGCAGAACCATGTGTTACGCTTTTTTGAATTGAATATCGAAATATCATTAAATTGATATTTGAGGGGCTTGTTGCAAATTTCGAGCTGCCATACATTTTGTATGGCGAAACACGTTATCTTTCGGTACCTGAATCTTAGCTTCCACTTAACTCACAACAGTCAAATTTTTTACAATTATTGTTTAGTGTATTTAAAAGCCTAGTAGGGGAAGGGGGGGGGGGGGGTAAAGTGAGCTCCCTAAGGCTTGTACCGAGATTCTGTGAAATGGGTAATAGTTATAAAATTCTTTTCATGCAAAATCGATAGCTTAGGATGTCAGTTTAGTCATGTATTCGTGAAATTAAATTATTGATGCTGATAAAAAAGTTATCTACTTCTTTCTATACATACTTCAAAGTGCCCACTTTGCCCCACTACTGGGGTAAAGTGAGCCCTTCGAAGGGGTATAGAATAATTCCATCCAAAACTGGAGAAAAGAATATGGCAATGGATCAATTAAAACAATATGATTTTAATAAATTGAAATGAAATTAAGTGTGTTGAGAGCGTGCTCTGCTTTGAGGAGTAGCCCTGAGATAACCAAAATATATACTGGCATTTTTTAGGTCAATTTTTTCAGCAACAGAAGCTATTGCATTTTTCTTCGCAACTTGAGTCCACTGTTGTTGCATTTGCATTTGTTGTATGTCCTGTAACTGTAAATAAAGTGGATTTCTTTTATAGTGCATTGTGGTCAATGCTAAGAGATTGCACTATTGCAAACTAGAAATTTTAAGGGGGCCTACTTTACCTTGCTGGCCCACTTTGCCCCACCTTCCCCTACATGAGTAAATTAAAAAATATCACTAAACGTATTTAAGAAAAATCGAATGAATAAATTTTTTTACTGTTTTTTTCATTCATATTTGAAAAAATTATAGGTTTTGATGAGATATTTTAATTTGCTCACGTAGTAAGTCAATATTACCACGAAATTATGAAAAAAAAATTAAGACTCTACGGTGTATCGTTACTGAGAAACGTGTGCCGAAAGTTTAAATTTGCTACATATGACTACTTTTCAGGAGGGACATAAAAGAAAAAAATGTCTTGCAGTGCCTTATTCGACTTCCCTTACTTCAGAGCAAAATTTGAAGCACTTCCCGACAAAGTTACGGTCTTGTGTGTGATGTGCAGAAATGAGTGTAGAAAAATAATATGAAATAAAAAAATAAATAGATTTTTTTGTTCATACTTTTGCATTTCTGAACCAATTCGAAACCATATCAGAGATTTGACTAAGAGATTTGACGAAATTCGTGACTACTTATACACGACTACTTTTCACCACCTTAAAGAAAGAATACTGAAATATGCTAGAATCTATTGTGTATGACCCTTACGAGATATAAAATAGAATTAAAGATACAACATTTTATCAAACTTTAAAATTATGAGGAAAGTTGTAAGAATATATACGAACTTATTCACGCCCTTAGTGTGAATATCCAAAAATTTATAAATCTACTCTTTGGCGTGAAAGAAAAATCAATTGAGTATTTCATGAGAGCATTTGACCTAAACTATATAGTGGACTCTTTTCTCCCTTGAAATATGTCTTAGCCTAATTTATGAGACGTTCGTGAAAGTGAAAATTGATTGAATAACTCGAAAAACCAAAATATATGACAAAATTCGTGTAAGCATATTCTACCATATTTTCCGTACGTATTGTATCACTTCTGATCCGAATCTGTTTTTATATCGTTCACAAATATATTTCTTCAGAATCTCGTGCATAAATTCCAATGTTCATATGAGACACAACAACAAGAAAAAGGGTTATCAGCTCTGTAGTCTATAGTCACTATTTCGCCTCTAATTGATTCCGAAAATAATGTAAACTATAATTAACAAAAAGTTCTGATTTAAATGTTAACCCTTCTGGATTTCTACAGTTTATTTAAAATTAAAATTATGTTAGAACTATTATCTTTTTTCTTATCTAAATTAAATATTGGATCCCATTGTTTTGTCTAAATTATATATTACTATACTATATTACATTTTTGGAATTTTTTTTTCAAATTTTGCAATTATTGTCAATATTGGAAATTTTGGGTTTGTGTTTCCAGAAATCAAACATTCTGCGTATAAGAACTTTAAAATGTGATTTTTAATAACATGATTTCTCCTTAGTTTAGGTAAAAATTGAGCATGGTATCTTCTCATTTAAGTAACCAACATAAATTCTTTTTTTCTTAATTTTCCCTGAGTATCGTTCTATTGTCTCCTGGAACTGGGATATCCTTTTTTTAACTTTCTGATACAATCTACAGGAAATTTTATCATCTGAAATTCTTGACAGTAAATTAAAGATGCCCCAACTTCCTGCAGAAGAATGCTACTTAATGACCTTTCTTACTACAGCTATTTATCAGCACTCTAGGTCGGAAAAAGGAAATTCAAAAAAAAAGAAGAAATGTGAATAAACGAGAAGTAAAATTCCTTCCTACAGACATTAGCCCTTAAGACCCTAATTACAGTGTTTTGTTCACTCTCGGCTCCTTATATGAGTACAATTGTATGGGACTCGTCAGAACAATAAAAATGGAATTATAATCTGCTCTGCACGATTCACACTGGGTTGCTTTTAGCTCGTTAATTACGGACGTAAGACTTGAAAAACACCCCTAAAACTGATTTTTTCACCCCCGGGACGTGATCAATTATTCCTATAACTGACTCCCTTTTCATGATTTTTAGGACATTTCAAAGTTCTTGGTAGGTGGGTGATATAAATTTCAAGATCCCAAGCACACACGAGTCTTCTTGAAGACACGGTATTGTCTATCGTCCCGATGAAAGATGTGTCTTTTATTTAGTCCCTGAAAAGGTGCCAAGGCGTGATGAGATCGTGTCTTGAATTGCTAAAAGACGAAATAAAGTGGCTAAGTTTTTGCGTTTTGTCTGAAAAGAGATGCTACTTTTTCCAGGGGATCTGAAAATGGCAGACAAACGCCTGGAATTGTCTATCCCGACATATCACCGAGAAGACTAGCCTTTCTTCTTATAACCCCAATGATATGAAACAGACGAGGTGGGTCGTGGGTGGGGGTGGGTGTATGGTTGCATTATACCTTGAATGAAAATGTTTACGTAAACACTTTGCGATTATGATCTCAATTATCATCTTTTATCTCGAGAAGTAACCGTCAGACGCCGTAAAACAAGTGTAAATCCTTGAGAGTATCGCTTTATCCCGACATACGTGCACACATGCTATAGGTAGCACGAGGGTAATGTACAACGTGAAGAGTTGGTGTATTATGGGCAACGAGATATTGTTCGATTCAATCCGCAACCCTTAGAAAGAATTATGGCGTAAAAAAGGACGAAATAGGAAAAAAACGAAACGGTAAAAACAAGGAACCTAAGTTATTACCCTTGTATTCTTGGCGAAAGAGAATAATGTAAGGCAACAATAGAACTTTGATGATCCTCGGGGGTGAGTTATGGAGGTGCTCTTGTTGCACGTAGTATCCAAATGTTTATATGTTTACATATATATTAGGTGGTTACACATATTTTGCCTGTCCTTTTTTTGCCAATTTTCTGGAATCTTCGGTTAATCTAAAAGGGTGGAATGCTTTTCTAAGAAAATCGAGCAATTTTATTTAAATTTGTGTGGTCCGGTCGAACTTGGAATTGAGGGTAGGTATGTTTCTTTTGGGTCTCATCTTCCTACAATAGTTCAATCTACTTGTACTCCTTATATTATGTAACAACACAAATATTGTCCTTTCAGAATACTTGAAATTTTCAGTTCTTCCAAATAACCGTCTAATTTAAATATCCAAAAAAACTTGCCTGGGAGTATTCTTTCTTTATTGAATACAAGTAGGTATAATAAAACTAGATCCAAGAACTGGAATGAACACATGGAACTTATGTAGAACTATAGTGATAGTGAACCCATTGCCAAAAAACTGGTTCATAGGGTCTGATGGATGTGGGAGTGAAGTGAAACATTCTAAAATCCATACCTCCTCAAAGGTTGATGTTAGAAAGTTGAAACTTTGTAGTTGTTTTAAGGGCTCTCATTTTAAAGGGTGAGTTTGCGCGTGAGAGTAGGTCAGAACGGATAGCAATATCTTCTAATCTAATTATACCAGGAAGATAAAATTTAGATTGCGTATATAAGATAATCAGTGGAGTCAAAAATGGGGGTTACCAATTTTCAGAAAAATTTAGTTAGTAAAGGAGAGTGCTGTACCTAGGAACGAAAATTACTTTTAATTTTTTTTTGCAAAATGTACTATATTTAACGCGATGAAAATTTGAGAGAATAACATTGACTCACTTACTTACAATACATTTTTTTTTCAACGAGCAATATCATTCCAAATTTAAAAACAAAAATAAAATGAAAATTCAGAAAAATTTGTTCCAAGGTGGAACAGCACTGATTGTACCTTGGAACGCTTGCAAATTAGGTAAAAATAAAGAAAATACTGACTTGGAAAATCTTAAAAGAGATATTTATTAAACATAATTAAAAAAAATAACAATAAACAATGGACCATGTTTAATTGATTAAAAGCTATTTTTTAATACCTCCTAATTATTTTACAATCAGATGTTATAGAAAGGAGATAATACATATTTGATTGATAATAATCCTGCATAAAACAACTGTATTCCACTACAACACAATATTTTAATTATTAAACAAACTTAGTTAAAAAAAAATACTCACACTAACCTTAAAACACAAATAGCAACAAAAACGCAAAACAACCATAAATAAAAAGTAAAGTGATAACAAGACAGGTTGTCTTGATATTAACTGTTGTAAATGTAGTTCTTGATTCACACCATAATGCTCTTTTTAAACACAAAATTAACAATGTTCCAAGGTACAAACATTCCAAGGTACCAAGCACCCTCCCCTACTAAGAGTGGCATACTTAATAGTAACAATGAATCTGTACTTAAATACGAAATAGTGTTTCATTATTATTATGAATTCGTTCATTGTAACAATGAATTTGTTCATTGTAACAAAGAAATTGTTCATTATAACAATGAATTTTAACATGATTTCTGTTATTTTGAGTGTCCAAGGACGAGCGAAAAATTATGAAGGCATAATATTAATGAATACTTGTATCGGCTCAAAAACTATGACTTTTTTTATGATGTTGCCTACTTTAATTGATTTGATATACCTTTTGGTTCAGTGTATGATTTTCGGCTAATTAGGCATTTTTAACTTTTGCAAGGTAATACCATGAATACACTCCTTGTATACAAATTACTTTATTGAAATCATGATATGCGATACAAAATAGCATGATACACAGCCCACACATGTTATACTTTGACATTTAGCAAAGGCGAAATTTTAAGTGTTTATCAATCGTAGCTTCGACTGCTAGCTCTTTGTGCCTATGATGTTCGGACGAAAAGTACTGTTGGGGGGTTCAATTTAATAGTGTCCTCTCGTTACAAATTATATATTATTCAAAATATAAGAGATACACTTTTAAGTTTTATTTTTTTTGGTTTCCTAAGTGGAAATTACAATTAGTGTTTATAATAATGGTATAAAATATTACCTTTAGTAAAATTCAGCTTTCAGTCGTCCACGAGGTCTTCTTTCTTTTTTCGTTACTGTCTTCTTCTTCTTTCTTAATTCGTTGTCACCAAGTTGTTGATCTTTTTTTTGGAGACTCGTGGACGATTGGGGGCTGAATTCTACTTCACAAACTTGCTACTTCATACCTACTGGGAGTATTTTCATTGCCAATAAAGAAATTTACAAAGTGGACCCACAGAAAGTTAAACACACTTAAAAAGTTTTAACTGAAGGAAGAATATAAAAATCCGCAACTGTCATTCATTGAAATTTCAGTTAATTTCAGTAAAAGATGGCGCTGATGGCAGTTAAAAGAAGGCTTTATCAGCTAAAATCATCGAGTTTATTGGTACAAGGAAATAGGTTGAATATCACGTTGATATCAGCTCGTTCGCGTACTATACTATGCGCATTATAAGGTAATATACTGGTGATATTGACATTGATATTATGATTTGCATAAGATCTGTGTATCCAAGGTATTATCTAAATTCCGATTGTTATATACAGAATTCATTACTTTCCTGTTATTTATAAAACTCGGGACAATTTATGGTAAATACATAAAAACCATTTAAATAAAAACATATTCAAAGAGAGGGCAATTTACTGGTTTTCCGTGAGACACTTCTTGGCTGCTCTCAGAATAGTGAATGTTTGTCAGATTGTACGCACACTTTTGGAGTACTCCATAAAAACGCTACTAATATGATGTCTTTAAAAAAAAAAATTTGCTATTTTCCTACGATTCCCACTTGTTTAGTTCTCTGTAACTTTCCCAACAGCAATATAATAAAACACAGGAACTCGTCAATATAACACAGCTGTAGTTAGTTAAATTAATTTAATGTCCTAATTTGAGGAAGAAAATTTGTCGCATCCTTATCTTTTGGTGATATCAGACCAGCCCCTAGACCCTCTTGAATTCCTCAAAATCGTCCTGTACATGATAGAGATATGTGGAAAAGCTCCTCAGTTTTAGAGACTTCTTAAGCACTTCCATTATTTTCATATCCTTTAACTTTTCCCCGGAGCTCTTGTTGGCACACACTTTCCCGCTGAAGATCTCTCGAACAATGTTAATGGGTGCTGGAAAACTCGAGAAGATTTCTAATCTCTTTTTCCTCTTTTTCCTTTCGAAACGTTTTCCTTTCATGAAACTTTTTCCACAGTACGAAGTCCTTAGACTCGAACGTTTATTTGTTTGAATGTGGGCATACTTTAAAGCCAGAACAATTTCAGTAGTTAAAGGAATTTCTTTTGACTTCTGTGCAGAAAATATTCTTTATTACTGGCGATGACGACTAAAAGAAAATCTAAACAAAGGCAATATTAAGAACTCTCAATGGTAACTCCATGAATTATTCTAATATTTCAATTTGGGAGGAGTTTTTTTGAGCAAAATTCAACTAACGAGACAATTCCCATTTTAAATCCGATCAGTGAAAATGTGAAAATACTTCCACTAGAATGACTGATCCCATCCACTCTATACGGTGGTGGCCTCGATGGAAAATGCTGAGCTGTGTTGAATTTGCTGGTGCCTACTGGAGTGGAAAATTGGGTGTAAATGGTGTAACGTTTCCATGTTTCATAGATAGAATCTAGCAAGGCTACGGGCTGTATGAATAATTCGCCCGAAGGACGAAAACTTTCACCTCATTCTGAGTGCTCCTGATGAATAAATATGAAGGAAAGACAAACATTGAGCTGTGAATAGTATCAACTTCAATACAACAACGTCGGACTTTTGACTCATATATGACTATACAAAAGTGTAGCGAACATCGCAATTAAATTGTTCCCTTCGCTCTGCAAAACTTTTGGTTTTGCTGATTTTGGGATTTTCCTTGCTTCGTTCCATAGCTACACTTAACACCATTCTGATTGAAATTGTGATGGAATAAATTTGATGGTAGGAACGTGTAGGGTGGGTGGAAGTAGTGACTTTTTACCCCGGGGAGTGCAAAAAAAAAATTGATTACACTTTCGTTTTCGTCGAGAGTATGATGAGGTTGTGCTTATTTCGGTAGAAAAAAGGTTATAGTAGGTATACTACAGAAAGTGGAGCTCGGTATCCATCCACAGATTATAATTTATTTTGATCCTGTGACTTGCATCTGCAAACACCAGTCTTTGTATTATGATGGACAGCTAGACTGGCGGGCGGACTAATGGACGGATGGACAACAAGCGGATCTGGGGGGTTTAGTCCACAATAGAAAAAAAATCAAACGGAATTGAATATAGTAAACATTTAATCAAACACAATAAGGTAATGACCCTTTTTACGATAAACCGCCTAATTGATTTAAACAAAATTCATAGGTTTGAAAGTTGCTAAGCAAAACCCTTTTCCCGTGAAATAAAAAATTCTGAATACATTTTAATTACGCCTATGAAATTCTGCGTTTGTTTTATACGGGTAAAAAAATCCTTTTTGGCTATAAAAGCATCAAAACTCGAGAGCAGCGGATAAATTTTTTCAAGCAAACTGAAAAAAACATAGGAAAACTCGGAAAAATGTTTCCAGTTCGCTGAAGCTCTAAGAGAAAAGCCACGAAATCAAAGCAAAGCGGTCTGCTAGTGCTACAAAACTTTTCGAATAAAAATAATATAGTTGATGTACAGAGATAGAAACCGAGTATGTATACTTAATTGGAATGGCTTTTTACCGCCTTGTATACAGACGGAAAAACACAAGGAAAAATTTTTGTTTCGAAGAAAATTTCATGCACCAAATCATATGTAGGAAAAATGGAAAAACTACAGAGCTAAAAAGCTGAAATTCATGGAGCTTGAAACTTTCTAAGGATACGTACTCGAAAGTCTGGCGTAGTATTTCAATGGTATTCATCTAAATACCATTGAAATACTACGCTAGAACACATTTCATATAATCTTATAATTTCAAGGTATAGTGGCTGCGTTATGGTCTAATAATTCAGAGGTTGAGGACTAGAATTCTACAATTGAATATATGGTCATGGCCTAAAAAAGCGATGGTGAAAACTATGAACTCTTTTATACCATGTCCTTTAGCGAATCCTTATGCGTTAAAGGACATGCTAACTGTGTACATATAAAAGCGAAAAAGTGTTCATTGAAGTCATTAACTACTCTCTAGGGAAAATAGTAATTCATGGTAAAACTAGTATGTACTATATCTAGATGCTAATTATGTAGTTTAGAGGTAGGACTATTAAAACAATGCAGTGGCGAGGAGTGAAAATGTTATAAACGGAAGCCGGTCCAAAACACTGGTATATACTCACTTAGATTTGTGGTATATGAAAGTAATGTTGTATGTGAGTTAATCCACTTGTCTGCCACTGGTTTCACAAACCTAAAATATCTATTACTATAACTTTTCCGACATTCTACACTCTACACAATTTTATTGTGTATTGTCGATCGACTTGAAATTTAAAAAAAATTTGTTACCCTGAAATTTTGTATTTTCACCATTTAGCAAAAAAAAATGTCCGTCTGTACGCCGCACGCAAAATAGTTTGAAGCCACGTAGCTCCCAAACCCGTTGAGGTATTATCATGAAATTTTTATGATGGGTAGATTGGGTGAACCTCTACGACTGATATCATTTAGAGTGGTGAGGGTATGAAGGGGAGGAGAAGAGAGCGCTTAAGACGAAAAATTTTGGTTTCTAAATCTCAGCAACCGCTTATGTTAGGAGAGTGAAACAGGGAAAACAATTTAAAGGTGTGGATGTAGTGGGTGAGGGTGGATGAGCGTGAAAAGGAAAATGTTTTAATGGTTATATCTTTAGAACCTATAATGATATAAAGGTGAAACTTGGTATTTTTTGAAATTCGAACCCCAAGGGGCTTAAAGTGGTTGTATACTTTTTCATAAATTCTGCCATATCTCTCAGATCTGATCAGATATCGAACATATTTTCACTTCCACGGGCTTGTTTAATAATCACCTATTTTCAAGTTTTTTCCTTTTTCAACCCCTAGACCGCATCTAGGAATATGACCAAATTATGGAATTCTTTTGTTATTCTAACCGCTTCCCGAACTTGTTGTTAGGTTTTCAGTCACATATTAACCTGCATCGCATCTCAGAATTGAACGCGTTTCAAACTTCTACCGGAAAAATAATAAAGTTGCGCCCAGACCATTGGCAATATTGTTTTTACTGAAATCATCGGTACTTAAATTGTACAGAAGTATCTATTTGTATTCCAGAGTAATTCTGCGATTTTTCTGAACGAAATGAGATAACACATCGCTAAAGAAACTTTCACAACATTTTATTTTTACAAGCAAATGCTTTTCCACAGAAAGAATGGGCTGCAGAACGTACAGTGATCCAGAAAAGTGGTTTCGAGAAAAACGCGTTTAAAGTTTAACGTTATTAAAACAAATGGTATTGAACATCGGTCGACCCTTCCACAAATCGGTCTGTAAGTCGTGAATATGTTAGAAAATTAATTTAAAAAAAATTGTATTGCCTTAAAAGTTCGTTTTCGTATTTGGGCTATAGTCGGGAACGTGGTCAAAATCGATATATTGTATTAACTAAATAGTTGTGTCTATGCAGGGGCTCTACACAATTAACTTTCCAAATAACCTCCTGGTTATTTTATATGTGAAGATGCCTAACTTCCTTTCAATATATTTATTTCATGTCCAGTAAGTAAAAAGCGTGTTCTAATTCTCTTTGTAAACCAAGTGAAAGTGCTCATTATTTAAATTATGTTCAAGTATCTTCAGTCAGAAACCTCAGAACTTTTTTCAAATTCTGTAATGGCCCATGATTTCAACATGAGCAGTAAATTTAGAATTCTTAATTTATGAAAATGTCAGCTTTGAATTACTTTAAAGATTTGCGTCTAAGGATCTCTTATTTCATTCCATTGTTAGACCAAAAATACTTCGATGGACGTTTGTAGGGAATCTTGGAATGTCTTCTTTAAAGATTGATCTAACAATTCGAACTCACTGCGAGATTTTGATGCAGGATGTCCTTATTAAGTTATGAATGAATGAACAATATGACCATACTAATGCAGTTCCAAACCACCCTCAAGAATACCCGTACTCTACATACGGAATTAATTTTAAATCCTTTTTTCCTTTCAATTAAGCTTCTTTAGAAATTCAACGAGCAGTGCCAACGTTGTTATCTTTGTGCAATTCTTTTAAGTCCTCCCCTATATGTCGCTTATCTTTTCAAGGATGTTTAAACGACCGAAAGATACAGAGCAAAAGGAACTTAAATAATTGCGTTCAAAGGAAGATATTCGTATTTCATGCAAAACCTTTCTCCGGACTCGTTTTCTTTTCCGCTGAGTCCAATTCGACGATACCCTGGGTATCGGTGAAAGTAATTCAAAGGATGTGTACATTACCGCTTAGGAACACGATGTGAATGAAAAACATCCTGAAAATTGCTCCAAAGTGAATCAGCAGTTTCGAGAAAATGCGAATTACAAGATACGTGCGCGTTTCTTTCTACAGCATCCTTAAAGACACTATGCTAATGCTCCTTCAGAAGGGTTGGTTAATAAGAGGCTGTAATTGCGCAAGTTTATAAGTAAGTCGTGAAAGGATTCAGAATTGCTCCAGTTCTTTTCCTTAAAATGGTATACGAGATGGTAGAATCCGTTGCTAACAAATCTTTGCCAGGAACTTAATGTTCAGCAAGTTGCTTCCCCCGAAAAAAAAACGGAAATCCAGAAAATAATGTGGCTGTCTGAAAGCGTCAAGTTGATGATGCGAAGCAAGAAAGCGGAAATTTGAGAAGAAAACTTGTCTTTTGTGTGTGCTATATGTCAGTTTGTATTTGAAAGTCAACTTCCCTTGTGACACATGATCAGATAAGATTCGAAAGCAATCTCACGGAATCTGCAACCTTTTTCGTTTCCATCACACTTAAGGTCGTTTTCTTCGTCTTTAAGTCGATCATGTCGAATGCTCACTGGAATGTGACAAGGCAGGCAAGTTTATCGACGTATTGCGTGGATACAGGAATTTATCCCATCGCTGGTGGTTTCTCCAGGATCCACTTTCAATTTAAATTTTAATTTAAAATGTTGCGACCGTGCAGCATGTAAGAATAGCAAGGCGTTTTCTATTCGCATGCTTATGTGAAGCCTATAGTTCCTAGTAAGGCCCCGAGGAGCCTAAAGGATATGTGACTTACGACGTCTCCATGAAATATCCTTTCAGTTCAATGGGTACGACGCGGATATTGGAAACTATTGCTGCAGGAATGCATCTTAATCTCATCCATTCATCCATCCTCAAGGTTTACCTTTCGTGAATAATACCAGCAAGGATCTCGGATTTTGCTTAAGGGAGAAAAAATCAGACGACAGTTGAGACAATTCCTGCCTAGACTGGATTGAAAAACGTCACAGGACAGAAAGTTATACGAATAAAAAAAACAGGAAGAAAACCACTTCAAGGCTCTCTCTATGGTGTGCCAACAAGAAGCACTTCAAATATCGTCCTTGTCGACGATGTCGTGATGCTTGAAACAAGAAACGTTTCCAGCTTTCCGGAGACATTGAAAGTTTCTAGGAAATATGCCATCGGCATGGGAATTTACTAGCGGAAGAAGATGGACACATAGTCTTAGTGTTGGCTGCTGCGGAAATGCAATTTAAATGCTCTCGGTAAAAGGCTGAAGGGGTGTAGTCCTTGCGGTATGCATAATGAAGCTCAAGGGTATTTCGAAAGTTTTTTAATGTAAAGCAAGACAAGATTTCAAAAAGATTAATGCCTTAAGAACTTTTATTTTATTTTATTATTTTTAATAGGAAAAAATTGTGCTCGGTCGCAAAAATTTGCTACCCTAAAATTTTGCATTTTCAAGTATTAGGACATATCAACCCCAAAAAAGCAAAAATGTTTAACTGTAGGCCGTAGACGTCGTACGCAAAAATGGGTTTGACGCATTTCAAAACTCCAAAACCCCTTGAAATATTGAGTTAAAATTGATAGTGGGTTGGTTGTGTGTGGTTGAGGCAGGAAGCGTTTTAGACCAACAAATTTTGTAGATCTCAGTAACCACTCATTTCATGAGGTTGAAACTTGGAACTTTGGTTGAATTATGATAATGGACCCATTTGCAAATTGGGCAATAGTGAATGAGGGTGTGGGAGTGGTGTGAAAAAAATAGTCCGAAACGCTTGAAACCTGGAATGGAAAAATTATGAAATCCATATCTCCTGAACGGTTGAAGCCAGAATGTTGAAACTTTGTAGTTGTCTTAAGATATATTACAAAATTAGCTTGGCAGGATACTGGGATGATGGTAAATAACTTTGGATTACAATATCTTCTGAACTAATTATACCAGGAATATAAAATTTGGTTTGTGAACAGAAGATTACAAGTGGAGTCTATTGAATGTAGAATTTTTGAGTGGGTCGTAATTGAATCAAGGCCATGCTAGAATGCAGGGAAATAACCTACCTATGAATTTCTTTCTGGTACTCTTTTTGGAGAGTCTATAGAGTATGCCAGTGAGCTAAAATTCTTGCGAATCATCCTGGTTGAAAAGCTCACTTGTAATGCTCATTAGGACGAAGTCCTCTAAAGTGCCATAATCTCTCTCTGACCTGCAGGAGCCTACTCGGCAAAAACTGGTATCTGAACCCAAAACTAACCTACTGGATATATACCGTCGTTGCTGGGCCCATTATAACTCACGTGGCATCCCTTTGGTGGAAGAAAACAAAGCAGAAAACTGCTCAGCTTAAGCTGACTAATAAACAAAGACTAGTATGCCTGGGTATTACTGGGGCAATGCGCACCACTCCCACAGCTGCCTTGCTTCTCAGCCTTGCACCTCTACACTTAGAAATGCAGAAAGAAGCTAGATTCACCACATAAAAACTTTTGGGCTCCAAGGATGAGTCAGACCGCAAGACAGCTTACCCAACTCCTTCTGCAGAACTCAACTAGGACCCCATACCAGCGATACCTCTTTCTAATTCAAAGATATCAAAATTAAATTTCACAAGGCCATTCAAAGTTATCCCACTTGAAAGGGAGGATTGGACCACAAACAATCCCACTCCAAAACCAGGATCCATAATCTGATACACTGACTGATCTAAAACATATCAAGGTGTAGGAGCAGGAGTTTATGGATCCACATCTACTATTTTTCAGGCGGAGATTCATGCTATTGAACAAAAATCCACAAAAATATATTTTCTCGGACAGCAAGACTGCAGCAATACTTCACTTCAGTCTGTTCAAATCTACTCTAAACTTGTTACGAGTTGCCTCCAATACCTGATTGAACTCGGAAATAAGAGCAGAGTTAGTCTCATTTGGATTCCGGGACACAGCGGTTATGAAGGTAACGAAATGTCCGACTTAATGGCTATAAAAGGTTCAGAATCTGACTTCATGGGGCCATATCCATTCTGTGGGATACCATTAAGCACAACCAGAATAAACATCCGAATGTGGCAAAAATCGCAAAGTGCCATTCACTGGATAATATGCAATGACAAAGACGAAACACCAGAGAATATCCTCTGTGGATGTGAGGGCTTAGCTCACAAAAGACTTCGTCACTTCGGTCAGGGTTTCATGGAACCATCGGAATTTCTGACCATTCCTCTTCGCAAAATACTAGCTTCATTGAAAGCGCGGGAATTGAAGAGGAGTCATAGTCAATCCGGGGGGACGTCACAATAAGCCGAACTGTGGTTGCAGTGATATAAATTAACCATACCAACCACTACTTAAAATCAATCTATTTTAAGGGGTCGTGAAGAATGATACCCTCGGTTAGGAATAGCAATTTTTCAAAACTCAAGAGGCCTTACTCAGTATCTCAGCGAAATTTTAGCAGGAAAGGTGATGGTGAATGAGGTGAGGTAGATGCACGAGAATTCTAATGTCCATACCTCAATTACCGCAAGCTATAGAATTCTAAAAATTGACGCATATATAGAGCCACTATAGATGTATCCTAAAAAAATGCTTGATAGGGAGAGCACGGTTTGTGGGTAGGGGTGGTTCTTATATCTCAGAAATGGCTTGTGCTTGAAAGTTGAAATTAAGTACGTATGTATATGCAGGTGCACCGTTAAAGTAATTAAAGCAAAAAAAAAGTTCAGATTCGTATTGGCGAGGGGAAAAAAAGGGTTATTCTCAGGAATTTTGTTATATCTCTTAGACATGATATTATAATTTATTTACTTCTATTAAATTAAAAATATGTTATGAAATAAAAAAAATCTGACAGCAGTCTTGGCTCAACTTCAGTTTTTTTGGATAGAAGTCCGAAGCGGGTTTAATGCTGGGATGAAGTGTAGGGCACTATATAACTTACAACCTGAAGAGTAACCAGGAGGCTGTTTGGAATGATATTTTCAAATAGATTTTAATTATTATTATTTATTAATAAAAAGTTTATAAATATACATAGTTGTTTTACAGCACTAGTTACAGAGACCACTAAGTATAGATTTAAAAATCTTAGACATGCTAGGAAGAAAGTTAAGAGGAAACATTTTTCCACATAGGTTTTTAAAAATGGTGGTTGATCTTAAATGTACGACCCTACATTGGATGCCTATTTCTCCACTTTATTCGAGAAAAAGCAATTGTGATAGAATTTGAAACCCTACCTAATTTTGAGAGAGTTTAAAGTTACTCGCACAGCACTGGCAATGGTAAAAACACCTAATCTTTTAAGTATTCGGATATATCAATACTGAAATGATATCGAGATTTGACGGAAACCAAAAAAATTTTATTGTTCTGAATTACCCAAAAAACTCTATTAAATGAACTAGTCACTAGAAACCAAACATCGATTAATCAAAATCGCAATACATTCAATGAAGTATTTATTAAATGAGTTTGAAATAGAGCTGACCGATAATCGATGAAGAGTATATTCCTGAGTTGCATTTGGAGGTCTACCGCATTCGCTGCGGACTTGTTGAATCGAATAACATTGTGGCATTCGCTTATTGATCAATAGAGGAATGGATTTGCATGAGAGTTTTGTGATACCTACCACTCATCGGGTACGACAGAGTTACATAGGAATTATGCCATACCGGTTGACACTGAACCGTTCAGTCAGTTTGGGTCATGGCTTACAAGAATTCTAGTGGTTGTCGACTAGTGCGATTCAGGGACGACTTTTGTTGCACTAGTCAGGAGAGTTATGGATTCCAAGATCAGGTTTTTTGTCTTCACACTTTTCATCATTGGGCGGTATCGAAAAATGCACTGAAAATTGAACCGCTCTGCAAAGTAGTTCATCGAATTTTTAAGAAAATATGAGAGTTTTCTGCGCTTCCAATCCGGACGTCTACTAATTAATAGGCCAGATTGCTAACATAATATCCCTATAGGATATCAGAAAATATTGACAAATATCAAAAATCGAACACCAGAGGTTGTATGAATTATTCATACACATCCTTCTGATGAGCAGAAACAATTAAAGGGTGATTCCCTAAAAACTGAATGTGTAGTCAGACTGACAGGCAGTGTGTGCATCCATCGAAGTAATTCGATAATTCGATTAGTTTTCTATTGGAGCCTAAAAGCATAATTCCAACGTACTATGAACCGACCTATACACAGATCCCAGCCGTACGTTCAACCCAATATGTACATCAATCTATAAAACTGATTGAGTTTGATTCAATAAGGATTTTGAAAAAAAAATGACTATTCTCAAAATAATAGCAAATGTTTCATAAATGTAACTGGCCACTGTTGGTTGTAGTTGTGTATGGTAAACCATACTCCATCTTTCATAGTACGAAAATCAGTTTTTCACTCGAAACTTGTCAGGATATGTGTTGATGGTAATTGAGTTGTGGATGAAGCGGATTAATTAAAATGACTACGTTTGAATGATTGTTCATGGGGGACTTGACGTAATTGGGTTTTCATGTTCTGCCTCGGGTAGTTTCAGTTTTTTTTTTTGTTAAAGGATCAGTAAATTATCTGAATTCCATAGAAAGTTTGTAAACTTTTTGTTAACATTTTAGTTTTCGTGTAATTTAATGTGTATGGCTGGAGTAGGTGTGCAAAAATATGCGTATGGCCAGAAATATAGGAATAAATTAATGGTGAAGCGTATAAATTTTTATGGCAAGTGCTCTATTGGGTGAAGTTAAATAAGGTATTCCGGTAGGATACTATTTGCAAGGTTTTTTTTTATATTTTCAGTGTTGGAGCATACCCTTTTTTTAACACAAATAATGTTTTATGCACGATACTGATAAATTATTTTATTCACTCTGGAATACTAAAGGTATACTGATTATAACGAAAATTTGTCAATAGTCGATTTTTAAATTATAAACGCTGGTTTACATGATAACTGAAAACAATTTTCGCTGAGATTGTGAGGTAGAAGGAAAATCTCTAATCAGAAACTGATCAGGAGTGAAATGAATAGATATTATATCCAGCAAAAAATATTGACGATATTTGTGTGAACGTCATTTTTTGCAGTGGTTGCTTACTACTCCATTGAAAATTCGATAAGCTAGCTCCCTCACAATCTTAATAAAAATTGTTTGCAGGCGTCATGTAAACCAGCCTTAACAAATAACTTATTTAAAATTTTAACATGCATACCCTAGTCATCGAGTCATGCCATATAGAGAATACGTGTAGCAGGGCTTGTACATGGGATGAGTTTTTACTGCGAAATCGGCGACGATGATCAGTGAGACTTGAAAGCGCCTGAGTGATTTCTATTGATAACAGCAACCCTGATTCATATAAGGCACCAACAGTGAAAATGTAGTATACAACAGCGTATGAATTGCCGAATGTGACAATAATTAAATTTAAGCGTCATAGTTTTTTTTACTTGAAATTTGGCCGAACCCTTAGCTCGCAAGAATATGTTGGTATTTTTTAAAAAAGTGTTTTATAATAAAATAAAATCGTCATTATTTATACTTTTAGTTTATGCCGTGGCAAGGTGAGTAAATATTAAGAGGAGATGGTGTTTGTTGATGTATAAAAATGTATACTTTTGAATGAAATTTATTTATTGTTCAAACCTATGATATTAATTTAATGTACAACGTTTAAAAATATTAAGTTTGAAACCTTGACTAGTCTTTCGTTAGCCCCGTCGCTTTTTGCTTAACTTAATTATAATATTACAAATTATTACAAGACTGAAGTATTGTGACAGAGTCTTAAAAAACAAGAATTTACTACCCTGAAAATTTTAACCTAAAAATGATTGGACTAGTAGACGTACACGTTTCAATGCCCAAACATATTGAACTATTAAATATTTTTTGTTAGGTACATTGGTTCAATCCCTTCAAGTTCCGATATACTACTACTACGTACTATCTAATAGTTGTATTATATAATTGTTTTCTAGATTCTTTTGTGGTGCATCCTCATCTCCGTGATTTTGTTGTTTCACTCCTGCCAAAATGTGCAACGGATATACTCGTACTAGAGAGCCGGCCCTACATATATGCGATGAGTCCTTGTAGTTTTCTTGTCGGTCGACATAACCAAAAACGATTTGATAACAGGTCATTAAATCGTTTCCAGTTTAAGGCTCTATGTGCACGTAAAATGCGACTTTGATGATTCATGACTGTTTTCTTACCAATATTTCACGTTAATGGCAACAAAAAAAAACAAAATAAAATTACACCACTTTATTAGCTGGTATGTAAACTAAGTCATCCATAGAGAAAAAATTCAAAACTGTACTTGGAAAAAATGCTATTAGAACAACAACGCTTGAACAATTTTTAAAATGCGTAAATTCAAATCTTTTAAACGCATATTGCCTATTTCTGAATAACTTTCATGTCATTTTCATTAATGTAATGTTAGAAAAAATCTTAAAGAAGGTCCTGTATAAATCAAATTTCCAAAAATTTTCATTTTTGTTAATAATATATGAAGTCAAACTGAAGCAATTTTTCACGATTTTCATGGCAAGAATTACATAAGAAGACCGCATTTCATTGAAAAGTATCATAAATAGTATAATTAATTCGTATTTCTAAAAAATAAATCAGTGAAAAAATTATTGATTTTTAATAGTTATGCGTTTCAAATAATTTGAAAACCTAAACTACTAATTTTTTTCTGTAAAATTAAAATTAGTTCACTGAAAGACAGCGAACGATGTAGAAGTATTGTCCGCGCCAAATTAGACGAACAAAAAACGATTTCAATCGATTAAAATCTTCTCAAGAAAGAAAATCAAACTGGGATAAAAAATTGTCGTACCGGACTCATGGGGCCTTAATATTAAAAATTCTTGTCAAGAATACTTTTGTATTTTTCTGGAACCTAACACTGCTTAAAAAAAATTTAATTTTCAAATTTTACTTGAAATTTCCACTATATATATTTCATTTTTTGAACTGAAAGTACACATTTCTTACATACATACAAAACTTCACTATTTATAGCACATAGGCTTATCGTCCGAAACTCCTTTCATCGCTGCGCCGGTTATCATGAAAAACTGATTCGTGACTACGTAAGTTCATGCAAGTTTTTTTTTAATCGAATGTGTGGGTCCATAGAATTTTTGTCAATTACAACATACATTACAACATAGTAATTTGCGAAATTGCGACGGTACTTATTTTTACTAATTTTTTTAAACTGAAAATGGTATTTTTTGGTATTGGCTTTCGGTTCTATTCAAATTGTCGTACATTTTTATGTGAGTAGAATTGATTTTTGTTACCGACGAGCTAAGCAATTCCCATCAAGCAACAGGAAGTCGAAGTGAAATCTTATTATAGAAACACTAAATATTATGAAAAAGCTTCTCGTACGCTAGACACAATAGCTACTAAAGACTTTAAACTTGAACGCTATGAAGGGAAATTACGTGAGCAAAATGGGCTCAGGTTTTGTGCGAAGAAACTAGAGAAGTAACGCTAATAACAGCCGTAACTTCATTAATTACTGAGAGTATATGTCGCCATCGATAAACTTCATTTAGACAGTCTGAGAACTTTTCTTCCAATTACCAAGAAAGTTCCTCATCGTCGATCAACTTCTGCTACAGACAAACTCAATTTAACGTTGATTAACTTTCTTGTAATTTGCCTTCAGTTCATATTTTCCTTTAGTGCGACTTTAGATGGGTTTTTCGTGTGCCAAGAATTTATACCAATCCGTAGCTTTATAGGCGTAAATATTGGCTGCATTGCTTACCTTTCGGAGGATTAGGGAGTTTTCTTTTAAATTATACGAAGTTGAATATCAGCTGCCATTTTTATCAACAACGAGTATTAGAAAAAGCGAAAGCTAATCAAAAAAGACACTCGATGAAATAAAACATAGTTTTAAATCCCAAAAAACTTTGTGGAAACGTATGAAAACTTGCACACTCCCTTCGAGATTGAACTATGAAAAATTATGAAGTTACTTCTATACTTACATCGCTGCGAGTAAACTCAGGTGGGAACGTGTACGGCCAATTTAAACCTCCTTAAATGGTGATAAATATCAAAATCAATTTTGTTATAAGCTCGTGGAAGTTGAAATGAAATCAATATTTAATCAGATCTAAGAAATTATAAATGTTTGTTGTTTTCCGGCGTCAGTGGAGTGAAATCCCAATACGAAATCCCCGACTGTTGATAAATCGCTGTCCTTGAGGACATGACAATTGGAAGACCTTCACTGGAAAGGCCAGTTTATAAAATTGTGTTGGACTAAGTCCGAAAAAGCTGTTTCGTCATCGGATGGCATAGACTCTTCAGAAGGTGTATCATGCCTACTATCCGAAACACCCTGACAATTGGTGGTATTGCTAAGCCAATTGCTATATTAATTTTTTTTATTAAATCACTTTCTAGCACATTTGGTATAAGCCGTTTCTGATATAGGAAACACACCGCACCATGTAACATTGTATACTTATTAAATCATATTAGAACAGCTTCTATACTTCACAGGATCAATTCTGTAGTATGTCTTCATTAACTTTCAAATTAAATTGAAAGATTTTGCTTTTTGAGATAGCCAAATCGATATTTCCAAGCACCGTCCCTCCGTAAGCCTTACCACCGAAAATTTCATATTTCTGCCATTACAATTTCATGAGAAGTTTTTCATCCCCCACCCTACATGACATATGTCTCTAATAACCACCAAGTTTCAGCTTTGTTGAATGAATAGTGAAGAAGATGAAGTGGTTCCACTCAAATAAATTTTACTTGAAAACTCAAAGGTTTTGTTAACTAGAAACCATCAAACATATGTGTGTACAACATTTGGCGAACAGGGCTGATATACCCTCATTTTCTTTTCCTTTAATAGTCCTGAAACGTGAAAATACAAAATTCAGGGTGCAATTTCTTTTCAATTTTTATATCAAGCATATTAAGTTTTCTTTATCCTTATCTTAAAAAATAATAAAGCATAAGAGGTCTACTCTCAATGGTTCCATTTGCATGTTCTAGCGGTACTAGACTCTAAAGATACAAACAAGTTACCGTCTATACTCCGTTCGAAAACTGCTTTCGTACATATAGTATATCATAACTTGACAATTTCTGAAAATACAACAAATTTTTACAATAAGGAAATAAGATCCCCTAAGATTTTTGGTCATGAGGTGTGAGGGTGCTTTTAAGCGACAATTATATATATCTCGAAAACAGAAATGTGAAAAATTTACACAGCGGATATAGGGTACAGTAGTGAAGGCTAAAACAAAGAGAATGAAACGACCAAATTTTTCAAATTAAATTTCCGAAGCCTCTTACCGGAATTCGTGAAAACATAAATAACCTCTTTACACCCTCTTAGGAGTTGAAAATCAAATAATTCTTGAATTGGTTTGTACATATAAAATTGTAAAGAAGACCATTTTAAAATAACATGACATCTAAGAGGTACATATGTTGGTATTCATGAAAAATTATGGTTCCTTTTTCCAGCTTCATCGAGACTAAGCTTTTTTTCAACCACGAATTTATTTTCCTGTAAATTATTATTATTTTTTTTTTTTAAATGCGAATTGATTTGACTTACACCTTGCACACTTTCGGATTCGAACTATGGTCCTGTCACACATAAGTCCGCTACGCTACCTACTAGGCTAATCTGCAACATTCTCGTGATAGGACTAAAGCCGAACCAAAATTAATTTTTAGAAATAAAAAATATTTTTGCCAAGATGTGCCCAATACAGAGCCGACAGTAGAGCCAATGTCGAAAGAGCTATTATAGGTTTTCAAATTATTTGAAACGCATAACTATTTAAAATCAATAATTTTTTCATTGATCTATCTTCTAGAAATACCAATTAATTATACTATCTATTATACTTTTCAATGAAATGCGGTCTTCTTATGTAATTCTTTCCATGAAAATCGTGAAAAATTGATTGAGTTTGACTTCATATACTATATGTAGGTATTTTTAACAAAAATGAAATTTTTTTAGATTTGATCTATGAAGGATCTTCTTTCAGACTTTTTCTAGCATTATATTAATGAAAATGACATGTTATTAATTCAAGAACTAGGTAATATGCGTTTTAAAAACTCGAATTTACGCATTTTAAAAAATGTTCAAGGGTTGTTGTTCTAATAGCATTTTTCCCAATACAGTTCTGAATTTTTGTTCTATGGACGACCTAGTTTACATACCAGCTAATAAAGTGGTGTAATTTTTTGTTGTTTTTTTTTGTTGTCATTAACGTGAAATATTGGCAAGAAAACAGTCATAAATCATCAAAATCGCATTTAACGTGCACATGGAGCCTTAACATCAATACAATTTCCGGTCATCCAATTTTGTGTTAAAAAGCAGGAGGTATTTAGGTTCACTCCATTGAGTGTACCAGACGCTTAAATACCTAGGACTGCCAATGTAAATAGTTCATATACTTTCAGGGAACACTTGAAATATGCGAGCTGTAATGATTTCGCACTTATGTGAAACTTGGACTTAAGTGGTTTCTTATTAACGACTCATACTTCCTAGTACTTCTCAAGTATCAAATTAAAAATAAAATTTAAACTCTCTAGTACCCAAACCTTTAGGTGTATATAGGATTTTCACTTAGGAAAGTTTATCTGAAATGCTATCAACGTTCTACCAACAAAAAACGGAAAATTATGAATAACGAGGTCCTGGGTGATAATGTCGAGTACAACGCTCACAGCGTTCGCCTAGCACGAACATAATTTTAATGAAATATGTTGCTCTTCTCGTCGTCGCCAGGATGCGCCCAAAAACGGATATTCCTTCGATACACTTTTGACTCCGGGTATTCCGAATGTGTACGTTTCGAAAACTTACAACACGTTTTGTAGGGAGGAAACGCTGGTACGTACCAACATACACTATACCATTTCAACATATTGTATAACATTCAACACTCAAGATTTAATGGCTTTAAAGGGTTCTGATCATTTATTTTCAGAACGACAAGAGTGAGAACACGAGTTACAAGTACTCGTATTCCGAAATCATCATTAGGTCCAACATTAGAGATGTTCATGTTTATGTTCAGGTTTATGAATTAACAAGAGTATGTTTTCTGCTTTACACGAACTGAAGACACTTCAGGACGAACTACAAAATTAGCCTTGTGCTTTGTGGTTTATGGCGGAGTTAGAGTGACAATTTGATAGAATTACTTACAATTGCAGTAAGCTATCACTCTACCATATATCTAAACCATATGTTAGGGTCAATTCATTCTGAAAATTTAAAAATTACACATCACATGAACGGCTTGAGCTTGGAAATTGAAACTTGAAAATTATATGTATATATGCTAAGACACATTTCTTTTTAAAAATAACTCTATTGAGCGAAGCAGTAGAATCACAATGAATATTTTCATTTGCGATTACGAGATCGATTTTAGCTTGAAAAATTCTGCACTGCTTGCCATGCTGTCAAATATTTGACTTGCTCAATTTGACGCAAAGATATGTCAAATTTTTTCTGTCAAAATAGAATTTCCCATGAGCAAGTAAAATAATTTGACAATACTTTGACGATTACACTATGTGACATCATTTTCCAGGGATACAATTAAATATTTGACACCGTGGCATACAGAGTAATACTTGCTTTAGTACAAAAATGTATTTCCTGGTATTTAATTGCGAGGGACGTCACCTAGTCTAGACAACGTTTTAGATACAGATACAAGTCGTCCTCTCAATTCAGCTCAGTCTATCGGGGTAAGTGGAGTTTCGCTTAATCGGTTTCAGTTCCTTATTGTTATTTGAATAAGTCAGATGGCAAATCTTTGAATATTACAAAAATATTTTCATGATCTTCAAACTACCGCATGTACCGCATACCTACATAATCGCAAACATATTTCCTGACCCACATACGCCAATCTATTTTCCATATCCAAAGCAATTTGTTTCGTTTGGTAATAACAATCCATTCGCGGCTTAAACTCCCACAACTGATACTTGCAAAGTTCAATTACTTACATCACTAGCTTGGCGGCGTCGAGCGCTCCAAATTACACAGGCCGTCGATAGTCGTTCACATAAATTATAAGTCGCAGTATCGTATTCAAATGACATCGTGTGTGACATTGACTGGATGGGCTAGTTACCACAGACGCCGTATCAATGAGACAACTCCCACGATTCGTATGAAATGATAAAAGTAATACCGATGTAGAAAAATAGTTTACCCGAGAAGCTCGTTGTAGGTCATCGGAGGGCATCTTTCCTCCTAGAAATAATGCAACTTGATGGAAACTGGATCATCTATCGGGTGTCTTCTCAAGTTCCCAGTTTTATTGGGCTAAGGTCCAGACAGTCCGGAGCCAGGTGCAATTACACACATCCCGCGATTCAAATACATATATGGTATACGCCAAACGCCACTCATAAGTCGGATTCTGACTGGCTTGTGGTCTTATTGGGCTTGAATGGGTTCTTTTCATCTTTTCAATTTACTTATCAAGCGCAAATATTGTCTAGTTCTTAAGACGTTCAGTACTTTCTGCTGATTGCTATTTGCTTGGAAAACCGATACGTCTTTCTATATCTCGAATTTCTTACAAAGCGTACAGTCGGAAAAAAAGCCATTGCCGATGAGGAGGCAGGCAATCACTAGATTGGTCCTGAATTCGTTTGGGTTGTTGCTGAAATTCGATATTCCGCGCGGAAAGGTTATCACAAAAAGAAAATGGGGAAAAACGCTGATAACGTCACATAGACCTCGAATGAGTATATTTACCCTTATGCTAATTTTACATACTAAATGTCGGTTCCAAGAATCGGATAGAGGTTTGCTTGTAGCATCGCGGATGATGACAGAAGCACTGTGGTATATTCGGATGTTTATCGGGTAAATTTACCCTCAAAATGAGCTTGTTTATTCAAATTGTATAAATAATTTTGTTTTGACGCGTGCAATTTGCATAAACAAGCGATAAAGGTTTCAATTTCGGAATAAAATTGCCGAGCAAAATGGCTTCAACCACCAAAAGTTTTAGATGAGTTAAATTTTCGTTTATTTTGTAGTATATAGTCGATCTATTAACATTATACTTTCTTCAAAATTTTAAAGGGATGATGTCCTTTCACAGAAGCTTACAAAAATTTTCGCGTTATTTATAATACAGGTATTTAATTTATTTTATAATAAAATCGCACACCCCCTCACTATTTTATGGTCACTTCTAGAATTTATAACGTGCCAATTTTAATGATATTTAATGTTTCAAATGAGGTAAGTGGGCTGTTTTCTTCAATGTTAGTAGAATGTTTGGTGGTATTGGCATTTCATTCGGTTCTACTCATTTTGGCATATTCAAGAACCTTACGAGTAGATACACATATCAAAAAATCTCGCTAACAACCCAGACTGTTCATTGACAACCTGAAAAATAACGTTTCAAATAGGCTCCTGGTTATTCTTTAGGTTGTCAGTCTCATATATTACACCGCATTAAAGCGTTCTGGACTCACTGAAAAATAATAAAGTTTCGCCAAGATTCATTTTTTTTTAATTATTTACGTATTTACTCAATTCCAGGTATTTATTAAATAGGGGAAGAAATATCGACATAGCTCTTGAGGGGCTAAGACAAAACTGTAATAGTTTTTTGGGCGACTTTATAGAAAGCCCGTTGAATTAAAGACCAATTCTATATCTCATCAGACCTAAGTGATAAGTCAGAGTTCATAGAAACGTACACAATAATTGTGTTACCCATTTTGTGGGATACCAGCCAGAATAAACATCCGAATGTGGCAAAAATCGCAAAGTGCCATTGACTGGGACTTGACACCGGACAACAGGCACTCAAAGCTTTTTATGCCAAAACATTCTGAAAAAGAACATCTGATTATCTACAGCTAAGCAGATATTAGACCCGAACCCTAGTGGGAGCTCTGACTGGGCATTGTCACATGAGGAAGCATTTCAATAGGATTGGTCTCTCTGAGACCAAAATTTGCAGAATTTGCAATGACGAAGACGAAACACTAGAGCATATCCTCTCTGAATATGAGGGCTTAGCTCACAAAAGAATTCGTCACTTCGGTCAGGGTTTCATGGAACCATCGGAATTCCTGACCATTCCTCATCGCAAAATACGAACCACACCAACATATATATCTAGTATTGAACCTGTTTGATGGTATACAAATTCGATGTTTTACCTAGTATACTATGCATTTTACTGCTAGTAGTGCCATTCTCGAATTGTGTGGCGAGTATCGCAACTAAAAGTCTTTATTTGTTTATACCAGATACTGTCAAATCACACCATATGTGCAGTTTATCATGTGCATCTAGTTTCAATACTATGATTCCAATACCATGGTTTGTATACTAGCTGTGTATCCATGATATTAGCTGTGTATTAAAGCAAATTTTTATATACGTACTAAATTTAAACACTAAAATACTTCAATCAAACTAACTTGAGAAGTAAAAGTAGAAGAGAAAAAGCTTTTAAATCATGTTTTTTACCTAAATCACAAGTGCTTGCCATCTAATTGAAAAATGAAAAAATTCAATGAAAATACAATAGAATTTCATGAATTAATTTGTAGAAGGAAAAAGGTTTAATCGGGGTTTTTAAAATCAATTTCAATTTCTCAAAAATTAGACTCCAAAATAATTTGGTATATTATACTGGTAAAAGGAAGGACTAAATACCTTTCAAATAATCGTAATGTTGAATAATATCAGTTTTAAAACACAAACTGTGAAAACAATTTTATACCTTTCCAGAACAATTTTTTTTTGCTTGATCGACCTAAGCTTCTTGCTAATTTGGTCCCTTGATTCTGAACCACCCTAGTATAAGTTCTGACATTTCCTAAATTTCTATTTCTTTAGACTTCTTCAAGTGAAGAAAACTTTAAAAAGACTGGACTTTATTGACTGCGCATTCTAGGTGTCAACTTTTTAGTATTCATTACAACTACGTTTGGTTTTTACATTATTAGTATTGTGATCGCAATTAGCAATTTTTTCAACAAAAAAAAACATTATTTTTGTATTTAAAGATTAAAAACTTCCCAATAGATCTCTGGAAAAAAAAATTTGGGCAGGTTCTGTAGGGAGTGATTTTGGCATGTAGAGATTGAAAGTAAGAAAATCCGATTTCGATTTCTCGGAAACCGTAAGGGGAAGAGCACAGAAAATTAAAAAAAAAATGTATGCATCCTAAAGAGGTAGTACAGCAGTGGGGTGGTGTTTCTTATCTTAGAAACGGCTTTTGCTAGAAAATTGAAACTTAGTGAGTCCATATGTATATGTAGTAAAAAATAGTAAAAAAATTTATTGGCGTACAAGGGTGGACATGTCGACTTACAAAATTGATTATAGTTCTGCGAGCTTTTTATATAAGCGCTTAAAAATTATTTTACACATTTATCGATATCCATTTTTTTTAGCTTTGTGGTACTATTGATTATTTACTACTTTTGCTTATCTTAGGTTAAAAAAATATTTAAATAATCTTAAAATATTGTGAAACCGTGCGAATCAAATTTTTTAATGATACCTATAGTATTGTGATAGACCTGAAATTAAATTTTTTTTTAAAAAAACAATATCTTCCAAACCAATTACACCACCTTGATTACATTTGGTTTCTATGTGGACTCTACTAAAAGTAAATTTTTTGAGATGGGAGGTGGACCAAGAAGGTTGAAGGGTAGAAATTTTTCAAAAAATTTAATCAAAAACTGTACCAGAAACAATGTTGAAAATTTTACAGGAGTTGGAGTCAGTGAACGTCTAGTAGACAACATTATTTTTTGGAGTGTGGATGGTGAGGGTGATGATGGAAAAAGGGGTAGAAAGGAAGACATTTTCATTTTTATGTCGCAAAAACCGTAATGAATAGAAAACTAAAAATTCACGACTATATAAAGCCATTATAGACACACCCTAGAAAAATAAAAATGCTAGAAAGTTGAAACTTAGAACATGTAACAGCTGTTGATTTTGAAAGTAGCATAAGACACTATATAAAAAAAAAATCTTGTGACATTCTAATAGGTAGACATACATATTTTAATTCTTATGCATCTGAATGTCAAAATTTGAGTAACACTTTGCGTGCCACACTTTTTGTCAAAAATTTTGACAATGCTATTAAAGGGGTTAGGTGGGTTTAAAAATGTCTAAAAATAGATTTTTTGGTTTTTTATCTTATTAAATAATACAACATGTATAGAATATTCTCCCAAAATTTTAAATCGATCCGAGTAAAATTGTAAGAGCCTTCGGAAGTTTTGCCCACCGGGCTTCAACTTAAAACTTTAATCGCGTTTTTCTCGAAACTCTATTTTGGAAGTCGGTGGACACGATTTCTCGAAAAGTTATGAACCGACCTTGTTCAAATTTTGCATACTTCCTCAAAATAGCATTATCTAGTGCTTGAACGAAGGATTTTTTTTTAAATCTTTATTACAACTTATTTTACGAGGCATGGTGAAAATTTTTCCAATAAATGGGATTTTTTGTTCACAGCTCCGCCAAAAATTCAATTTTCAAAAAAAAAAATTTTTTCTTCGTTCAAGCACGAGCTCTATACATGTACTGATGGAAAATTTTTGGTTTTTTAATTTTGGATGAACCAGTCATGAGTTATCCTGTCCACGCCGGGAGTACTTTTTTTTAGAGTTCAAGGGAAATGAGGTCCTAGAGGGTTAATTTCTAACATTTTTAAACAAAAATTTATCGAAATACTTACGAAATATGTATCTTTGATGTACTACTTTTTTTAAATAAAATACTTCATTAGATATATTAAAAAAAAATTTGTGAAAATACCATTTTTTTTGGGCTCTGAAACCCACCTAACCCCTTAAAGGGTCAACATTTCTGTGTCGGTCACCGGTGACCCCCATGGTATTCAACGTGTTAGTTAACTAACAGGATCTAGATATTCTATCCGGATTACAATTTTCAATAATCGATATAATCAAGAGCATGATCCGGTGAAGAAACATGTCTTAAATGTCGTCGGGTTTCCGCTTTCCTTTTTTAGAGCAGAGCGTAATCCATGACTGAAGTAGAACTCAACGATGACTTAGTGAAACGAAAGTAAATAGGTAGACATTATGAAAAATTTTAACTAGAGTGGACAGTTGAAACAGAACTAAGCTTCGTTTAGAAGTGTTTTTTTTTTTTATCGGGTTGCATATTCTTCCACTGACTTACTATTGTATGATTACTGCAGTTCTTATGTTCTTAAACTTATCTGCACTGTCCGAGAGCGCAAAAGAACACTTACATAGATTCATAAGCATTAGTGACACCCAATTCATTTTCAGTGCTTCAAACCTCTTGCTTCCTTGTCTGACTGCAAGTTCTAATCCCATCGGAATTAGGTTCGAATACCAGAACGTATTGAATGCCAGATTTGTTGACTATTGAATGAGATTATCCAACATTTATTTTCAACATTAGTCAGTTTGCTGAACTCTCTCGAACCCAACGATTACGAAAGTTTATTACTATTTGTTCACCAAATTATCAATAAGTCATTTAGTGCTCCAAATAGAGGCGATTGTCATGTATAATTTACACTATTGACGAATTAACAAGATTACCGGAGCGCACACACACCCAAGCGTTTTCGTCCACAAGCTGTGATTTGTCGATAAACGGAGTAAAATAGGATTTCGTGTCACAGCCTAATCCAATTTTGTGTAAAACTTTTCCAGTATGTAGTTGATGAGGTGGTTGTGACATCAATTCCTCGTCACTTTTGGTCTTATGGCCAAAATGTCCTAGCTCTAGCTACACTAGATACTTGCGATTTTGATCATGCTCGTATAAATTTTCATTGGCAATCTTCTAGTATTACATCTCCAAGATGGAATAAAAAAAACATAATCAAGTGCGGAAATTGATAAACAGAAACGGGCTTCGATGGCGTAAAAGATACTCTGCTAGATCAACAGTTTCTGAATGTTGGCTGAAGGTTTTATGTTTCACATCACAAAACGTAATGTCTGATCTCGTTATGTACTCGTGCTTGGCGTTCTTGCTGATATTCAATACGTTGGATTTCGTTTGAATACCACCGATAAGTCTGACTATAGTAACCATTGATTTTGTTCAATAAAAACCAAAATGCGCTCACCGCAAATAAGCCATGACCAACCAAACTCATTCCGATTATTGCACGCAACTTTATAGGTACACTCTGCAACAAAAACAAAAACACAACACAGGTGAGGGTGGGTGCGAAATGCCCACCTGAACAACTCTTCGTAAATCACTCGGCCCGTAACACTAATTGGCCCTTGTAACTGAACAAAAATTACATTTTTAGTAGCGCACTCGAAATCGAATTACTTCGCGGTAAGCCTCGTAAAATTGCCGTTTAAATTTTTTATAAGGCCGACCCGTCCGGCCCACTCCGCCCAACTTCGCCAATTTCGCGTTTTCGATTTCATGTTCAATTGATGTTTATTCTATTTTCGAAAAAAATATTGTTGACGCGATGTCGTTAGATGTTTATTTATGTTTCGTATGACCAAACCGTTTTGGTATGATGATTCGCGGTGATTTCATTAGCCGTAAACAAGCATCTTGTTATTTAATAACGTATCCGGCACATTCACAGCGGCTTAATAACAACGATTGATCTTCGAATGGAAAAAAAATGATGCTGTATCGCCAATGGTGACAATATAACTGCCGGATGATACGGAACCGGATCAAACTGAAGTGCTGATAGTGCGTTCGTTCGTTCTTACTGGTTCGCCCCCGTACGATAATAAAGAAAATGTGCGCAGCATCCGATTCGAGCGGAGAAGGTCGCTTCAACAGTTTCGAGCTTTTTGCGCGACTCATGCGCCCACCAGTTACGAGCTTTTCGCGAAATTTTGTAGGCAAATGTGTCGGAAGTTGTTAGGCGTGAAAGTCGCCACAGATTTGCAGATGGAACGTGGACTGTCGGCCTTTTTTTGGTGCACTTTGGAACTGTGTGAAAAATGGAAAATCCGTTGAATAGTTGCTGGACTGCGCTTTAAGGCTGCACCGACTATGCAGTATTTTTAAGGTTGCTTGGCAACGGTCTTGACTTCGGCAACTTGTGCATTTTTGTTGTTACATTCAAGATTGGTTTTTCGGCGTTTCTTTTCGATAGGGAATTTCATTAAGTTTCCATGTTATCGAAAGGTTCACGAATAAAAAAACAACCCTATTTTGTCGATAAATGGAACTTTGGCACGAAAAAACTTTCAAATTAAATACTTTCTTTTCAAGATATATGAGTTTTGATTTCCAAGACTTGCAGCATAACTTGTCGGTATTCATAAGGAACTCTAGCAGAATTCATCATTTCGGAACATTTTAGTTACCTATCAATTCGTAAAATGGTAATTCCTCTATAACGTTGCTTTTAAATCTGTTTCGGATTTCAGCTCCAATACAATACTAGGCAGTAAGATTTACTAGTAATTTTACAACCTTTATTGTAATAAATCTATCCTCATATCGTGGGTATGGTAACCATTCCAAACATACCAACGTGCGGTGGTGATTTTGTCAACCTCCTCCACATATACCTACGTACGTTAGTGTTCTATCATTGGCAAAGCTGCCTAGTTCAGGTATAACTGATATTACCAATATATAAGTTTTTGTGATTTATATTACAAAGTGATACAAATTACTGTAACTCATACGTACGTCATAACTACATTTTCAAACATGTAAAAAATCTGCCAACAGTCTAAGCGCAACTTTAATAATTTTTCGGCAGAAATTCGGAACGCGTTCAATTCTGAGATGCGTTGTAGATTACTATGTGACTGAAAATCTAGCAAAAAGTGTAAAACTTAACCACAAAATGAGCCGTTTATTTTGAAAGTGGGGCAAGTGCATTTTTAAAAAAAACTGAGATAATGATGATAATAGATAAAACTTACTAAGATCTTTCTATCTGTAAGTAATTTGGAGTCAAGAAAAAAAATGGACTTGTCCCAGTTTCAAAATAAACGGCTCAAATAACATATGAATTACATAATTGGATCATATTCCGGGATGCAGTCTAGAGATTGTAAAAGGAAAAAATTTTAAAACAAGTTTTATGTGATTATTAAACAAGCCTGTGGAAGTGAAAAGATATTCGATATCTGACCAAACCTGAGAGATATGGCATTTCATGGAAAAGTATGCAACCACTTAACACCCCCTTAGGGGTCAAATTACAAAAAATCATGAAAACACTTTCCAGGCATTCATATGAAAAATTTGGGAAGACCTAGTAGATACGATGAAAACCGAGAAAATATATACATACTACATATATGCATTATATTTTCGCTGATCATTTTTTTGCCCCCTTCCGAACTGCAATGGATTATCAAATTTTGTTTTTGTTTTTTTTTTAGTTGATTTGCATATACATACCGAGTTTCAAATTTCTAGCATGAACCGTTCTATAGGTAGGAAAATCCCGCCACCCCCGTACCATACGACCCCTATACAGAATTATATTTTTCCAACATGCCACTGCACAGATCAATCTAATTACCAAGTTTCAGCTTTATATCATGATCGGTTCTGGAGATATAAACATCGTAACTTTTTCCTTTTCGCACTCCCCCATCCTCACCCTCACCCTCACTCTCATCCCCAAAATTTCTTTCTTGCCAGGGATACTTTTGGTAAAAATATTAAGTTGTTCTTGAGATATGATTTTTTATAAAAGTTCTTATCCCCTCCACTTTCATGCTCCATCGATACAAATAGTATAGAATAATATTATACAATAATGTGGAAAATTAGATCCATTTCGCACTAGGCGTCAGTAAAGTAAATTTAGGCTTATTGTAATTTTACTTTAAATACCATGTAATAATATCCCAGAATAAGGAAGATCGCGAAAATTTATTTCATCGTTTCATTCTTTTCACGATCGTCAGGTTGGTTAAATTAGACAAAGATTTTTGTGCAATATTTGTGTACTAGTTTTCTAATCCGTAACCGTAATGTAATTAGGTATCATTTTAATGCAGTTACATGTATTATCTCATAGCGGTTTTAATTTATGATTTTGTCGTATAATTTTAAATCTGAATTTAATGGAGGCTCTTCCTATATAATAATATATTAATTTTACATAAAAAGTGTTAAATAATTGCATTCTCTGTACAATATTTACCCAACTTTTACTTATTAATTACGCAGGTATTGTGAAATAGTTACACTACTGATGTGTATTGATTACCCACATGTTGTGTAATTATTACAAGTTACTTGTGTACTTTTCCCTTTAATTACACATGCAAGTAATTTTACTATTATGTAGTATGGATGGAAATCAGTTGCCAACTATAATAATGGTAAATTTACTCCAATGTTTCTTAGAGTGTATAGACTGTGAGTATAAACCAGTGGCGACTCGCCGCGAAAAGCTATTTGTGCTGTGCTTTAAGCTTGTGTTTCACTGTATGATCAATGAAAGCTTTCTACAAGCTCGCCATACATTTCACGAAAATATATGCAAAAAACTGAGAAAAAGCGAACAGTGTAACACAAGCTTAAAGCACAGCACACCTAGCTTTTCACGGCGAGTCGCCACTGGTATAAACGCTATTATCATTATGTAATTAAGTTTTTTTCGTGAAATACTATGTAAAATTACAAAGTAATTACAGTAGCCATGTATCTTGATTAAAATTACAGTAACCCGTACGGAAAACTACATCTTAAAACATAGACAAATAAAACTATTTCATGTGAAAAATGAAAAATTAAGTGCCATAATTTAAGTTTATACCACTTATCAATGGAATTTTACATCGGCTTTTACATCGCCTTGCTGTAGCTGAAGAATAAAGTTGCAATCGTGTGTCAATTTATCATTTCTTGTGCGGATATTGCTAAGAAAACATCGCGATTAGTTTATTTTATAATTGGTGGGTAATAACTGCTTAATTTGGTTTAAATGCTACATTATCATATTAATAATGGAAATGATTATTTTTATAATTTATTTATATCTTTTATAAATAAAATAACTGTTAATAACTCAACAACTTATGATTAACATTAAGTATTAGTGTTAGGATTTTAGTTTTCTATGTGACTTCTTGTCTATATTTTACCCTTTAAGTGGTAAAGTCACATATTTGATTGGAATTATAAAATAATTCAATGAAGATAATTTCATCCTCCAAATTGTTAAATTACATATCGTCACCCTTGTGCCAGAGGCACGAAAGTGCAAATTAGTGAATTCAAGTTAAAGCTACATATTTGAAAGTTCGAACTCTTGCTAAAAATCGTTTTACTTTATTTTTAAACTCATTCAATCTCCCCTGATAATTGTTCGTGAAACCACTTCAGATATCACATTCGTGCTTCTGCCATAACTCCTTTGAACAATTTTAAAACTAAATCGAGCTTACATACATACATACTTACTAAAAATAAGCCATAAGCCTTTAAAAATTATGTTTGAAAATCTATATTATACCTATATTATCAGCTGTAAAACCAGCCATATCTAGATTTAAAACTTTAAGATTTTATTCATTTAATAAGCATAATATCAAAGATTTTCCATTCCAACAAATTCCTATTCAGACGCGTCACTAACTGTCTTCCAAATTTCATATTAAGTCCTACAAACAACCACTAAGTTTCAACTTTTTAGTAGATATGGGTTTCAGAATATCTCGATCTTCGCCTTCCAGCGATCCGGACGCATTGTTTATCACCCTATTATCACACAAATTCACCCATTTGACAAGTTTTTTTTAAAATAGCTCCACTATTCTATTTCTATAAGAACTCCGAGCTACGCTAGGAGGATGAGCATTTCGGACGAAAAAATTTGGTTTATATATCCCAATTTATAATCCAAAATTTGGGTTTTAGATCTCACCCTCTCACACGCCCAGCATTCCATAGATGTCCAGTTTAAGGGGCAACCTAATCTATTCATGAACAACTTAATAACTTGAAAGGGTTTGGGAGCTACGAACCTTCAAACGATTTTGTGTGCGGGAAAAGGCGATGTGCGAACAGACGAAAATATGAGTTCAGCTAATTTTATTTTTGTAAAATGAATAGAAATAATAAAGTCATTAGTCCCATACTTAGCGTCACTCTCAAACACGGAAACCAGCCTGCTTAAATCGCACTTCCATTATTTTCAACTCTATGCCTACCAAACTAATTAGGTTTTGATATTTCAGTACTTTCAAATAATTTATCTTGCTTTGAACTTCTTCAATTTCAAATCACATTGATCCCCTGATGTTAATATCTGAATTCGTCCCATTAATATTCACGGCATATTATTTTTGACTCAATAGGAAGCACACTCTGATTTCTTACTTAGCATTTCTAAACCCTTTACTTAAGGACTTTTTTCCCCACTTCAAGGCAGCTCGCTAGCGAAATAAAGCCGATATTCAAATTTCTCAATTTTCCGAACCACGATAAAATCTCGATAACTAATCGAAGGCATTGCGCACTGTATTCATCAGGACGAAGCCAATGCATAAATTTGAATAAAGCCTGGCTTGTAACCGCATCCTGATGACAACGAGGCCCCTATAAATCTTAGTGATGCGCGAATATTAAGATGAAAAGAGGCAAAAGTCTTTACCACAACAACACACTCCACGTGATTATTTGTGCGGCGAGGAGTGCAACGAGGGCGTCTTGAAAGGGTAGCGCGTCGCGATATTAAAAAAGGGATGTGAAATACTACAAGCAATTTTCCCTGTTCAGTGCAACCCTAGGCCAGGACTTGATTCGAAGTTCAACCCCATTTCGGCGTAATTCCGAGCAATAAATTACAGATTGGATTAATGCGGCAATAAAGCGGAATCATTCGAACTGAAGGGCTTTCTGAAGGGGCCACTAAAGTCTTCTCGTTGTTCTTAGGTTGATGGTTTTTCTTTTCGAAAAAGAAAGATCTTGGCCACGGGGCGATATGTGCCCCGAGGGTCAGTTTATAGGAAAAGAATTGTGTCATGATGAAAATGAGGTTTTTTTCCAATTCGGGTGAAAGTGTAGGACGCGCAGTTTCCAAATTGGAGCTCGTTAATGAAATAATTCCATAAATAAGTGCTTTAATCCAATCAAATATGGTAATTTGCAGGCGTTTTGTCGGTTAAAACGGAAATTTTAGGGCGATATGAAATGGGGTGCTGAGTTGCAAAAGGGAGTTTTTTTTGCGAAGTTTGGTAAGTCTGCAGCCTCAATGGGCTTTGCAAAACTCTAGGGACCATTTCGCAAGCCTGATATTAAATTGGACCGCTTTTTACTAAAGTTGATGAATTTCGTCTACCCCCAAAATTCTCCCGCAATGAATCAATTTAATTTCTTTTCGGTTGCATAGACGACAGGCGAATTATTTTATGTGAAAGCTTTTCAGATTCACAGAAAATATAAACGTTCACTAAAATAAATGATTTAAAAAATGTGAAGTGTAAATTCGTTGAAGCGAGTTTGTTGAAGTAATATCCTATTTTATTGATATGGAAAGCTAAGGGCAACATCTTGAAAAGAGAAGGGTCTTAACTGATAAAAACATCGACGTAAGAATTTATTTGGATACGTGATTGTGTCACGTTACATCTTAGTAACAACATTTTCGCAATTTATTTCATGAAATTGAAATTTTGAGAGTTTTGGGGACTTTATTTTGATCGATTATTCTAATCCTAAAGTGAAATTTAGATTCGTCTATGTCTAGAATATATCTGTACCTAAGACATAAAAAATTTATGATAAGTAATTGAGGCCCCTCAATGTATCAAATAAAATGATGAAAAGTGGAAAATTGAGTAATTCTGGATAAGAAATTTTTCAGAATACATAATACGCTATCATGAGGGATTGCAAATTACTGGAATTTTTCCTTATTCCGGTACTTCACTTCTTAATTTCTATTATTTTATCGGAATCGATTTTTTGTAAAGGTAAAAATTCAATTATCCTTGTTCTGGAACTCGCTGGAGGAAAAGTTAACTGCAATTTCCCCAATTTCTTATTCGTGAATTATTCACTTTCTTGAAAAGTTGATAGTTAAAATCCTGAGTGATATAATTACGATTTTAATTTTTAATGTTTTACAAAAAGTACTTGCAGGCAAATTTGATGCCGTCTTTCTCTCGCATTTGATGTGTATATCCATTATTGTGCCCAAAAACATGTGATCTAACAACCGGAAATGATGGTTTTTAAGAAATCGATAAAGAAGTTTTCAAACGAGTCGAGAATTAGGAATTGAATGTGAATCTTATTATACTGGTCGGTGTAAATAAAAATGTGGCGTTTTCTATCTTCAGATTATATTAAAAAATTATAATAAATCTTAAAAGGCTTTTTAGAGGAAAAGTAATCAAAGGAACGATTGTTAGTAGTCATTCAAATATATATATTAGTTTGGGGAACAGACAGTGCAGATAAATCAAAAAGAAATTTGTACAAAGGAGGCTGTTATATGTACTACATATCGTTCACTGCATGTGAAAAATAATAAATGTTAAAGATTTAGTTGAATTGGAAATTCAGTGCAATGAGATACTTCACATATAACCCATTAACGGACCACTGACATGATTCACCTACGGACTATCGACATGACTCAATTACGGATCACGGACAAGATTCACTTACGTAACACTTCAGATCGAAAGATAATTCACTTGCTGTCATAATCGTCACCCATGTGAATCATTAGTGATTCACTTTTTACGTTCATTATTATAAAAGTATCTCAAAAAAGCTCACCAAAAATAAAAAATAAGTTTAATAAACTTTTGAGCGAGTTCAGAAAAAATGAAGAAAATTCGAATAGTGAGAAATAACATAGAAACGTTAGATACTTTTACTTGCTATCATAAGTATCCTATAGAAAAAGTGCGAGCGAGAGATTTAGAAAGAGTTAGTTATCAGTCTGCCCTTGGTTCCAGGATTGGAACAGGATTGGTGTCAAATACAACCGAACCTAGCAAACAAGTCGGTTCGACAACGAGTTACTAGTAAAATCATTAAACAATTTCCGTAGGTGAATTCGCTACATATTCAGTTATTTCTCCAGTGGACTCAGCAGGGTCGTCATTTTCGGGGTGGAGTGAGGTGGGGCAAGGGTGGGATTTAAGAAATAAAAAAATCACTTTATTCAAGCAGGACCACTAGCTAATTTATAGTTTTTTAAAAAGCCCGTATTTCACTAAGGCGAAGGAACTTCAAAGAAAAGAAAATATATTCACCTAAATATTGAAATTCAATTAATATTAATATTCAATTAATATGGAAAATCTGAACTGAATAGAGTTGTATTGTAATAAGGAACCGTAATATAATGAAAGTGCATCAGTAGGTTGATGGGAGCGTGCTAGTCTACCAACCCAGAAATGTAAATTCGAATCGAACTATTGACATCATGGTCCTACGTTAATCCTTATATGCAGGTTTTATAATATTTGTGAGTAGTACCTATCCATTGATTCAATCTTTTCCAAATAGATTCACTAATAGTTCATCTAATACTTTAAATTTACCTTGAACCAAAAATCTATTCTCTAGATAATTCATTTACGAATCCTCAACATTGCTAAGTAGTGATTGGCTTATAGTTCACTAAAGTGTATATGTAGCGATTTATCTACATCTCGATATTATGAAGATTAGGTGATTTATTTTTGTTATTGTAACAATTTTTCAAGGTTCCTAAAATAATCTGCATTAGGTAGAGCGAGAGAGTCGTTGGTAAAATTACTTTAGAGCATTTAATTCGCTCTAGCGATTTAATTTCGAATCATTTACGAATAAAAAAGTTTATTGGAGTGCATTCGAAAAACTGATATACCTACCATTAAGTCTTTAAGCACTTAATCTATAGGTATTATATTTTAGCATAAACTGCATTAAATGCTTAGAAAATCTTACATTAATTAGTTTTACCAGCAGACATAGCACGATCCTTAAACAATTACAATTTACCGACAGGATGCTTTTACTTTGTACATCTATGAGGACTAAATTAGATCGCAGTGTCAGTTTTATCAAATTCACTCTAGCGTCAAATAATTTTTTGTTCAATAGAACTACTTACCCCACTAATAACATCAAAATTTTTAAATCCTAGCTACCTTTTCGATACGCCATGAAATTCACAGTACAAGTACTAAAAAAGTCTAGTTCACGTAAATAAATTACCTAGGACACAGAGATATAGATAACGGAGACGGCAAGACGCCGCTTCTGTATAAAGCACTTTGAAGCATTTTGATGCAAAATCGAGCATTTTGATATGGAGAGTTTCATGCCAGGTGGTAGTGAAATGCAATTAGAAGCCTTTAGCCTAGTATTCAAAGGTTAGGCTTTTTTCTTTTTAAGACCGGAGTATAACATACAAATGAGTAAGATGCTGATAGCAGCATAGTGAATATCGCCGGTCCTTTGCGAGAAATCGTCCGGCTTCAACACAGTCGCTGCTCGCCATCTTCACTACATATAATATCTCTATGCCTAAGTGAATTGTAAGTGAATCATTTACGAGTAGATGGACATGAGACATGTACCTTTTTTCATGAATTCTTTCCAAAGTAATATTTTTTTCACCAGCAGTGAAAATTTGGCTAGTTTTCAATAGATATTCTTCCAATCCGCTCTATGGGTAACAAACATTTGGGGTTGCACTAAAGTTAAATAATCTTCTAATATCTCATCTGTAGCATTGAAACATAATACAAAAAATATAAATAACCTTTTAAGTTAACTCGATGCAAAAGACTTTTTTTGATAACTTAAAGTCTAGGGCCTCCCCTAAAAAATCGAAAGCCCACGTCCATTTTCCTGCCAAATTGACACAAAAAATAACCCTTGTGGAATATCCCATAGTGGATTCCCATCTAATATCCTTCGAACATGCCACCTTCTCATAGTTGGGATGCCACTTTCAATTCAATTGTCACCGTGATATCCCCAAAGTGGCATAAAGCACGCACAACTTTCTAAATCCTTATACAACACAACGATACCATTATCCAAGGATGGACCAGGAACCGAAGAGTATATCTTCCATTTGGCGTTTCCTTTCCTCTCGTTTGAAGCGTCCCGTTGGGCCATGAAATAAAACTCGAAGGCACGAAATCGCTCCCTCACGAACTATAACTATTTCCGGGAATTATCCCTAATCCCTTGAAACGAGCGGCGAAAAATTCATTTCGGTTCGTAGTTTAAATTTTACTTTATTGGACGAAAACGCAAAGAAAATGGAAAATTCGACAGGCTGAAGAATTGTTCGTCGGTTTGGTATTTGATCCTTGAAGTATCTCGACAGTTGAAGTAGGTTGGAAGGGTAAGGGTTTATCTTAAAAGTTACAACACAATAAGAAAGTACTACGATAAACGATACAATATAATATGAGGGCCTTAGTGGGTCACAAAATGTGCTTTCCGGATGAGTTCTTGTGAACTAATAACGAGTTGGTAGGCAGTTTTGATAAATTACATTCTTGAAGTCCTTGAAGAGTTCCGTGAAGTGGAAAATTTCTTAGGGATGGAAAATTTCTATTAGAATAAGACTTTGATGTATTCAGTTAGTCCAATGAGAACCAATAACTAAAATATTGCCAGAAACAAATTAAGCTAATCACATGTTACTTAAACAAATATGTACCATTGTCAGGTTGTAGAAGGGGTATCGACTATGGTTCGACACAGCAAGCTTCATTCAAGGAGTTTACGTCTCATGCGGCCAAGTTTTCCACGAGGAGACACCTGGGAAACGCCAACTCATAAAGCTTACTGGCTGAGGTTGGTAGGCGAACTCTCTTGGGCGCTATAGACCGGTAGCTTTCAGTCCTTTAATGTCAGGGAGAAGGTATTATAATGTGTTAGGGCTCCAGTGCTGACAGAAGTTTAAGTAAGTCCAATAGAAATATGGACGAATCATGGATGACTCGATGAAGAAGGAAACTCTGGTAGGGATATCTACCCAAGCGTCAGTAAGAGGTGTAGCTGCGACAATCGGTGAGAGCTCTGGTGTGTCGGAATCCCATGTGTCGCCCGTGGCTACAATAAAATTAAGTCAACTCGTACAATTACGAAGAATGCTGTAAGTCGTGCGGATAGTAGCACAAGGTGCCAAGACTGCAAACGAAGAGGAGAAAGAGAGTTTCTTAAGATAAAGGTATAGTGGATATCAAGGAGCAAACAAGTTCTGAGTCCAATCCTTACGGGAAACCCGTAGGGCAGTCTCTCAATACAAGACAGACCTTACTGATTTAAGTGTGATGGGAGGCTTGGTGACTGAGAAGACCTTACTCGAAATGAGATGAGGAATCTGCGTTTCCTTGGCCCAGCACAAATCCAAGAGTAAAGCTTAAAAATACTGCAACAAAGTTGAGGAGGAAGTTAGTGAGAAGTTAGCTGGCAAAAAGCAGAGGTCGACAGAGGAGTACCCACTTCTTTCATTGACCAAAAATTCTTTGACAGATCAAGCAGCACTCGCAAAGAAGGCATCTACGTCAGTCACTAAGGAACGGTCAATGGCAGATGTCTTTAAACAGCACCTAATAGAAGGGCTCGTCGACCACAGTAACCAAATTAGAAGGATAATCTGTGGAAATAAGACTACTCGAAGAGCTAATGCACATATGTAGAATAATTTGGACGAACGTATTTCTTCGTTCGATGGAGCAACGACGAGCTCGAGCTTGAGTAGTGGATGTAAGAACCATCAATACCATGACATAATTCTGGGTTGGTGCAGGGCTAGAGTTAGTTTTTAAGATCACTAATACCTACCCTCCCTAAGGCAGTGGTATTCTTCCCGAATGTACTTCCCGCAGAGACTGCACTTAAGCTGCTCCAGAGGCAGAATTCCGACGATCCCACGGATGACTGGAAAGTAATAAAAGTAATTGAATTCCTCCCCTCTGATTTTTTTTGTGTTTCTCCCCATCCTATACTGACTGGACTATCAGTATTAAAGGCTGACCACTAAGTTCAGTTCGGTGCTTTAAAAAAAAGTCAATCCACCACTGCAGATAGTGGTACAGAAATTGTTCGTCTAGATTGACGAAAAGGGCGAAATTTTGCTTTATCCTCGCTTTGGAAAAAATGGCCTAAAATATCGGGAGTGTTTACTTCAAGACTCAAGAAACAGACGGGCAGACAGACGGACAGTTGAACAGACAGATAGTAGGATAACAGATGGACAGACTGACAGATGGATCGATGGACAGAAAGACAGATGGATAGAGATCCAGATTCAGATTCAGACATTTTTATTAGGACTATATAGTTACATTACATACAATAAGTGATGAAAAATAAGCTTGACAGCGACCTTTATGTCAAGCAGCCTTGACATGACTAATGCCGACCTTGGCCGAGACAGATGGATAGATGGACAGACAGATCGATGAACAGATGGACGGACTGACAGGCGGACAGGCGGACAGGGAGACAGACGAAAAGATAACTGATGAACAGATGGACAGACGGGCAGATGGACAAGCAGACAAACGGATAGATTGATAGACGGACAAATAGATAGATGGACATATGAACGGACTGACAGGCAGACAGGCGAAAAGATGGACAGACAACCAGACAGACGAATGAATGGACGGACTGACTCTGATAGACAGATGGACAGGCGGGCAGATGGACAGACAGACAGACGGACAGATGGATAAACGGGCAGACAAATGAGTGGGTGGACTGATTGACTGACAGATGGACAGTCGAATGATTAACTGACAGATGACGGATAGTAAATGGCTTTGGAATTTTTTGTAACCACTGCGAAAATAGAATAATACTTAACTTTTTTTCGTCCGGACACGATTTAATCGGAAGAATAAAAAGAACTTCTTGGAACTGTGATATCTGTGCTAAAATCATTGACACGTATCTACAACTCCAAACTTAGTGACATCACAAAAATCCTAAACAAATCTGAATAAACTAATAAAACCCAAAAATATAAAATGCAAGCCATAAACATATACAACTAAAATCAACTAACTTCCAAAGGAGCAACTTCAAATAGACCTCATAAAATAAGAAACTTTAAGGTGCATCCCGCAAAAAAAAACCTATGTTAGCACCTCGAGCCACACATAAACATTCCGTTTAAATTGCTTTTACACCATTAAACGTTGGTGAATTTTATATGGTCGTTACCGTTGTTATGAATTGCTTGTACCAATGTAGAAGGTCCTGTAATTTCAGTGTATACGTGGTATGGATAAAAAAATAAATGGACTTTGACCTCTTTCTCACCTGGTACAAAATTGCTGCACAACATGCACCTTACATAAGTTGAACTGAATACAGAACCTCCCTCCTGAATTCGATTTGGTGTTGTAAAGCTAAAAAGAATTCAGTGGCCAATAACGCTAAGGACGTAATCAGTACGGACAGAATCCACATACTCGTCGCTACTATGAAGTTGTTTTGATTCAACACTCGTCTCTATGATAAAAATCAGCAAAACGAAAAGAAGACGAAGCAAACAAAGGTATAAGGAGACCACTTCAGAATACATTCGAATACTTGTACGAGTATATGCACGGTATGGCGGGTCACCATATTCCGAACGAATCCGGATTGTTTTCATACCCCCCATACTCGAATTCCGGGCCAGACATAGTGGAAGCGTTTTAGGCTATCTCCCCGAGTATTTGGCTCCACTAGTACACTCTGTGTATATTACGAGTCCAATAAAACGAACAGAATACACGATGCCGAGAAGCTTTGCCAAACGAGCAAGGGACTACTATATAGTGTAGTAGTTGTGAAGGATTCGAATGCATTTTCACATGCCGCCCCAATTTTCCACATCCTTTTCTTCGTAAGCCAGCAAAGCCAGCACAATAGTAACCGAACTTCCTCGGAACTTTGGTCCGAAATTTATGGCCACCAGCCACGTAATGAGGATTCTCTGTGATGTAACAAAAGGACTTATTGCAAAATAATCGCGATTCGGTCGTTGACTTACGTCCTTAATGTTATTGCACATCCTTGAACTATCGCTTTGCAGTGTGTCAATGTGCCTACGCTAACCGCTGCTCCAGAAGCAATTGTATTTTATTCTGGAGATTATACGAAAAGTTTTAATGATAAAGGACAGGAAATGAATCATGGACATCTGGCTAATTATTGTCACCCTGTTTTCGAGTGTATCACTAAGATAATTGCATAGTATAAGGCAAAAACAAGTTGTGGTTGGCGGCATGTTATATCACAACTACATAACTAATTAGAACTCCGCTAGCTCTGCAACGGAGCCAAGGTTCAGGATGAACCCATCTGTAATGCCGCTTTGTCCTGCACAGTCCTGAGAGCGAAACATCAACTTGAAGCCACAATTGAAATTTTCCAGGAAAATCATGCACAGACCAACTTCGTGGACTTTCCTCTTTCTATAGCCTGGAGAAGGTAAACTTACCCAGTATACTTGGTCTTTTTTTTTACTTCCTGAATGGTTTCAAGCAAAGCAGTAGACGGGCTTGAAAATTTTCCTTTTTGCATCTTATAATTGGGAACAGACGGAAAACAGGATCACTCATTTTACGAAAGCATGAATCTCCTTCTTCATTGGACACTAAATGGAAATCTTGTCAAGGATGAAGGACAATTGAACGACAGTGCGGTGAAGGTGAAAGTAGAAACGGTTTTGGTTCCATCGTCGTAAGTAAACACAATTATGCGGTAGGCCGAGTTACAAATACCTTTTCGTATATTCTGTTGGTAAGTTATTTGATATGTCTCCATATTGTATCTTGTCCTCTTTTCCTAATTGTTAATTATGCATACCGTTCTTTGTATAGGGAGTAGCTACGAGTTAAAATAAACAGACCGCTGATTATACTCATATCATTCATTTCCTTGTGTAAACGGAGTGAATGTTCCATTACAGAACGCAGACATTTAGAAGGTGTGTTCTTTCACAGTGGAGAGCAAATTAACATAGGTATATGGAAAAAACAACAATTCCACCTTTGAGCGTTCAGTAGGGTATCTACACATGATAATTAATTCAGAATCTAACACCTAGAGTACGCTGTCATGTAATGTGTTTCTTATACTTGACTTATGTCGAGTGAAATTTAAAGATTTAAACAAATCTGAACCAAATATCGGCAAGACTAAGCCTTCAGTTGTACAGGTGCAGGAAGACATAATACGAGTCCTACAGGCTACCGAACCATGTCGTATTTCAAACGGAAATCTTTCCAATACTTCAGGCTTGCAAAAATATTGAAGCAAAGGTGTATGCAATAGAAGACATCACTATTTGCATTGACAGCCACGCAGCCATCAAGGTCCTAAGTTCGAACACAACACATTCAAAACTAGTTAATCATTGTCGTGGCATTCTTAATTCTATCCGATGCCAGGTCAATGTGGAATCCAGGGGAATGAGTCAGCCGATGAACTCGCTCGAGCAGATTCCAGTCTAACCTCCCTAGTGGAAGACCAACATGCTATTTCTATCGGATCCATAGAACAGTCTATCCACTTACTACGCTTACTAGGCTTGTGTAGTTCGCGAACGAACTAAGTTTTCCCATAACTGCAATGAAGGAACTACAGTCAGTTTTCATTGCCGTTCGTTGATGTTCTACTACATCTACTTTTGTTTTTGGGTCATCATCTTCAACTAGATCTACTGTTTTCGCAATACTCAACTACTCAACACTGAACTCCCCTGAAGTAATGAACTTTGAACTGAAACAACGAACTAGTTCGGGAATCGCAAATGACCGCTCACTACGGTAAACTAAAACGCGTAAGCCTAACGCTTACCCCTGTAAGCGAAGAGAGGGGATTGATGGTCAAACTTGACCACATGCTCAATATCCTTGACCAGAATATGATCACGGGAAAAGCAAGTTTACCTTTGGCCTGAGCAGGAATGATACTAGCACACTATTCGAAGTGCTCGGAGGGCACTGCCTGATCGGTAGACATGCTGGACGACTAGGTGTCGAGGCAAATGCTCTTTGTCTCAGGAATTTTCTCTCAGGAATTTTTCACGTCCTATGCGAATGTCCGGCTCAACCGGTAACGCGCAAATGGAACCACACATTTCCACGATGACCTTTGTTCTATCGATAAGGGGATACGATTACCATAGAAAGATCTACCAAATGGTTTTAGGTTCCATGAGTACTCATACTCCAGCCAGGTGCACTACGGATGAACTTAACGTCTAAGTGAAGGAGGATGATGTCATCACCACCCCATACAGGTACCACACCATACCATAGTATTCAGTTGAAAGATTTAAGTTATGATGGGCCCAGAAAAGAGAGTATTCATCCAGTAGCTTAGTTTTGAACTCAGTCCGCAGTTCTTGCCGAAAAGGCTCATGCAGGTTCAGAAAGAGATTCTGGCCTTTACAAAAACTTTGTCCAAATGAGCATTCAAAGTAAGTTTTTCGTCCAGGATGACTCCTAGAAACTGGGCCTCAGTAGCGTACTCTAGAGATTCTCAGGTCTAGATACCTTGTACTTTCACCTTCTCTTGGTGAATACAACAATTGTGCTTTTCATTGGGTCTGTTTCCAAACATGCTTTAGTACAACAGTTTGCTACCTGGTTTTGTGTACTTTGAACTAGCTAGCTTGAACTAGCCCCGTTTCTCCAAATTTACCTCTAAGGACTGCAAGGTGAGCTTAAGCCTGTACCGTGATTCTAGATTTGGTTAAGTCCTGATCCTGGATGTCCAATGCTAAGTACCAGAGGTTGGGTGTTAGTACCCCGCCTAGTGGACTGTCTTTTGCAGCTGCGACTGATGAGTGGACTGGTGTCGAAGTCATTTTTCTTCCTTCTAGCATGGTCTTGATCCAACTGCAGATCTTTGGCTCAAAACACTTGCTTTTGTGCAACATAGAACCTTACTCCAGGATATGGGAATGTAGACCCATGCGTGGCTTGCCCAGAAAATGGATAATAGTGTTGGTTGAAGGTGGTTCATTCTTCTTTGCAACCAGGGCGGACTGAAAGAATGGTTCAGTTATACATGAATTCGACACAGTCGTGTACACTAACGGTTTAAAGATGAACTGCGGAGTCGGACCGGGAGTTTTCTCAGACACACACTATGTGGCAAAATCTTACCGGACTACGCTAGCTTTTTCTAGACGGAGATACTGGGGATCAGGGAGGCTTGTCGGACTTTGTAGCAAGACACTACGCCACAGCGAAATGTTGTAGTCCTCACTGACAGCCAAGCTGCAATCAAGGCCTTAGATTCGGCTACTACATCCTCTAAAATCGTGGAACAGTGCCGAGAAGAGCTAGCCTACTTAGGAAGTCAAGGAAAAGTTACTCTGCTTTAGGTCACAGGACACAGCAAGATGAACTAGCTAGTTAAGGTTCTGCTCTTCAGGGATCTCTAGTAGAATCAGTTCAGACTGTTTAACGCCAAATATCCACCCACTTTCTCACAAACTTCAGATGGAGAGGATAGACCAACTGTATCATATCTAGGAAGATATAGCCATCCTACTGCCGAAGCAGAACAGATGAACTCTTGAGTAGGAGCCGTGTGGACGTCACCAGAATCACAGCAGTCAGCACGGGACACGGCCCGATCGGCGACCACACGGCTAGACTGAATATTCCCTTTAACGTCAATTGCCGCAGCTACAAGGAAGAAGGAAACTGTTACCCACCTGTTTTGCGAATGTCCAACCCAGCAAGAGCCAGACTTCGCACACTAGGCAAACTCTTCTTTAATAACCTTGATGAGATCTTGAAAAACAAGATTAGATAACTAATTACCTTCTTAAACAACCGCAGATGGATATTATAATCGAACAGGCCCGTGCGCATAGGGGGATTGGGGGTTCAAAACCCCCTTCTTTTTAGGGTTCAACCCCCCCCCCCTCCTCCCACTTAAAAGGAGGCCACTTAAAAAATGGACTCAGTCGAAAATTTAGCATAATACCTCAAAGGGTTTTGAAAAAACTGCTGATTTCACTATATCTTACGATTGAACGATTAACTATGTAGTAAGGCATTTATACCCAAATATAATTGTTCCAGGGGCATTCTTCTTATTTGTACAGAAACTTAGAAGTTTACTTACCTGGAAAAAAGTTACTAATTTGCAGCATAATACCTACCGTGCCAGTGAACAAGTAACTAAACGTTAATACCTTAATTCCGAATTTCATTGAACGTATTCATCAAATTTACGAAATCATGCGGCCGAATGAATTTCAGTTTTCGCTCCAAGATACCCCAATGTATGCTTCCACTTGATTTACTCCCAATCCCAAGTGTCTAAGATCATAGCTCACAAGGTCTATGCAATATCCAATTATTGATTTCACTTGCCTTTCCTCGCACAGTAGTGTGTGGTAGTCTATAATTTCGAGGGCCATGTCACAGGGACTGCAGTGACAACGTAATTAGCTACTTGAGTAATTGGCGAGCAGATCATCTAAACTATCTTGAGGAAATTTATTTCATGTCTTCGAAAATATAATCCTTTAATCTAGACAGTTTTCCACTCGTAACGGAAGAGGAGCTTTTATTGTTTTTCCAAGCCATTGCTAGCTCAATGGACCCTTGGATAATCCGAATGTATGGTTTGTTTATTTGGAAAGATGCCGAGACTCTAAAAATTAACTTTGAGACCGTGCAAACTGCGGAAAGTACTTCACATCAATTAGACAACCGAATCACTTTCTCTTTGCTATAGTTTGCTCGAAATTCTTAATAAAAGAGGAAGACATTAACGAGTCTTGCCTTATTTTGTGTATAATACTTGGCACTTCTCCATAGACAACGTATTCGAGTACTATGCCAGAAACCAAATGTCGTTCTGACAAACCATTAAGAAAACATTTCATCTTGCTCGGTTTTGGGGATTTGATGGCGGCCATAGCCAAGTGCTTCGTATAAAATAACAATGTCAAATGAAACTCAGTAAAGGGATGCTGATGAATATGCAAATCGCAAGACAATTCCGAACGGATTTTCTTGCGATAATCGAAATCCTGACAATATGGTCGTCCGGTCGACTGCAGCACTATCCATTCACCTGTTAGTGGCAGATTGCACCGGACAAGGACTTCACTTGTCCGATTTCAATGCAATTTTTTTGCGCCTCGAATTCGAACTCAGTGGAACAGAGCTCGGAATCTGATACGATACGATTCCGTTCATTTTGAAATTCAGAACGGATCCGTTCGTTTCGATTCGACAAAGTTTTAATCAAACCGGTGGCAACAATAGACCATCGTTTTCGTATGTGGGTCATGAAGCCTCATACAAAGCACAAAAGTAGGAATTCATGAGGAAATGGAAGTGACATTATCTCGCATCCTTTCGTTCCTTTCGTTCTGTAATTCAATTCGGAGCTGAAACGGAACCAGTGCATCATATGCATATGAATGAAAGGATCTCAGTAGGTGGTATTCGTATTCTTAAGGGGTGGTACTGAACGCGCTCGTATACTGGTGGCGTTCAAAGAAGACTACTCACTTTTGTTGAGATATGTCTTTCGCACTCCCCTCGTTTTCTCGAATGCACCAGCTGCGAATGTAATAAAAGTAAAGGAGGGTAACGTTGAAAGGAGCCAGAAATTGTGTCACGTAGCGCCAGTCATCGTCCCATTAGCACACAACAAGAAGTTGTAAATTTTTTTTTAAGGGGGCGTATTTCTAGGCTTTTGATATCAGGTAATTATTACACGGTACAAGAAAAAGCCTGCACTTCTAGCACTTTCCTTGATTATTTCTCCCTAGTCAATTTACGTACGTTTTCAACAAATTAGTTGACAAAAGCATTGCTAAAAAATTATATTTAATACATAATCAATAAACTTAATGAAGCTATATAGGTATATTCGAAGAATTTCAGTATTTCATTCGGTATGTACATATGCCTTAAACGATCATAAAAACGCTGAACAGGCTTTAATTTTATCGTTGACTACTACAGAGTGAAAACTGACGCCGCCGGACAAAGTCAAGCAGCACGGAATAAACAACTACTCAGGACGGAATAAACACCGTCGGAAGCGTTTACTGCAACATATTGTGTGTGGGTTGTGCGGTTTGTGTTCTCATGATATCGTTGCCAAACTTAATCATATACATACTTTATGTTTATACAGAGCACCCAGCTGTCTTTCATTATTCCTTCAATGGCGACTGCTCTAAAGAACTAAGTTCCATGGCGATTTAAGTTTATTCCGAGACACTCAAAGTGCAGAGCGTTCCAACAAGTACGTCCTCAAACTCACCTTAGACCGGACACTCAAGTATACTTTTACGTAATTATTTTAATAATACAGTATTGTTATCGATTTAAAAAAAAGTTTGCAACCCGGAAAATTTTTGTTTACACGTTTCAGTACTAGTAACTAGATACGAAAAAAGCAATAAGAAATTTCAGTCCGTCTGTCCGCCGTACGTCTACTGGTGTACGCAAAATCGTTTGAAGGATCCTAGCTCCCAAGCCTATTAAATTAAATATTTTTAGATTGGGTAGGCCCCTTGAAATGAATATATTTTGAAGGGTGGGGGTATTAGGGGCGAAGTTGGAGAAGCGTTTTAGACCGAACATTTTGGTTTCTAGATCTCAGCTAGGAAGCTGAAATTTGGAATTTGTTTTTCTTTTAATAGTGGACTAATTTGCAAAAAAAATTGCTGATATGGGTGAAGGGTGTGAGAGGAAGGGAGGGGGAAATAATGCGTCCGAAACGCAACAAAGCCGAGATCAATATCTTCAATAATTCATATCTCCTCAGCAGTTGATGTCACAATATTGAAACTTAACTAGTATATGTAGGTACACTAGGAGAATAGAGCGGAATCAAATTTTTGAGTGCAAGCTGTGACATACGGGGGTGGGGGTGAAAATTTTTAGGTTACGATATCTCTTGAACCAATTGCACTAGAAAAATAAAGTTTAGTTTGTGAGTAAAGGTTAATAAATGGAGTCTGCTGAAATCAAAATTTTTTAAGGGGCGGAGGAGCATGAAAGTGGAGGGGATTCGCAAAAATTCACGTCTCATGTCTCAAGAACAGTGTAAGATATATGCTTAACATTTTTACCAAAAGTAGGGCTAATAAACCCTAGCAGAAAAAAAAATGTTGATGGTGTGGGTGTATTGGGTGAGAGTGTGGGAGGGTGAAAAGAAAATATATTTGATTTTTATATTTCGAGAACCTATAATGAAAGCTGAGTCTTGGTATTTAGATAGAACTATAACATGTTGCATGGCATGTTGGAAAAAGTTAAGTTTGTAGGGGTAGTATGGTATGAAGGTAGGGGTGTTTCTCCTAACTAAAAAGTTGAAACTCGGTTTGTATATGTAAATCCACTAGAAGAGTAATTCCGATTTAAAAAAAATTCGAATATCCATTGGTGTTCGGAAGGGGGTGGGCAAAACAAAAATCTGAGAAAATGGAATGCATGTATTTTCACGATTTTCATCATATCTACTAGATCTTCCCTAATATTGAATTTGTTTTTATTTTACAGATTCTTCGTATGAATACCTAGAAAGTGTTTTCAAGATTTTTTGAAATTCAACCCCTAAGGGGGTGTAAAGTGGTTGTATATTTTTTCATGAATTCAGCTATATCTCTCAGGTCTGATCGGGAAGCAAAGTGAAGTTGAGGTTTTGCAGGTACCACACAAAAGTCTTTAAAAAAATAGGAAATAATAGTAACTGTGTTCAATCTTCGGTAAACCCCACGCGGATAAGTATTTGAGAGTTGTTGTTTTACGTTTTCGTGCATTGGATAGGTTTTATTGATTTTTCGGATGCAATCCCGAATAAAACAAATGAATTATCGCAAAATGAAGGGAATTGAATTCAGTTTTAATTTTGAACAAGAATATGAGTCCTGTTTCTCCTCTTCCACCCTCTTAAAATTTTGTACATATCTCCATCTGTCCTACATTTAAATTGTCTTTCATATCACGTTTTCTGAGGTATTGAAAGGGAAAGAGAAATTGAACCCACAATACAGTGGCTCAACAGCAACTAATCTACCTTTGGTCTTCACTTAACCTTACGGATATAAATTAAACTGAGGTAAATTTCATTCTAAACAAAATCTGGGCCGAATAGATAACGGTAAACAAAAATTTACTATGTTAATTTGCATTTCAATAAGGAGCAATACAAATCAATTAGCACCCCTTGAGCAGCCATAATCGCTCGGCTCGGGTATACAACAAAAACTTGATAAATAGTCGAATTGCCATTATCCAGGAAGACGCCAGAGTATCATTTTGGCGTTGTCAGGGACTCATTTTGAATAAAATATCCATTTGTCATCATCTCACGCCTTATCGCCCAATCCAATTAAATCGAGGCCTCCGGCCCAATGTTGCCAACGACATTTATCAGTTTTTACCACGTCTCTTTCTAAGGTTTTTTCATTTCGACGTAGGATTAATAGAACTTCGGAAAATGGAAGGAAGTTTGTTCTGTAACACTATCCATCTATAACATTATTAAAGTGTTCGTTTCATATATGCACGTGTAAGTAATTCACAGTTACAGTGAACTAGGACTTCCAATTTAGATGTTATTAAAGCCTGTTTAATTAAATTAACCTGCATTCGCTTTGAACCACAATCAAATTTGAGTGGAAATTCATTACTTTAATTTGTGGTATTTTGGAAATAAATTATGCAAATTTGAATTACAGAAGAATTTAACATCATTGAAAAACATTTTCAATATTTTTCTCTGAATTTTATTGAAACATATTTGTATTAAAAGAGTTACAATTAAGCAATTGCTACCATTAACATTGTGTATTTTAAAAAGTAGTGAAACATGTAACAAGAAGAAAGGAGCTTCAGATGTTACTTCACTATCTTTTAATACAATGAAAAATGGTACAATCATATATTGTATTTACGGCTAGTAGCCCCGAGAAGGACAAACAAAATCAGTATTTCTACAGTATCCATCACAGGAGCGATTTAAAAGTAGTTTGCCAAACAATGCAGTCAAACCACTTCCAATTTGGAATCAAGACACTCAAAACTTCATATCTCCTGAACAGTCTGATGAGATTTTGAGCTTTTTTTAATTCAACAGGCTAAAAATTAAATACAATGGCCGCTATTCACAGTCGTCATAAAGTTGGCTTTAAGTAAGAGCTGACTTTAGTGTCTAGTTAATAAAATCAGCTTTAAATTAAAGCCAACTTTATTACGACTGTGAATAGCGGCCAATGTTTTTCGATATTCAACACCTAAGGGTATGCAAAGTAGTACATACATTTTTACGAATTCCATCATATCTCTTAGCTCCGATCAGATCTCCTGTTAGTTCTTAACCAGCGCGGGTGTTGAAGTCAAAAACTACAACACCGACCCTGTTTTGTCTCACTTCTCACCGAATTTCTGGCTTCAAAGCACTTTATACATATCCGGTGTCTTATCGTCTCCAGTAGCTCTATGGTTCGTGTGCACGATAGCTCAGGAAGCCTTTATAAAAGAAGTAGAGATTTTTACTATATACTAATAGAATCTGCAAAACCATGCTACTTTGAGAAACACATACCAACAAAAACTCCTTACACGTGTTCACGAATATTGACCAATATAGTCTTCTGACACTTTTAGTTGTATTTTGCCACATATTTGTTTTTAATTGGTTAGAGTTATCATAGTATAGAGCAGAATATACACATGTATTATTTAAATAAATTATTATTATTATTTAAATTCTATTGTCAACTTTATTTTTAGTTTAAAAATCTGTTATAGTGCAACCCAGTTATAAAGTACCTTGAGTAAAACGTTATAACCGATAGTACGTTATAACCAACATAAAAACCTTTCAAATTTATGTATTGGGATTGAAAAAAGGTGCTCTATTACCGAAAGTACGTTATAAAAGTGCTCTTTATAAGCGGGTTGCATTCTATTCTATTGGTTTTTTTTAATAATACAAGTACTGTAAAGCAGGTGGGTGGTTACTTTTGTATTTTACGCACCTGGTTATAAAACTTAAGCTTATTAGTTAAAGTTTACAGAGCACAAATTAGAACCTAAGAGGTATCCCGAATGTTATTGTAAATGTTTTCTTCGACCGAGTGAATGGCAAATTAGACAGATGAATTGGCACATTATTTCTCAGAGTAATTAATATTAATTTTCAGGAATCATGCGCATAATATATTTGAGATACCGGCCTTACAGTGCAAAAAATTGTAATTACACATAAATTGAAATAAAGAATGAATAGTGATTAACAAAATTCGTACGTTAGCATACATATTGAATGACAGCAGAAAGAATCTTGAATTTGTAAATTCATTTCATATATTTTTCAAAGGGTAATGTGTTTTATTTACAACTGATCATAATCGCACTTAGTAGTTAGTTCTGAACTGATTCTGTTTTTCAGTACTGCAGAAAACTGTTAAAATTGATACCAATTTCTTGACAAATCTCTGTATTGTGGTATGACTGAATGAAACTTTGAATTTATGAGATTTTGAAGTTCACTACAGATTTACGCTTTAGATACAAATATTAAATTATTAAAAAAAAAATGTGAACAGGAAAATTAAGTAGGACTTTGAAATTTTTTGGGATTTTTTTTCCGATTTATCTTCATCAGTATTTCAATATCTTTCTGACTTTTTTTTTTTAAATAAGTGCTGTGTCAGTACTGCAAACAATGATTGAAACCTCATTATGTACTATGTATGTATTTCTTTATCAACCAGACATCATTGGACAGTCTTGGTACAGTCTTGATATTGCGGCATTTTCTACATATTGAGCCATTTCTCGGTTGTACGTTTCTTATTTATTTTGTTGGTTTACATAATTGCAGAAAAAATCAATAAATGGGAATGAAAATAATAAATATGAACAAAGTGCTGCAGAAAACCACATAAAGAACAAATTTCTTTTATTATTTAGCAATTTTTCAATCAATACGGTATCCATGCAGTACTCAATTTGTAATATTGATACGGTAACTATGTTCAATACTGAAGGAATTTAGCTGAACAAAATTCAGTCAGTAATGAATATATTCCGAATACTACATGCAACAAAAGTGCAGAGAAATATATTTCAAATAATCTATGTCTATATTGTTATTAACTAATTACATCCTGCGCCTTGTGTTTGTAGGTTTGAGAAATAAATAGGTACTTAGTTTAGCCTACGTCTTATAAAAATTCAAGGAAAAAATAAATTGATCAATTAGGTAAAGAATGTGTCCGTGAGTACAGTCTAAGCACGCAGCAAACGACTGCCAGAAAACAGTATTGACATATTGAACCCCTTTCAACCACTAAAGACGTTTATATACTGAACTAATTTAGCATCGTTTAAAATTTGAAGAATTCGTAATAAAAATAAAATCACACCCAAGGGTTGGCTACAGAAAAATACAATTTCACCAATCCTGAGATATTTTATTGTAATATAGTAAATCAAAGTTGGTGGTATGTACTGGATATTTCAAAAGCACTTGATAAGAATAATGGCATGACGCCCCTTTCCCCTATTGGACGTGTTTCGTCTTCCTGAATACATAGTATCTAATATTTATAGTTTTTTTTACCAAATCATCAATTATATGTTGTAATGGAAAAGTTGACTTTTGAAAAAAAATTTGGTGTCTCTCAAGACTATATACCTATGTAGATATAATCTAATCTATTTCTTTTTTTTTTTTTTGATTTCCATATTAATCAATTTTCTATCCTCATCTTAACCCAATTCATAGCTTCGCGGTGACAATATGCTCAAACTCCTCAAACTTCTGCAGAGCTATTACCAAAGAGAGTTCATCTTTGAACCGTCAGTGTATATGCCCAGACCATTCTTCCTTTCGCCCTGGCTGGGAACAGCAGCAAACTTCTTCTTGAAGTTCCGAAATAATGAAATAATGTTGGAGTACTAGTTATGGAATAATCTTCTTTTATACCTTATTATTCCATGCCTGCTACCATGGCAGAAATCGATCAGTTTCCACTGACAGGAACAGCAATGTCCCAATACCTAACTGGAAAGCGGAGAGAAATATTCATTTGGCCATCGAGAAAGCTCTAGACTCAACACATGCAGTATTTAAACGTATCTAAAAGCTTGCATAGACACAGTTTTACTACGGTGAAGCGAAATGATGATCAGTTTTTGCGCGAAAGTAATTGTAAAGCGATTTCGAATGGAAACAGCATTCAAGTAGCGCTCAAGAAGTACATAAAATCGGGCAACGATGGTTGTAGTACGATTATTGAATTAAATTGTATCTTTCGATTTTTAACGAATTGTGTTTTATGTAAGATCGCGATGAAACCCTTGGTTGCAACATTATATTCTCCTAGTGAATATAATTGGTTGCAATTCAAAGTACATATGGGTCGTTCATGAGTGAACTGTTCCAAAAGAGCAGTTCATTGAAGTGCGTAAGTGAAATAACTCACTCCTTTTGGTGAACTGTAGTTCGTTTCGCCACGTGACACACTTTGGAAAGGAAGTAGTTCCTTTGCGATGTGAACCTTGAAAAGGAATGAGTGCCTTTCGAAGTGAGGACATTTTTTTTAGGTCGTCACATTCACTCCGAACTTGAAAAGAAGAAAAGAATTAGTTCCATCGTGAGTGAGGACATTCTTTTTTGTCTTCACATTCACTCCGAATTTGAAATGAACTAGTTCCTTCGTGAGTGAGAACCTTTTTTTTTAGGTACTCACATTCACTCCGAGCTTGAAAAGAACTAGTTCCTTCGCCGGGAAAGTGATCTCCAAAAGGAACTCGAACTAGTTCACTGAACTAGTTCCTTTTAGTGAGTGAGTCGGAGTTTAATCACTCACTAAAAGGAACTGCTTTGCCCATCTCTAATTCAAACGAAACACTTTTAGTTGCTTTTCCTCCCTCAATTTTGTCACCGATACCTTTCCATCCGCCATTGCCTGAAAATAATACGGTTTTATACCCTGTGAGACGAATTAGCATCAATCAATCAATTTCGAAAAATAAAAATATTGAAAACGTGAATGGAAATCACGAAAACCTTTCATCCGAAATACCGGGACAAAATTCGATTAATGGTGGCAAATTGACTACATAACTTGTCTGCGTCCCTTCGAAATATCTAAGGACCGCTGTACACAACGCCGACGACAACTTTATACACTTTTCAACATAACTAATTTCTGTCAGTGTGTTGAATTCGCTGCTCCCTCTAATTGAAAAGTCGAATTTGAATTTGCACTGTCCTACCGGCGAAACCTTCGGGCTCCGATAAAAGCATAATCTGTAGTCCCCAGGGAGTCTGTGTCCTGGTCAAATATATCTGTCCCCTTAGGCTTTTACAGTCAGTGGATATTCAGAACTCTGACATCCCGGATACCGGAAGAAGGTAACTCCAGTGGCAACCACCACGTCGACCTCCTTCCTCCAGAATTATTTCCTAATGGCGGGCTCTAAAATGCCGATTGTCGAAAATATATACCCCTCCCTTCACCCTTCCCGATAATATTTTCGCTTAAAAATAAAATAACTCTCAGTTCGGTTTCCCCGTCACATGGCCACCGAAATGCCTCAAATTCGAATTTTCGAAATAAATCATTCATGGGGATGAGGACGAGGGTAGAGGGTTGTTCGTACCTGTCTCTGGTACAAGAACAGCTAAAATCCAATTTCAATGCCACTCTCTCCGGTCGCAGGTTTATGCGGATGATGCTAAATCTTCTTCTTCACTTCGGACGAGTTTACCTTAATCTCAGAATGATGGAGATTTATGGACTGGTCGGCTACGTGGATTTATCGTAAACTTAACTGCATAATTCACTGTAACATTTTTCGCACGAAAACTATGAAAACTCGCGCACACCGATAGAAATTATGGCCTTGAATAGTTGGCGAAGGTGGATGCTATTCGAGGGATGTAACTGACGCGAAAATTACTCGAAGAATTTTAGTGATTTGGCGTTAAGAAAACGAGCTATTTACTTGCCGCGTGGCTCGATAATATTCGAATTTAGTGGACTTTATTATTTTCACAAATTGTCGCCTTTGTGGAAAAACAAAAGGAATTTTTGCTTTCGTACACAAACGTGACAGCTACCTTCTAAAAGCCCGAAATCTCTACACTGATGGCATCTCGCACAAATTGCAGGGATCTGAATCCTTCCCATTCCTTCGTGCAATCGCCGTGAGGGAGAATTCTCTCAATAGAGACCTGCGCAATGGGGTATGATCCTTCTGTGTAAAGGACATCATACCAGTGGCGTAACGATGGAAAAACTTCGGCAAGGACATAACTGGTAACTTTAAACCAGAAGGAATTATTGATTTTAATAGTAATTTAGGTTCTTTCGGAAGACGGTAGTGCTAAACTCTGATGATGGTGATGGAAAGTGTCATGATTAGTGTGGCAGGGGTGTCGGCACTTAGCATAACAAAGAGGTCCATTGTTAGTCGTTAAGAAATTTAAAGGTGGACATGATACTTTGCCAAGACTAGTCGGTTTAATTTCATACCAAAAACCTCACTTGACTAGATCCTGATTTGTGAGCTTCTTCGTCATCAGAATTAAGTGTAAATCAGGTTCCATCTGTGTTCGAAGCTGATTTAAGTTCTGTGCGAAGTGTACAACTTGGTTAGATCCAATGAATCTTATGGACTGTGAATCATACGAGAAGAATTATTCTTTCTCCAAGCCGTTCGATTCCCTTCGAAATTCAAACCTCGGCTGGGTCAGATTTATAGTTCCTACTTTCTCCATAGACAAGCCGTTTCCTTATTCTAGAAGTCCCTTAAGTTACACTAAACCGGTTGGAGTTCTAGAAGAAATTTAATCCCTTGACCTCACTCCTCTTGAAGTTAGCACCCTATGTGTGCAGTCCAAAACTAGTGCATTTGGGATCTATTCTACTAGCCACTAAGTAGGTGAAGTTCCAGGACCTGCTCTTTAGGATCCTTGCATTAGGAACGTCGAAGTTTCGTTTAAATTTTCCGAAACTAAATTCATAATGTAAGCTGAAATTTAAATGTTGAGGACAAGGTTTGTTTGCTAAAGTTTATTTGTGTCTAAGCCGCAAGTAGTCATAAGTATCTGCGCGGAACTGCAAAAATGTGAATTACGCTGTTTGCCAAAAATTTTCATAAACTATACTACAGTATGTTGCTCTTATTTCTCCCGTTGCTTCCATTGCTCTCGTTACTCCCGTTGCTTTAATTTCTCCCGTTCTTCCGTTGCTCTGTTGCTTCCGTTGCTTCCGTTGCTCTCATTACTCCCGTTGCATCAATTTCTCCCATTCTTCCGTTGCTCTGTTGCTTTCGTTGCTCCCGTTGATCCCGTTGCTATATAATCGGATGAATGGTATAGGAAAGCGTACGTGACAAACAAACGAAAAATTAGAGCACCAGGGTACTGAAATCGCGAAAAAAAGTTTAAAAATGTAAGAAAAACAATTGTTTCTTATTCGATCGGATCCAAACTTCACAGGAACTATCGCGGGTATATTCTACATGTTCCCTGAAAATCTGGTCAAAATTGTTTGAGCGTAACTCTGTGTACGCCGACCTGTTTAAAACGGAAACATTTCCCGGTCCCTTGAGGTTCCGTTTTAGACAGGTTTCACTGTATGTAGATATACGAACCAAATTTTGGGAATATAATTATGTTCTCAACCTGTCCGGTAGTCTCGAGAATGTACATGCAAAATTTAGGAGGAAACGGTTCACAAGTGTAGATTTTTATTCCACCCATGCATTGACTGTTTTATTTTTATATATTTGATTTTTTAAACTTCAATAAAAACAATTTAAATAATAAAAAAATGAACACATCCTCTTAGGGTATAAATATCAATAAAAATCTGTAACTGGTTTTTAGGTGGTTATGTCGAAAGCCAGTTGAAGTAAAAAGAAATTCGATATCGCCTCAGACCTCAGAAATATGTCAGAATTCGTAAAAATGAACACAATCATTTTACACAATCTTGGTGGTTAAGGATCGCGAAATCCTTGAATCAATTCTATGGCGATTATTCCTATATAAAACCCATTGAAGTTAACCCGAATTCTATATCTCATTATACCTAAAAAGATATCACAAAACTCGGGAAAATGAAACTTGCACACCTACACCTCCTCAGGGGTTTAATATCAAAAAATACTTAAACCAAAGTCACGCATAATGTACAACAGCCCAATGGGTCTAGGCCTTGTAGTAATGCTAGAGTTACTTCATTACTAGACCAACGGAACACTAGGAGGTGAAGTGGTCAACCACACGCTCGTCCGTGATTATTACCAGATTTTAACTCAGATACTCTTTTACAGCTGAGTGAACTGGTAGTCCGACACCCAATCCTATTCTCGAAAACTACTGCCAAGCAGATTCGAACCTGGTACCAGGTGCACCGAAAGCATGTGTCTCGATTTAGCCACTAAGCCACCCAGACTATTACTCAGCCTAAGTCATGCATATAGTGGTATGCAGTTTTTGTAGTCAAAAATGTAGCACATCCAAAAATAAGATCACTTGTTAATGACAGGCTTTTCTGAGAAAAATCACATTGATCAAAAACTGTTATGGCCCCAAGTCGCAAATTTCTCAAAATCAGTTACAGCTAGAATATCGACGCTAACATCGACTGAAAGATAATTCAATTTAAAAAAAATAATAATAATATAATGAAATGCAATTATTAGTTTTTAATATTTAACAAATTATGTGAAAAGTGTAATCGTCGGACACAATATCCATGAAATCTTTAACATACCAAACTCGTTTCTTGGTAAAATGATCGATATTCGAGTACATAAAAACTTTCAAATTTCTAATGTAAGCCGTTTGTGAGATCCAAAAAACATACTTACCTTGTTTCAGCTTTAAAAAATTGTATTGTCCTATAGGTTACATATATGGTATGTAACTCCCAGGTTTTAGCTTTCAGATTATGGATATAAGAATGTCTTGATAGTGTCTTTCAGCCGTTTTAGACGCATTGTTTCTTCACACTCCTACACAACACTACACTCCTACTCCAGATCTTCCGTACAAATGTCCTAAAAATACGTGGTCCAAAACTTTAGTCAATAAGTTGATATGAAAGCAATTCGATACATGACATTGGACATTTCCTTTAAGTTTCAGATACAAAATTGATAATTAAAGCAATTGTCCTTTTCATTTGAGTAGCTCCATACTATAATCTCCAAAAAAGTTCATACGCAATCTTTTCACAATTTTTTTTAACATCAACTACAACATAAATTGAAGCTCATCTAGCAAGGAACATATTATACGAATACCTAGTTGCAGTCTATCATGACTTTAATAAATCAATTTTAACTTTAGAAACAATAAATTTAAGTATGCAATTTTGTATTGAATTGTTTACCATTGTACTATCTAAACAATAAACATTAATAAACGAACCCAATTTTGGCCACAACCCAACTTAAAGAGTAATAAAATTTTCCCAGACTGTTGCAGATTTCCTATTTAAATTCACATTAAACAAATGTTTAATTCGAAGCGCCCGCTATCACACCGCATAGATAATGTTAATAGTATTAAAAAAATAATAAATGAAAGTATCACTCAACACTTTATTGATGCGTGACCGCACGGGAGATCACGTGAGTTTGCCAAAATTCTTGACTGTTACGTTTGCAAAAAATGAAAGGCATGTCGGAAACTTGGGAAAGTTCTGAAATTCTAAAGTCTGTACGAGTTTCTTGGCACCTATTCGAACGAAGACAGAATATTTAGTATTCTTCCGATTCAAACACTGCATAAAAGCCGATATATCTCTAAGTCTAATTATAGCCTGAGGATTCAGTTAAAGCAATAATTGCCTGCACTTACTAGAGAGAGAGACGAAAGTGCAAGTTTTCAAATTTTCTTATTTGCCAGGTGGTTTTACATGCCTGCGCCACCTTCCGTTTTGATTTGTTTCGTTGCCAACTATTTTGGTAAATTTATAAATTAATGTAATTAATATAGACCTGCAGTTGAAATTGCTGTAAAGACGACTAATTAAAATAAATAAATTAATGCAATTTATTTATCGAAACTTTAGTTTAGTTGGTAGGTTTGCTTTGTTGTTAGTTTCAAATAATTGGAAACGCTAAGTTTGGGTCTACTTCCAGTACCGTGTAGACTCGGCCGTCATTTAAGTTTTTTCTAGGGGGGAAGTGACAAGATGATATGAATCTATATATTTTTATATATAAATATACAAATGTTATATATAATATATGAAAATACCAAATTCAGGGGGGGGGGGGGAAATACCCACAAATGACGTCCCTGCGTGTAGAGCTTTCCAGCTTAAAAATTTTGAAAATCGTACTATTTCTTATATTCACTTATAAATAAAATAAAGTAAAAAATCTAAGCTATCCCAAGAGAAAGGTGTACAGGCTGCTCGTAGAAGTAAAAACTATTTTGATATTTCATCAAACTAAAGAAATATATCGAATTTTAAAAAAAAAAAATTTTCAACCCACTTACACCTTCAAGGGGTTGAATATCTAAAACTTCTGATATAAGCTGTTTTTGCCGATTATATAGAACACCTTAGGACGTGAAAATCAATTCAATAACTTATGAGACATAAACTATTTGAAAATGTATGCAACCACTTTACACAACCTTAGAGTTTGAATATCAAAAACCCTAAAATTGGTTAGGTATGGCGAAAATTGCAAAACGTATGCAACAACTTGGGGGTTGAATATTCAAAAATTCTCAAAGAAGTTTTTACATAAAATAAAAACAAAATCGGTAATTTAATTTAATTAATTATTTTAAGATATTCGTAAAAACATCTTCAACCCTTTTATACACTCTTAGGGGTTCAAACGAAAAAATCCTGAAAACGAGTTTTAAGCGAATATATTACAAGTCCCGTACAAGTACAATTTTATTTGATTTATAATCAGACCTGAGAGATATGGCTGAATAAGTGAGTCCAATCGTGTAGCCAACCCCTTAGCAGTAGAATTTCACAAAAGTTCTGAAAATGCTTTCTTCACATTTATGCAAAAAGTCTGTAAAATAAAAATTAATTTGATACTTTAAAATATCTACAGGATATAACAAAATTCGTGAAAATATATGCATCTCATTTTTAATGATCATTCTTATGCCCATCGAGACATACTCAACAACAAGCAAATGCTGTTAGCTAATTTGAGTAGCTACCACACAAACTTAATTCTTCCAAATGAAGTCAATAAAGAGAGGCAGAAAATCTGCGGGTTGATATCAATCAAAATCAATATCTGAGACAGACAATTTTTATTCGCATCTCGATTAGAGAATATAAGTTGAATTTCTTTTTTGAATTAAACGTTTTGCTTGTAGATGGCTTCCATACAAATGTTTTTAAATTTTTTACTCAATGGAGTGTCAGATTTCTGGAAGGTTCGTTGAGTTTAGAAAAAGGGAAATTTACAGCAGGGATATAAACATATAGCAAAAGCGAACCAATTAAATTAATTTATTAAACTGTAGAAATTGTTTCTAGTTCTGTTAACATCGCTAGTACTGTTCTAAACCACAATTTCATCCAAAGAATATTATTTAAATTTTCAGAAGACACGTTGTATTTTAATCACTATGCCCACGAATTGCGACAACTAGCTAGTTAATGGTGCTTTCGGCAGTAAACATTTCGAGATCGTTGAGTTCAATTGCAAGAGTAATACATAAAAATGTATTTTAAGTCATCGTTGTTAAAAATAAAAAATCCTCTTTTTATTTTTATAACAAACTGCTTGATTTACAGAATACATCGTACTGAAAATATTTCATCTAAAAAAAATTTATCGTAAAAATACATTGTAGCAAATTAAATTAACAGAGTACGCCCATACGATTTAATAGCGTGACGACTATATGGTCCGTACAATCCACTCACGCGTAATTCATTCTGTAAAAATGAATCTCTGTAAAACGTCTTGAAGTGGCCATGAAACGCTCATCATGCTACATATCAGCAAGCAGTTTGCCAGATTTTATGTATGTAGGTATGATTGGGACCTCCATCTTGATTTTTGCACGCCATGAAAATATTGTGATAAAATTTAAGTTAAATTCATTGTAAACATAATAAAGCAATATTGTTGACCTAAAATTGAAAAAGAAAATTATTTTAGTTTAACTTAATTTCTTAAATTTATCGACTTCGTTCTGGACCATGCGACAATCTTCTAGTGAAGTAACTTTTAGATATGTTTTGATGTTATCTTTTTAATAATAATGTACTGTGATGGACCAGCAATTTAAAAAAAAATTGCAGCTCTGAAATTTTGTATTTTCAGTTTTTAGTATTATTAGACCCAAAACTGCAAAACAAAATATCATCTGTCCACCGTAAACGCCAACTATACGCAAACTCGTTTAAATGCGTTTCCATGTAGTTACTCGTAAACGAAATTTGGTAGGTAGCACATTAAGTTTTGATTTTAAGTGGGTGGGGGTTTGAGGAATCAAAAAAAAAATATTTTCAAGACCTCTGGAATCGCTTATATTAAGAAACTAAAACTAGGCATGTATGGTATATGTGGCCTATGATAGCGGAGCCACCATAAAATGAGTTTCGGACTTATACCCAAAAATAATAAAGTTGCATCCAGAAAATAAATTTTCAAAAACCCTTCTGATTTTAATAATAATACCTAATAATAATAATAATGCATATTTTTTATATTTTTTTTTTTCAATTCCAAATGACATAGAAATCGACATAACTCATTAGGGGTTGAATATAAAAAATTCTTAAACCGACTATTAGGCGCAATCTCAAGAGTCCTACAAAATAGGCCGGAATTCGTAAAAAAGTTCGCAATATCTTTATACTAAAATTAATTTTTAGATCATTATAATATATGAAGCCCATAGAGATAACATCGAAATCTCATTGCCATCGCAACCTTATACTAAAGGAAGGCGGCACTGAAGAACACCTAATATTTCAACCAATAATGTGGTGGAATATTTGGTTGTACGCCAGGATATATTAAGCAAAACGCTAAAAGCGCGAAATCGAATCCCGTCAACGTTCTTGCATTGTCAAGAATTTGACCTAAAGTCGCAGATTATAAATTTGATTTTGAGATCGCTATATAGAATTATTCTCAGCAATTCCACCAGCTGTAAGACTGCCATCCGATGACGAAACAGCTCCTTCGGACCTAGTCCAACACAGTCTTATAAACTGGCCTATCCAGTGAAGGTTTTCTAATTGTGATGATCTCAAGGACAGCGATTAATCAAAAGTCGGGGATTTCGTGTTGGGGTTTCACTCCACTGACGTCTGAAAACAACTAACATTTAATCCAATTTGCTTCTATGATAGCTTATCATGAAAAATTCTAATTATTGTTTATTATTTGAACAATGCGAATTGACCTTGCACACCGTCACACTAGACCCACCGTTTTGTCACACATTAGTCCGCTACGCTATACACGCTAGGCCAATCTGAAACATTCTCTTAATAGGGTTGAAGCCGAATCATTTGGTATCAGACATGTCTAGCGAAGCTTCCAAATCTTACGGAAGCTTTCTCAAAATTAAAAGCCTACAAACCTCCATAAGGATATTGGTATTTTCTTCCATAAGGCCTTATAGAGATTATTACCGAAGCTATTGCTCCTGAAAGTTCAACCTTCTCTTGCAAGTCTTAGGGAAGCCTTATCGAAGTTACACTAGGCAGTCTCATCGAAGTCTTATCGAAGTAATAACCTCCGGAAAATAAATAATTTGTTTACTAGTTGGGCTGTTTCTGAGATCTAGAGATTACCCCTCTATCTACCACATGCATGTTTTAATCGGGACATTCAACACGGACATAACAATTTTGTATTTAAATAAAACACAGAATAATTAAGATAATTTCAAAACGTTGCTTGTTCGTAAGCTTCACCATGATAGAAATTTAAACCTTGACCAACCTTTTGACATTGACAGACTAGTGAAGATGCGGGATATTTTAAAATGAAAAGTTTTGTATTATTCTGATTTATATTAAATAATTTTTTTCCCAGAAAATTATTTTATTTCACAGCCTTATTAAATTTTTTTTTTTAAAAATTTAAAATAATTGAAAATTTTCTTAATATCTGTGATGATTCGTTCCTACAATTTTATCTGAACTTTATAATTCGTTGTACGAATCGCAACTAAGCCTTGTTGTTGTTTTTCCATGTCGCCAACCAGCTCTGCACTGGATAAGAGCCTAGAACAACATCTATTATCTTATGAAATTTGGTGTACATAAATAACATTCTAATACAGCATATGTTTGGCATCACGACCAAGATCAAGGTCAATTTAAATGTTCTTTTAGCAGTATTTCAATAAAACGCTCGACACCGTTTTCATTTGATTTTATTTGAATCATTATTGCTTTCCAGTTTTTTTTTTGTAAGTGCCACATCTAATTTCATCACAAACAACTTTAACATTTCAAACACTAAGTATTTCAGAAGATGATAAAAAATGTTAATTTTAGATCGCAAATGTGGCTGAATTTCATGGAAAATACTAAAAAAAAGTATTTTACTCACGAATGATTTAAATAGTGAAATTTACAGCAAATTTTTCTTATCGACATTTTAATTAGTTTAATACATCCTTGTATTTCTTTCAAAATATTTATTTTGAAGTAGATTTATCCAAAGTCAGATATTTGTATAACCGCTTCTAAGTGCGATAGTGTTGACTCCACATGCAAAACTTGTTATGATCACTTTTAACAGAAAAAATCTGCCAACAGTCTGGGCGCAACTTTATTATTTTCGCGCTAGAATACTTACGCCGCTGCCACAAATAATATATGAATGTCATAATTGGGTCATATTCCGGGATGCGTCTAGAGTTTGAAAAAGGAAAAAAACTTGAAAATAGGTTTTTTTTAACAGCCCGTGGAAGTGAAAAGATATTCGATATCTGCTCATATCAGAAATGGCAGAATTTATGAAAAAGTATACAACCACTTTACACACCAGGGGTCCAATTTCAAAAAATCTTGAAAACACTTTCTATGCATTTATATGAAGAATCCATAGAATAAAAACGAATTCAATATTTAGGGAGACCTAGTAAATGTGACGAAAAGCGTGAAAATATATGCATTCTATTTTCACAGATAAATTTTTTGCACCCTTCCGAACGCCAATGGATATATTATTTTTTTTTTATTCAAAATTATTTTTCTGGTTGATTTACATTTACATATCGAGTTTCAACTTTCTTGCATAAACCGTTCTATAGTTAGGAAAAACACCCCAATCCATACTACCCCTACAAAATATTATTACTATAGCGCTACCTAAATCCCATGTTTTAGCTTTATATCCTTAGAGGTTTTTGAGATATAAGCCTCGGAACTTTTTCCTTGCCGCCCTGCCCACCCTCACCCTCTTCCTTAAAATATTGTTTTTAGAAAAATTCTTATCCCTTCCACTGCCAGGTGCGGCATACGGCGCGGCGTACGACGCGCAGGCGGACTGAAATTGTTTTTGCTTTCTATTAGTCTATTAATCATGAAACGTGGAAAAAAAATTGTTCAGGGTAGCAATTTTATTTTTTTTTAATTGATAAAATATACATATGTACATACTATATGTTCTACAATGTAATTATTATTAAAATAATAATACGTTACATTTGGCGGAATTACCAGAAATGGATAAAAAACTACATGACTAGTTATAACAGGAACGCCACAGATCTTGCACACTGTACTGAATGGCCATATTGTCAGAGAAAATAATAACTATAAAAATAATTTCAGTGGAGCAAAATAAGTGCTTCAACGCCAGCGATGGATGGCTGCAAAAAATTGTAAACGTCGTTTTGGTCTGCAACATTTAAAAATTAAAAAATTTAAACATTAAAACTAAGAATTTCGTGAGAAAGCAGTTAAAATGCGCGTGAAGACACGTCACAAAAAATTTCTTGTAACAGATTTTTTCAAGTAAGATATGTACCTATGTACTGCCAATTACTTTTCGAATTTATTACATTGAAATATAATTTTTTTTTATTGTGTTTTTAAGTGCAGTTTTTGTTTTCTTGAATTTATATTATTATGTATATTAATAACAATGAAATAAGAAGGCTGAATAGAACAAAACCTCTTGATTTGGTATATTTGTAACAGAATGTTGTATTGTATTGTCTTGTATTGCATGTCAGATTTATATATAGAGCATCAATGGATGATGACCTACCTCAGACTAGATTAATACACAAAGGGAGGTGTTTTTAGTGGGGGTGGATCCCACACTACTAAGATGTTTCGCGCGGATATCTTAGTGTCTTACAAGATTTTCACCTTACTGCGGCCAAAACAAAAAAAAATAATCTGCCAGCAGTCTGGGCGCAACTTTATTATTTTTCCGGCAGAAGTTCGGAACGCGCTCAGTTCTGAGATGCGGCGTAGGTTACTATGTGACTGAAAACCTAACAAAAAGTTCGTGAATTGGTTAGAATAGGGCGTAACATATGAATAACATAATTGTGTACATATTCCGGGATGCAGTCTAAGGGTTGAAAAAGGAGAAAAATTTGTAAATAGGTGTTTATTAAACAAGTCCGTAAAAGTTAAACGATATTCGATATCTGATCAGATCTGAGAGATATGAAAGAGTTCATGAAAAAGTATATAATAACTTTACACACCCTTAGGGTCAATTTACAAAAAAATCTTGAAAACTCTTTCTAGGTATTCTTCATATGGAGAATCCATAGAATAAAAATGAATTCAATATGTTGGAAGACCTAGTATATGACGAAAATCATGAAAAAATATGCATTCTATTTTCACTGATCATAATTCTTGCCCCACTTATGAACGCCAATGGATATTCGAATTTTTTTTCCATCAAATTTGCTTTTCTAGTTGATTTACATATACACACACCAAGTTTCAACTTTCTATCATAAGCCGTTCTATAGTTAAGAAAAACACCCCCCACCCCTGTACCATACTACCCCTAAAAAAGAATATAATTTTCCAACATGCCGCTACTATAGATCTACCTAAATACTAAGTTTAAGGCTTATATCATTTCAGGTTCTTAAGATATAAACATCGGAACTTTTCCTCTTCATCCTCCCCCACTCTCACTCTCATCCTCAATTTTTTTTCCCAATTAGGGTTCAATTAGCGCTACTTCTGGTAAAAAATTTAAGCATCTTTCTTACACTGTTCTTTAGATATGAAATGTGCTTTTTTTGAAAAATTATAATTCCCTGCACTTCTATGCTCCACCTCCCACTTAAAAAAATTTACTTTGATTAGTTTTTATTTGTCGACCTTTATACCCAAACCGAATTTTATTTGTCTGGAGCAATTGGTTCATGAGATATCGTAATCTAAAGTTTTTCACCCCCCACCCCCATACGCAACTGCACCACACAATTTTTTTTTTCAATCTGTTCTCCTAGTATAACTACAAATATTTCTTAAGTTTGAATAGTGTGCCATTAACGGTTTAGGAGATATGGATCTTAGAATGTGTCTTTCTCGGCTTTTTTGGGTCTCGGACGCATTGTATTTCCCCCCACTCCCACACCCCTTGATCAATATTGACAATTTTTATGCAAATGGGTCTAATATCAAAGCTCTATAGAAATTCCAAGTTTCAGCTTCCTATCAAAAGCGGTTACTGAAATCAAGAAACCAACATTTTCGGTCTAAAACGCTTCCCCCTTCTTCCCCCTCACACCACCCTCACCCCTAAAAATTTGGTCACTTCAAGGAGCCTACCCCGTCTATTCGTAAAAAAAATTCAATTTAATATCTCAAAGCGTTTGGGAGCTACGAGCCTCCAAACGATTTTGCGGACGGTGGCGGACAGACTGACTAAAAATTTTTATTTTTTTTTCGTGTCTACTAGTTATGAAACGTGAAAATAAAAATTTTCAGGGTAGCAAATTTTTTTTTTAAAAATCGATCACAATACTGTGTTATTAAAATAATAAAGTAAAATTATATTAATTGGCATATAACACAAATATAATATAAATTAGGCTTTATTTGAATAGTACCTACCTTGTAACAGGCTTAAAAATTAGAAAAAATTGATAAATAGAATTAGATTTTCTACTAATTGCCCAGCTTCTACTGAATTTTGATTACTTTTCGGTCCCCCCAATATTAAATAAAAACTACTTTTACTTCAACTTTACATTACATTATAAGCTTTAGCAAGTAAAGGACATCCTACCCCCATTTTATAACAATCAATTACTGTTCGCATTTCCACTACATTACCTTGTAAATGATTCTCTTTTAATCGATTTATTTCAATGAAATCATGTAATTGAAGTAAAATTGACTTTACAACTAAATCTAATCGTAAAGCCAATTCAGTACAAGAATGACCTTAAATTACACGAAAGATCCACAGAAAACGAACTCTATCCGCAACTATTGAACTCGAATCTAATTGCAAGCTAATTAGCTGTACGGATGCCAACTTACAAATCGATGCACAAATTCTATCGCCACCGTCTAATACTTTATGGCTGCCATTCAGAATAAATTAATCGACTGCCTTACACTATTCGTGGCCTTGTCTTGTCGTAAAAAGTCAAAGATTCGGAAATTTCTGAGCACGTAGTTGGAGTAGAGGAGAAGGAAAATGGAAAATTAAGGAAAATTCGCCCGGAAACGAAGTCAAAACATTTTCTTCTAGACTTGTCTACACCTCGCTATATTAAGGAAACAGATTTGAACGGTCTTTCTAGTTCGGTGGCGAGTCGAAAATAGAATCAACAACAAGTGGTTATTGTATGGCAGATGGCGTTGATATGGAAATTTGGCCGTATTTTTGGGGCTGAAGTTCATCATATACTACTTAATCGGTTAAGTTCGGCGTTTTATTAGGGGATAAGTTTTGGTATACTATACTCAAAAGTAGTATTTAATAAACATCAAGAAGCATTCTGTTATATGGATTAGTTTACCAGTAAGTATCTAATTTGATGAACTGCTGCTTTTCTTCTCTAATCGTGCAGAAAGGAATGTGGTAGTATGGTTGGTATCCTCACAGGGCATAACTCGTGTGGCCTACATAAATGGTCAATTGAGAATCATTGACGACCCCATGTGCAGTGCTTGCGACAAGAGCGACGACATAACGGAACATTTTCTTCTCGAGTGTCCAGCATACTCTTTGGCTGCAATGCACTTATACGGCGTCGACGTTATGAGGATACGTTTAACTCCGAAATTCGTAAGGAGGACGAAAAAGTTCGGGTAGAGACTGGAGATTCGAGTATAATGGACCGTAGTGGCCTAAATGCTCAAAATGCGCTTCTTTTCTGTGTGTCTTCCCCACACCAAACAGAACATAACACAACTATCTAATTTAAAATTGATTTAAGATACCTTTTTAACTCGATTTTTCCAAAAGAATCTTTTGTGAATTTTCCTCATGAACATTTTAATGACACTCATTATATATTTCCTAACAGAGCTTGATGGAGGAACGAGCGAAATTCGAAAATAATATTATTGAAAAGAGTAAAAAACAGGTTGCATAGTTATTGTGCTGAATTGCACCAAGAACTTTCTATGATGAATTTCATCATGAATTAAATAGCAAAATTCATGACAATGTTCATCATTATAAGCAAGAAACTACAAAATGGTAAGGGTGGCATACTGGGGAAAAAAGTCTATGCCAACCGATTGCGTTGGTAAACGCTAAGTGTTGGAGTAAATTTACTATAATTATAGTTGGCAACTGTTTTCTTTCGATACTAGGTGCAAAATTACATACTTGTGTAATGAAAGTGAAAATTTCACAAATAAGTTGTAAAAATTACATGACGTATGCGACGTAATCAATACATTTCAGCAACGTAATCATTGCACTATAGCTGCGTGATCAATTATCATCGGTGGCGTAATTATTATACACTTTTTGTGTAAAATTTCAATTCTCCAATTAATTTAGATTTATATTTATAATACGGTAATCGGTAAAACTATATATTAAAGACGTAATTTCACAATACATGTAGTGAATTGAGTTGACAACGATATACAAATTTATTACGGTTAATATTATATGAAAACGAACGACAATTTGCCTGATTAAATTCCGAACACAGAACAAACATAACGACGTGAAGTGTAATGAAATGATGAAATACATTCCAGAAATCTTACTTCCTTATTCTTGCGTAATATTTATATATTTAAAGTAAAATTATACTAAGTGTTAAATTGCATTATTAATGATTTAAAACAATCATAACGTCTAAATTTACTCTTTTTTTAGAGCAAAATAGATGTAATTTTTCATCTTATTGTGTACTAATATTACCTACTTGTGCGCTAAAAAATGGTTATACGTCAATAAGACGTATAATTACATACATTATTTATTTTTGCACTTAAGTTTGCTTTTAATACATACATATACATCGGGGTGAAAGAAAAACGTTGCGTCTGAAACGTTTAAAAGCTGGGATCAAAACATGCAATAATATATTCTATTCTTAATCCATATCTCCTAAAGGATTGATGTCAGAAGATTAAACACTGTGTTTTTCAAAACATATTGTTGAAATAACTGTCCTTAAAGCAGTAAAATAATCCGCGCTGATGTTCCATAGCAAATTTACAAATCGGCATTAAATTTAACAAAATTGCAAGTAATTCTCAACACTTTGTACTTTTACACATTTACGTCAAGAATTTACTGGCTGGAAAGTAAAATTAAAACATCGGATGAAATTTCCTACCTTTAATGGGAAAAATTTGTCATTGTTTATAAAATTACACATTTAGCATGTAGTTTTGATACATTATGTATAGAACTTATTTTTTTGTGTTACGTATTAACTTGAACGCTTCGTTCTTAAATTCACTTATTTCGCGGTTTTGTACAAGCAGTGATTAAAAATTGAAAAAGAAAGTTTGTGGCTTTAAAACAAATAAATTAAATTTATGTAATAAACATGTATACAACCATAAATTTCTGAAATTAAAACTATTTCGTTCATACAAAAGGATATAGTGTATGTATACCTACCTAAGCTAACAGGAAATTACCCTTAATTTTGTTAAGCATGTATAAGGATAATTAGCTTCGTATTTTGTTTTCTTAAAATACCAGAATAATAAGTTTAGATGCCATTTTTATTGCCATTATTACTTTTCACAATTAATCAAACGTAATTAAGAATACGCATTTATTTACCATAGTTATCATTATGAATAAATAAGATAACTAAATAAATTATGTATGAACATCTTTGATACTTCCTACCATCTTAAACCGATATCCTGCGTTTTCTGAATTATCATGAATAATTAACACAATTAGAAAAATTTAATGAGATCAATCAGATCCACACCGTTTGTAATTTTACGTTATGTTTTTGGAGACTACTTACCACACTTATGTGTGAATTTCCGCATTTGTAGTGATGTGTTTCAGCGTATGTAGAAAAAATCAAAAGAGTGTGTGTGATTGGGATATAAACAGTGAAGGTGAACAAAGAATTCTGATTTTTACTTCTCAAAAACCGCAAAGCATGAAATGATAAAAAATTTACGACTATATATAGCAACTATGGAGACATTTTAGAAATATAAATTTCATTAAAAAAAACAATGCAATTAGTTTAACGATATTGCTTTGTAGTTCCTAATTCAAGAAATATGTCGCTGATATTATGAACTATCATATTAATGAATTTGTAATGAAAAATGTCACCAAAATCTACATACTACTATATCTTAAATATTTCTTAATAACATTTTTAATTCACTGCGGCGGTATCGATATTTTGTTAATAACTTTTTTTAATTCGATGCAATCATATTTTCTAGCTACTATTTCTTGAAATATCTGGAAATTTTTCTTCGCGCTAGTTCTGTTCTATAATTGAGTAACGAGTGCGTCCTTGTTCGAAAATGTCATACTACCAAAAGCTAAGATTTTTAGGAAAAAAAAAAATTATTTTATTATTAACAGGAAAAGTCTATTGCAAAGAACACAAGAACAAGAACACTTTTCATCGAAAGTTCGGTTGACTGCACTATGAACTTAAGTTTCATTCCTGAAACAACTAAGGTAGTAAATGCACTACTACTTTTTGTTGTTGTTTTCTGAATTTACTGTTTCAAAAGTCATATATATTTCCTTCTTATCTCCTCATACACACTATCCAATTCTTAATAGTCTTAGAATTTATCCTTCCTTTCATCACTATATACGAGTATGTTTCACTTAACATTAAAGAGTAACTCCCCAAGCGAGTTCTACGCAAAAAAAAATGCCTACGTAAAGCTAAATTCCAGTAGGATCACGTCCTTGAAATATTTTAATTTTGATTACGCAGGCAGTTTGCAATTGCCGGCTGGGCATAAAGCCATTGAAAAAAATCATGACATCACGTAACACTTATCCAACTTTTGGCAACTATTTAGACGAAAATTATGGCTTGCGTACGTTTTAGTGAATGTCGACCACGTTGCACACACCATCCACCCAACATCAAGTCAAAATGCTTTTAAGGATATCACCTATACCGGTAATTTCTCGTGTCGTATATATATTTTTTAAGTCGACACATTTCAAGTAATAAAATTACCTAGTACTTTTATGTCATTTAACAAAATTTCACCACCCACCCCTCTTTAATGACTTGCCCAGCTAATCTTCCTAGTAGGTATGGTTCTGAGATTTTTGATTCTCGCCCATTTTTCACGGTGTAATATTTTAGAGGCTTTCTCGCAGTTTAACGATCTTTTTCACTGGTGAAATGTGCACATTTGGTCGCAGCGTAATTTCTAGTTAATGATAAAGGTGATGACAATTAATTACTTGCTGACATTTACGGATTCTTGACACGAAGGCATACGACATTTAGAGAACGCGAACAATTTTCGGTGGAAAATTTTTAGATCAAAATTATCTTAATTCTGGTATTAGAAAGGGAGGACAAAATATGAAAGTAGTATTAAATATTTTAATAAGGAGTGGCATTAAGTAACGTAATCCGCATTTTTGGACGGGAATTACATTTGTATGAACATACTAAAATTTTTGAACAAGTCTTCCAGTAATCTGAGTTGTGCAAAAATGTCAAATAGGTCTGATCAAATGAGCAAGGGCGCCCATAGAACTTCTTCCAGGGGGGGGGGGGGGGGGGCAAGCCAAAAGTTTTATTAAATAACGCCCCACTCCTTTTAGAATCTGAACTTATGGTTGAAATTTTTAAATTGTTCTACTCCTTCAGGTCCAAACAGAGGCCTTAAAACATGCGTTCAAGAATATGATAACTTCGGAACGCTTAAATCGCTCAAATCCCAGTCATGAAGGTGCTTGTACACGAGCAATTTTTAAAACAATTAATTGTCCGACGAATATTGCCAAAACTAGTGGAGCGATTAATGGAGCAATACAGGGCAATATCATGCTAGTTGCGGCAATATTTCCACAATGTGGCAATGTTTTTATAGATTGCTGATATTTCTCGCCCTATACTCGTAGTTTCTGTATTTGCGAAAAAATGTTATCCCTTCCACTTCCATGCTTCATCACCTCCTTAAAAAATTTTACTTTATTTGTCAAACTTTATACAAAAACAGAATTTTATTTTTAAAGTGCAATTGGTTAGTGAAATATTGTAATCAAAAGTTGTTAACCCCCCCCCCCCCCCTCTCTTGAGGTATACTTTTCCAGTAATTCTGCCATATCGCCCAGCCCTGATATGATATCGACTTTTTTCTTCACTTTCATGGGCTTGCGTAATAATCGCATAAAACTAGCTTTAAACACGTTTTCACGAATTCCTTAATTTCTATTAGAAGTGGTAAGAAGTTGAATCGGTTTTTACTTTCTCGTGCTGTCTTTTTATTTATCTATTAACTCTTTTCAGGATTTTTGAATATTACACCCCCAAAGTGGGTGTAAGTAGGTTGCATATGTTTTCACAGATTCTTACATATTGCTTAAATCTGATAATATATTAAATTCCATTTTAATTCCTTTGGTTTCCTATATAAGTGCCAAAAAGTCAATTTCAGTATTTTTAGATATTCAATCCTAAGGGATGTAAGAGCGTTGTATGTTTTTTAAAGCTTCGACGTATTTCTTAAAATTGATGAGATATTTGATCGCTTTTCACTTCCACAGACTTTTTATATAATCGCCTACAAACCCATTTCCTAGGGTTTGCATATGTTTTCACAATTTTTGCCATCCCTTAGTTCTGATCAGATATGAAATTCGTTATTTCTATTTTAACTACCTATGTATTTTTATTTTTAAAATAAAATCAATTTTCCAAGAAGAGTCATAATCTCGAAGCAATTGATGATATACTCCGATTTTGATCGCTCCCGAACTTCGACCTGAAAAATAATTAAGTTTCACCCAGACTATTGGCAAATTTTTAAATCGATAACATTACTTTATTGTTAAAATAATAAAGTAAAATATATTTGATATCAGTGGCAGAACCAGGATCTTACTGTTGGGGTGTCAGAATTTTTTTTAATTTGTTTATTTCATTTGATAAAGTTCTGTCTGAATTTAGCTACATAGCTGCCCTTAGCAAAAAAAGGGTCACCTGAAGAAGGGGTCATATTGTTTTCATCTAATTATGGGTTATTCCATCAAGAATCGCCAAAGTTGTGACCTTACCATTTCGGATTCTTTTCAAAATTTTGTACTTGAAGAATAAGTGAAAAAAATAATTGATATTCATGGATTGGTTTCTCATTTTTTAACTAACAACAACAATAACAATCTTTAAATAAGCCCGACTTTATTATTCAAAGATAAAAATTACCAGAGATATGCACTTTCAAAGAGGATTCGGACATCGCTTTTGGGAAATTTTTAACATACTATAACTAACAAAAAAAATGAGATAGAAGCCTAAAAATTGAAATCAAATTTTTTTCACGAATTCTTCGAGTACACAAAATTTCAAAAGAATCGGCTATGATAAGGTCACACTTTTGGTGATTCTTGATTAAATTACCCTTTTTCTATAAAATAATTCAGAATCACTATAATGCTCTTTAATTTTTTTGACCATTGACATTCCAATTTGATTTTTTGGTGAAAAACAGTATAACCTTCAAAATATAAAAAAAACGTATTTGGAAATATTCAAGGATAAATGAAAAAATCGTTATCATTGAAAAAAATGTTAGTTCTTAAAGTACAAAAACGTTAGAAAAAAGTAACGAAAAATCTTGTAAAACATAGGCTTAGTCGTTCGAAATACACTGCGGTCTGCTATGTTGTGCCAGATTCTTCTTCAGTACGCGGTCTTGGTCAATACCGAAAAAGGGCTAATTATCTAATTCTAAAGCTAGATTTGATATTCATTTTAGTATCACTACTAAGAACTAAAGTCGAGGCATGAAAGATGTGTACAATAATGGTAATGGTAAAATAGTTGCAACAAAGTTTGGTATATAAAATATTTGATTTTTCTCAACTTTAAGTGATGGTCAAACCCAGGGGGGGGCAAGTGCCCCTTCTTGCCCCTACCTGTGGGCGCCCATGCAAATGAGCCGTTGTATTTGAAAGTGGAATAATTTCATTTTGAAAAAAATATTTTTTGTGACATTGTAACATTATTCTATACAACACGAAGCAACTTTCTGAGAATCTATTGATGCAATTATTTCATCACACTTTTAACAAATACAAGTAAATTTTCCTGAAAGATGGCATAAATATTTTTAAACATGTTAAAACGTAAACCGTTAAGCATGTCGATTTAAAAACGAGATGGACTTATTCCACTTTCAAAATCAACTGCTGAAATATCGAATTAAGCAGGGAATATACGATACAACGGTTGTACCGACGTGTGTTGTTGCCATATCTGTCCAACGGTTGTATGTACACTGGTCACGTGACAAAAAACTTTACTGACTTCTTTTTTTGGTCATCATCTTCTAGATCGACTGACTTTTTTTTCTTTGCCATCATCTTATAGATGACCTTTTTTTCATCATCTTCCCGCCTCATGTTTAACTATGAATAAACTAGAAGAACGAACTAGTTTTCTAGCGAACGAAGGAACGAAAACGAAGAAACGATGGAACAAAAAGGAAGGAACGAAAACGAAGGAACGGAAATGAAGAACCGAAAACAAAGGAACCAAAACGAAGGAACCAAAACGAGGGAATAATGGAACGAAGACTTCCGGAACTGCTTAACTCCTACCTTAAAGTGAGTGACTCGGAGTAAAGTACTTCACTGAAAGGAACTGCTCTGCCCATCTCTAATTTGAATTATGTAAATATGAATTATTGAATGATCGCATATTATGGATCCCTTTTTCTGAACTATGCGTTTTCACATAAAATAATTACAATAAATATTACAAGTCAACTGGATAAAAAGATTTACTACCTACAATCAATTAATACGACTGTTTTCAAATGATCAAATTTTGTCTATTGCATTTTTTTTCTCACCATCATCTAATCCAACAGTGTTCGGAGTCATCGACAATATTAATCATTCAAATATACGGCATTTTTAGTAGTAGTTAAAAATAAGAGAAATTTCTTGGAATTTGTAATGGGTTTCATTCCGAAAATAGAAAAGTCTTTAAATTTCCGTTGTCTTTAATAAATCGAACTAGTGTAGCGCATAAGATAGCCATGACAAAATAATGTCAAATATATCTTTCAGTAAGTTGCCATAAAAAAGATTTATATGACTGGAATTTATATAGTGCTGGTATCTAATTAGAAATATATTCGTTTTGATCTGTGAACAATATACAAACGCCTTAATTATGATGTTCTTGTTATCCAAGATATATATTTATATTTTATGTTATATTTCTGATATTCCAAATCACCAGGGTTGATTTAGTAGACTAGATTGAGATCACGGTTCGTTCAAGGGGGTTTATTCATCTTTTATATTATTTCGATTTCGAAGATACTCTTTTACTCTGTTTTAATAATATGAAAATGTCGAAAAAGGGTGAAAAATAGCTAACAACTCTTAATATCAATTTAAAATTAATTTTCGATCTTTGTTAAAAGCATAAACTGCTTTTAGAAATCATAAGAAAATGTATTAAAATTACGAAAACTTCAACCTCTCTTTTTTAAAAGCGTTGCTACACAATTCATTTGGGTAAATTTTTGGAACATCCTATATAATTGAAAAATAACAAAAATCCTTTAACTATTTTCAGCATATTTTTGTTTAATTTAACCGGGTTATTCGGCAAAATTGTCATTCTCATTAATATTAGCAAAAATAAATTACTGTTGGCTGCAGTTCAACTCGCGCACTTAGGGTAGCAACTAACAATATACCCTAGTGAACAACCCAATTGAACCAAATTGGTTGATGTATAAGATGATCTTCAGAGCATACACCTACCTCAATCATAAAGTGCTATGGAAAATTTCGCTAATTCTAATTCGTGAAACTGAATTTCTGTTCTATATCGCATATATGGAGAAGTCCTCAACAATATGGGTGTTTCGGATAGTAGACATGATTAGTCAATACCATCAGATGTTGATACAGCTCCTTTGGGCCATCCAGTTATACTGAAAATAAAAACTTTAAGTTAAGTGTACTTTCCTGAAATTTTAAAATATTGAGTATAATTTTTAAATGTTAAACACATGCTGCGGAAAAATCAAAAATCAGTGAAAAATTGTTCAAAAAACCGCAATCCTACACAATGAATTTATTTATATTTTATTTTCCTGATTTTTCACGAAAACGCACACCTAATTTCTTGCTTCCGTATCCGTATGAATGTCGATGGTGCTATGAGTTTCTTTTAAAGAAATTTTCTTTGAAAAGTAAAAAAACTGAAATCAGAAACCGAAGAAGAAAATCAACAAAAGCATTTTTCCTTCTCTCTGAGTTTTTCATCCGAGATATTTTCCTACATACGGTCCGGAAAATACTGAGGCAATGGCAATGTAGCGTCGGTAGAAAATTATTTCGCGGTCACAATTTCGGAAATTTCTCTTAAATTAAACATCAGTTTGAGTTCGGTGTTTCAAGCGAGTGAATAAAACTTAACGAAAATTTTATTGAATATTCATGTGAAAAGAATCGGTTAAAATTTTGCTAATTGATAAACAGATATTTTGGGTGAAAAATGTGTATTCTCGTTTATGTTTTCGATGTGAAAATATAATTGCAGTTAAGAAATCGTTAGAAGCTTATGCCAGGAGTTTTTAGTCTAGTTACTGAAGCGGCAAATTATATGACACTTAAACAGACCGTAGAGTTACGAGCTCATATGAAATTTGCGATATTTCAGTAATTTTTTGCTCGATATTAATAACAAATCTGTACAGTGTTCGGCGTGCTATGCTAAATGAATGTGTAAATATTTGGATTTAGGTTTTGCGTTTTTATAAACATTTGTGCAGATACTACCTACAACGTGGTCAGCAAAATTAGTACCAGTCTTTTTAATGATAAAAATTAACTTCAATAACGCAGACTTTACAAAAGTTTGTAATATTACACCTTCACTGAGTAATAATCTCGGTAGTAAAGAAAACATATCGAGATCGGGTTCGATTTTTAGTTTATTATTTGAGAAATGAAGTATTTTGGCCAAATTTAAAAAAAAAAGTGCTCCGACATTTTTTATTTTCACTTCTAGTACTAGTAGAGATTTAAAGTGCAACTGAAAAAAATTCAGTCCGTTTGTCCACCGTAAAATTCGGTGTGTGAGTATATAAGATGTATGAGGACCGTATTTTGATTATAACCTTTCTGAGGGATGCGTTGGTAGATACGAATTCTTTTAATAAATCATATCCCATACCTTAGAACTTTATTTAAGACAGAATCTTCGAATTTATGAGAGTGATAAAGTTGAAAATGCACTAGTGAAAAAAAATTCGATTTTGGTAAAACTTGGCATGCAAAGCTATGGAACGTTTTAAAAATATAAGTTTTAATAGAGGTAGTATATTATATGAGTAAATTGTTTGTTCTCTTATGTTACTAGTTTTTCATGGTCATGCTACCATTGAAGCTATTAAATGTTAAGAGTTTGTTGTTCTTTCCAGTGTCAGTGGAGTGAAGCTCCAATACGAAATCCCCGACTGTTGATTGACCGTAGTACCTGACGAATTTTTGGAAAGAACTTTCACTGGAGAGGCCAGTTTATCATAAGATTTTGTGTTGGACTAGGTCCGAAGGAGCTGTTTCGTCATCGGAATGCAGAAGACTCTTCAGAGGGTGTATTCTAGCCAACTTCCGAAACACCCTGACAGCTGGTGGAATTGCTGAGGCAAATTCTATATAGCCACATCGTAATCCAAGTTCATTTCCACGAATAATGTAATCGGGAACTCGCCGGACATCTACCTTATACTAAAGGCGGGACGTATATGGCTATGAAATGGTTGTAACCTTGGATAACCATATGGCTATGAATCTTGAAAATCTGTTGTTAAGTCCGGGGCCCAGTGGGTCCAACGCAAAACTTATTTTTACCAATACTTTTATGTTACTAGTTTTTCATGGTCATGCTACCATTGAAGCTAGTGAAAGTTCTTTCCAAAAATTCGTCAGGTACTACGGTCAATCAACAGTCGGGGATTTCGTATTGGAGCTTCACTCCACTGACACTGGAAAGAACAACAAACTCTTAACATTTAATAGCTTCAATGGTAGCATGACCATGAAAAACTAGTAACATAAAAGTATTGGTAAAAATAAGTTTTGCGTTGGACCCACTGGGCCCCGGACTTAACAACAGATTTTCAAGATTCATAGCCATATGGTTATCCAAGGTTACAACCATTTCATAGCCATATACGTCCCGCCTTTAGTATAAGGTAGATGTCCGGCGAGTTCCCGATTACATTATTCGTGGAAATGAACTTGGATTACGATGTGGCTATATAGAATTTGCCTCAGCAATTCCACCAGCTGTCAGGGTGTTTCGGAAGTTGGCTAGAATACACCCTCTGAAGAGTCTTCTGCATTCCGATGACGAAACAGCTCCTTCGGACCTAGTCCAACACAAAATCTTATGATAAACTGGCCTCTCCAGTGAAAGTTCTTTCCAAAAATTCGTCAGGTACTACGGTCAATCAACAGTCGGGGATTTCGTATTGGAGCTTCACTCCACTGACACTGGAAAGAACAACAAACTCTTAACATTTAATAGCTTCAATGGTAGCATGACCATGAAAAACTAGTAACATAAAAGTATTGGTAAAAATAAGTTTTGCGTTGGACCCACTGGGCCCCGGACTTAACAACAGATTTTCAAGATTCATAGCCATATGGTTATCCAAGGTTACAACCATTTCATAGCCATATACGTCCCGCCTTTAGTATAAGGTAGATGTCCGGCGAGTTCCCGATTACATTATTCGTGGAAATGAACTTGGATTACGATGTGGCTATATAGAATTTGCCTCAGCAATTCCACCAGCTGTCAGGGTGTTTCGGAAGTTGGCTAGAATACACCCTCTGAAGAGTCTTCTGCATTCCGATGACGAAACAGCTCCTTCGGACCTAGTCCAACACAAAATCTTATGATAAACTGGCCTCTCCAGTGAAAGTTCTTTCCAAAAATTCGTCAGGTACTACGGTCAATCAACAGTCGGGGATTTCGTATTGGAGCTTCACTCCACTGACACTGGAAAGAACAACAAACTCTTAACATTTAATAGCTTCAATGGTAGCATGACCATGAAAAACTAGTAACATAAAAGTATTGGTAAAAATAAGTTTTGCGTTGGACCCACTGGGCCCCGGACTTAACAACAGATTTTCAAGATTCATAGCCATATGGTTATCCAAGGTTACAACCATTTCATAGCCATATACGTCCCGCCTTTAGTATAAGGTAGATGTCCGGCGAGTTCCCGATTACATTATTCGTGGAAATGAACTTGGATTACGATGTGGCTATATAGAATTTGCCTCAGCAATTCCACCAGCTGTCAGGGTGTTTCGGAAGTTGGCTAGAATACACCCTCTGAAGAGTCTTCTGCATTCCGATGACGAAACAGCTCCTTCGGACCTAGTCCAACACAAAATCTTATGATAAACTGGCCTCTCCAGTGAAAGTTCTTTCCAAAAATTCGTCAGGTACTACGGTCAATCAACAGTCGGGGATTTCGTATTGGAGCTTCACTCCACTGACACTGGAAAGAACAACAAACTCTTAACATTTAATAGCTTCAATGGTAGCATGACCATGAAAAACTAGTAACATAAAAGTATTGGTAAAAATAAGTTTTGCGTTGGACCCACTGGGCCCCGGACTTAACAACAGATTTTCAAGATTCATAGCCATATGGTTATCCAAGGTTACAACCATTTCATAGCCATATACGTCCCGCCTTTAGTATAAGGTAGATGTCCGGCGAGTTCCCGATTACATTATTCGTGGAAATGAACTTGGATTACGATGTGGCTATATAGAATTTGCCTCAGCAATTCCACCAGCTGTCAGGGTGTTTCGGAAGTTGGCTAGAATACACCCTCTGAAGAGTCTTCTGCATTCCGATGACGAAACAGCTCCTTCGGACCTAGTCCAACACAAAATCTTATGATAAACTGGCCTCTCCAGTGAAAGTTCTTTCCAAAAATTCGTCAGGTACTACGGTCAATCAACAGTCGGGGATTTCGTATTGGAGCTTCACTCCACTGACACTGGAAAGAACAACAAACTCTTAACATTTGTTTGTTCTCGTTTCGTGATTAGTAGACATGAAAAAAGCAAGCAAAAAATGTCAGTCCGTCTGTCCGCTGTACGCCATACGTCTACCGGTCTCCGCAAAATGGTTTGAAGGCTCGAAGCAAAAGCTAGTTAGTTGAATTTATTTTTCGTGGATAGGCTGGGTATACCCCTTCAAGTGGACACCTTTTGCGGGGTCGGAGTTTGAACGGAGGAGCGTTTGAGACGGAAAATTTTGGTTTCTAGATCTCAGCAACCGCTTATGCTAGGAAGCTGGATCTTTGAATTTACATAGACTTCCAATAGTAGATAGTAGATTTTTCGATATGGGTGAAAAGGTCAAGTAGTGGGTGAAAAATATTGCGTCCTAAACGCAAAAAAGCCGAGACCACTACATTTTAAAATCTATAGCTCCTAAGCGGTTAATGTCACGAAGTTAAAACTTAAGAATTATAACTAAATATAGGTACGAGGAGAATGGAACGGAACAAATTTTTTAGTGCGGTCAGTGGCGTATGGGGGTGGTGATGAAAAACTTAAGATTACGATATCTCACAAACCAATTGCACTAGATAAATAAAATTTGGTTTGTGTATAAATGTTGACAAGTATAGTCACAAAATAAATTTAACAGTATTCACCGGAAAGCCTTGTATTTTCAATTCGAAATGTACTGTGAAAACATTCATCAAAAATTAAGTAAAGTCTGCTGAAATTTTTAAGAGGGCTGTGGAGCATGAAAGTGAACTGGATTAGAATTTTAAAAAATAATAAAAATAATAATAAAATAATAAAAATATTGATATTTAGATAGAGCTAGAGTAGTAGCATGTTGGAAAAATATAGTCTTTTTGTAGGGGTAGTATGGTACGAGCGTGGGGTGTTTTTCTTAACTATTGAACGACTTATGCTACAAAGTTGAAACTCGATTTGTATATGTAAATCAACTAGAAAAGAAATTAAAGATAAAACAAATTTTCAAATATCCATTAGTGTTTGGAAAGGAGTCGAAAAAAATTATCAGTGAAAATGGAATGCATACATATTTGGTATGGGGTCTACCAATAAGAACGATAGGATTTGGAATTGAAATAAAACACAGTAAATTCGATCCAAAAAGTTGCGGAATGGTTTTATTAGATGATGCGTGTTATTCTCACCATTCTCTCAGGAGGAGCAGAATGACGAGCATATTTTTATTGCATGAAATGCTCTTTCAGTAGCAACAAACTTTTCGAATTTTGATACAATATTTAAATAGTTTCCAACACTGAGAAAACGTAAACGATTCATGATGAAACCTTACTGATGACAACTGATAGCAGATCTCAAATTTTAAAATTTAAATATGGCCGCCATAAGCTATAAAAATTTTATCGTCCCTTTTGGTAGACCTTATATTTTCACGATTTACGTCATGACTATTCTTACTCTACGGATTTTTCATAAAAATACCTAGAAAGTGTTTTCAAGATTTTTTGAAAGGAGCATCGTCCCAGTTGGTCGCTTGTCTCTTAAGAGACATAATCTCTATGGTTTGAGCCTAGGAATCATATTGCTTATCTTTCTTCATCACTAGATAGAAAGAAATAGCAATCGAAACATGTGCTCCCACCATGATCTATTTGTAAGGCTAAAAATAGCCGCATCACTCCGAGCGCAGCAAATGTCATCCGCGACTTACTCGATAAAAATTAAATACGCGAAAAGTTACAGTTCTAGTGCGGTTAAAATAAAACGACACAAGTGCGATGTGAAGTGATTGGAAATGTATCACTACGTTATTAGTTTTTTATATTTATTATATTGCAGGTAACTTCGCCCCTGCCTGCACGTTTCATTTCATAGCCCGATTTCTTATTTCCAGCCGATGGCAATCTCCGCGAAATATTCATACGAGTACGAGCTTTTATCACAAAACGCTATCATCAAACAGATGGCGCTATTGCCAAAACCATTTTTCTATCGAGACATTCGCAGACATGTCTTCGAGATTCGGGGAGCATTTGTCTCGATACCGTGTATTTTTCCCATAAGACGTCTCGAAGAATCTCGCAGACAGGCCGCCATAGTCTTCGAGATATCTGCGAGATTCTCGCAGACGCGACCCACTGGGTATGGGTGACGACACGTACATATGAAAAAACAATTCTAGCATTTCTAAAAACTCCGACATCGTAAAATCAAAAAAGTGCTACACGTACTCGTAAAGTATCCACTGACATAACGGAACGGAGCATTGTGGCCAGCACTGATATTTGACATAATCTAGGAATGCAATGGAAACAGTTATTAATCCAGTACTCTTAATCGCGAGATTATGGGGCAGTGGAAACATAGCATAAGTCTTATAGAGATAATAGGTGCGTTTTTTTCAACTGGATCAAGATCAAGATCATTCGTCTTACATAGAAAACAACAACAAAGAAATGATCCAAAATCAAAATGGGATCATTGATGGATCACTTTTGCGCTTTAAAAGCTTAGTTAAATGTCAACTTTTTTAGCAATTTCACAGATGCCGTCATGCGATTTAGCAATAATTTCAATTTGTAGCGGGTATTTGCACGCAACAGGCAGTATGGTATATGCTCATCGAAAAGTCGTTGTAACTCAATATATTTTGTACGGAAATGCAAGTCCATGTGTAACATAGAGACAGAATGTAGAATATTATTGAAAAAGTCTTTGTTTGTATGACCTTTGTACAGTGCCGTTTCTTCGTATAGTATGCGAAACTTTGCCGCCAGAGCAGCTGACAGTTTATCCGAGACATTTACAAACAGCATTGTTCACCCTGCTAAAGTAGCTTTTGGGGTGATCCACATCGTTTTTTCAATTTGATCTGATCCAGTTGAAAAAAAAGCACCTAATGCTTTCCTCCATAGTATTTTCGTTCAAATAAAAACCGCCATCTATATGTCAGGCCAGGTTCTTCTGGGACAGTCCTGGTACCAATTTACTTTATTATTTTAATAATAAAGTTTTGTTATCGATTTTTTTTTAAAAAAAATTTGCCTCCCTGAAATTTTTTTTTATACGTCTTATGACTAATAAACGCCAAAAAAGCAAAAAAAAATTTCAGTCCGTCTGTGCGCCGTCCGCCGTACGCAAACTCGTTTGAGGAATTATAGTTGCCAAACCCTATGAGCTATTCAATTGATTTTTTTTTTCTAAATAGACATGGTAGACCCCTAGAAGTGAAATTTTTTGAGGGGTGAGGGTGTGAGGGGGAAGGTGGGGGAAGCGTTTTAGACGAAAAGTTTTGGTTTCTAGATCTCAGCAACCACTTATGGTAGGAGGCTGAAACTTGGAATTTCTATAGAACTTTGATAGTGGACCCATCTGCAAAAAAATTGCTGATATGGGTGAAGGGGTGTGGAAGTGGAGGGGGAAATAATGCGTCCGAAACGCAAAAATGCCGAGATAGACACATTCTAAAATTCATATCTCTTAAACCGTTAATGGCGAGCAATTCAAACTTAACAAATATCTGTAGTTATACTTGGAGAGTAGATTGAAACAAAATTTTTTGGTGGGGGTGGTGGCGTACGGGGGTGGGGGTTGAAATACTTAACATTACGATATCTCAGAAACCAATTGCACCAGAAAAACAAAATTCGGTTTGGGTATAAAGCTTGATAAATAAAGATTGCTCAAAGTAAAATCTTTGAAGGGGAGGGCAGGGGAGCATAGAAGTGGAGGGGATAAGAATTTTTCAAAAATATCACTTTTCATATCTCAATAACAGTGTATGACAGATGCTTCAAATTTTTACCAGAAGTAGGCCCGATATAGCTCTAGTAGAGAAAAAAATTGAAGGTGAGGGTGTAGAGGGTGAGGGTGGGGAGGGGTGAGAAGGAAAAAGTTCATATGCTTATAGTTTAAAAACCTGTAATGATATAAACCTTAAACTTCGTATTTAGATAGAACTATAATAGTGGCATGGTGAAAAAATATTTTTTTTTTGTAGGGGTAGCATGATACGAGGATGGGGGGTGTTTTTCCTAACTTTTGAACGGCTTCTGCTAGAAAGTTGAAACTCGGTACGTATATATAAATCAACTAGAAAAGTAATTCTGATAAAAAAAAATTTGAATATTCATTGGCGTTCAGAAAGGGGGGCAAAAATAATTATCAGTAAATATAAAATGCATATATTTTCACGATTTTCGTCACATCTACTAGATCTTTCCAAATATTGAATTCATTTTTATTCCACGGATTCTTCATATGAATACCTAGAATGTGTTTTCAAGATTTTTTGAAATTCGACCCTTAAAGGGGTGTAAAGTGGATGTATACTTTTTCATGAATTCCACCATATCTCTCAAGTCTGATCAGATGTCGAATATCCTTTCACTTTCCCAGGTTTGTTTAATAATCACCTATTTTTAAGTTTTGTCTTTTTCAACCTCTAGACCGCATCCCGGAATATGACCCAATTATTTAATTCATATGTTACACCATATTCTAACCGCTTCCCGAACTTTTTGTTAGGTTTTCAGTCACATAGTAACATACACCGCATCCCCGAATTGAACACGTTCCAAACTTCCGCCCAGACTGTTGGCAGATTTTTTTTATTTATTTCACGATTGTTCAATTCGGTATAAAAAATGTCTCGCACTTTTAATTTCTATAATATCAAAAAAAGCTAATAATTTGAGATCGCTATAAGCTGATTGTATTCAAATGAGAAATCAAATACTTTTGCACAACTTGATATTAACGTTCTGTCAAAGTCAATACTGTTTCAACACTAATAAGATTGAAAGCTTGCTCAAATACCATAAATGAAATTTTTTCCAGTAAATTACTTGATACTGTATAGCCTAGGGTGTAAGGTGTTTTCTGACGTACTATATATCTGATTCTTCGAATTCTGGGAACCAGAAACTTCTAGAGCAAAGTTTATTATTACATAATTTATTACTAAGGTATTCACAAAAGTGTTACATGGAAAAAGAAACAATAATTGTGGAAAAAAAAAATTCTAAAGTGTTGATTGTTGTACAAGAATCGTGAAAATTCCGCTATACAACACGTAATTTCAGTACTGGTAGAGCACGGGCATTTTGCAATCCCTTAATTATAACTGAATTCAGTCTGCATTGTTAGAAGTTGAAATGAGTTCTGCTCGAATTGCGCTGTAGTAATGATATGCCAACCATTCAATCATCCTTAGCCCCTTAGATGCAGCTATTTTTTTTTTATTCGAAAAAAAAATATCTTATGATCGTTAGTCGTCTCTTATGTAAGCAAAGTTACAATTAAATTTTCCTTGTGTAACAGAAACACCCATCACCATGATTGCTTGATAGTCCTTAATTAAAATTGCTCTGCACATTTCATCGCCATAAGATTCTGCATTTAATAAACTAAAATTGTAATCTGCCGTACAGTAACTAGAGCGTCAATATCCACCCTAAAGATTATTGGGACACTTTCTGCTATCTGAACTAAAGTAAAGTAGAACACATGAGCAATGTATTTAAAGATGAAGTGTACACTTGGGAAAGTATAAGAAAAGACACCGGATTTAAGTGGAAGGAACGACAAGGAAAATAAAGAAAGAAAATTTATATATTGTGCTCGGTACAATGTGACTAAAAATACATCCACCTCTGATCGAAAAGCGACGGGAAAAAGATCTTTCATTAAAGTGCTGTAAATCGTCTGCAAAATCGCGCCTCAAGTCTGCAAAACTAATTTTTTTTGACGGGACTAACTCAAGTCATGTCAAGACGTCCGACAAACGTCTCGTGAAATTCAAAACTACGCAAGTGTCCACAAGGAGTCAAAATAAAATGTTCAAAAAACGATAAATTTAAAAAATAAATAAATAAAAATAATAAGAAAATTGTTTAAAATAATGAAAATGTAAATAAGGCGGGAAGATGCGGACACCAACTTCTACGGTTACCACAAAATCGCCACGTTGTTTACGCACTAAAAGGCCCGTTGAGAGCTTTTCATTGTTGAATGATTGACACCAATTGGGTGTCGAGCTGAAGCTTCGAGCACCAACCGCCGAGGACGAAAAACAGTGCGCTGGTGAATGTGCTCAGTTCGGGTTCGGTGTAGCGATTAAGTGAAAAGTGGTTCAGTTGATAATTGTCTATTGGTGATTTGATGATTTGGTGATTGGTGTTGCGTGTGTATAGTGTCCACGTCATGTCAACGTCGAGTGTTGGTCGCGACGAGTTGCGGAAACCGCTCTGGAATGCGTACATGGTCGAGCGTCGAACGCTTCTGGGATGCACTACGCTTGTTGCCGTTGCACTTATCGTTTGGATCGTTGCCATCTCAACGGACCACTGGTCCATAATTTCGGGCGAAGGTGGTAAGTATTTGGGCGAGAGTCTCTAATTAAAAACACTAACGTTAGTGGTGGTGGCGGTGTCACGCGAGTGAACGTTTGTCCTAATTTCCATTTTAATCGTAACTTGTTGGATGGAATTTTATTTCCTTAATGACATCATCGGCACTTGTTGCTGGCTCCAACAGTCCCAATTGAAATCATAATGTGGATTCTGAGGGTGTGAATTGCGCATGGCGTATTTAAGAAAGGCAGTTACACTTGTGATTTTACACCATCCAACAAAGCAAAGAATAAGAATGAAGCACTTAAGACTGGCTATTTGGGATATGAAAAAGTGGTCAGGGTAGTGCCCGGAGTCATATGCAAAGTTAATTTCACTGACGTGGTTGAAGCTTCGTAGCGATTTTATTACTGCTGATTTTATTGCTACTTTTATAACAAATCTTTTTTTTAATGCGTTTTACGCGTCTTTTTTATACTAGGCACTTCCAGCTCTTTTTTTTTGCGCGGTTTTCCAATTGTTGACAAAGTTACTGCATTTTCCGGAAGTCAACTCATTTTTATTCACTTAATTTGATTTAAAGAGCAAGGGAAGGCTTCACTCGTACTTTTAATAATTTTTGAGTAATGCCGTCTTTTATCAAAAATAATTTGCTGAGATAAATTAAACAACTCGGAAATTTAATTGGGTATAAGAACGCTGAAAGAAAAACAGCGCCTGATTAAAGCTACTTAAAATAAAGTAATGTTCGTTTTTCATTTAACTTCAAAGACGATAATGTTAAATATAAATTCATGTGACTTAATTATGTATAATTACTTATGAGAGTCCACTTAAAAATAAATGATGGGCTGCCCAATTTTCGATAAAATTTTTTGATATATTTCGTCTTTGATTTGAAAGATATTCACTATTAAATGACACTCTCCTTTCAATTGAAAGTAAAAGTTAAATTTTTAGAAGTTCATTTAAATGACTTGCCAATTTATTATACAAGAAGTGGTTCCGTTCCGTTCAGCTGTCAAAGTAGACTTTATGGACTGACCATGTACGCACATAACGGTCGTAACGGAACGGACAAAACGGACGAGTTGAACAAAACACAACTTTTACGGATCACATACTTACACATACCTCACTTGTTGGAAAGACACATTTGAAAAACATAATCGGTTAGTTAGTTTTCGTAAAATGGATGATGAACAGTTTGTCGAAGCCGTTAGAGCTCAGGAAGAGCTCTATTACAAAATTAGTCGCGGCTATATGCAGACGAGAGCCAAAGAGAGAGTATGGCAGGCATTGAACGGAACAGAACATTGTTGAAAACACTGATATTTGACGTAACGGATTGGATCGTGACGGAACGGAATGGAACGGGATCATTGTGTTTCGGGCTTTACACTCCGAAACCTGAGGAACGCAAATGACAATCGCGTATAGTTCTTCCTTCTACCTCCCCAGTTGCAATTGAGTTAAATTCGGGTTGTACTCTTCCTGCCGAGTTAACCTCCGTCCAGTGTTCTGAAATGGGATCTTTCTCCTCGCATAAATAGTTGTGAAGAACACAGCACGCCTTTATAATGGTACAAGCGTGGTCAATGCGAACTTCCAGGCCTCTTTCGATTCTTCTAAATCTTCTCTTGAGATGACCAAAAGAATTTTTTACAACACGCCTACTTTTGGGTAACTCATAATTAAACATTTTCTCATGGAGGGGTTGATTTATGGAAAACGGATAAGGTGTTATTAGATTTTTCGTGGTAAGCTACCAAAGAAGCTATTATGATTAGGAGTTAGTTATTCTTTCCGGTGTCAGTGGAGTGAAACTCCAACACGAAGTCCCCGACTGTGGACTAACCGCTATCCCTGAGGATATGACAAATTTGGAAAGAAACTTCACTGGAGAAGCCAGTTCATCATAAGATTGTGTTGGACTAGGTCCGAAGGAGCTGTTTCGTCATCGGAGGGCATAGACTCTTCAGAAGGTGTATTCTTGCCTACTAACCGAAACACCTTGATAGCTGGTGGGATCGCTGAGGTAAATTTTATATAGCCACATCCCATTCCAAATTTATTACCGAGAAGAATTTAATGGTCAAGAAAGGCGTCCTCTACCTTAGGCTAAAGGCGTGCAGAGTTTTCGTATTCCGTTGAATCGTTGTTCCGTCCGGTCAAGCCCACATTAATATATGTGAACCTGTATCTATAATATGTATCAATTAATGTTTATTTTCCACTTTTGTAACAATATTTCCTATGGTCTACAGATGCTAGTAATATTATGGAGTACCAGCCTTTATAATTGTAGTAGTCTGTGGCGTCCGCTTTTCTGGGGCTTACTTCAATATGAGTTCCATCTGCAAGAATAAAAACATAGTTAATTGACAGATATATTTAGCTACTGCTCGTACTTACCAACAGGACCAACGCCTTGGGGGTATCCCAAATTTTCAAACCCCTGAACTATTTCCTGTAACTTTTGTCTGTCCATGGGATATGCACTCATATATTCACTTCTCCAGACTTCATATAGGTATTACAGCGCAAAAGTTCAAAACAATTTCACCAATTTTGGTGCGGCCAACTTCAAACATGTTACTTAGAGTTCTGTATTCAGACGAAGAGCCCAAGGCATACAAAGCAATCGCCACTCTTTTTGCTAGGGGTATTGCGTTGCGGAAATTTGTGTCTTGCCGTTCAAGAACAGCGATGGCACGAACTACACCCTCAAAAGATTTTCGAGTCATCCTGAAGCTGTCTTTGAATCTTTTGTAATCAAAAGTGGGAACATCTTTTTCCCAGAACATTCCGCTTCGAGCCTATTATTTAAAACATTTTTTGAATGCGTTATTGCGGATTGATTGTGCACTTACTTGGACCGAAATGGTACGGTGTAACCTCTGTGCACTTCTTTTTGCTGCAATTCGAAGCAACTTTGCGGCTCGTAATCGACGTCTTTTATTACGCGCAACGCTTATTGCTAAGGCGCTCAAAGCAAATTGCATGCGAACATTTCTCAAAATATTTAACATGCAATTCACGTAAATTAGCACTACTAAAGAGTCTCTATTCGGCATTTTGCGATATTTTAGAAATTTGACGTTTGACAGACAGTTCGAAAACTCGATCTGATAAACTCGATCTTGTGCAGTGTGTCACCTATTGCAGCTTGAAAAAGCTCAAAGCTCTTTGCGGCTTTGGGAAGAGGCTTACGCCGCAGTGTGTCTCCAGCATAAAGGAGTCTTTGGAAATTGCATCATACATCACTTCAAATGATGTCAATGCAATCCGATGACGAAACAACGTCGTCGATCGTTTCCAGTAGGAATTTCGTTTGGAGGTAATATAGCTCTAAAGAAAAAAAATCAATCTAGTTAATTATAAACAAACCCACATAATATAATAGAATCGATATTGTTGCTTATGCAATATAAATACATTGTTTCCATTCTCTATCTAAAAGGACTTTTAATATTTTATAAAATGCTTATAAAATTAAATTCGGTTCATAAATTTATATTATTTATTATTTATTATTTCTTATTTTGCTTCCTGGGAAAACAGGTATGAAGTGATACTATCACTTTTTACCTGTTTTCCCCTCAACTTCTTTCTTCTTGATATCTGTCTTAGTTCCACCTTCATAAGAAAATTTGGCCAACAATCCCCGGTCTCCACTACTCATGGAGTAACATATAAAAAACCGAAAAGAACTAATTTCGGAAAAAATCATTGCTTAATTTCTCCTATCAGATGAAATAAGGAAATCTATTTATCCGCAAAATGTTAAAGTATGCGCAGTACTGAAATCATGATATGTTAAGTTTGTTAGTAATAGACATTTTAATTGTTGGTCCTCTTACTCACATTTTCCGAAATCAATCTATTTTAGATAAAAAATTTACAATATATGTACCTATTCTTATATTTCCTCACCCCTAAAAACAAGGTGTCTTACGTTATAAAGGAAAGGTGCATTCAAATGTGTATAAATATCGCGATATGATTTATCAAATATTGTTAATAAAAAAAATCTCTTATTGCCGTCGTAAGGGTTGCAAAAAAATCTGAAAAAAGATTTGGCTCAAAAACTTAAGGCTTGAATAAAACTTATGTAGTTCAAGTGGGAAGAATTAGGTCAACCAAACATATTTTATTATTAGAAAAATTAATTTAAATATGCCTTTGTGATTTATCTAATGTTACAGACATTTCTAAAAAAAAACTAGCACTTTGGATCGTCATGAAAGTAGAAAATTCAACAACACAAATGTCAATTTGGGTGATGATGTCGAGGACGCAATTCAAAAATAAGAACACTGATTGATCGAGTAATAAATTCCAAGTTAAACACCTGCCCCTTTTCTATCGATATACATATATAGTATATGTATATATCAAGAAAGTATAATGTTTAACATGCGACACTAGAAATAAGGAATATTATTAAAATTAGAACCTATTTATTTAACACCCACACCCTTTCAAACAAAAGTATAAAAGAAAATTTACTGTTAAATTTATTACAAAAATTAATTGCTGACATTTATTGCAGATCGCAAAAAATAGTTTTACATGGAGTTTAAAGATTGCTCTAGCATAATATAGTCTACCAATGTGTGTGTTGACTTTTCGGGCACCTTCAAAACTTATTTATTGTTTTTGAAAAGCATAAAAGACCATAAATCAGACGAAAAATACCAATGACTCTTAAAATTTTCGGTTTAAAAAAATTCGCTCGGTATTCTGTCGATCAGATCAGTTCGCAAGTTGTACTACAACAGAAATATATTTAGAATATCTCGGCTTTAAGAAAACGCGTCTCTTAATAACTATTTTAAAAAATTTTTGGTGCAGACTATCCCCAGGGAATTAACTCGTCAAAGCGTTTCAGCTTTTCTAAGGATTATAATTTGACAATTTTAAATTAATTTTTATATGGTACATACGAGTTTAATGCTTGTCATTTGCTGTATAGTCCGAGCTATTTCCAGATTGGCAATCCTTTATTGCTAAATAACTTTTCATGGTGACTAAGGGGATTTTTTTTTTTAAGAAACTTGGAAAAACTTTTTTTCAAGAAATTTTTAGAATTTAATGGTTTCGATTAGTATTTGGCTTATGAACCGAATTCCAACGACAGCGTTGTGATAGAAACAAATTTATCGGCCGTCCTCCAATAAATATTAGATTAATAATAATTGGAAACGATGATGTGGAACGTAAGGGTAATTTGAATTTAATTTGAAAGATCGAAATAGAAAAGAAGCGCACATTTATGTGGCTTTTACCTTCATAAAACCTGTACTGATCGTAAAAAGGGAATGATTTATTATCCCGATTTTCAAATTTAAATTCCAAAATGAACGTTCTATTTTAGGTTTTGAGATGAGTGTATCTACCGCATTGGTATATTTTTTAGTAGTTTTTTGAAGTTAGAAGTGAAAGATCCTAAGACGCTTAATATGAACAGGATTAAACTAATTTATACGAAAGTAACTTTAGTGACCTTTCGTTTAGTTTTGGTAAAACTGGCTTAAGAGAGATCTTAAGGGGGCTAACATCTCAGTTTTATGAGAGGCCATCTGCTAAAGGCGCAACTTTATTATTACATTTTTTGGATAGAAGTTCAAATCGCGTTTAATGCTGAGACGCGAAAATAATTAAGTTGTGCAAATGTAAAATTAATCTTATATCTCGACAGATTATAACGAAATTCGTGAAAAAGTGGAAACAAATTTTTTTTAATCTACCTCTATACGCCTATAAAAATCTGAACTTTATTTTTAATTGAATTACTCTAGTAGCACATCTTCATATAGGTATTAAGTTTCAACTGTCTAGTATAAGCTGTTTCTGAGATATAAAAAACCAGTCCCACCACAGTACCTACCCTACGTACCTCCCCTATCAAAAATTATATTTTGATTGGATATCTCTGTAGTGGCTCTACATAGACGTAAATTTTTAGCTCTCTCTGATTTATTGCGGTTCTTAAGAAATAAAAGTCAAAACTATTTTCTTTCTACCCCCTTCAAAAACACCTCCCGCTTAAAGGCTACTAGGCCTAGCTACTCCAAAATTTCCAAGAGTAGTAGTACTGCTTTTGAGACAGAAAAATTATTTTTTTTTGCAAAATCACACACTACTTCATATACTTTTGTGCGTAAACTACTAGAAGGAATTGTGACAAGAGTTAACCGAACTACTAATCAAATACTTAACTTATTCATAACATGAAGCACAGAAAACACCATTTCCGTCTTCAACATTGGGGACCCCGACCGAACGTGACCTAGCGACTTAATTCATAACAAACTTTTGAAGTTAGATTAAAAGTTAACCTTTTTATTTATGTTCATGTTACTTTAATACATAGAAAGACTTAAATGGAAAAATCATCTGCAAGTTGTCCTCTTTTTCTTGATAACCAAGTGCTTATAATGCTTAGAGATTAATTCAGTGCTGCAAGAATCAAGTTTTTTTAGTACACTAACAGAGGTACTGCACGCTACAAGGCACCTACACCTACACCGGCCCTAATTGTGAATAATTTTCTACACAAAATTAGCATTTACAAATTTAAAGCAATAAAAATAGACCTTGACTAATTATTTTATTTTTGGCTAGTCGTTCGACAGTTCACTGACATTTTACAATTTTCTGAAAAAAAAATTTAAAAATTATTCTTTTCTTCGTCTAGCTACATTTATTTTTGTTAGAAACAATTTAACAATAGACTATTTCTGCTCAAGAAGCATTGTTCTCGATAATTACCCAAGCAATCTCAATTGGAATATTGTTCGTTTTTAGAATTGTGTTATTAATAACTTGGTTTGGTACACAACATCGGTGTGTGAGTATTCTTAGTGCTACTTCACAAATGCCAATCCTAGATTCATGTGCATCAGCTTGGATCATGTTGCAGAATAATATTGGGTTTCGACTTTCGAGTCCTGGCGTGGAGAGAGAGTTTTACCGACACTCTATTGGGGGCGGAGCATTGAAGACGGAACAATAAATATGTTTATGGTACTAACTTTAGAACTATAAACATATTTTAGATCAATAATATTTTTAGTTAATTCTGACTTTATACCCACCATAGAGCTAGTGGAGACGACAATTTACCGGTTTTGCATAAAGCACTTTGAAGCCAAAAACACGTTGAGAATTGAGACAAAACGTTGTCGTTATATCAAAATTGTTGTTGGCTTAGCGTTTGAGCGAGTGAGACAAAACAGGTGCGTATATAAATTTGTTTTTGTTTTGCGTGCAAGTGAATGCGACGACGTCCACCTTCAATTCAACCGCTGCTTGTCATCTCCAGTATATACATATGTATATCTCTATGATTTCCACCTATACGAGAATCGCATCAAAAATTATCAGCTGTTCTCTGACATTTTTTGTGCGTGTGTGAGGCCAGGCTGTTGGTTGGGAGGTAGTGTGGGTCACTCTAGGATCTTGTCAATTTCGGTGTTCTCCGCCATGCTGGATCGCACCGACTACAGTTTTGTTCGTGAATGGTACAATAACTATTTATGTTGACAGTCAGGCTTCGGAGCTGCCATCGAGGCTGTTGAGGCGCACATTACTAAATCCAGGCTTGTTGAACAATGTAAAAGAACATTGCAGATGGTGGGTATGGGTAGGAATAACCATACCCTTCTCAACCTAACCTAACCTAAACTAGTTCGTTCTTCAACTCACTAGTTCGCGGGAGTTCAGTGAAAGACCGTGTAAGAAAATGTGAATACCAGTTGCGGTTTCCCGATCCGTCGCGAAAAAGTTCGTTGTTTTTGTTCACTAACTCGTGGGAGTGCAGTGAAGCGATTGTATAGACAAATTTTGTGACCTATAAAAATAAACAAATAAAAAGCTCCTCTGTGAGGAAGTATACAGCACTCCATGAATGCGAGCGGGACTCACAGGGAACTACTTCCTTAATTTCACTTGCAACGACAATACATAAAGACAAATAAACTAGAAGCTCACTGGGAACTAGTTCGTTAATTTCCGTAATGAAACGCTCTTCCGAAATAGTTCGTTCGCGAACTACAAACGACTAATTAGAGTGTTGCACTATAATATAGTGAGTGCAACCAAAAACAAAGGTATTGCATCGCTAATATAAATCACATTGGTTTGATAGTACATTTTTTATAATATTTTCGAAAAGGCGTGTTTAACGCGTTTTGAACGTTAGGTCGTTTGGCAAATTCCTTACAATAGATGGCAATAAAATGCGTAAAATTAATGTAATAATAATCAATGCCGCAACAGCCCAAATCGGACCTAGGCCTTGAAGTAATGCTGGAGTTATTTCATTACGAGACCAATGAAACACTAGAAGGTGAAGTGGTCAGCCACACGCTCGTCCATGATTATAACCCCATTTTAACTAAGGTACTCATTTACAGCTGAGTGAACTGGTAGTCCAATCACATTCTCGAAAATACTTGTCGCCAAGCAGATTCGAACCTGGTACCAGGTGCACCGAAGGCGAGTGCTCCAGCCACTACGCCACCCAGACTAGACTGGTAAAATTAATGTATATACTGTAAAAGGTAATACCTCTGCAGATAGAACAGTTTAGTATTTGAAATTATCTGATAACTACAGAAGCAAATCAGCGCGCTCGCTCGCCACTTTATTTTTGAAAAAGTGTGTTTTACAAGTAACGTTTTCAATAGGCTTAATTCGTAACTCCGTTCAAATTTTTTTTTTAACTAATTGAGATGCCAATATCAACTCTATCCTGGAAACTTTAACTGAAAATCTTCACCGAAGTATATTCCAGTTGTGACAGTCTTTCCTCAATATAATTGGTGAATTAGTGAACAGAAATTTCACTGGCGATTACCTGACAAATGTAGGTAATCCGAATTGTTCTTAAAATGAATAAGGATCGACTACCTAACAAAGATCTTAGAACATAATCCGGACTGGGCTCAGGTAGCTTACTGAATTATATATGCACCTTTATCGCCTACCCTCCAAAATATATCCATTTGGTGTGCTTCTTTTTCATAAGGATAGCATTAGCTGTAATATACCTAGTTCGTCTTTTTAAGTCCTGTATTCTACTGTACCTCATTCTCTACTGTAATTTTTTGTCACAGCGAAAAATAGTTCTTACTATCAACTCAAATAAAAGTAGCCAAAATTCAACATTACCGGTATAGGTTCGTACTGTTTATTTTATTATTCGTGAAATTCAGAACTTATAGATTGTAAGATTTAATCTAAAAGCTGAACATGGAGCTCATTTTTGAACAAAATGTGTTCAAAACCTTCGTATAAAAATAAAAAATATTTAAAGAATTACATTACGATCCAGTTACATATTCAAAAATATGAACCTGAAAAATAATCCAAGGCGCCTATTATCCTAATCTCGTTAAAAATCCTTTTTCTGAGGTACGAAATAGTAGTATGGGTTCCAAAAAAAGGTGACAATAAAACTTAATCAGAACTTAAAGTCGTCCGTTTTAAGGTACATTAATTAACCCCAGTTAAATTTTCGTGGTATTCAGTTTAACATCTGCAAATTTCCAAGATGGGTTAACTGGCCTGCCAAAGTGCAGGTAAACTTTGCCACAGTTTGTATAGAATATAAATAACGAGTCCTAGCAAAAGAATTCATCAGTTCGAAATTTCAGTTACTAGCAAAAGCAACGAAGATGTGCTCAAAAATTATTCAGTTCTTCAAGAAATTGTTCGATAAGAAAAGGAAGAATGTTGCCGACTTTAATATGGAAAGATCGCTCATGTTGGTGAACAGCACCAATACTCTACTGGGCTATTTTGACGAGTTTTTCGTAGTTCGAGGAATATACGATTTTGCCGAACGAGATGCTTACATCGATCGATGCCTAGTCGACGGATGCGTTAATCTCGCTGGTAAACGTTTAAGTCAAATTCCCTGCGAAATTGCCGATCGTTTGGCAGATCGAGTATCGGTTTTAATGTTGGATAAAAATAATTTCAAAGATTTGTCGTTCCTGGTGTTCTTCGGACGTCTGCAACATTTGTTTCTGAACAAGAATACGAATCCGAGCTGGGCTACGCTTCCTTTTATGCCGCACCTTATAAGTTTGCAGTAAGTATTACTATTTTGTGTACATACCCTTGAATGCATTTAACTAATTTGTTTTTCAATTTCAGTCTAAATGGATGCCATTTAACCGAATTGTTTGACTGGATACAACAAATTTGCAACCAATGCCCGAAAATTCAATTCTTATCGATGAAGACCAGCTATTTTCGAAAAACCAGAGTTACTGCAGATGACGCTATTAATCGCAGACGAACAATTATAAATATGCTACCGGGACTGATTTACCTAGATGGAGTGCCAATTAGCGAATTGGAGCGGGAACAAGCTAAATTGTATCAGTCTATTGTGAGCAAGAAGAACATAAATTTTTGTTTTGTTTAACGTGAATTTCATACGGTTTTTGCTTTTGTATAAATACGTTTTACCGAACAGTTCAATTAGTACGGATTTTCAAATCTGAGTGATTTTTCATTCAAGCTCATTTAATTTATAGTACAATCTAAGGTAGTTTTAATTTTAATACAAAATTCTTGCCAGCACAAAATTTTCAAAAATGTTTTCAATAAATTATAATAGAAAAATAAATTTAAGCTTTTTAATTGAAAACGAAATTTCCGGGATATGGTTATCGTGTTACTTTCCAGAGGTCTTTCAAGTACTTTTCGGCTCAAAGCGGTTTGATAGAACTGATTAGCCGCATTTTCGTGCAAACGTTAGTAACACTCCCTCGAAGATTCGAGATCTCAAAACTAAATAAAAATATTCCAAATAGCCTCCTATTTGGTTAGCAGTGTCTTACACCCCATAACTATAAAATAATAAAGTTGCGCCCAAACTGTTGGATTTTTTGTGTTTAAATTACTCTAGTAAGATATCTTCATATTGGTACTAAGTTTCAACTTTCTAGCGTAATCCGTTTTTGAGATATGAAAAACCATCCTCGTACCTTGTTATACCACTATCAAAACTTAGTGGGATGTCTCTATAGTAGCTCTATGCGGTCTTAAATTTTTAGCTTTCAATTCTTTGCTGCTTTCGAGAAATTACGATCAGAATTTTTTTCATTTGCATCTCATCCTCCGCTAGAGGTATATCGGTCCTAACTTCTGTAAAATTTTCATAATCATATAGGTATGATACAGTTTTCAAGATATAGGAAATAAATTTATTGAAAATTTCATCCTTCCGCGCTGCACGTCCCTCCCCTCAGAAATAATGGGATAATTGAGTCGAAAGATATTGTAATACAAAGTTTTTCACCACCACCCACTTACTTCACCACCACTTAAAATTATTAAGTTGTTTCTAATATCTTAGTATATGTATCAACTACAAAGTTTCAGCCGTCTGACATCATTGCTCAGGAGAAATGGATTTAGGAATTCTTCAATCCCAGCTTTCAATCGTTTTGGACTCATTGTTTTCCCACCCACTCGCACAACCCCTATCGACAATTTGACAACGGGTCCACTATCATAGTACTACATAAGATCCAAATTTCACACTCTTAGCATAAGCGGTTCCTGAAATTTTTCATCTAAAATTATCCTACCCCCACACCTACAAAATATACCACTTGAAGGAGTTCACCCATTCTACCTACGATACCAATTTCAACTTAATAGCTCAAGGGGTTTGAGAGCTACGCACCTTCAAACAGTTTTGCGTACGGCAGCGGACAAACGAACATTTTTTTTGGAGTTTAAACGTAAAAATACAAAATTTCAGGGTATCAATTTTTTTTTAAATTTCTGGTCGATCATAATACTTATTATTATAAAATAATAAAATTTTAGGCGATAACGTGTAAAGACCATAGAAGAAAAGACCAATTTGCAACCTCATCAGACCTACGACATATATCGAATTTCGTGAAAACGTATACGTATATTGTATTCCACCATGGATTGAATTTCGAAAGGTCGGCTCTCAGGCAATTACAAAAATTTACCACAAAAATAAAAACCAACTTTTTATCACAACAAAACGTAGTATGTTGAAATTCGTGGAAACGTATAGCTATAACCCCTTTATACCGTCTTCGGAGTTTAATATCTAAAAAAACCTGAAATGAGTTTTTAGGCAATCACATAAAAAGGCCGATGAAGTATTAACCAATTCGGCATTTAACCGAATCTACAAGATATGACAGAATTCGTGAAAACTTTCTTACACTTTTCAATAGTCTTGAGCCCGGTTTATACGAGGGGAGCACAATGAATCCACAGTGGTCTCTCGTGATGGACTGTGGCATAATGCTTTAGTTTACCCTTCTTAACCTAACCTATCCTTCTTTTACTTGCTTAGTGGCTGCAAAGCAAAAATAATTCTTAAAACACCATATTATTATATATTATGTTCCGTCGCTTGTCATTCTCTACCAACTTCACTGATGTTGATATGTTGTAATCCGACGCCACGTTAGTTCTTAACGTCGCCGAATTTAGGCGATCACGTAGAAAGCCCGAGGAAAGATTAACCAATTTAGAGTTTTACCGGACCTACGAGATATGACAGTATTCGTGAAAAAGTGGCCAACTTTCGTGCACTTATCAATAGGTTTTTACGGGGGGAAGACAATGGATCGACAGTGATCTCTCTGTTCTGAACGTTTTCGATGATGTACGAAAAATTCATTTATAAGAAATAAAATTGTGACATGCTAAACAAATTTCATGAAGAGAAAAAGAAAAAGACTTTTTTTCGCTGAAAAAAATTATACCTTCGTATGTATTCTTTGCCTTTCGGACGACGAACGTTTCTTCCCACATCCTTCCCAAACAAATTCACAACAGATTCCACATTAGGTTCACAAAAAAGACAGTAAAACACGGAGGGGGTAACATAATGGTATGGGGCTGTTTTTCGTGGCAAGGTGTGGGTCCCATATACCGCATCGATGACATTATGGATAGATTTGCCTACAAGAATTTACTGAAGACGGTTATGCTGCCTTACTCCGAGGACAATATACCCCCTTACTCCGAGGACAATATACCCCCTTACTCCGAGGACAATATGCCCCTTTTGTGAACATTCCAGCAGGATAATGATCCAAAACACTCATCGCGATTGGTCAAAACGTGGTTCGAGAAGCAAAGTGTGAACGTCCTTGAGTGGCCAAGTCAATCCCCAGACCTGAATCCGATTGAAAACCTTTGGAGTGAGCTTAAACGACAAGTTTCAAAAATGGGTTGCCAAAATAAAACCCAATTATGGGAAAATATTCAAAAAGTTTGGTACAATATTCCCTTAGAATTTTGCCGGAAGTTAATATCGTCGATTCCCAGAAGAATCGAAAAGGTCATGAAGAATAAGGGTGGATATACTGGGTATTAAATGCGGAAAACCAAAATTATCATAAAGCGCCACCATAAGTCTTTAACTACACCTATTATTGTGACCAGCCGAAAATCGTTGTTTTAGTTTATTAATTGAAAAAATGTTAAGTTTTTATTGAGTTTGTAAAGCCATTTTTGTTTTTTGTAATCATAAAGTATGCCAAAGAGTAAAAATATTTAAGTTTTTGTGCTATAGAAGAACGTAGAAATATGTGAAAAACATACATGTTTGAAAAAAAAATGCGCACACCTATTATTTTGTCCAGCAGTGTATACCACATGAATAATTAAATAATCTAAAAATTAATTTCAGGATTTTGCGATATTCCTAAAGGGTGTAAAATGATTGTGTACCCTAAAGGGTCATGTCGATATACTAGGTATTTAGAAAAATACGTAAATAAATAAAAAAGAACTTCCAACTGTCTGGGCCCAACTTTACTATTTTTTAGGTCTGGTACGCGTTTAATGCTTTGTACTGCTGTGTATAGGTTTCTTACCCCTTGATTTTGCATTTTCCAAATTATTTAAATCTTATTTCATTTCGAAATCCATAGCAACACTTAAAATACAGCAACTCCTTTGAAGGCGTAAAAATCTCAAATTTAAGCCATAAATCGTTTAGAAGCTTAAAAACTAAAGTACAGGCAGGTACTTTACTCAGTACTTACAACTTCTTAATTGAAAATAATTTGCTACCGAAATTCATTTACACCTGAGCGCGTGTATAAACTTCCGGCACCTGTCGCTTCTTTCATCCCTCTCCTTACCGATTAAAATTTATTATACATTTTCATTATGTAATCCCTTGCCAAATTTACATGAATATTTAGCGTCGAAAAATCACATCAAGCGTGCCAGATGTGTCAAAAGTTTTCCCACCAGATAAACTCGTAAATCATCCCTAAAAATTAAATTTAAAAAGTTGTTTCTTTATTGAAACACTCAAAAAATCGGACATTATAATTAGGTGGAAGTAGTAACTAATAAGTCATGTTCGTGCGTTGGCAGCTTGTGGCAACTTTTATCTGAATTTTCTTTCAGCAATAAATTCCTATGCTCCAGGAAAAATTAATTAACAAGTTGTTGTAACACCTTCAAACAAGGTATAATTGAGTAGGTGCAGCATTAATCTGACATCTCAAGTTGAGATGATGTCAAGCTTTATAAAAAGGTGATGAAGATGAAGCATCAGGTAAAAATTGTTGAGTTGGTTTCGCTCGGGCGAGTCCCGTCATATTGCCCACTGCTTGTGTTTGATCAACAAGTTGTTGAGCTAAATTTGGACTATTGTAAACAATTGTTCCAGAAACGCTTGGTATCGTCATTATTATCATCTTCTGGTGCTACTCTATACTATACCATTAGTCGGTATTCAAACACTTGATATGAAAAACCATATAATTCCAAGATGATATTGAAATCTAAAATTGGAAATCGGTTTAATTGCTTCGCGCTCATGGGCAATTTTATAGGGTGTTCTAGCTTAATCTGTACAGACTTAAACGAAAACCATGAACCTGAGCAACAAATTTTACCGAGTCACATAAATGTAATTCATTCACTATAAATTACCTTACCAGTATCCGGTAAAAGCTCTTTGTAGTACACAAGTTATATCGGTGAGAACCGGAAAAATGTGTGAGAACAAGATATAAAAAAACAAGGCGTTCGCATATTCTGTTGCTTTGTATTTTTATTTGTATTAAAACTCGTAGGCTTCAAGGAAAATTATATATTTTAAGTCGATACCACTTGAACCCCGAAATTGAGTATAAATGTATGATATGTATATGTACATATTATTGCATGTGTACTCTAGCGACCCGCACGACTCATTTATGAATCAGATCAGTTTCCAATAACAACAACCTTTCAATACCTGGAATAGCGTAGAAATCTCTTGACACTTGTGGCATGCAATAGATACTTCTTGCGAGTTTAACATACATCTCCGAATATGCTAGATGCCCTCGTCTTAACACATGCAGTTTTCAAGCCTCGCAGAGCCTGCATGTGATGAGCTCTACTGTTCTGAAAGCAATACGAAGGTCAGTTCTTCACGAAAGTGTTTGTCCTGCTATTGTAATAGGTTACAGCGATCGATTAGTAAATGAAATCCAACCTTGTTATACAGTGGTTGCGGCTTAATGCAATATCTTTGGGGCCTGCTACAAACATTAACATTAACCGGGTGATAACAATGGGCTAAGGTAAAAAAATTAATTTATTTTATTTATTGTAACATTATACGCGATTACAATAATCGGCCACTGCTGTAAATAATAATAATAATCAATGGCAACAGCCCTAATCGGATCTAGGCCTTGAAGTAATGCTGGAGTTACTTCATTACGAGACCAACGGAACAATAGGAGGTGAGGTGAAGTGGTCAGCTACACGCTCGTCCGTGATTATTACCCCGATTTTAACTCAGGTGCTCATTTACAGCTGAGTGAACTGGTAGTCCGACAACCAATTCCATTCTCGAAAATTACTTGTCGAAAAGCAGATTCAAACCAGGTGCACAGAAGGTAAGTTCTCTAACCAATAATACCACGTTTCCACTACACCTTAATCTCGCGATTAAGAGAACTAGATTAAGCACGCAGGGACGTTTTTTGTAGGTGAGGGGGGCGACAGGCAGGACATTTGCCACATTTGTTATATATAATATGTATATGAAAACACCAAATTCCCTCCTCCCCCACAAATGACGTCCCTGAGTGCTTAATCTCGTTCTCTTAATCGCGAGATTACGAGGCAGTGGAAACATGGCATAAGCCACCCAGACTACCATCAAACGCACCATTAATCAACGTTCAGTGTGGCATCAAAATGCTTCATACAAAAACGGCACCTTGTCGTCTCCTGTATTTATAACTCTCTCCCATATAACCCGATATTAAGTAGCCAAATACTTTTCTGAGGTATTGTAGCATACATAAGTGTGAATTGTTCACATAAATCCAATGAAGTATAGTCCTTACTATTTAAATCTTTACTTTCAGTGCAATCTAATATAAATTTCAATTTTATGGTTCAGTCGTGTGTTTAGTTTTAAATTTATGAGTGCAGTGTATGAATCTATTGTTTTACTAAAAAATTAGAAATTTACTAAAATAAAAATTGTTTTTCTTTTCAGGTATTTTCATGCCAGAAAATCGTCGATACTTTTTATGGTCACATTCAGGCATATGGACAATATGTCGATACAGTACAACGCCTTCTCCACTAGCGAATACTTCAGTAGCACGTAATTTTACTAGTTTAGCATTTCAAAATGCAAGTCTTGTGAACGGATCTCGATTTAAATTAGCCCAAGAGCCATTTATCGAAGAATTCCTTGTGAATAAGACAGCGTATCCCGTCAAGGAATTCGATGAGAATCTCAAGAAAAATCTCTTTGCCCACTGGGCACGAAATAATACGAAAGAATTTAAAAATCTTAAGGCTATTTACAGAGAACATAATTTAGCGCGATATAGTTTAACGCCCGGCGATGAACGACCAATCGAAGTTGATACTGTAAATTCATCAACACTTCATGAAATATTGGGAAAGAATTTATCACCGCTTACAATGAACGGAACGCAATTTTACGTTGTAATACCAAGTTTACTGCGTGATGCACTCTTCACAAATTGGGAACAAATTCCGGCCATTCCACCTTTACTTTGGGCCATGTCAAGAGACATGGAGGTACCTACAACAATTCTGAATCAACGAAGAACAGTGTTGCAGCTTACACCACCGAGACCACCCAAAAAAGGTCGATTTAGTAATGGATACGAATTTGTACCATTCCGTAAGTATTTTATGTCACGGAGACAGAAATTTAAGTTATTTTTTAAGTTTATTTTTACTAAGAGTTATGAAATATGAGAAACGTTCAGTGCCAGCGACGCTATTTGATGAACAAAGAAAATTTTGACCACATTAAGTAGCATTGTCAAAATTTTTGGCAAAAAGTTTGACAGACAAAGTGTTAAATGATGAATACAGAGACTTCCCAAAAAATCTTAAAAAAAAACGTTGTAAAAGGCGATCAAAATCAAAAGTATTTAGGTAATTTCTTGTGCTAAGTGCATACACTCCTTTAGACATATTTTCAAAATATGTATTGGTCAGTGGCATAGCCATAGGTGTTCGGGAGCTAACTCCTTCGCGCTTCATTCTCAAATAATTTCTTATTCATTACTATAACATATATTTACAAAAATCAAGTTTGTTCACCAGAAAAGCAGTCAACCTGAAGAGAATTGTTCAAATCCAACGCTTAAAACCACGAATTAAAAATTTGAGTTTTTTCAGAAACTGCAAGAAAAGTATAAGTATGAAGAAAATCGAGCTTGTCCTTGGTGTCTATTGAGGCATTTATGCATTCACCTTCCGATAAAATAATAGCTTAAGCACACATTTAGTTAAAAAGTTGAATTTTTGTAGGCTATACCTACATATGTATATTAAAAGTTCGTGGAAAGAAAACATTGTTTTTTTGGCGTTTATATAAAAACTCTGCAAAAGTTAAAATCAATTTAAGTTGTAAAAACGTGTATGTAACCTTCTTGCACCTTGAGGATTGAATATCCAAAAATCCTGAAAAGGGTTTTTAGATATATCATAAAATATATATAAAGACAGCTGGAGAAAGAAAAAATAAATTCGATGCCTTATCACTCATAAGAGATATGCGGAATTCGTGAAAACGTTTTTAATCCTTTTATACCCTTGGGTTGAAAATGAAAAAATTTTAAAAATAACTTTTAAGCGATTATAGAACAAGTCCGTGGAACTGAAAAGTTCTTCGATATCCAATCGAACCAAAGGAGTGGCTGAATTCATCAAAATGTGTAGAACCACTTTAAACCTCTTTAGAGGTCGAATACCAAAAAATCCTGAAAACACTTTCTAGACATTTATGTACTTATAGAATACGTGGAATAAAATTTAATTCAATATTTTATGAAAACTAAGAGATATGACAAAGATCGTGAAAATATTTGCATTACATTTTCATTGAATTCGTATCGGACGAAAACATCGCTCGCCGGTCAACCAAAATCGAACATTGTTTTGGAAAACAAATCCACTACGGACGCTCTATATAAATTCCAAGTTTCAGCTTCCTAGCATTAGTGGACGCTGAGATCTAGAGCATACAATTTTTCATCTACAACTCTAACCTCAACTCCCTACTTCATACCCCATCCATCAAAAGACAACCACTTAAAGGGGTGTACTTAGTCTACTTATTAAAAAAAAACTCCAGCTTGATATCTCCTAAATTTTGGAAGTTACAGCCCTTCAAACGATTATATTTAAGCAGGTTGTCGTAAGGCAGACGGCCGGTGTACAGACAGACGGAAATTGTATTTCTCTACCTGGAGAAAAATTTTGGCTGCGCCATAGGTGATATGTATTAAGCTAAAACGTCTTGTGATTGAAGCCTTAATATTTCTGATACAAACCGCAATATGAGCAAGCCTTTATCAAGGAATGCTATTATATAAAAATTACAATTATAATATTATAAAAAAAAATCTTCAGATTGGAAGAACGCAGGTAGAGTCAAGAGCCCCTCTTACCTCCCTCAATGCGAGCCCTTGGAATTCACAAGCGTTAATTTTTGTGAAAAACAATTTAAAACTACAGTGCAACCCGGTTATAACGAACCTTGAAGGGCCCACAAAAGTAGAATGTTATAACCGATAGTACGTTATAACCAACATAAGAACCTATCAAATTTGTGAATGGGTATTGAAAAAAGGTACGTTATAACCAAAAGTGCGTTATAGAAGTGCACTTTATAAGCGGGTTGTACTGTATTACTAGAATTTTTTCATGGTAAGCTACCATAGAAGCAAATTTGAAGAATTTTTTGTTTTTTTCCGGCGTAAGTGAAGTGAAACCCCAACACGAAAACCGCGACTGTTTCCATGTCCTCAAGGACAGCGATTAATCAACAGTCGCAGATCTCGTGTTGGGGTTTCACTCTAATGACGCCGGAAAACAACAAACATTTCTTCAATTTAAAACTACATATTTCATCCGTTCGTGTATTCACTTGAATACTGGTAGTCTCCTTATAACTTCAAGGTCAGGATCATACCCTGCTTAAACTTAAGCACGATGAGGCGCTGCTTTTTCTTATTTTTGTTTTTATACCTATTTAAAAAAAAAAAACTTACATTATCTCTAATTTTTTTTTTAATATGTACATACCTATTAGCGACGGTCACAACATATGTAACCTAGAAAATAATAGATCGCGCTGTACTAATTTTTTTTCATCACGACATTCGTTTCGACATTTGTCTTCGAGATTCGGGGCGCATTTGTCTCGATACGATTTTATTTTCTATAAGAAAGAGTCTCGCAAAAACGTTTTTAAGACATCGGCGATCACAGCTAACTGACAAAAGGGAGAAATTTTATAAAAAAAAATTAGCACCATATTCTATGTGTTAAACCCTGCATTTGATCAGTAACAATACGCCTCTTGAGTATGACTAATCTGCTCGCGAACCTTGCTTTGTTTGACAATGTCGCTAACCTGCTCTGCACTAGTTAAGGGCGCAAAAGAACACAACTACTAAAGTGCAAAGAAAAAATGATCAAAGAAAAAACTTCCATAATAATTTTAAATGTGTTCTAGTTCGTTTTAACTTTAACTCCCTCCTTCCGGTTCCAGATTCAAAATCCATTTCATTCTATCGTAGAAGCTAATTCTTAGAGTTTTATTTTTTGTTTAAAATACAATCTAACTTTGCTAACTAACAAAAGCCAAACAAAATAGCATACTCGTATGGATGTATGCCTTAACATAACTTATGATTATTTATGTTCGACCAGATGTCTAATTTGAAATTCACATAAACAAATTAAACAGTCAACATACGTTAGGGTTTCGACCAAGATCACGTCACTACACCTTGAATTATTTTCATATGTTAATCGATCCTCCTACTAACTAAACATACATATATGAAAAGATTTTTGGTTGTCGACTATAATAAAATCGACTAGTACCTATATGAGTATATTATTACATTCGCCATTTTTATTCGAATCATATTTCTTTTTCAGAACGATGTAAGATGATTGAAATGTTTCCAACCGAACAAATCATGCGAACTGATCCATCCATTGACGTAGAGATATTAGGTGAGATAAATATTATTTTAAGGGTTTTGCGAGTTGGGAAGAATCTATTATACTTGAAACTGAAGTATAGTAATGTTTAGCATTTAAAAACAAATATTTTTAGAACATATTCTTCATTGACTTTTCTTTCTGAGGCATTAATACACCCAAATTAAATAATTAACATTTTCATCCTCTAGATGAGATCTGTAGAATGTTGTAAGTTTAACCTGTTGAAAAGGCACATGCACGTGAAGACACCAACCAATTTAGTAGAAAAACCTCGCTGAACTTTGTAGGGGTGGTTCTCTTCGTAACAGCGAAAGTGACATGAAACGATTTTAGTTTACCAATTTGTAATAAGAGTAACTGTGGTGGACCAGAAATTTCAAAAAAATACCTTCCTCTCCCTTCTCTATTGCCTTAAAAAAAATATTTTCACATTTTAAACACCAAAAAGTCCAACGGTCCGCTGTATACGCCTAAAAGAAATGTATTTGACGGTCAGATCTGTAAAACCTTCAAAATATCAACATAAACCGTTTAAATGGCTCATATTACAAAAACGATATTTGGAACTTATATAATAGGTACCATAAAAGCAAATATGCTAAAAATATAAGTTTTAATGGGGGTTGGTTCAAAAAGTGTATATTTTTTTATCTCATGAATTGTTTACGCTGAAAAGTTGAAAATTTTAAATTTGGAACATAAACGTAGCTTAAAAATTAAAATTTTTCGATTAAAATTTCTTTTTTTAAGTTTTTAGTGGAGAGTATGGGTAGTAATGAAAATAAATATTTCGAAGAATGATCCTAAGTTTTACTCTTAATTTTATTTACACCAACTTTAAAAGTTTTCCATTTAAATACATATTTAAATGGGATGAAAAAATCCTAATGGAAGAATTTTTAAAATCGTCCAATTTCTATATCTGGCAAATATTATACAAATTTATGAGTTTGACGGTTCGATTTAAACTCAATTTCAGTATTTCAAACTAAAGCCAACTGAAAATCTGGCAAAAGTCTGGGTACAGTTTTATGATATGTTGGGATGAATTCCGTGACGCATATAATGCTGAGATGCGGTAAAAAATGAGGTTTCAAATAGCCTTCTGGTTATTCTTTAGGTTATCAGTCGAATAGTACTCTACACCGCATCTCAGCATTAAAAGCGATACGGAACTCTATCCAAAAAACAATAAAGTTGCACCCAGACTATTGGTAGATTTTATTTTTATTTATTTAAGAATTTTTTTCATTTTCAATAGAAATATAAGGAATAAAATATCGGCAAAGTCCTTTAGGGACTGAATATACAAAATTTCTGAAACCGTTTTTCAGACGATATTTCGTCAGACATAAACCGTTTTTCACACGATATTTCATCAGACTTAAGTGATATGTTGGAATTCGTAAAAACGTACACAATCATCTTACACCCTCTTAAGGATGTAATGTCGCAAAAGCATGTGATTAATTTTAGATCATTATTTATAAAAACCCATGGAAGTAAAAGCTAATTCAATCTCATTGAACCTAAAAGATAGGTAGGAATTCGTGAAATTTGAAGAAACCCTTACACCCGCAGAGGGTTTAATGACAACTAGGAGTTAGCTTTTTTTGACCCCAAGAAGTCTTCTGGGACTAACTCCTGTAATTTCTAAATATAAAATCTGGTACGGTTTCTGAAACATAAAAACTTTATTTATTACCCAATTTCTGTCCTCCACCACCACCTCAAAAATTTAAAAAATTTAAATTCAATGAACTCCATTTGTAATTCTTTATACAGAAACAAAATCGTATCTCCTGTTGAAATTGGTTCGATATTGTCCTTCAAAATTTTATTATTTTTGTAGGCTCCAGATAACCAACAAGTTTTAACCTTCCAACGACAAACATTCAGGAGAAATTTATTTTAAGATGGTTCTAATCCCAGCTTTTGAGCGTATCGGACGTAATATTTTTTTCACCTACTCCCACACCCCTAAGCCCATACCAACCACTTTGCAAATGGGTTCACTATCATAGTTCTACATAAGTTTTAAGTTTCAGCCCCGTAGAATAAGCGGTTCCTATGATCTAGAAACCATAATTTTTACCTATACATCCCCAAAAAATATCACTCACAAGGGTTCACTCAATCTATCTTTCAAAAAATTTCAATTTAAGGCTCCATGTGCACGTTAAATGCGATTTTGTTGAATTATGTCTGTTTTCATGCCAATTTTTCACGTTAAGGTCGTCTATAGAGAAAAAATTCAAAACTGTATTTGGAAAAAATGCTATTAGAACAACAACCCTTGAACATTTTTTAAAATGCGTAAATTCGAGTTTTTTAAACGCATATTTATTGAATAATTAACATGTGATTTTCATTAATATAATGCTAGAAAAAATCTTAAAGAAGGTCCTGTATAGATCCAATTTTAAAAAATTTTCATTTCTGTTAATAATTTATGAAGTCAAACTGAAGCAATTTTTCACGATTTTCATGGCAAGAATTACATAAGAAGACGCATTTCATTGAAAAGTATCATAGATAGTATAATTAATTGGTATTTCTAGAAGATAATTCAATGAAAAAATTATTGATGCTCAGTAGTTATGCGTTTCAAATAATTTGAAAACCTATAACACTATTTTTTCTGTTAAATCAAAATTAGTTCGCTGATAGACAGCGAACTATGCAGATGCATTGTCCACGCCAAACTACACAAAGGAAAAACGATTTCAATCAATTAAAATCGATGGGATAAACAATATAATATAAAATAATATCTCAACGAGTTTCGGAACTGCACGTCTTGAAATACTTTTGCATACGGCGTCAACGGCGGACAGACGGTTATTTTTTGGTTTTTTGGGGCTCACTAGTTGTCCTAAACGTGAAAATACACAATTTCAGGGTAGCAATTTTTTCCGAAACTTCAGTTCGATCACTAAAATCGTCTTACAGCCGTGTTAGCCAAGAACAAAATTGTACGACCGGAGGCAAGCTATGAAGTTAGCTTCCATTCAGAGTAAATACTTCTGCCAAGAATAGGGATATTTTGTCATTTTTAACTATTTTCTGTTCATCGATAGGAAATTCTATAGGAATTAATATATTCTCATTCAACTATTTCATAATATCGAATGTTGGCTGTAAGCCAAACATCGGCGCCCAACGTGAGGGCTTAGGCTACTCGTGTACTGGAAAGGATATGACTTTCCTCTTAATATCTCAGCAAAAAGTGTGATGGAAGAACTACACCGTCAATTTATTTCATTAGGAAGTTTATCGTAAAATTTTTAATAAAATTCATTAGAAAATTTGTGATAAGAGCACTGATAAAAAGTAGTAACATTTTTGATTAGACTTTTGAACCCGCATTTGACTCTTCAGTTATCCAACTCGGTCGTGCCCACAAGTGCTGTACGCTCATCATGAAATTTTATGAATTTCATAATGAAATATCTCATGATTTTCATCACAAAACTCGTGAATTTCATTATGAAAACCTTCAATACATACTTTTTTCTTCAACAGATCTGGTAAGAACCCAAGCATCGTTTGCAGTCATAACAGTTATGGTGATGGTGATGGGATTCGTGTTCTCCGTATACACCTTCATGAATCCTCGATACATGTTTAAGCGGCTAGCTGGTGGCATCCACTTCATATCTGCAGCGGCAAATCTAGTTGTAATTCAAGTTTTCATTGCTGGCCTTGATCATCAAAGGAAGCACATCACATTTTCATATCCACCAGGATCAGACTTAACGTAAGGATTGACCTTTCACATTTGTCTCTAACAATCAAAGTTAATCCTTTACAGATATGGTTACGGAATATATTTCGCATGGTTTGTATCTGCTAGTAACCTGTTTGCGGGAGTAATGTTCATGTGGTACTCGAAGAAGAAGAAGGGTAATAAGGCACCATGTGAAGAGCTTGCAATGGTCGACGAAGCAGTAAACATTGGAAGATAAAGGACAATCGAACTAGTAAAATAATCACGATGTAAATAAACATTTCATAGGTACCTACTACAATTTTTTCTTCCTAGTAGTATACCTTGCATTTGCATTAAGATTTTCTTTTCCGGATTTAATAGACCTTCATATACAGCGAATCGAATTTTATATACTGCTCATAGGTAAAAGAGTAAAAGCAATGTCCTTCTACTTCATGACGATGCTGCCCATGATTTTAACTCAATTTGTCCATGTGGCTCCTGTTATTTGTTCTCCCAGACTATTGGCCCTGCCATCTGTGATTGCTAACAGACATCTTATCTGTTGTAACGTTTATCAGTTGCATGGTCAGACTACTTATTAAGAATTTTTGTATTTCCATCTAACATAGTACAGGCTAAAATGGTTTTAAAAAAATCTAATTGTAGTATTGTAAAAATTAAGAAAGCAAAGAAAACTAGATGGATAGACTACATCGCTAGTTATACGAACTCCATTCGAATATTTCAACGTACATTATCGTTATGATGAACGTGACACGGTATCTTTAAGCCTGAGACAGGCGGTGCAATCTAATCATGGAGCTATATATGACGGAGATGGTAACTCTCCGTTTCTGTATAAGACACTTTGAAGCATTTTGAAGTTTAAGCGAACGAAAAGTTCTGCCAATTTGTTTCCATCAATATAAACTTTGTTTAGAACAGGTAAGGTAGCTAACAAAAACTTAACGATTGCACTATATGACAGTAGTTGCCACGGGAAGTAGTCAAATATTTAACAGTGTAGTACTCGCCTATTATCTAAATATTAACCATGATAATATCGGCTACATCATCAAATTGGATTAGGCGTTAGAAACTAGCTTATACTCTTTTGCCAAGCAGTCGATAGAATTTTATTTTAGATTTAAGTTACATACATACAAATGTATGTCAGTATGTTTCACTGACTGATGATGATTGACGTTCGAAGATGTAAGCAGAGAATTTGCAATAAGTAAAAATTTAAGTAGATAGGAATACTTAGATATTTTGTAATAATTTTTCTTATTGTTTATTTTCTTTTTTGTTGAATTTATAAATTTTTTTTTAAATAATCCAAAAGATTTATATAGCTATAGGCTTTGGCGTGCTTTCGGAATTTTCGATAGCTTTAAGATGGAAATGAAATATTTGTTTTATTGCAGTTGTTAAAGTGTATTGCTCTTAAATATATAAAAATTTGTTACAAAATGATTATTTTCTGCGCAAATAAATAATTGCCTGTTATTTTTTGTTTTATTTATGCGATTTTAATTCATTATTATAATAAAATGGTTTTATAATCAAGAAGATCATTTCAGTTTTTTCCCAGAGGAGTAAGATTTATTCTATTGTGTATAAATACATGTAGGTCAGTGGTTGCGAAGAGTAAGGGCGCCCATAGAGTGGGCAAGAGAGGCCACGTGATCTATCCTTTTATTATTATTAGTTAAGTAGAGCCTATAGAAGCTTTACTGCTTCCCGAAACACGACCTTAGTGGTCTTTTGTTCCTAGCTCTTAACTACTCCCTAGGCCATATCTATATTTCCTTGAGAAAGGAGATGATTTTACTCAGGAGAGTCTTCGACAGGTCTTCATAGGTGAGGGAGAGTAAAGACCCCGAGAATCTGCCTTCTTGATCTGGACACTGCATCACAATTACACAGAATGTGTGCCGTGGTTTCAGATGTCATATCACAGAATCGACATGTATCTAGTGATACCTTACCGATGATCTTAAGGAAATAATGTCCTGGAAAATATCCTATTGCATACATATAACTCGTGCGTTATATCTTCTTAAAGAAAGAAATTCCGAAGCTATCCTACTCGAGAAGATCAGGAATTTCTTTGACTGTCTAAGTCCTGAAAGGGAGTTCCAATAATCTTCCACCTGAAGATTGTCCCACTTTAAAATGCCATCCTTAATGAAGCCTTTACCTACTCCACAGAATGGTTCCGGGCCTATCATTGGTGAGTTGGCTCCCCGCTAAGCTAGATGGTTAGCCCATTCGTTACCTGGAATATCTTCATGTCCTGGCACCCACAACAGGGTAAGACTATTATGATGTACCAGCTCTTTAAGAAGAGTATGACAGTCCCACACAAGCTTCGAGCTGAAACAGTAAGATTTCAGCGCTAACAGTGCCGCTTGGCTATCAGATAAGATAATGACTGTAGCGCCTTTTGTTTTATTCAGTAGAAGTTTACCCGCGCACAGCTCTATGTCATGTACCTCAGCTACAAGCACAGTGACTGTTTGTCCCATTGCCGTCCATATTTTAGTTCAAATGGGTCCAAATACGCCAGCCCCAGTTCAACTATAGGTCCATATAGGAGCCATCCGTGTACTAGACTAAAGCACCTTCCACAAAATCTGATAGACCAGATTGCCATGATATGCCACGATCTCCCAGAGTCACCATATATGGTTTCTCAAAATCATATACCTTTGGCATGCTATCATTTACTGAGTCGTTTAGGTAATTTTGATTAAATTCCTGTAGAATTTTAAGGTGACCGACAAGGTCTCCTGCCTTCAATTTATTATTCTATCCTTCCTGAATTATCAAATGATAAAAATATACTGTTCCAACCAAATGTTGTTATTATTTCATTCGTATTTGTTTTAAAATGTCTGCACATTTGTTGTAGTTCCTACTGTAGGAAAGACTTAGATTCACGGTCGTTAATCTAAAAAACTAGATCGTTAACTAAAAGGTTTTTCTTTAAATTACCATGTTATAAATTTTAATTTAAAGGTAAGTTTATTTTTATTAAGTACCTACTTTAGAAGTTATCCAAATTTAACTAAAATTATTTCGTTACTTGTGCAACTATTTTTTTTTAATAAAATGTAGTTAAGACTCTTGAATTGCTTATCAGTGATTTGTTGATCTACTAACAAATAGTTACTAATTCAACACAGTTTACTTCTTTCAATTAAAAATATTTTTATTTGCATCTGCATTTAAGGAAATTTCAGCTGTTAAAAATTAACGGTTTCTTATCATTGTTAAGCTTGTATTACACTGTATGACCACGCTGTCAAATTGCAGTAATATGCAATGCGAAGTAGGCGACTACTAATAAATCTCACAGTGAAATTTTTGCATATTACTGCAATTTGACAGCGTGGTCATACAGTGTAATACAAGCTTAACTCAAATATACATAGCTGCAAAAATAAAATAAAAATTACTAAGGTAAGGTCAATATTTAATTGGATGACGTTTTAACAAGTTACATGTATAATTACGAGGGTAGGTTGATAAGTCAATGACTTTTTTAACAAAAGAGGCGTTTATTTTCTCAACATAGTCTCCTTATAGCTTGATACATTTAGTACAGCTTTTTTCTAATTTTTTTATTCTTTCAAAATAATAGGTTTTCTCAAGGTCCTCAAAATAGGCGTATGATGATCTCTTGTCTCTACCCAAATCTTTTACCGCCCAGCAATTTCTTCCGGTTTGCAAATCTGGAGAAGTTCGTAGCCAAATTTATTGATTTTCGACGTGGTTACTACACACTTGTGCACCCGAGCATTGTTTAGATGCAACACCATTTTTTTCTTCGACAAATGCGGCCGGTTAAATGCTCAGTTGAGATGCCAACAGCCTCAGCCACCTCACGGATTTTCATACTTATCATACTTTTCAATGGCGCAGCTTGCTCAAAATTTTACAGAAGTCTATTAAGACATGGCAGTTAACGGAAGCAGTGTTGCACACAAAGTTACTGCGTAGGAAATTCAAAAAGTCAATGACTTTTCTAACCACCCTCGAATATTAAAAACTTTTACTGGCCATTCAAGTTAACTCCATGCTCCCTCGTTCGTTCTCATCCGGGCTTGGGACTGGCTATGGTGGCGCTTAAAAACAGCACATCGAAAAGATAAAAGAGCAGAGCAACACTTTTTCATCACGGTAGATGATACACCATCTACTTTAAATGTTTCAGTCGAATCGACCCTATAATTTGAATTTGATCGAAAAGTTACTGACAGCAGCATAGCCATTCCGGAAATTGAGCATCCTCTTGGCATATAGGGTGCCATCTACCGTGTTGAAGCCAATACATAAACCTTTCAATTTGCAGAACCATAACCCATTTTTTCTAAAAATGCGCAGATTTAATCAATCTAATAGCCAATTGTTAGATCCTTTTCCTTGAAGGTAAATGCCCGGTCCATTTACACATTTGAGTAGACTTCACTACTTTGGTTTCTTAATTTTTTTTATCAAAAAATGTGTACACTGCAAGGAAAAATGCTTATTTTCGGATAGGGTGAGTTCCGAACAGCCATCGCACTTTGACAACTGTCAAAGTTATAAACACGTGCGAGCTCACTTTGTCAGTTGTCAAAAACTAGTGGCGGTGTGTTTTCCGGCATTGCTGCGAGTTTCCTTTAAAAATGACGGGAAAACCGAAATTTTCGAAGCGGAAGGCCACGGCGTTTATTGACGAAAAGAAAAAGGTCACGGAAAAGTTCAAAGCTGTTGAGGAATCGGAAAATGAGGTTTGTTTACGTCTGTTGTAGAGAATGTGAGGTTAATGTTTTAGCGCTCCGTGTTTTTGCAGGACAATTTACTGAATGACATTAACAACGAGGATGAGGACTCTACGGACGACGAAGGAGTGGACGAGATGTTTACGTCTGACGAGGACGATGAGCTGAGTTTCGTGAGTGACGACGAGGGGAACTACGAACGGAAAGAAAAAGTCAGTGACGAGTCGGGCGAAGGCTCGGATGTTGAAGGATCTGGCGAGGAGGAAGAAGACAGCGAAATCGAGGATGATTCGGGTAGCGATGACGAGGAAGACGAATCTGAAGATGACGAAGAAAATGTAGAAGAGCCGGTTGAAAAGAAGCCGGAAATTAAGGAATCAAACAGTTTACCAAAAGCCAGAAAAGATAAGGCCAAGCCCCAATCATCGGGTGCTTTGGAAAAGTTTAAAAAACAAATTAAAGCAGACGCTGGTACAGCGAAAAAGGCGGACGGTTCCAAGGACGAATACGAAGACGACACGTCAGACGAAGAGGACATTCGAAACACCGTCGGTAACATCCCGATGCACTGGTACGACGAGTACAAGCACATCGGCTACGACTGGGACGCCAAGAAAATCATAAAAGCACCGCAGGGCGATCAAATCGACGACTTCCTCAAGAAGATTGAAGATCCAAATTTTTGGCGAACGGTAAAAGATCCTCAGACCGGCCAGCAAGTGATTCTTAGCGACGCCGACATCGAAGTCATCAAGCGAATAAATTCGGGTCGAATTCCCGATCCCAACTACAATGAATATGAGGTAAGCAATCCAAAACGAACCTCAGACCATTTCTAATTGTCCTCAATTTTACAGCCCTGGATCGAGTGGTTTACATCCGAAGTGGAAAAGATGCCAATTAGAAACATCCCCGAACACAAACGATCGTTCTTACCGTCGCAGTCCGAGAAGAAAACCGTTTCGCGAATGGTTCACGCTCTGAAAATGGGCTGGATGAAGACTGCGCGCGAACTCAAGAAACAAAAGGCTCAGAACAGGGGACCAAAATTCTACATGCTCTGGGAAACGGATACGGATCGTGAAGATATTCGACGTATTCACGATCACGTGTCGGCACCGAAACGTGACCTGCCCGGTCACGCCGAATCGTACAATCCACCGGCCGAATATCTGTTCGACGCGAAAGAAATGAAAGAGTGGCACAAGCTCAAGGACGAGCCGCACAAACGTAAATTGCACTTCTTGCCGCAAAAGTTCAAGTCGTTGCGCGAAGTGCCGGTCTATTCGCGTTACATGCGCGAACGTTTCTTGCGATGCTTGGACTTGTACTTGTGCCCGCGTGCGAAGCGCATGAAGTTGAATATCGATGCGGAGTACTTGATTCCGAAATTGCCGTCACCGAAAGACTTGCAGCCGTTCCCGACCGTTGAGAGTTTGATTTATCGCGGACATACCGACATCATCCGGTCGGTTAGTGTGGAGCCGAAGGGCGAGTATATTGTTTCCGGATCGGATGATATGACTGTGAAAAGTGAGTACAGTTTTTTTCTTCTGTTTATTTATGAGTAGTTTTTTGCCCGTTGATCAAATGAAATTAACAGTGGTGTAGCGTAGAGACTTGGAACCTGTGGGCTAGCATATCAGGTGGCTCTAAAGACCGTCATAGATTCCTGTGCTCCAACACAAGACAGTCTGTCATGGCCTACAGTCTCCAGGACTTGAAACACACCTACTCTTACAGGTTTCAAAACCAGATCTCAAGTAATGCTTGCGAATTTGTCTTGAACTGTGCTTTATGACCAAATCTCAATTAGAAAGATTCTGGAGTGTCCTAAAGGATTCATATCTGTTCGATCATTTCCCTCCAGTCTGATGGTAATCACAAAATCTAATACCATTTAAAAAAAAATTCATTAGTCATAATTTGCCCAATTTCACCTTCAGAATAAGGGGCGAACGACGTAGAAACGGAGTAAACTCGACACAGCTAAACCGTCTACGCCAGTCTAAGCTTGCAACCCAACTATGGAGCTGGTTTTGTTTCCCAAAATTCCTTATTACGCACGCTTAGAGTTGAAACGGATTCGAAATCGTTACACAAAAAGAACATTAGGAAAAGGGAATTTTTTTGTTTGTAGCCTCAAACTGTAGGATTCCACTCGTATCTGACTCTCCTAGTTGGTCGCGTCTGCGAGAATTGCAGATTTCTCGGAGACATTTCGACTTGTCTGCGAGATTCTTCGAGACGGCTTATGGACAAAATACACGGTATCGAGACAAATGCTCCCGTCATGTTTGCAAATGTCTCGATAGCAAATTTTTGTTAATCGCCATCTGTTTGATGATAGCGTGTTGTGATAAAAGCTCGTACTCGGAGATTGACATCGGCTGAAAATAAGAAAGGGGGTTATAAAATGAAACGAGCAGGCAGGGGCGAAGTTACCTTACTGCAATATAATAAATATAAAAATCTAATAACGTAGTGACACATTTCCAATCACTTCACATCGCACTTGTGTCGTTTTGCTGTAACCGCACTTGAACTGTAACTTTTCGCGTATTTCATTTTCATCGTGTAAGTCGCGGATGACATTGCCAGCGCTCGGAGTGATGCGGCTGTTTTTTGCATTACAAATAGATCATGGTGGGAGCACATGTTTTTATTGTTATTTCTTTCTATCTAGTAATGAAGAAAGATAAGCAATATGATTCTTAATCTCAAACCATCAAGATTATGTCTCTTAAGAGACAAGCGACCAACTGGGCTGCTTTGCATATCCTTCAAAGTCTGATTCTTGGTCGTTTCCGAACTACACCACCTTCTGTTCGGCGTCGCAACTACTTGCTTTATACGCGCGACAACAACAAATTTGTGGACTTTTTTTTACTACGCTCTTTTCTGTTTTACTAGCTCGGGCTAACGTCTATCAACACCTTTTCTACCTCCTCTCTTCGGAGGTCTCCAAAATTCTTCCAAGATCTCAAAGTAAATAAAATCGCCGGTCTAGACGCTATTCTTCCAGCTCTTGAGTTAAACACCGCAGTGAAACAAGAAGCTATGTCCAATTCATAGAGGTTGCCAAAATGGCAGTGTTACCTTTGCTAGGACTTGACAACGGAATACAAACCCTCAAAGCTATTTATGCCGGAACCTTCGAAGAAAGCTATGTTTGATTATCTGAAATTAAACAGACATTTGACTTGAACCATAGTTGGAGCTCTTTCTGGACATTGTTGCATGAGAAAGCATCTTCCTAGGATTGGTCTATCTGAGATTAAAACAACGCATTTGCTAGGATGAAGACGAAAGAACAGAGCACGTTCTAGGTATATTAATATGAAGGTCTTACTCACAAAAAACTTCGGCCAAAGCGTTCAGACGGCGTTCACTTCGAATTACAGTACTGAGATTGAAGAGGAATTGTAGATTCAATTGAGACCGCAGTGACAGAGAAATCCAAACCAATCCGAAATCTAATCTAATCTAAAGGTGACAATTTTATACGACCCACTCTTATTTGTAGCTGAAGGTACATACGTTTTTATTTTTGTTTAGTGTTATAGTGACTACAAAACAATAATAATAAATACATAGTCGTCCTCGAAAAATAGTGAACGTACATCTGAAGGAAACCAGTTTGTTGAACTTCCGCTTCACGAGAGCAAACATTCATACAAAAGAAGGAAATCTACGGAAACTGCTGGGATGGTTCAAAATGTACGGAACTACAAACACATTGCTTTCGCAGTTTTCTTTAAAATTGAGAGGGCTTTTGATAGTCCTACTTCGGAGGGAACAAGATAGACTGGTTCAACCAACACTTGCTAAGTGGTAATAATTTCATTGTTAAAGTTCAGCATTGTCACTGCTGAGCTTGGGATGACTTTAACATGATCAAGCCACAAAATGTTTTGCGAAGCGATGGGTCTTTCTGCATTGTTCGGGAATGTGTTGGCGGACTACTTGCTGCGTCATCTTAACAAAACAGATTGTCCTGGGCTTTGAGGATGATGTATGTGGAATGAAAGACTTTCTCTAGAGAAATAATAATATAATGGATAGATTGATGTAAAGTAAAAGTAATATTGGAAATGTAATACAAAATACGAAATATAAAAGATCATCGTCGGTGGTATTCGATCGTCAGGACGAGAGAGCGAGCATCAGCAATCCTGGACCTATTCCTCGCCGTCATTATGCGTATAGTGGGATCAGTACGCCGCAGAAGGGTGCGTTCCAAATCCCACATGTATTTTCCTAATACTGGGACGTGATATCCCTGTGATATGTGAGCTTATGACCACAGCTCTACGTATTTTAGCAAGTTGGTATAATGGCCAGAATCTTTCAGTGAATCCTAATCAAATTGAGATGATGTTATTCACTGACCTCAAGTGAGGTATGGTAAATTTTCTGTGGCCCGCGCCTACACTTCTCAACTGAGGTGAAGTATCTGTACCTGGTCTTGGATCCCAAGCTTACCGTCAAACCACATCTGGACTCCACGGTACGAAGAACTATAAGAAATTTCTGATGTAGGCGTAGAGCTTTTGAGAAAATCTGTCTAGTCTAGTCCCGAAATGAAGCACTGGATCTGCACAAGTATTTTCCGCCCCTACCTCATCTGTGGGGCACCAATCTGATGGTCAGCATTAAGAATAATCGAGACTGGATCATCCGAAACAAAAGAAATAGTGTAAAATGTTTCAAAAGAATCGGTGCATTAGATTTTGAGTTACAGTGCACACCGACTTCAAAAATGACAAGTTTAAGAAAAACGCTTTAAAGTTTTACACACTAGGCTTCACATACGATAACGTACGCCTCTAAACTGGTCATAACTCTGTTATTTTTGATCGGATCGGCTTGAAATTTTGACACAACATTCTTGCAATGTTATACATTCATTTAAAAATTTAAAAAAAAATGCAAACAAAAAATTTAAATACCGTACCCCTCACTTAAAATGGAGAACAGAGAAGACATTGTTTTTGCTCAGAAATCTTTGATTGCAGTAGAGTTGGTAGCAGTTTCAAGAAGTATGTTCAATGTAACGATATTAATTCAGTTGCTGGAGATATTTTTGAAAGTGGTATTCTAGTGAAGGAGCTACTTATTGAGGTTCCATGTGTATTAATTGCTGAAAATCGCAGGAAACATTTGGTCTGTTTTATTTGACGGGTGTAGTGTACACCTTCTACACTTTTTGCACTGGCTCTCGAGCTAGTGCAGGAAAGTGTAAAAGAGAGTGGCGGGGAAGGAACAAGAACACTATTTGAGGTTGAGTTTGTGTCATTGATTTGACGTCAAAGGCTGTTTAGAAAATCGAGTGCAAGAAAGTGCAACTTACACCGGGCAAAAGGAACAAACCTATTGTGTCTTACCACGAATCTCATAAGGCTTAGTCAATAACATTTTACGTTCTAATCTTCTTTCATTTATTAAATAATTTAATTCAATTTCGATCACGCGCTAACATTAATTTTCAATTTCAGTATGGGAAATCAGTACAGGCCGCTGTATTCGAACCATCGAAACCGGCGATGTCGTTCGTTGCGTTGCTTGGTGTCCGAATGCGAAACTTTCAATTATCGCAATTGCATCTGGTAATAGACTACTGCTGGTTAATCCGAAGGTTGGCGACAAAATGCTGATCAAAAAAACCGATGAGTTATTGGCCGAAGAGCCACAAAGTGATACACTTGAAACCGAAAGAATTAAGACAGCTGTACAATGGGCAACGGCCAACAAAGAAGAACAGGATGCTGGTGTTCGGATCGTTATTACTCACTTCAAACCTGTCCGACAAGTCGCGTGGCATGGTCGTGGCGATTACTTTTCGACCGTCATGCCGGAAGGTGCAAATCGTTCAGCTCTTATCCATCAATTGTCTAAACGACGAACACAGATTCCGTTCTCAAAGAGCAAGGGTCTCATTCAATGCGTTCTTTTCCACCCAGTTAAGCCGTGCTTCTTTGTAGCTGTAAGTAAAATCATTTAAATACCAAATACCTGTTTGTTCATCATTTCGTTAATTTTTAGACGCAACACAACATTCGTATTTATGACTTAGTTAAGCAGGAACTCATTAAGAAACTATTGACAAGCAGCAAGTGGATATCGAACATGGCAATTCATCCCAAAGGAGACAATCTCCTCGTCTCTACGTATGATAAAAAAATGCTGTGGTTCGATTTGGACCTGTCGACGAAACCGTACCAAACGATGAGACTTCACAGGAATGCCGTACGAAGTGTTGCGTATCACTTGCGCTATCCACTATTCGCCTCTGGAAGTGACGATCAAGCTGTTATAGTATCACACGGAATGGTTTACAAGTATGTTAAAGGATCGAAAACTTTTGGCGAAATAATTAATAAATTATATTTTTTTTTTCAGCGATTTATTACAGAATCCACTGATAGTACCGCTCAAGAAACTTGAAACGCATGAGCAAAAGGACGAATTCGGTGTTTTAGATGTTGTTTGGCATCCAACGCAGCCATGGGTATTTTCGACCGGTGCCGATGCAACTGTACGTCTGTACACTTAGTGGCACTCTTTAGGTTTCAAATTTTAATAATTCGTTTTTTTTTTTTTAAATATAAACGTTACTGTGGTATGTACCTGTTTGTTATTATTTTGCTTCAATCAGGAGACCGTGGTTAAACATTTCACACACTTTCCTAAAATTATTATTTTTTTTTTCCTATAAATTCAACCGTCTTTTCAGTTGAAAAATGTTTGCATTCACTTAGCTTGCCATTCCGCCAAACCTTTGGCTATGTTGTGTAGCAATAAAATTAACTTCTGTATTTGGTAAGAGATCCTTTAAGAGTCAGTTCCATCATGTACTACAGGTTCTTGGCATTCAAACTTCTACGACTTTGTGGCTTACGGTAGTCTCCATTATTCCAGTGAACAAAAATTTTTTTTTATTTTTTTTAGAATAGAAGAGCTAAAAAAATTAAACAACTCGAAATAGCGTTATTAAATGAATACAAAATCACGCCACCCAACTAATGGCGAAAATTTCACGAGAATGTCTAAGGTAGAAACTAGAGAGCGTTCCAAATAACGTAAATGTAATTCCATTGTCTTGTCTTACTGCATTTTAATTAAGCGTTGTGGAGGACACTTTTTATAGTCAAATTCTTAACATGTATCCTTTCATCAAGATGTTAATTCAGGCATTGATTGATTTATCGTTCGAACTCTAGCAATCGACCAGTTCGTGAATAAGTTTTTTTTGGCACATTTTGATGTAACTCCACCCTACTTGTGACTCCAAACTATTTCTAACGTAAAACTGTGTATTCCTAGCTCAACATCTTTTTCTATTCAGAGTCATTTTCAGAAGAGTTAATTTTGTCACTAGTCAGTCCTTATCCTTGTCCTTGTAAGATACATCATTCATCAGTGGTTCTTTAGGCAAACGTTGAGATGAAACTGAACGTAAAAGTAAAATATTGAAAATATCGGTTTTTAGACGATTATGCATAAAAATAGCCTTCCTAGACGTTAAGTGTATGTAACCACCTTACACTCTTATCGGCGTTGAATATAAAAATCTTGACATTAGTTTTTAGGCGATTATATAGTTATATAGAAGCACACAGAAGTAAAAACCAATTCGCTATCCCATCGTCCAATAGCCATTACATCCGTGCTCGCTAAAGTAATGGAAACTGCTGTCAATCGCAAAATAATCAAATACCTGATGGACACAGATCTGATCCACGATCGTCAATATGGGTTCCATTCCGGTCGTTCTACAGGTGACCTTTTAGTTTACCTAACTGAAGTGCTTGCCCTTGAGATCGCTTAAGCGTTTGACAGAGTTTGGCACCAAACTATTTTAGTAAAACAAAGCCTTTGGCTTTAGTTCAACCTTTCTTAAATGGATTTAGAGTTTTCTCTGCAAACGTTCAATACGAGTTGTATTAGACGGAATGACTTCATCCTCCTTTCCAATTAGAGACCGGTGTACAACAGTGCTCAGTTCTATCTCCCACCCTATTTCTCATCTTAATTTTATTATCTTTATTATTATATTATTACCTTCTGTCGTCAACTCTCAATTCAATCCCTAGTTTTCCATATGATATTATATTGGACAATGTCTTTAATTTCGAGTCGGTTGCAGAGGTACGTCCGACTTCGGTGACCTTGCAACGCAATGAGTTATTCGATTCATTGAACTCAGACCTCAATCTAAAGAAGAAAAAGAGAGTAGAGTTCAATGTCTCCAAAACACAGTCCTGTGATCTATCCATTAAACGAAATGTGATACAACTTAAAGCAAGTGTCCATACATGTCAAAAATGATGAGAATTTCAGTAATTTAGAATCGACATATAAATAAAATTCTCTTAACTGAGTAATGTCGTTGCCAACAACAATTATAAAAGGCTGTAATGTCTCACATTGGTTACTTAACTCACGTATAGATAATTGCAGGTTACTTTATGATGAAAGAACAATAATAAAAGTATCGATGGCCTCCTTAATAGAAATTTTTCTCCGTTTTGTAATTGAATGTAACTGCTCAGTCCGCTCGCTAGGTGATATCACATCATTTATAAGTGTTGCTATTATGCAGTCCTTACTACCTGTAATTAAAACAATTATAATATAATATGATCATCAATGATGACATATAAATAGCTTACGCTCATTTTGAGCTGTGTCCACCTTCATTAGAATTTCCCTGCATAATTTATCGCTTATTGCCTGTTTATAATATGGTAGTACTTTAGTTCTAAAGTCATTCCAGCACTCTAGGAGCCGTGATCCCTCGACAGGATAAATTTGATCAAAATCCAAATTTATCTGAATAATTGGGATACAAGAAATATATTAGAAAATTTAAGATTATATGTTCTAGCGAAAAAATTGAGGTTACCAGCGTTACAACGAATTCCAGATGTGTTAAAAGAGGCCAGTCCACATAAATTTTTTCATAATCCTTCTCATTGATAATAGTCGTTCTTCGAAAAATATAAGTCTGTTTCCATTTATCAATCAGTTCAGAAATATGGCAGTCTTTGTTCGCATTCTTTCGCCTAATGTCGAATCGGCTTCCGGAAGCACATTTTGCACTAATTCCAGTTGTTTATTATTATCTTGTTGGTTTTCCTTGCCAATTTTTTTTTGTTTGTGTTGTACGTTAAAATACCTCTCATGAAGTTTGCCGCGAGGATACTTAGCGTCCTTCGATCTCGGGCTATAATAAGTTTCCTGCAAAAAGTTTTTTAATTATTTAAAAACTCTAAGCATTATTGAGGCCTGTTCAGTGTTCATACCACCGTCAATTAAATTCTAACCGGAACTTTAACTGGTAGTTTTGTACGAAAATCTTGTCAGTTAAAGTTCCAGTTAGGACGTAGCTGACGATCGTAGGAACGGGCCTTAGTATACATAATTCTTTACATACAATATTTTCACTAGGAAACCTTTCAACAATTTTTTTGCTCAGACCCTTTAAATCGTCCACTGACAGTTTTTGCTTTAAGACTATGCCGGCGTCTATTAAACAATTTACAAGGTTTTGTTGGTGTAATGGACTGAGCGCTTTATTTGTTTCAAAAAAACTTAGAAGGTTTTTTCCATCAGCTCTTTGCTCTAGGATTCGATCAATGTCATCATCATCATCAATGGCGCGACAGCCCAAATCGGGCCAGGGCCTGCAGGATACATTGTCTGAAGTCATCTCGGTTCAGCGCCCGCGTCCTCCAGTTTGTGCATCTAAGAAGCGATTTGCGATCTGCGTCAACTGAATCCTCGTATCTTTTTCGCGGTTTTCCCACCGGTCGCTTGCCATGGGCTCTACCTTTCAATGTGCCCTTGGGAATTCTTCCGTCCTCCATTCGCTCCACATGACCTGCCCATTGCAGCTTACGGAATTTTATAAGAGTCGATGCGGCTGGGTCGTCATAGATGTTATACAACTCGTTGTTGTACCGAATACGCCATTCAGTGCCTTCTCTTACTGGTCCCAAAATTCTTCGAAGAATTCGTCGTTCAAAAGCGTCTATTGATTTTTCAGACGCTTGGGTGAGAGTCTTATTATGGTCTTGTATATGCAAAGTTTGCTCAGCTTGTGCACCTTTTTCGATTTTAAGATCGGGAGAACCGTGAAATATGCCTTATTTGCTAGTGTGATCCGTTGATTTACTTCGTCCCGTTCGTTGCCGTCTCTTACAAGGTGTGATCCCAAGTATGAGAAATGATCCACATTCTCCAGGTTGTAGTCCCCCAAGGTCATATTTTGTCTAGTTGGCGCGTTTCTTCTTGTTTGGGTCATGAACTTGGTCTTACTCTTATCGACCCTTAGCCCGACCTCCTTTGCTGCTGAGTCTAGACAGTGGAAGATTTCCTTTGCGTATGGAACAGATCTGGCCAAGATGTTTACGCCATCCGCGTACACCACTAGTTGAGTGGGCTTGATTAGTAGGGTACTTCTGGTATCAACGGGTACCTTTCTGATGACATATTCCAGGGCAAGGTTGAAGAGCATGGGAGCGAGTCCATCTCCCTGCTTCAGGCCGGATTCTGTTCGGAAGCTTTGGGTTAGCTCGTTTTGTATCCTTACTTGGGATTCAGTGTCAGTCATGGTCATTTTTGTTAATCGGACGAGTTTTGATGGGATTCCAAAGTCGAGCATTATTTTATATAGTACATTATGATCTATACTATCGTATGCCTGTTTGAAGTCCACGAAGATCTGGTGCACGTCAATGTTATACTCCCAGCATTTTTCTAGCACTTGTTTGACTGAGAATATCTGGTCAATTGTAGATCGTCCGGTTCTGAAACCACCTTGGTATTCGCTGATAATACTTTCTGTATAAGGCTTTAATCGATTTGATCGATCAATGTCAATCTACGGTAAATATCGAAATATGGAGAAATTTAGCAGTTCTTTTATTTTATCAATACTCACGTCTAACCCTAATTGAACTTAAGGATGAACTTGGAGGAGACGGTAAAGATTTGCAATTTTCTTTAATCCACATGGATACAGATGTATTAATCGACAACGTGCTCCCATCATCGTTATACTACACCAGCAAATGCATAAATTTTACATTGATGTTTTGATAAATCTAACCAAGGATAATTTTTATAAAACTTAAATTTTCCTTTCTCCACTGTCACAATTTTTCTCTGAACTCTGCTGCGATACCCAAAAGGGAGAAATCTCCAAATATTTTTTCGATGTCGCCTCGATCTAAATACCTCAACCTATCGAATTCTACACCTGCCCCTTCATGAAATTATTTATTGAGATATTCACAACTCGTAGATTCAAACGGAGCAACATACAACTGTTACTTACTTTTTAAATGACTGAAAACTGCTTCCAGATTATAAGATGATAGTAATTCAAATAACTTTGTGTCATTGTCGGTTAAAACAATTATGGAATTACTTTCCTGTTCATTTTCCGAACTTAATTCCTCTAACAAGGTTTCAATAAGATCGTCACTCATATCGTTTAACCTTTATCTTTTATTAGTCGTCACTGCACTACAGTACAAAACATGAAACTATTAAATCACTTCACTTACACCACTCGCGATGTTTTGCATGAAACGTATATGAAGAAATGTCACTATTCGGGCGAAAACCATTAGAGCAAGAATATTATTTTCAAAATTATAGATTTTTAAAACAAACGATTGCATTTCTCTCAGTGTATAGAAAGTATTTTCAAGATTTTTTGAAATTCGGCCCCTAAAGGGGTCTAAGGTTGTTGTATATGTACTTTTCCATCAATTCTGTCATATCTCTCAGATCTATACTTCCATGCTCCGATCAGATCAAATATCGAATATCTTTTCACTTCCACGCGCTTGTTTAATAATCACCTATTTTTAAGTTTTCTCCTTTTTTAACCACTAGACCGCATCCCGGAATATGACTGAGATGTAATTCAACCGCTTCCCGAACTTTTTATTAGGTTTTCAATCACATAGTAACCTACACCGCATCTCAGAATTGAACGCGTTTCGAACTTCTGCCGGAAAAATAATAAAGTTGCGCCCAGACTGTTGGTAAATATTTCCTTTTTCCTGTAGAAGACGAGTTGACATGTGCCAGGGTTCATTTAGAATAATCTTCAAACATTTGTTTAGAATTATTTGCAATTTTTGCGATGAAATTGAGCACAACTTGCCCAAACCGGAGCAGCATATGTGAGGATTGGTAGAAAAAATTTGTATAAGAGCAGCTTATTTTCTTGGGACAACTGCGATTTTTCCTTTAACAAGTTTTTGCGCTTCGGAGTCCGTTTCGAGGATTTTTTATTGCAAAATACAATCCTCAACAATCCAACCACCACGTTCACGGAAAAAAATTCACTTTCCTGAAATTTTCATGTCATCCAAGGACCTCTTCAATACGATTTATAGCTAAACCAGCCGATGAAGGTTTTCCGGAAGGAAGTGTGCTCATTCCGATTAGTCCGGATTCCTTAAGCGCGTTTATTATCACACCAATTTACGCCTATCAAAGGTTAATTACCTCTGTGCAGTGAGCGAAAAAAGCTAAACGTTGTCGTCTCCCCATGCACAAGATCATTCATTCAAAATTAGGAAAATTCTAAAAAAAGAAAAGTTTACTCCGTGAGAAAACACAAAGCGTCAGAGAGCATACACAGCACCTGAGCGCGGCGGAAAAACCTTTTTGGCGGTCAGCAGCACCATCCGAATCGCAGCTACTACGGGAAATGTACTTGTGCGTTCAACTTTCCTTTCCCGTAACCAATACGAGCACGCACAATATTCCCGGAAAATATGGGGAAAACTGAGCTTTTCCCACCCATACACACCTCACCCAGGCCGACTGTGATGGAAAAATGAAAACACGACGACGCCATATTGCATCGGTTTCGCCCTAAACGTACGGCCAATCCGACGTCGACGGTGGGCGCCCGCGGAAAATTTTCCACAAGAAAATGAGTGAAAGCGATAAACGTTTTTGAGGAACAAAAAAAACTTTTTGTATATTTCTAAGAAAAAAAAATCCGTTTCATTTCTTTTCACGAGAAAATCGATGAAAACTAAATTTTCGAATCGAAACTCGAAAAACTCTGATATCGTCTCGGTAGATAAAAAGCGGTGAAAAATCCCAGAGTCGGGAAAATCCTGGTGCAAAGTGTTTTCCGTTTTCGTGTCGCCCGAGTGTCCGAGGTAGTGTATGTTCGTATGGTTCGGGGAAAATCTCAAATACCAAATAGCGCCCCAGTCACGAAAATCTACCAGTTAATGAAAATTTCCGTTTTCCGATAAGTTTACGTATCCGGATGTTGAAGAAAAGGCGGAATTCGTTGATTTTCTAGTCCGAATAGAAAAAAAAAATAAATGCTAATAATTCGAAGAGGGAAATTCAGTTTAACTTACGGGCTATAAAAGATCTGTTGTGTATTTTCCGTCGACGGAAAATTTCATTGCGTCTGTGTGAAAATTTCTGTTCAAGTTTTTTTTTTAATGTAGTGCGTGAGTGTGTCGGCGGCGACGGGCGAAAGTTGTTTCCACCGAAAAGTGGAAAATTGGAGGAAAACTCGATAGTTTCATTCGTGTAGGTTCGAAAATTTCGAAATTAGTAAATTAATCGGATTTCCGGAGAATAATTTTTTGTTTTTCCTGTGATTTTCGTCTATTGGAATTTCCTGAGTTTTTTGGTGGGGTTTCTCGATTGCGATCACCTTTCTTCCGCTTCCATCTCGTGTGCCAAACTTTTCCAAAAGCCCCGCATCCTGCAGCGGAAACTTTTCATCACAGCCCATCGTGAAAACAACGAGAAAAACGGTTTTCCTTTTTGGCTGGGACTTGTTTCACGTTCAGTACACATTTCGCTAGAGTTTTACGTGTTAGTTTTCACCGATTTTCCCAGTAGATTTTCGCGCAAAACGAAACCAGGCGAGTCGCGCGAATCAAAAGTAAATCGAAATTGATATAGCGTGCGTGCGGTGTATGCGTACGATCTTATCAGTGGCTATGTGTTCGGTGTAATCGGTAATTGTTTCCTTTTTTTCGCCCACCCCCTCCGTATAGTAGATAGTACCCGTGTGATAAAAAGATACGAGCCCCAGTCCAACGACGACGAGAATGCTTTAAGAGGAATCCGGAAAACGGTGAAATTTTTCTAGCCCTATGAAAATCGGGTGAAAATGTCGATACTTTGAAGTCGAACGATTAAGGCTGCTCCTGTGATATTACAACGTAGCGTTCAAAAGAAAATGTGTGAAGTAGTGTAGAAAATGACCCGCGTGGAATAAGACTTAAAACGCCGCAATCAAAAACCCCTCCAGGATTGTAGCAGAGGCTACTTTTAGGAATACCAGTTTTAAAGAAGACGGAGAATCATTTTCAAAAATGAAAAACTAAGTAAGTAGCACCTACGCCTCCACCCCCTCCCCAAAAGGAAACACTTAAGGATAAACTAATTACTCCATGGCCTACATAAATAATTTATACACGGGCTGGAGAAATTAGCGCACAGTCCCCGATGAGAACAAGTACAGAGAAAGACCGAATTTCTATTTTTGGCGGATTATCATGTTTACAAAATGCTGAGGTATTTGGTACATTGGTTTGATGGTCGGGGCCTGCTCATCTCTAAATTTGTATATTTCGGAATAGCCCATGTGGTACAACGGTTTGAAATTGAGGTGTACACACGGTTGTGCCCGAATACACACCTATCCAGGCAAAAGAGCAAACTGCTCCAGGTAATAGTGTCAGAGCAATTCGCAGAGAAACAGGTGCCACTGAGATGGGTGTACGCTATGTTACGTTCCGGAAACGGATATAATACCGGCACTGCGAAACGGCTTTACTAGGGCATCGGCTCGAATAGATTGGCGCACCGTATCTAGGCCATTTCTGCTATTGCGGAATGTGCAAATATTTATATTAAAATACGCTTTGCGAAGAGATTGAATGTTTAAACAATCGGGTTTGAATGCGAAGAATCCTTAGTCAGGGTCGTTCAGCGCGCCAGGTATTTGAATCGGTTTATCGTACGATATGGCGGTCATACGATATCGTCTGACCAGCTTTTATGTTATCACGTTTATTTTAAAAAACAAAATCAGTCATGGCGCAACTTTATTAAGTGATTAAATCGTAGAAATGGAACATAATTGAATATCGTTTAAGAACTAAGAAATATGTCGGAATTCGTGAAAATGTTTGCAACACGCTTTACACCCCTTTGGTGATTAAACATCGAAGAATCGTAGAACAAAATTTTAAAAGCGACTATATAAAAGACACGTGGAAGAAAAAACCAAATACATAATATGTATTATATTATAATCACCTAAGAGATATGCCGAAATTCGTAATATTATACCTACCTTTTTTAAAATTATACCTTTTTTGAATATCAAAAAATCAAGAAATTATTTCTTAGAAGATCGTAGGCCATATGGTAAAATTCGTGAAAACGTAAAAACTCCTTTGCACCCGTTTGAGTTGAATATCGAAAAAGCGTGGAATCGGTATTTAGGCGTTTATACAAATAGCACCTGGAAGTAAAAGCCAATTTGATATACTTTATGTATCAATAGACCGGAGAGATATGGCTAAATTTATGAAAATATATTTGAACCCCATATGTCATATGCCCTCTGGGCCTGGCCAAAATTCGATACGCTCCTTTATTTTATAATTAATCCACATCTATAGAAATAAATAATAAATATTTGACCCACTCCCCCTCCTCCCCTTACAGGTTGAACTTAAAAAATAGTGAAATTTATTTTTTAAGCGCTTTTCAAAATAACCCGTTGACCTAACAACCAATTTAATCTTACCAAGCCTAAAAGATATTGCGAAATTTATAGCAATAGGTGTTGTTTTTTCAACTGGATCAAGATCATTCGTTTTACATTGAAAATAACAACAAAAAGATTATCCAAAACCAAAATGGGATCATCCATGGATCAATTTTGTGCTTTTAAAGCTTATTTAAATGTCAACTATATTAGCATTTTCACAGATGGTGCCACGTGATTTAGTACTAAATTCAATTTTTAGCAGGTATTTGCACCCAAAAGGCAAAATATGCTCATCGAAAAGTCTAGGCAACTCAATACATTTTGTATGGAAATGCAAGTCCATGTGTAAGATAGAGACAGAATGTACAAAATTATTGAAAAAGTCTTGTTTTATATGACCTTTGTACAGTGCCGTTTCGTCGTATAGTATGCTAAAATTTGCCGCGAGGGCAGATGACAGTTTATCCGAGGCACTTACAAACAGGATTGTTAACCCTGCTAAGTTAGCTTTTGGGATGATCCACATCGGTTTTTTCAATTTGATCTGATCCAGTTGAAAAAAACGCACCTAATAGTTACAAGCTCTTGACACCTCTTTGGGGTTGAATTATTAAAAATCCTGAAATTACTGACATTAAAAGCCCAAAGAAATAAAAATTAATGGGATATCTGATCAGACTTAGAGGGCGTGGTGAAATTTTAGAAAACGCATGAAATCGATTCACACTCTTCCATAATTCTAAGATTTATTTTTAGGCGGTTCCATTAAAAGCCAGATATTTTGTCAGGCTCAGGACATGTAGTCGAATTGAAAAAAAAAACAGCCAAAAGTCTGGGTGAAACTTTATAATTTTGCAAGACATTGTTTGGGAAGCTGTTAAAAGCGAGATCGCGCTAAAATGCGCACGCCACTACCACATTCAACACATGAATTACGTAATTGGGTTATATTCCGGGACGCAGTCAAAGTTGGAGTTTAAAATCAGTTCTTTCGAGATTGGTAGGGAAAAGTGTAATCCCCCTTTGAGGTTTGAATTTCTAAAACTTTTGTAATAATCAACTCTATATCTCATCAAAACTAAGGGATGGCGAACATTTTGAAAACATATGCAACCTCTTCACACCACTTAAAATGGGGTTGTAGTCATATTAAAAAACATTTGGATGAAAGAACCGATCAGATGACTTATTAAACCTAAGAAATATATCGAATCCTGTGAAAAATCAATTCCTAAAAATCAATGTGATATCTCATCAGATCTGAAATGTGTAGAAATATCTGAAAATGTATACAACCCCTAACCCCCTAAAATTTGTTTGTAGACGATTGCACTAAAACTCTACAGAATTCAAAGCTAATTTGATATCTCATTAAATCTAAGAGATATGGCAAAAATTGGGAAAACGTATGCAGCCCTCTTACAACCACGTGGGGTTTGAATATCCAAAAATCGTGAAAGAAGTTCTTAGATAAATATAAAGAAAACCAATTCGATGTTTTATCAGTTCTAAGAGATCTGACGGAATCCGTTAAAACATGTTCAACCTTTTAAACTCTTTTAGGGGTTGAAAAGGAAAAATCCTTACAACTCAGGGGCTTAATATCAAACAATGGATCAACATTTGCAATCGGCGCGAAGTTGAAAAAATTAACAATTAATTTTGATATTATTACCGGCACCCTGTTGCTCTGAAATTGAAATATAATTCTTTATTTAAATAATAGATAAAAAAATCGGCCAGCAGTCTGGGCGCAACTTTATTATCTTATGGGTTGAGGTTGAAGGTCGAAACGTGTTTAATGCTGTGTAGATTAATATGCAACTGACAACATAAAATGCAACCTTATTCTTTAGGTTGTCAGTCCCATACCCACCCACATCGCATCTTAGAATTAAACACGTTTCGGTCTTCAACCCATAAAATAATGAAGTTGCACCCAGACAGAGTTTCAACTTCCGAGCATAAGCAGTTTCTGAGATATGAAAAACCACCTCCCATACCCGTACCTTGCTACTCCTTCAAAAAAATTCAGCTTTCTATCAGGTTTGCGAGAAATTGAAACCAGAATTTTTTCATTTCCACCCCCTCCCACCATCACTCCCTACATCCACACCTTCAAAATTTCCCTCCGCTAGAGGTCTACTGTTCCACACTCCTGTAAAAATTTCAAAATCATATCTGATACGGTTCATGAGATATACCAATTTAATTTTTTGGAAAATGGCAGCCCACCTTCGTCGCCTCTCCTCCCCCTTCAAATATTATCAAGAGTTTCGGACGCATTGTTTTACCCCCACACGAATACCTCTTAACCCCTATTGACAATTTTCTTGTAAATGGGTCCTCTATCATAGTACTACATAAGTTACAACTTTCAGCCTCCTAGCATAAGCGGTTCCTTAGATCTAGAAACCAATTTTTTTCATCTTAAACATCTCATCTCCCCTCCTCCCTCGGGAAAAAACCCCTCCCTCCAAGATACCTTTCATAGGGGTTAGGTCATTCTACATATTATAAAAATTTGTACTTCATATCTCAAGAGGTTTGTGAGCTACGCACGTTCAAACAGGTTTGCGTACGGCAGACGGCGTACGGCGGACAGACAGACATTTTGGTTTGCTTTTTTGGTATCTATTAAGAAGTCCTAAAACGTGAAAATATGAGATTTCAGGGAAGGAATTTTTTTTTTAAATTTTAGGTCGATAACAATAGATACTTTATTATTAAAATAACACTTCCCTATTTTTAAATACAAAATTTAGTAATTAACAACACCAATTTCTGGTGAGTATTAAGCACGCAGATAAATAATCATACAGTTTTTATCTACTGTAATTGTTGGTCACGATGTTTGAATGGTGTGCGCATGAACACCAATTGATAAGATTTGCACAAGATGCGCACACCCATGAACACCAATTGATAAGATTTGTCGAACAGAACAGAGTGTGCGCAACTCAATCCAACTAGAAAGTTGTCCGACTGAATAGTGGTCCACTGTTTGTAATGTGTGACCTGTTTAATTTTCGAATTCTTAAGATAATATTACAGTCTCTCGATTCGAGTTTCCTTTGAAGTTCTTAAACATTTTATGTTTCTTCATTCTATCTCATAGCCCCGGAGGAAGAGAACAATTATATAATAATAATGTAATGAAAGGAAGTCATTTGTCGCAAAACTTTTTCTACGTAGTGTACCTACACATATATTCATGTACGAAGGTAAAAATTAAAAATATTTTCGAGTGCAAAAGGCAGTTAGGGGTTATAAATTCTACGTTATGAACCGCACCCGAAGGCACAGCACGCAAGGGTTTTACTTCATAGTTCATTCGTTTTAATGTTGAGGACAACTTGTTAGCGTAAAATTTAATTACAAAAAAACATCAATTAAGATGGCAGATCAAAAACGAAAGTATATTCGGTTCTTTTCTAGAAAAAATATGCCAAACCCAAAGCAGACAAATTAAAATAATTCCACAAGAGATTAGATAAATTTCATAAACAAATAACGATAATTTACGTAAAATGAACAATTTTCTCGGACATCAGAATGAACCTGGCATGCCATCAAAGAGACAGACGAAATGAGACACAGGTTGAACATCTTGTTGTTTTAAAAGGACGAGTGCATGAATGATCCTTGGAAGTGCTGGAAATGATGATGAACTGATGTAGAATGATTTAAATCAAATTTTTGTATGTCATTATGTTTTTTTGCTCTATTTTGACAGAAAAACGTTACTGAACTTTCTGTCACATGTTTTTAGTCAAATATTTGACAGTTTGACTAAGAAAAATGCGTAAAACAATGGCTCTACACACGATGGCAATTCAAAACCTGTAAGTACTTTTTAGAAAATTTGAAATGGGTACCCAAAAACTTCCTATTAGTCAGCCCTCATAAATATATGTTGCTATGCTGATATGTTGGAGTTCGCCCAGGTTATCTGGCAGAGGAAACTGCAGAGCATGTTCTAAGCCCCTGCGAAGAACTCGCACCTAGAAAGAAGACTCAGACTTCCTAGTACCATTGGAACTCACATCTAACTCACTTAGAGCATATTAAAAATAATTGATATAACAGTCTTGAGTGATTTATAATAAAAGAGACAATTAAAATAGGCCCACCGAGGTCGCAGTGAACCGGAATTTTAGACCGTCGTTCACTATTTACAATCTCCAATCTCCAATCTATTAACCGTAACTTAAAAAAGCAAAACATCGTCGTTTCAAAATGGCCAGCAATTTTAAAATTTAATCTAATGTAGCCACCGCCAATAAAAGATGGCGACTACCGCTCGTACCTTTTATAATGTGATTCATATTATTACTCTTCAACTTTTATATGTATGCAATCAGCAACAAACATAATTCACAATTTTCGAACTTCAACGTCCAAAGAGATGTAATAGGATTTTATACGTTTTCACGAATTTTGTCATATTTCTTAGGTCTGATAAGCTATTAAATTGGATTTTATTTATATGGGCTTTCTTGTATAACCTCATACAAATTTATTTTGGAATTTTTGATATTCAACCCTTAAACAAGTCTAATGAAATTGTATTTTTTTGAAGATATGGTGGAATTCGAGATGTCTTCAAGGGCTGCCTATAATTAACTAATAATAATAATAATCAACTTCAGGATTCTTCGATACTTTTCAATGTTTGTATAAAGAACCACTGATGAATATTGAAAGTTATTTCTTACGTATTACCGTGAAAAATAAATTTTCAAAAAACACCCTAATTTTACTTTATTATTTTTTAATAATAAAGTATCTTAAAATGCTAGTTCCGAAGTGTTAGAAAGTTTTACGAAAATTTGACGAAAACGTTATTTTTAGTAAAAATATGGGATTACTTTTATTTAATTTTTAAACCAATGAAGTAAGATGCAGCAAACGACCGCATTAAATCATACACTTCAAATGTGATAAATCGTCTTCCACTTGGACAAATCATAAAAAATATTATGCGTGAAAGTGATGATTCTTACGATTAGATCTTTTGGGAGCGGTGAATTCAAACGAGACAGAAGTCGCTACTTGCTAGTCATGTGATTCGATGTGGATGAATATGCGCTAGTTTTATTTTGGTAAGTTATCCTGTGTGTCCGCATGTTTCATTTCAGTTCTACTTTTTTATTTCCCAGGTGATGTTAATATTGTCTCCATAGTGGGTTCAAACCATACTTTTTGATACAGATTACTGCCTTCGTTGTGTAATTAAACAAGCAGTGCATTAAGGGGTTATATACAGTTGTGATGGACAAAAAAATCAATTTTTTTTATTGCATATTTTTTCAGTATATTCTCTCAAGAATACTCTCACCAAATTTCATAACGATCGGAGCATTAGAACCGAAGTTATAGCTTTTTATAGCACACTACCTGCACAGCGAGAGGAACAAACATGAAACTTTAAACGCGATCATCTCAGAATCTTATTTTTTCAAAAGTACCTTTGCGGTGGACAGGATTACTAGAAAACTATCAATCCGATCAACACCAAATTTATACCACTTATTTATTATGATAATAGCTAGTAGATGAACGAACGATTCTCAATTATTTTGAAAACTTTTTTTTTAGAGCTAAAAATCGAGAATGTTTTACATTGAAAAAGTACGTTTTTTGTTTCAACCGTCGCAATTTTTTTTAAATCAAAATTTTTACAAATCCTTTGTTCATTTACTAGACAATACAATATACTAACGGATTTTTTGTGGAATTTTTGATTTCCGATGAACCGTTCTCAAGATATGATATCCGCCGCAAGTCACGTCGAAAAATTAAAATTTAATATTTTTTGATGCATAAATTTCAACACGTTCTTGGAAACATGTACTATTCGACGTTGACAAAAGATTTTGAATAAATATTTTTTATGGTGTCAAAAAAAAATCGAGAAAATTTAATCTTTTTGCGCGGTACAACTGTATATAACCCCTTACATATTATTCTCTCTATCTATCTCACAGTAAGACATGTATGACAGTATGACTCTCTGTCCATCTTGAGTTGGATTTCCAGATGATATTTGAGAGTATTATAAGCCTAAGAGTTTGTAACGTATAAAATGGAGCCTCGAACGAAAGAATAGTTATATAAAATCTGTTTGCTGTCCAAGTCCGGTTGAGAAAGAAGGAGGGAACATGAAGTTAACCTGAGTGGCCGTCTCAGGAACTAATGAAAAAGTAAGACATAGTTGGACTCGCAGCATAGCTGGGAGAACTCCAGCAAGTCATAGTCAGCTGAAAACAACCGGGATGTAATAAATAAGTAGAACTGGCCCTCCAAGTTGGAGATTGGGCGAGGCGCCGACTACGCATCACGCGAAAACTACCACTGTCCAGAAACCTGAAGCAGGAGGCCAGAATCCGATTTGGGCTATCGCGCCATTGATGACTGAAGGCTAAGTTCGTTACTGAACGATATCATTCAACTGCTTCGAGTACCGCATTATAGAGTCCTTAAAACACGTATTCATTATTGGCTGACTGCTTTAAGTTAAGGATTTGAAATTCTTGAAGCTAAATCTACTACTATAATGCAAATCAAATGAGTACTTCGTGGAGCAGCCTACAGAATGCCTGAAAAAATACATATATACAAGTTTCAAAATTTTTTATAATTCAAGAATGCCCTATATTGGGATTTTAAAATTTTACTGGAATTAGTCTTCCGACAAAAGCAATACATACTGTCTTCATTAATTAGTAGCATCCATCTAATCCTAATATCGAACAGTAACTTCAGAACACTTTGATGTTTTATATGCATTGGTTTTGACTACGTAAAGTCTTTTGCGTAGCTGCCATACAAAAATTGTTTAAAAATCTCCTAGCTTAATTTTAGCAACTCACTATAGCTCAATAAATCGATTATCCACGAATTTAAAATGTTGTACAAATGAATTTTGAGTGAAAATGATCTTAAAGTTTATTAGTCAGCAAAGTCCCTGTAATCCTTTGGGTAGTTAATATACAAAAAGTCCTTAAAACACGTGTTCAATAATATTGGCCGATACCTTCAGAGAGTTTGAAGCTACAAATTTGAGTTTGAATTTTTTTCCTTAACTGGTATTTTACAGGGATCGGTACGAAATAAAATCACACTGATTCTTAGAAAATATGTGCATTTCATTTTCGAAACCCACTATAACTTAAAAAATCGTTGAGTTAGGAAGTTGGACCTAGAATTGATCGAAATACCAAAACTTCTACAGGTATACAAAAGTCCGCAAAGACTAAAATAATTTTTTATTTTTTTTGGTTTGTGAGTTTGAAAGCGTTGTTTACGTTTTTATCAATTCCGTAACATCTCTTAGGTCTGATATCGAATTGGAATTTACTTCCACGGACTTTCATATACTCATAATTTTTATATAATCGTTTAAAAAACAATTTCATGGTTATTGACACTCAAACACTATATAAGGAGGTGTAAATGGGTTGGACACATTTTCATGAATTCCGACATATCTCTTAGGTCTGATGACATATTGGTTTTTACTTCCTCTATTGCCGAAAATTTAATTTTAGAATTTTTGGATATTCACAAATTAACCGCTTCCTGTACTATATAACCCGAAAAATAATAAAGTTTCGTCTAGACTGTTGGCAGATTTTTATCTAATCAACACGAAGAAACAAGCAATGTGATTTACGAGTAGCAAACCATTAAGAAAATTTTATCATCTGAGGTTGCAGCTTTTTTGACAATTTGACAGATTTAAGATTTCATATCGCTTTTTATTCGTTTTTTCTAGTGACTTTCCAGATTTAAAAATAGCAGAAGTGTGATAATATGATAAATCTAGTAGACATTTGAGAATGGTAGTATACTGAGTTTGCTGCGTAGTAGTTTATTCGGGGACAAAATTAGTAGATCCACCACAATTTTACCAAATAACACATCACTGATGCTTCTCTACTGCACGGCAAAAGTGCTGAAAACTACCTTTTGGGTGCCATATGTTAAATATGATGACAATTGGAGTGAAATTTAGTGCCACGAAGTCACGAAGCTTGTGGACTAGAGTGGCATGGTTGATTTTGTCAATAGCGTTATGATATTGGCTATTCTTCAGCTAAAAAGTGCTGGAAAATCCACAGTGAATATTTGTTGGGTTTTTCTGCTAGAAAGTCTCGAAACACTGCACGAATGCGATATGTTACAGATTTGTTTGACAGTTAAAGAGATTTAAGCTGTCTCCCTCCACACTACTGTTTAAATTGTATGCTAAGGTCTCTAACTCTCTCGATTTTCTTGCCACTTTTCAGCGTCAAAAATAGCCAGTATTATAACATGATAGCATCAGTACTGAAATCAGTATACGAGTAAGTATTTATAACCAACCTGATTTCGTGATTCCATAGCAACTACTTCTTTCAGTTGGATGTAGTAGATCTTTCCTGGCTGAAGATTTGAATCCTTATTTTGAAGTCTCTTTAGTTGTCCTTAAACTGTTCTTAGCTAGTGTATGTCTTAACTCTAAAAATCTCTTCAATTCGCTTGTAAGATGGGAAAAAACTAAAAGCTTTTTACCTCCCCTATCGTTTTCAGGTCAAAAATCTTTGAAGTTCTCTTCCTAGAGCCTCCCTGGTAGCACATCTAAGGACATTAAACCGAAACAGTTTTCGATATTATTAGGTTAGCCTGGAAAATTGCCTGTCGAGTGCCTTCATCTCAATATCCTTCGGTGCGAATTGTCCTTACACTCGAGTAACTTCGTGCGACAAAAGGAAGCTGGGTGCACCGACGACAAAGAGTCTCAGATCTGGCAGCTTCTACTTGGAAAACTGTTCGATAGGACGAGGAGTTGGGAATGAAAGCAAACATCGTCCGCTAAGAAACTTTAAGCGCCCCCATTGAGATGGTTGACATGCGAAACTGAATGCCGACATGGGGTTGCTGATAAAATCGACGGGCACAGACACCGCCAAGGAACTGGGAAGGTGCCACGAGAAAATCAACAACTAACCGATGAAAATCAATACGAACGTATTTAACATGTTCCAGTCAGATTAAGCTGGACACTGGCGTGCTCGAATACTGGGTAGTAACAGTCACAACCCCGGTCAATAGTAGCGTATGTCACGAAGAGCAACGTCAGGGCCAGACGATATGCTAATGCCGAATGAGCAATCGGACAAGAATTGGAGTCGGAGGAATGACTGTCGCGCCAGTGGCTCTGATTCCACTTGTTCATCAGAATTGTTTGAAATATTGAGCGATATGTGGGGAGCGACAGGTGCTCCCAAAGAACCTCAAGGGGGTTCTAATAGCTGCACACGTCTGTTATTTATTTATAACTACCACCCCGTCGACTAATCAATGCACGCGTTTATCCGACAATATGAAAAGCCACCCTATCACCACCGTACCGCTCTAACGTGACTGAATCGGAAAGCGGACCGGAAAATGGGGGATGAAATTGATGTACAAGTTCGATCCAAGGGAACTTTGATGGAACATCACACGGACAGGCGAATGCTATTGACCTCGTGAGAAGGGTTCTTGGCTGTTCTTCGGGGGCCAGTTGGACACAAGGGCAGGAAAAGAGCTGCCACAGACGGCAACGTTAAATGTGCGATTGAGCTATAGTTCTTGCGCATAAACACACACACTTGTACAGTTGGGGTGCTGGCACCACGCAAGGTGTAGGCGGCAGCTGATGTGACATTATCTTATTCGGTGAGATTCCTGTAGGGGTTGTGTTGCCAGATGACAAATCATTTTTGCCCTTTTGAACGATATGAATAATCGAGGAAATGTTTTGTCCTTTCGAATCGGTTATTGTGCGCAAAATGGGAGGAAATGCTGTTTCGGAATGATGTTGCCATTAGATGTTATGACAAATGATTTCCCGGGCATCGTAATGGACATTGCAGCGAGGAATATGGAAAAAGCGTTTGTTGTAAGAAGAAAATGGAAAAGTGAGTCTTTGATTGATTCGCGCTCTATCGGAGATAGTAATGTAAATAATTTCGAGGTTATTAGCAGGGACAATTCTGAAAATTCAGAACGCAATTGTATTCCAAATATCGCCGTTTTTGCCACAATTTGTCATCGTTACGAAATTCTACTAAGACCTGGAACTGGAATGAATCCATTGGGAACTGTTCAAGAAAAGAAACAGTTCTCTAATGCTATGCTACGAAATCTCTTCGCAGTTATCAAATAAAGGTTTGCCTAATAGTCCAAGAGCTCGCGACAAAAAATCGCAACAGTTTTGAGAAAGCTAATATTTTGGTATTTGGTTACATTTAGGGTGTATGTGAATATACTAGAGTCAGTAGGTCTGACGTCGGGACACCTGGCTTTAGTGACCTGTCAAAGATATCAAAAAAAATCTGCCAACAGTCTGGGCGCAACTGTATTATTTTTCCGGCAGAAGTTCAGAACGCGTTCAATTCGGGGATGCGGTGTATGTTACTATGTGACTGAAAACCTAACAAAAAGTTCGGGAAGCGGTTAGAAAAGGGTGTAACATATGAATTAAATAATTGGGTCATATTCCGGGATGCGGTCTAGAGGTTGAAAAAAACAAAACTTAAAAATAGGTGATTATTAAACAAGCCTGGGAAAGTGAAAAGATATTCGATATCTGATCAGACCTGAGAAACATGGTGGAATTCATGAAAAAGTATACAACCAGTTTACACCCTCTTAGGGGTCGAATTTCAAAAAATCTTGAAAACACATTCTAGGTATTCACATGAAGAATCCGTAGAATAAAATTGAATTCAATTATTCGAAAGACCTAGTAGATATGACGGAAATCATGAAAATATATGCTTTTTATATTAACCGATAGTTTTTTTTGCCCCCCCCCCCTTCTGAACTCCAATGAATATTTGAATTTTTTTTTATCAGAATTACTTTTCTAGTTAATTTACATATACGTACCGAGTTTCAACTTCTTAGCATAAGCCGTTCTGAAGTTAGGGAAAACACCCCCCACCACCGTACCATACTACTCCTAAAAAAAAATGTATTTTTCCACCATGCCACTACTATAGCTTTATCTAAATACCAAGTTTCAGCTTCCTATCATTATAGATTCTTAAGATATAAGCATCGGAACTTTTTCCTTCTCACCCTTCCCCACCCTCACTCTCTACACCCACACCCCCAAACTTCTATTAGGCCTACTTCTGGTAAAAATTTGAAACATCCATCTTACACTGTTATTGAGATATGAATCGTGGTTTTTTTTTGAAAAATTCTAGTCCCTCCCACTTACGTGCTCCTCCACCTCCTTCAAATATTTTACTTTGACCAATCTTTATTTATCCATCTTTATAATTAAACCGAATTTTGTTTTTCTGGTCCAATTAGTTTGTGAGATATCGTAATCTAAAGTTTTTCACCCCCGAACGCCACTACCCTCACCCAAAAATTTTGTTTCAATCTACTCTCCTAGTATAACTACAGATATTTGTAAAGTTTTAATTGCTTGCTATTAACGGTTTAGGAGATATAGATTTTAGAATGTGTAGATCTCCACTTTTTTGTGTTTCGGACGCATTGCTTCCCCCTCCACTCCCACACCCCTTCACCCATATCATTAATTTTTTTGCAAATGGGTCCACTATCAAAGCTTTATAGAAATTCCAAGTTTCAGTCTCCTAACATAAGCGGTTGCTGAGATCTAGAAACCTAAATTTTTCGTCTAAAACGCTTACCCCGCCTTCCCCCTTACACCTCCTCCCCTGAAAATAATGTCAATTCAAGGGGTCCACCAAGTCTATTCTTTGAAAAATTTTTAATTTAATAGCTCCACTGGTTTGAGAACTACGAGTCTTCAAAGATTTTGGGGCGGTTGGCGTATGGCGTATGGCGTATGGCGTACGGCGTATGGCGTACGGCGTACAGACGGAGTGAAAATTTTTATTGCTTTTTTCACGTTTACTAGTCATGAAACGCGGAAAAAAAAATTTTGAGGGCATCACATTTTTTTTTTTTAAAAATCGATAACAATACTGTATTATAAATAATACAGTAAAATAACAAACGGTTGCTAAGGCACTACATCTAGTAGAGGCAGATAGTGGATAATGCAACCATAGGCGAACGCTCTTAGATACGTCACAAAAGGTGCGTGTGTCGCAATCTATTATTCTTTGATTCATGGTATAATACTATAAAAAAATATTTTTTATTAAAGTATAATATGGCACTGGGTCATGTTGGGGAGATCGACTAAAAATATAACAATATGTAATGGATTTTTTTTATATTTTATTTATTATTTTATTTTCATATTATTCTTAATTCTATTTAAATAATTGTTATTTCTAGTAAAGGTACAATTCGCGCTTCTTTTATCAGTAATGTTTTGACTTTGTTAATTTCAAAGAGTTTCCAGATATCATTAGATTCTTTTTTGACTTCGTAATAAAGTTTCAATCACAACACTTGAACTGTAACTTTCTATAACAAACTCCATTTTTAATAAGTTGAATTGATTAACTTGTCCCTTGACTGCTTTAGAAAGAAGACGCGTCGCAACTGATTTATTCAAATCTAACGCAAAGAAGAGCGATTGTTTTAGCTGCTACAATTTTCGTGGTAAAGGTTACATATTATGTGTACAGTGCACATAATTTGACGTCATACACCACAAAAAATGTGTCTGCAACACTTCCTTAGTTTGCATTACTTTTCAATAGTTACATACAAATTGGATATTCCAGAAAACTATTTATGTGTATTATTTAACATTGATATTTTGGGAAATTAGTACAATTCTTAATGTTCCTAGGTACATCAGAATTTATAAGAAAATAGTAATGATAATATATTTACGTGTAAGGAATACACATTTTATGTTTCCAGCACATATTTGCAGCTACAGTGGGAAAATGTACAATGCACATTTCCTTTTTTTCCGTGTGCGTACTATTTAGAAAAGTTCCTAGAAACTTTCTTTCCCAGATTTTTTTAAAAATGAACCCCCCTTAGGGGTGTAGAGTTGTTGGCAACACTTTCACGAATTCCGACCTATTTCTTATGTCTTTCAAAAGTGTGAAATATAATCAGAAAAAAAACCCGATTTAAGATTTGGCATTCAATGTCTATTCAATTGATGTAAGGTCATGGAATTTCTACCAATCTTTTCGGTCTAATGAGATTGAATTGGCTTTAAGTTCTATACGCCTAAAATATAATGATCTATAATTCAATTTCAGGCTTTTGTTATATTCAACTTCTAAGAGATTGTAAATTGATTGTAAACGCGCTATTACCTTTTCCGACAATCACTTACGTCTGACAAGATATCGGATTGTTTTCGACTTTAAAGGACTTTCTATGTACCTAATTGTATTTTATTATAGGTGCGGTTGTCCACCTTTAAAAACAGAAAACAGATTTAAAAAAACTTCATTATTGACGATATGGTGAGCGAAAATGTGGACTGGGAAATTAGAGGGGTACGTGGGGGTACGATCGTATCCCCTACGTACCTCAAAAATTTAAATGCTCAGTTTCTAACAAGTACATATATAATCGCCTAAAAATCAGTTTTAGAATATTTTATATTCACATTACACCAATACCACCTTGATCAAAAAGTTCCCGGAATTTATTGAGAACATTAAAAATACAAGTTTGTTCATCTAAATCTATATTGTCCCCTTCAAAGTAATCCCCATCGACTGCAACACACTTTTGCCAGCGCCTGATCCAATCCTCGAAACATATTTTATATTCGATTTTCGGTATGACCGTCAGTGCTCCCTGCGATTTTTCCATTACTTCCTCTCGGCTGCTGAAACGCGTTCCCCGTAGTGGTTTTTTAACTCGATTGAACAGAAAGAAGTCACAGGGTCCAAATCAGGTGAATTCGGTGGCTGTTGGATGGTATTTGTTGCTTTTTTCGTCAAAAAATTACGAATAATGATGGCACTGTGCGACCGTGCGCTATCATGGTGCAAAATCCATGAGTTTTCTGCCCACAATTCTGGTCTCCTTCGGCGAATTGCTTCACGCAAACGTCTCATAACGCCCAAATATTACTTTTTGTTTACTGTCTGGCCTTCTGGCAAAAATTCATGATGCATTACACCGTTGTAATCCATGAAAACCGTGAGCATTGCCTTCTTTTTTGACTGACCACTTTTTAACCGCTCATGCCACTGGTAAACGACCGTTTTCCTTAGTGAATCGTTTCCGAAACACTTTTCCAACATTTTCAACGTTCGCGCACCATTAAATCCGTTTTGTACTCAAAATTTAATACAAGTTCGTTGTTGCAAATTTAAATCCATTTCTAAAATTGTAAAAAATCGCCAACACACACAGAGATAGATGTACTCTTGGCTACGTAACTTTTGCAAATGTCAAGCTATGACGCCAAGATTTAAAGGGAATGTCAACAACAGATGTACCAACTTAACAAAAAAAAACAGAACTCAAATCGGAACAATAATAGTGCCACACGGTGGTTATTCCGGGAACTGAAACTGAAACTGATCAAGGTGGTATATTATATTATAATCTCAAGTGCCAAGTACCTACCCGGTGTGGTCGTAAAACATGAGTGGTATCATTCATGATGCTACGACAAGAAATAAATAAATAAATATATTATCCTCTATGATTTTTAGAAATTTTAAAAAACAAAAAATAAAAATCTACTAATCTTTTTATGCTGAGATGCAGTGTAGTCTACTTTGCGACTGACAATCTAAAAAATAACGTCCCCTTCGTCGCATCTCGACATTAATCGTGTGTCGGACTTTTAACCAAAAATTAATAAAGTTGCACCCCATTTTAATAGAACCATATTTGATAAAATATTGACTCAGCCCTTTAGCGGTGACATATCAAAATATTCTGAAACCGATTTTTAGGCGACTATATAGTTACTAGTCATTAGAGCTAAGTTATATGACGGAATTCGTAAAAACTCTTAAGAGTCGAATGTCGCAAAATCCAAAAATTAATTTAATACTTTTAAATATATACTTATATAAAGTCCCTAGAAGTAAGACCCAATTTGATCTCATTAAAACGATAAGAATCGATAAGATTTTCGGAATTCGATAAAAATTGAACAAAACCTTACATCGCAGGGGCCTTAATATCGAAAAATAATAAAGTTGTGCCAAGACTGTTAGCAGATTTGATAGGAACCACATCTTAAAAAATATCTCAAGACCGGCGGTTTTCGTCTGTAAGTAAATTTGCTTAGACACCTTGGTTAAGTGTATACCGTGTTTTCCGTCTCAAACCAAAAGCCATACGCTTCTGATTACCTACTGTCGTAGTAAAGGTGTTTTTCTTAAATGTGGTTTCTAGAAAAAATTTAAGATAACAACAGTTTTGTATAGGTACATATTGCCCAATACAGAAACTACCTTATCAGCCAGCCCCTACACTGAAATGGCTAGTTCAGCGTTACGCTAGTAAAGAACTGACCTATCTGCTGTAATCAGTAAGTAGCTGAAACAAACTTCTCGGCCGACAGGAATAACGTTATTAAATTATTTTATCGTAAAATGGAAATAGTGTTGTTCAGGTAATAATAGGTAACGTGACGCACACTTAAAAAAATCTTGAAAGAAAAACCACAAATTTCTGTCGGAATGATTAGTTGATAAAATTTCGTTGCTAGAATGAAAACGTTCGTGTCGTACAAGCGCAAGTTAAGCGGCGTGTTAGTTGATTGATTGCGTCTAGGATCGTCAAGTGGTGAAAAGGATTCGTGCAAATCGCAAAAAAAAAATACTCACCTCAAACTACTGGCACTTTCTCGGATTTTGTACGGTACAAAAGAACTGGGTAGGTATGCAAAGTAGTGAGGGATCTTATGGTACCAACAACGTTTTAATGTCTTTTCGTCGTATGGTTAAGTCATATGATGTCATTGGGATAAGAATACATTCATATTCATTCGTAAGGACCTACTTGCATGATACCAAGTAGAAGCATTGTGGTTGCGTGAATCCTGTCCTGAGTGACTAGCAAGTGAACATTTCCGTTTTTGCCTGCCTTGATTTAACCATGTTTTAATTAAAGCGAACCTGAAACTGAAGTATGGTTCCGACTCATATGACCGATATACGAGCAGAATATCATAAAATTGCTTGATAAGTTTTTCATTCAATTTATGAACTACTATGGTAAAAGTTTAATCTATCCCGAAAGAAAAAATTTTAATTCTGGATATTTTATAATACACTTGGTATGTCTTTCAAAAAACCATTTTAATGTCTGGCGAATGACCTGTCAAAGACGTGCAGAATCTGAACTGTACAACTTTTAAGTAAAAACTGGCAGGAAAAAAATATTCCAATTTCATTCTAACGTTGTTAGTGAACTCAATCTTTAAATCAGTTATTTCATGTTAATAAGGTCTTCTTCATTACTACAACACAAAAAAGGATGAAAATAGCAAAAATTTCATTAACTTTTTATTTTTTAAATCATTTTTCTTACGTAGCACTATCGCATATCGAGGGATATGTACCTACATCTTTTGAAAAACATTATTCCCGGAAGTGACATTGAAGGAAATTGCATTTTGCTAACAATTAGATCCTTCTTCACTTGCTTGCTTGCAACATAAACTTTTTTACGTGGGAATTTTTGAGATAAGCGGAAGCCGAAAAATCTTTTTTTTTAAATAGCAATAATTTTGTTTTGGAAGCCATTATAAATCGTAAAATTATACTAAATTTTTGTTATCTGTAACATTAGGCAGACTTTTGTTGACTTTAAACTGCAGTGAAACTGAGATAATCGTAAAATAATTCACGTTTTATACATTTTTCTACATTGGCTAATTTTTTTTTATATTGTCGCAGAATACACCCTTATAATTTACCTACTTCAAAATTAAAAAATCAGACTATAAAAGAATTCCAATATTAATGCAAATAGTAAAATTTGCAATTAAATAGTGAACTAATGTTAGTTATGAATTGTTGGTTAATTATAAATTTAAACTGAAAAAAATTTACCAAAACAAAAAACAACTCAGTGCATAAACTACTCACTAGGCTATTGTTTCGAGCTATGGTTTCAAGTAAAATAATCCGATTAAAATTGATAATAGTAGCAATGTTTTATTTTTTCATTGAAATATCGGACTATTGGCAAAACTTCACGATTTTATAGTATCTACTATTCTATAGCTGCTACTAATCAAAATTGCTTTACGAATACTTTCGTGTAGAACCGCTTGGTTTCACAGCAGAAAAACTGATGCCCTGACGAGTTCTTCGGCGCTTATATACTGCATGTGTTTAGTCGATAGATTTTCAGCGTTTTCGATTGAGTGAGTAGAATTTCCTATAATGAATGAATGAATTTTATTTTTCGTTAATTTTTATTTTGATTGTTATTGAAGAACAAACATGGAGTTTTTTGAATTTTTCTCACGGGAGGTGCTCAGCGTTACAAAAGTTATAGAAGAGGTACACAGATGTCGAAAGTTTGGTAAACACTGCTCTAGTTTAACCTCTAAACTCTTGAAGAAAATAGAAAATTGATGAGTCTACAAATTGAAGAGAGGACAGTTGTAATGGGGTTACTCATTTAAAATGAAAAGTATGATGCTTAAAAACCTTGAAGTCAACAACTCGTGCGTTCTTCTGCGTTCCAGTACAAAGCAGACAGAGTGCAAAAGAACGATGCCCAATTGATGAAAAATCTTGCACGTATCGAGTTATGGTATATGCAACCCGAATCTGAAGAATAGAATGAATAGAATAGAATAGAATAGAATAGAATAGAATAGAATAGAATAGAATAGAACAATAGAATAGAATGAAATAGAAAGAATGGAATAGAATAGAACAATAGAATAGAATAGAAAAATAAACTTGGTGTAGCGCCATATATTCCTTTCTGGATCGGATATTGTGTGACCTTTGTTTCTACATATTTTCAAAACTTGAATTTGTTTGCTTTTTTTTATAGAAATTATAAAACAAAAACACATACAATCAATTCGAGTCTCCAAGAGTATAGCTTCCTTTTTTAGCTGGGGCAGTTTTGGCAAAGTATGCTTTCGATCAGACCAACTGCCAGATTCCCAGTCACCTGGAACAGTGAACACTCATGTAAAACCTACTGAATTTGGGAAGTACAGAACTTCCCACAATTCATGTCAACAGATTACACACTCTTACAATATTTTTCACAAAATTAACACGCTAGTGGAAAACTTGGTGTTTTAAAACCAATTATAACTAGAGATGGTAATTGCTTCTATCGTAGCTTACCATGAAAAAATGCTTTAATAAAAATTGAAAAAAAAAAAATTGCTGTTGGCGTGGGTTGAAATTGGTTGAAATATTAGGTGATTTTCAGTGCCACCTACCTTTAATATAAGGTTTGATGTCGAGAATTTGATCAAGTTTTTGCCCCCATGTCTCTATCCCCCGGGATCCAGACCACAGGAACAAATTAAGTGTTTATACGAGTATTAACAACATTTGTGAAAGTTTAAAACTGACCTAGTCAATTCGAGTACTAGTTTTGAAAAGTACCAGATGTCTTTAATTCGATTGATCTTGTCCCAATGACACAAATTTACTTTTTCTCGTTTCAACCTTGAGCTATTTGATCAACTGTCCTAAGAAAATATTTAAAACGCGGAATTTGTGGTATTGTTACCTTCCGAAAAGAATTCACATTTTCTTACTACTGTTTACTTTAAAAGATTTTCTTTAATTTTCGATTTATCTTTTGTTTTCAGAGCGCATCTGTTAGGGGCATGGCGTTATTGGTCCATTGGGGGACCAGTGTCACCCCAATGAAAATATCTGCGACGGATTCATAGAGGACGAGTACTGTGGCAACTAAATATTGTAAGTGAAAAGAACTGTTTTTTTTTTTTTATTTAATAATATTTTTAACGTTATTTTTTTTCTCTCCCCCAAGGATGTCCTGCAGCGTCTCAGAGCTGCCCGCGGGGTGTCGACTCCGTGGTATGGGCTCTGCAGCGCAAGGTGGCAGTAGTGCTCCACTAACTACGCCACTTACGGGAAATAGTGGAGGTGGTGGTGGCACAGTTAGTGGAACAAATGCTCTTCAAGATACTGGCGCTGGACCATTACAACGACCGCAATCACAGAAACCTTGCTGTTTCTGCTGGTGTTGTTGTTGTTCATGCTCATGGTAAATATCGAAAATATCGAAACTTAGTGTCTTAGTTCACTTAGAAAAATATTCTGTTTTCTTTTCCATGATTGGTTTCGTCTTATTTATTCAAATCCGTAGGGCCAAATGGTGAGTAACTTAATTTCTGAATTTAATTTAATTTTCTTTTTAAGTTCTTAAATATCCAATTCACTACTTCACCTAATTATTATGATTATTATCTATTTGATCTGATTGGATTTTGTATATTTAACTTAATGGGCGTAATTTAATACGAACCGTTTTTTTTTTTGTTTTTTTTTTTTTTTGTTTATATTTTCCGCGAACCTTGAAGTCAGGTAAGTGAAGAATCTCGCGGAGAAATTTCACAAAAAAATCTTGGACATCTGGTGATGGGGAAATTCTCTACATGAGTCATCTTGGAAATGTGAGTGAAAGCTCGGCTATGAATTGACTTTAGAGAAATTGTTAACTTAATAGCATATTCTTAGCTCTCAGGTGAATGCTTACAGTCGATACAAGAATTATTTGCACACTATATCTTCAGGTGCACTAGTTTGGAGCCGCCAGAAAATTCGCGATTTGGCTCCAAACGCATGACTCATTTATAAGCTTTTCGCCCTGTGACCAATTCATTAGGAGCAGGACCCAACTTGGGCTACGTGGTGTTTATGTACCTTAAAGAAGTTTCGTTTTGTATTTTGTAAATTGCTTAAGGGATGATCCTCTCCATTTTGCCAAGGACCAATTAGCGCTGGACGCATCGTTTTGATACGAAAACTCTCTTGACGCAGCGGTTAGGGAAGGTTATTCTTAAAGCACACGGTCACCTAAATTCGTAATTGATTAATTCAATTCACTTTGATTGGCATACATTAGAAGAACTACGGATATGATGAGACGAAGATGGGTTCTAGTACGTTTTCCGTCATTTTTTTCTAGTGCCCTATCCACATTGCATATTTATCAGAGATCCTATTGGTTATCCTAAATGGACACTAACGTTTAGTGGCCATTACGATTGGGTCACATCTATGTACAAGATTATGCTTCAATAAATGGAAACTTCTAGATGATTATTTAATCAATGACATTTTGTTTGTTTTGTTCATTGTCATTTTGTGAAGTTATTGTATTATATATTTTGTATTGTCCTTTTTTCGGGTTTTATTCTTTAGGTTTTAGGTTTTAAAAGTGCTTTATTTATGCCAATATCTTAAATCTAACAGTTTTCTCTTCATTTCTAAAGCTAAAAATTAGTTTATATCTAAGCTGCTAATAGTTCTTAACGGCCTCAAATGGGCACTCTAAGATATAAATAGTATCGGGGATGTTTTGGGGGGATCAGATTCTCTTTATTGAACAACAACACAATTTATCTTTTAATTGAATTATGAACAGCTCGAGAACTAGCATTGCTTTTCAATCTACTTCTGCACAGTAATAAAAATTCATTGAATTCTACATCTTTTGGATAATGCCACAACTTTTCAAGTAAATTTACATTGGTATGTAATAGTCAATTCGAATGATATTTTCAATTTTCGGGTAGTAAATTTCATATTGTAATCAATAATTTTAAACTTCGAAAGCAGAAAATCTACTGGATATTTTCTTGAATTTACACTCTAAGAAAGTGTTTAATTATTATATAAAAAGTTTTTCAATAGGTGCGCTCCAACTTTTTTCAATAGGGACGGCGAACGACGCCATATTTTTTTTTCATTCTCTTGACATTTATAAACTTCATTAGTATACATTTCATCGGTTGCGGTTTAGTTGAAAATTAGTTGAAAAATTAATTAATATCAGTAATTTCAGTGATTTACCTACTAGAAAAAATTAAATACACTGGAAATTAGTAAAAATTGGACTGAAAATTCAAGTTAAATATTTAGTTTAATATTATAATAAATTTTAAAAAATGTGCTACTCTGATGTTTTGAGTTTTCACATTTTAGGACTAGATTGATCTCGAAAAAAACTTAATCTCTTTTTCTGCCATGGAAAGAGAACAGTTTTGAGTTTTCAGCAGTGTGTACATGCTTTTACTGCCAACTGTAACGTTAAACACACCCGTAAGAAAAAAAATTTTACTCATGTATTGAGTTATCACACGTGTAGATAATATCATTTCCAATAAAAGATGAAATGAAGAAAAAGCTCCAAAGCTTTTACTGGAATAGCACTGTCAGATTTTCATTTTCATCCTAAACTCAAACTCGTACCGAGTTGATAAAGATTTTCTTTCTCTAATTTCTTAACGAGTACAGAAAGCTTTTAGTATTGCCAGATCGTAGACATGTGTGTAATACCTACCTACAATTTGTTTCGAATTCATTTCAATTGTTGTGGAGGGATTGGTAATTGATAATTACCGCTTTATTACCTAGTGGTAAGAGCGCTTGTCTACCAACCCAGACGCCAAGGGTTGAAATTGCACCAATGGAGCCAGGTCAAGAACTTATCACACGGTCGTATTACATTTTTGAAATTGACAATGTTTCATTTCCCTGAAACAAGTTATCTCTGTATTTACTTTCTTCTGTGAAGGTATGCCAAAAAAACCAAATGATTCATTTGTGAATCATTAATGTGTTACGATATTACAATCGTTAACGTGTTCGAAAATAATACTTTAATGAATTGCCGAGGTCTGTTCAAGATTTCTGCTATAGCCGCTATTAGCTGCTTTTGTGTCTCGGCTATGTACCGGAATGATTGTTAGTCGAGACACAAAAGCAGCTAAATACCAGCTATAGCAGAAATCTTGAACAGACCTCAGATCGTATGAAAATAAATAGTTGATCCGTAATGAATCGTTTAATGTGAATCATTAATGAGTTGTTATTTATAAACTATTAATGAATCATTTATGAATAATTATAATTTTTATCATTAATGGCACAAAGTATAGATAAATTTCATCAAATATTTTTGTGTTTCTCTTGGAGTTCATATACTGGAGGTAAACAACGACGTCACGACCCAACATGAAGTGAATATCTACTGAAATGGCTGGGACTTAGATACGTCATTCCGTTGTTCAATATTTGTTTGGAAATGCGTGCATGTGCATCGATTCGCCAGTTTTATCTTTCGTAATTCTATCGTTTTTGGCAAATGTTTTTATAGTGGGTTGCTCCGATATTACAGTTTGACAATTTTGACAAGTTTGACAAGTTTTACTCGCATTGTTGAAGCTGCAATAAATAAAAACTAATATAATTATTTTTCTATGCTGAATTACAAAATTCACACGAATTCTGACAAATATTTTAGGTGACTAAATCACGTGTAATCGCCTAAAAATAAATTTCAAAATTTTGTGATATGCATTTACTAGCTGGGTGTAAATTGATTGTTTATATTTCACGAATTCCAATATATGTGACGCAAGCTGTATAATATAGACTTAATCTTGTCAAAATTGAGTTTTTGATACCATTGGATAAAGTACAAAATTCTGCAGAAAACACCGCAAAATTTTCAAAAATTAACGAAGTTATGGCGTTTTGAATTTTTAAGTACAAAAAAGTTGTTTGTCTAATAATATTGGTAAGTTTTTAGACATTAAGACTGTCTAATTAAGTGCCCATGTGCACTTTAATGTTTGGTTCAAGTATTTTACGCTCCTCCCCACAGGTTAGAATATATAGGTACTCGTTATTATGTATAAAGAAAAACGGCATACCTACTTACATTCTTCGCTGCAAGTTTCAAGCGGTTTAATTTTTTTTATTGAAATATCGCAATTAAGCATACCATTGAAATTATTGTTGTTGATTTTGACTACATATTTCTAATATTAAGAAAATTATTCACGATAAATTAACGCCTTCAGTTTTCTTAAAACCAAATTATATTGAGACGCTCAAAAAAGTGTTCGAATAAATTCATAAAAGTTCATAAAAACTCAATGAAAATTTTCGAATTTTCAATTCTTTAAAAATTTATTTCCGAGTTTCTATAATTTCTATAATTTCTATAATTTGATTTTGAAAATCCTCAAAAAATGGGAGATTTATGGACTCTGTGTTTACCATTCCAAGATGTCAAATTGTACACTTTGGGATGGTTGAACAAAATACATTCACGCTTATTCTGGAAAACGAAGGATTTTTTATTCCCGCCGAATAACCAATTTGATTTATCTATCACCAAAAAACTATTGAACTGAATTAAGTATTATTGTTTAGCTTTAATGCAATAATTACTAAATTAAACAAACAAGAAGAGTGATCTATGTGTATTCAATCTGATTCTGATGACTGAGGAATATTTATTCTCTAGATGAAATTTGAGAGTATTATAAAGCCTCGGACGAAACCAAATAATATACTATTTTGTGTTTACTTGCGGTCAAAAACTTCTAATTCGATCTGTCTACCTCTCGTCTATCCGTAAACACTATAACTCAATAACGCTTTGACCTAGCATCTTGAAATTTTGAATACGAATGTTTGGAAGAATTTGAAAGACTAAGTTTGTTAACGGGGCAAAATCGTTCTACTCCTTCGGGTACCCAAAAAGTTCACACAACACATGTTCATGAATACTGACCAATAACTTTGGGACACCTTAAGCTACGACATTGAAATTTTGTATACGTTGGTTTTCAAATAGCTGCACTTAAATGAATGAATACGAAGGAGTGCACCATGGGTCCATCATGTAGCTGAAGAACAAAAAACCTGTAAAAATATCATCACGGAACTCATTATACTCATTGTAGGAATTACTTAGACCCGTTCCTCCGATCGTCAGTAACGTTCTAACTGGAACTTTAAATGACAGATGTTCATAAGAAACTTACAGTCAAAGTTCTGGTTAAATTTTAACTGAAGGTCGTAATAACGGGCCTTATGAAGGAAAATCAAGTTTAAGCTCAGTAGTCCGTTAAATTTCCTTTACTTCTACCAGTATCTTCCTTACAAAAAGTCCTTAAAACACGTGTTCAACAATATTTTCCGATAACTTTTGAACGCCTTTACCAAGGAATTTTAAATTCTGAACACATTCATTTTCAAATGGTTCCAGAGAAAAGTTTACATACATATATTAGAAATCGAGTGAGTCGTTCCTGCATCTCCCAGGTGAAAGCCCAGGAAAAATGGGAAATTTTACTTTCGGTGATTTTCCTACTTCCTTAGCTTTCGAGTAGCAACCAAATGTCCTTACTAAACGACAAACTTCATGCGCACTATTTATTCTACTTTATCTTCAACTATGTTACAATATAAAACATGTCGACATTGTGAAAACGCATACCAACCCCAAGTGGATGGGGGTTGAATTTAAAAAAAAAAAATTGTAATCAATTTTTAGGCGATTACATGAAGCAGTTTGATATCTCATCAAACATTAGAGATTTTGAGAAATTTGTGAAAACCTAAGCAACTCCTTCTTGGGAGTTGAATTTCGAAAAATCGAGAAATTCGTTTTTAGGCGTTTGCATGAAATACCGTTTACATGAAATGTCCTTACCCTATATCACATAATTAGAACTAAGGGATGTCAGGAATGGTAAAACATATGGGACCCATTTGCATTGTTTGGTGGAAAATTAAAAAATCATGAAGTGTGACGTCTATGGAAGTAGAAATCGACTATGAAAAGTACACCTCTTAGGCTAGAATATCTAAGAATCTTCAAATTAATTTCTGGCAATTTTATATGAAGCCTTGGGAAGTAGAATTCAATTCAATATCTTATTAGATTTAAGTAATAGGTATATAGGCATTTATACACTACCTTGTTAATTGATGATAATTGAGATATGGGAAAATTGTGAAAGCGTATGCAACCTCCTTACAACCACTTAGTGGTTGAATATGAAAAACTTTTGAAATAGGTTTTTAATCATTTTTTTATCACTCCCAAGAGATATGACGGAAATCGTGAAAACGTGTTTAACTCGTTTATACTCTAATAGGGGTTAAAAATGAAAAGATCTTGAAGACGGGTTTGTGCGACTATAAAACGGGCACGAAGAAGTAAAGAGTCATTCGATATATAATCCGACCTGATAGTCCAACCTCCGCCGGCATGACATACATACTTGCCCTAATAAAAATTATTAGATATTATTACTTATTTATTGATTTTCTGAGCTACATCCTAAATGATTAGACAGTGCTAGATAAGCACCTTGTAAGCTGTAAGCCAAGTACATGCTACACTGATTTACACGATTTTTTTTACATTATTTCTTAATTTTTATTGATAGTAATTATATTCTTGCAACGTGTTTCTATAGATCTAGAAACCAAAATATTCCGTCTAAAACGTTCTCGAAAAGTCCGCCGTTTTCCATAAGTGGAACTGTTTCGGTTATCGTCTTAAACCTCTACAAGTGGGATCTTAACTCGTACCTGTAAAAATCATAAAGATAATTTGAAACACCTGGAAACAACCAAATCAAAAATCATATAGGGGCCTACTAAATATCACAATTTTTCTATTTTTTTGCTAAGCCATAGCTACAACTTGAATCCGATTTTAATGTGTGTTATCCTGAGTATCCGTTGATTAGCTCTGAAGGCCTATCCTAATTGCTACATGTTTATCTGCTATATTAACCAAATTTCTCTAATTCTGTCTAGATCTTATCGCTGTAATTTTTGCCGGTCCCGGTTCCCCGGCCTTAAAGGTTCTTAGGTTTTACACACATTTGTTTCGATATTATCAGTTTGAGCCCTCGAAGTATGTAGGTAGGGTACTACAACTTCAAGATAAGATATTACATTTTCATATCAGCGACTCAGCGATCTTCAGCACTACTTTGGATAATACGGCGATAGTGAAGCATCTGCTTTTCTAGTGTTTTCATACCGTTTTAGTACTACGCATATCGTTCTTCAACCATGTGTGACTATCAATCGACTGAAGTTACCACGAAATATCATCGCCGTTCGATCTGGTAAGTCTTTGCGAAAAGAACTTTTTATTCAGCATCAGAAGAAAATAATTTTGATTTAAAAAAGAAAAATGCCCGCGCGCAAAGGCAGCTTTTCGTCTCCGACATAAATGTAAAGAAAACACAACATAATATCGAATGAAAATGTATGAAAATTGTTTACGTGAAATCAGTCGAGAAGAAGTTCACGTAGGAAAAGAAAAGCTCTCCTTTTGAATTTATTCCGGAAAAAACTTTTCCGGTATTTTCCTGCTGTTTAGATTCAAAATTTACTGGCAGCACATCAGTTATTGCGGATTTTCCGAACCGTTTAAGCTGACTACTTTGTGTTTTCCGGGATATTAACGACGTTAATTATCACTTCGCCAAATTTTGACAATTTTGTAATAAGACTTAATCGTGGGATTTTGACCGTGTTTATAAGTGCATTGTAGCGGTGGTGCTTGTTCTTATTATTATAAAAAAGCGGTTTTTTGTGACGTAAAGTGCATTAAAATTATTTCAAACTCGTGCCGATAAATAGCAACATGAACTCTATTTAGTCTAATGTGCCAGAATATCATATCCTTTTCGAATTATTTCACTCGAACGTTCTGTTAATTGGCGTTTCCGCAAAATAATGTGAATTCATTGATCATTTTATCTGAAAAAAGTTTCGATTAATTATCAGAATCTTTTAATTTGTAAAAATTACAATCGGAATTTAGGAAATTTCGAAAAACACTACAATTGTTGCTTTCGTTATGAGTCAGTCGTTCTGGCTGCCGGGATAAACAATTAGAAATTTTAGCATTCATCGCCGAACATAATATTCGCAAAACTTTTGTATACAAACGCGTTCCGAAATAAACACTTTACACAGGCCTTTAATCTTCGCATGAAGTCTTTCAATCGAGAAATTCCAATGTATCATTCGACACCTGAAATATCGGGTCTGGTCAGTGTTAGTCCTTCATGGCTTTTCGCATGTCTTTCATCACCTCGACTATCGGCTCGGCAGGGATAAACAATTTCGATTGGCATTCGAATCTTAAGCTAAGTGTTTTTTAAAAGGTACCAATTTTTGAGATAAGCGCAACGTGTGAACTGAAGGTCACAGCTTGCTCTCGGACATCAACTACATATACGAATCTTCTAAAGAAAGTTGCCATTTTTATATCGCTTGCAACATTTTGGTGGTATATGGCTTGTATTCTAAATTCGAGCGTTTGTGGTTTAATTTATCACTCACTTAAAAGAGTTATTTCAAGTTATTGTTCAAGAAGCCTGAGTGCGTTCTGTTTGTTCTATCGCGAACTCACTACCGCTCCCTCAAAGCTTTACCTTTAACGGAAACCGATTAAGCGATAAACGCCCCATCTAAGGTCGCGTATAAAAGAAACTGCAAATCAGTCCTGTATATTTAATCCTTCTGGGTCGCTGTGATTCTTCTACGTCCTGGCGGAAACTTAAAGTCTGTCAAAAAAACTATATTTTTCTGACTTTAAGCGATTTATTTAAAATGTTTGGAACCATTTTTGATTAAGTTGACGTTACTTGGCATTTTTGATAAAGTTGACGTTACTTGGTTGTATCTTCAATAAAAATCGACAATCAAATGCAAGAATTTTGTTTTACTTTATTATTACAATAATACAGTATTTCCACCCTCAACATTTTTTTTCCACGTTTCATGGCTAGTAGGCACGAAAAAAGCAATTAACATTTTCAGTCCGTCTGTCCACCGTACGTCGCACGTCGACCGCTGTACGGAAAATCGTTTGAAGTTTCGTAGCTCCCAAACTGTTTAAGTTATTAAATTGAAAATTTTTCTATGAATAGACTGGGTGGGAACCTTGAAGTGACAATACTCTCAGGAGGAAGTGGTGGAGGCGTTTTAGACGGAAAATTTTGGTTTCTAGATCTCAGCAATCGCTTATGCTAGAAGGCTGAAACTTTGAATTTATATAAAACTAGCTTATGTGATAGTGGAGAAAAATGGTCAATATGGTTGAAGGGGTGTGGGAGTGGGGGAAGAATAATGCGTCCAAAACGTAAAAAAGGCTAGATCGACATATTCTAAAACCTATAAATTCGTTAACGTCACAAAATTGAAACCTAATGAATATCTGTAGGTATACTGGAATCAAATTTTTGAATGGGAAAGTGGCGTACAAGGGTGGATGCTCAACAACTTCAGATTAAGATATCTAATGCACTAATTGCACTAGACAAAAAAAAATCGATTTCTATATCTGTGGCAACAGTGAATAACTAGTTAAGTCTAAAATCGAAACTATTCAGGGCAGCACTTCTTGTAAATCTGGTTTTTGTGAAAAAATTAAGTTTGTTGACATCTCAGTGATCAAATAACATATGACAATAACTTCTTCACAGTGCGTGTAAGTCTTTGGAGATGACCACAGTACACTTATCCCATTTTACTATTTCTCGACTTACCAAGTTATTTCCTTTGACCACAGACATAATAGTTGACAAATGAGGTTTGCTGGAAGTAAACTTTTTTAAGGGGGTGGTGGCGCATGAATGTGGAGGTGATAGGAATTTTTCTAAAACATCTCGTTTCATATATGAAGAACAATGTAATACAGATGCTTAGAATTTTTACCAGAAATAGTCCTAATAGACTCTTAGCAAAAACAAAATTTTTGGTGGTGAGGGTGTAGAGGGTGGGGATGAAAAGGAAAAGCTTCCGATTTTTATATCTCGGGAACCTTTAATTAAATAAAGCTCAAACTAGAATCATGTTGGGAACATATAAATTTGTATAGGGGTAGTATAGTTCGCGGGGGTTTGTTTTCCTAATTATAGAACGGATTATGCTACAAAATTGAAACTCGGTATGTATATGGAAATTAACTAAAAAAGTAATTCCGATAAAAAAAAAATTCGAATATCCATTGGCATTGGAAGGAGGGCTTAAAAAAATCAGTGAAAATGAAATGCATATATTTTCACGGTTCTCGCCATATCTGTTAGGTTTTCTAAAATATCGAATTCATTTTTATTTAACGGCTTCTTCGTAAAAACACCTAGAAATTTTTCAGGACTTTTTAAAATTCAACCCTTAAGAAGGTAGAAAGGTGGTTGTATACTTTTTCACGAATTCTGCAATATCCCTCATGTCTCAGCAGATATCGAGTATCTTTCCATTTTTAAGAGGTCACGTAATAATTGCCTTGTTTTCAAGTTTTTTTTTTTCATCCACTAAGAGGGTATAAAACAGTTGACCACGTTTTCACGAATTTCGTCATATCTTTTAAAAATGATGAGAAGTTGAATTGGTTTCTACTTTCTCGTGTTTTCTTCATATTTATCTGTTAACTCCTGTCAGGATTTTTGGATATCCAACCCCCAAGAGTGTTGCACATCTCATGATGTATCGAATTCATTTTTATTTTCTAAGGTTTCCTATTCCTAAGCGCCAAGATGTCAATATCATTATATTTAGATATTCAATCCTGCGGGGTGTGGTGTAAGAGGGTTATATGCTTTTCAAAGTATCAACGTATTTCTTAGGTTTGATTTAATATTAGATTTTTTCACTTCCACAGACTTTTTATATAATCATCTACAAACACATTTTTAAATTTTTGGACATTTAACCCCCAGCTTACATATGTTTTCACAATTGTTGCAACCCCTTAGTTCTGATGAGATATAAATTTGGTTATTACGGCATTTAATATAATGACCAATCTCACGGTTTTTTTCAATTTCAAAAATCAAAATTTACATGTGATTACATATTCACAATTTTTACAAAATCATGTAGCAAACTTTTTTTTTAAAATTGATAACAATACTTTCTTATTAAAATAATAAAGTAATTGATGGCGTCTTGGCAGTGGCCTGCATTCTGAAAAGCTGCTGACAGTAGTTAGCTCCAAATGAAGCCACACCATATGAAATGGAGAGCAGCTTCTTCAAAAATTGAGGTGAATCTTTCTGAAATGAGAACTGCTAAAACATCGTTAATCTACTGTTCGTTCTAACAAGAATCCAGAATGGCAAATTAATCTCGCCTTCAGTATTTTTAGAGGGTTGGTCTAGCAGGTTCTATGGATTGGGTCCTCTGATTCTTTTCGATTTTTCCTCTCCTCTCCCTTAATGAGGATATCATTGACGATTTGATTTCAATGTGTAATGGCTGAAGGTTTGTGTCTACTATCTTACAAAGTAGCTGGTTACTTACAAGATGGTATTAGCACCTCAAACTTTCTGTGAAGCAATTATTTCACTGTATACCATGCTGTCAAATATTTGACTTATAAAGTTTTACCAAAGGTTCCGTCAAAGTTTTTAACGTCAAAATGAACCTTCTTGTGTAAAGCAAATAAAATAATTTAGGAAACAAAATTTTGACGATTAAAAATATTCATGTCAACTTTCGGGAAAATTTACTTGTATAGTACATATTTGTTAAAAGTGTGATGAAACAAATGCATCAATAGATTCTCAGAAAGTTGCTTTGTGTTGTATAAAACATTGTTTAGAAAGTCACATCAATATTTTTTTTTTAAAAGTGAGTTATTCCCCTTTTCAAAATCAAGGGCTCATATGCTAGCATTTGCCAGGGAAAATATTCAAATATTTGACAGAGTGGCATGTAATGTAATACTAGCTTTATTCCTCTGAATTCATTTTCAAATTAGATTAAAGTCAATTGTCGTTTAGTATGTACATACAATAAACCATGCCCTAATCCTCGCTTCCATCACAAAAATATATTTAGATGGGTGAAGGATTCGATTAAAATCAATTTGACAAATTTTTTGATCACGTACTCGCATATGAATTCAATTTCATATTTTGTTTGTGACAAGTTACATGTTATTTTAAGGACGATACCACATGTATACCTTACGTTTCGATAAGTAAGGAAAAGCTAAAGTTCACCAACAGTTGTTGTTCGATTTATTTTTGTTAGTCAGGGCAGGGTTAAATCGAATTCGATTCGTTCCATATACATACATCTAAGGAGAACGGGTATCAATTACAGACTTCTGTAAGGCCAAACGATTAATGGGGTTGATTACACGTGAAAGGAATGAAAGCAACCGCTTATTGAAAATAGTTTTTATTTGATGGGAGGTTACAATGAAAAACAAAATTATAGTTTCATAATGGACTTGATTTATTTACGTTGGAAAAGTCAACAGCTGATCTAATTGTTTATTTATTCTGGCTACAGATTGATTAAAAGTGGGTCGGACACATTGTCCTTTTTTGATACAGTGGGTCAAGTTGGTTGTGAAAAACTTTATTTTAGTGTGCCTCTGAAAGAAGTTTGAGAAAATATTGAAAGTTGAAGTCATGGGAACAATACGGAGTCACCAGTTAAATATGTAATGTTGAATAACCCACTAAGTTTTCAATCTTAGCCTGAAATTTCAGCCATGGTAAGGATATTATCATGACTGTTGGATTTTCTGAAACGTACTTATTCTAATGTTTCTATCTCGAGATACAACAAGGATAACAATATAATTCTGTATGAGTTTCGCGTAGAAGTACGTCGGTACTCCAACGGAATTTGAGTACCCATTTCCCCGTCGAGTACTGAAATATGCAAAACTCCATCGAAACTAATTGATGACTAACTGGATGATGTTTAAGGAAGTGATTTAAAACATAATGTAGGTACTGAACCAGTACAGGAATTTAATAGTCTATGTTAGGGAGATCTTACCAATTACTTTATTATTTTAATAATAAAGTATTGTTATAGATTTAAAAAAAATGAGATGGCCTGAACATTTTTTTCACGTTTCATAACTAAAAGACACCAAAAAAGCTAAAAAAATTGTCAGTTCGTCTGTATGACGTACGCCGTCCGCCGTACGCAAAACGTGTGAAAGCTTATGCTCTATCGCATCCTCTCACCTGGTTCATTGTAGTTTCAACACAGGTTGTTACTAATGAATCCCATTCTAAATATATATGGGACCAAACCATACAGTGACTTGTAAGTATTTAATGCCTCTAAGTTCGGGTTCTTCTCTTTTGACTCTCCGAAAGGCTTCCAATTTGTTTTCTCGCTCAATGTATGCTGCTTGTCCTTCCCAAAACCTTTCCCCTGTATTTGCTTAGTACATACTCGGCTTATCAGATTTTTCTGATTCCTCTCCGAACCAAGTCTTCCTAAAACATCCTTGACATAGTCTTCGTACTGAGTACAATTCCTGGCTCTACCTTAAACTGGATAAGTACCCACTCACTTATTTATCACAACAGAAGACTGAACTTGAGAACCACACTGTTACAAAAACCCATAGTCATTGTTGCCTCCCCACGGATTCTTACAGCTTGCCATTGACTTGTTATCCTCTAGGTACGACATAGGTGTCAAGCTTCTTCACCACAAGACCTACAAGACGGAAAGACATGGACAGAGAATAGTTGTTACTAAGTGTCTGCTTTGAAACAGTATTGACAAAGGTTCTCGTTTAGCTGTTTAAGGTGAAAGTATAGTGGTGCAAACAAGGTTTGAAGGAACCTCAAGGCTTCCATCCAACCATTTAGTTAAAGTCGGACTGTTATCAATACGACTCCTTTTCTGAGAATAGAGCAATCCTATTCTGGAAGTGTTGTTCCTTACAGGAATTGAAAACCAAGTCATTATGCACAAAAACAGGTGTAATAGCATGATACGACAACCTATTGCCATACAATAAAAAAATATCCTACCGAAGGATTTAAGCTTGGCACATTTGCCAGATTTCATCGTGTTTTCAAATATCGACATTATCCGATAGGTAAACTTGTCAAGAATTTGCAAAATTAAGGTATCATAAGTGACACTGAGGAACCCTCAAACCATCGCAATAAATCATCTTTACAATATTGAAGCAGAAAACTTTTGTTGGTTTATCGTCTTTGCTATTAATCACATCGACAAATTGTCAATCGCATCAAGTCCTCTTTATATGCCCCGAACACATTTTCCTATTCACATCGTTATTTTCTACGACGAAACTTTTCCGCTCAAACACATCCTTTCTGTTCTCTGGGGCGATTATTAGTAAAACTTGCCGGGGAATTGATCAAACAAAACGAAAATTTTCCGGCAGAATTTCTCCGCTCTTGTATATAGTATATGTGTGACTTAGAAAAATATTTTGTTATTAATGTAATGATTTGCGTCAGAGATAAGTGGAACAAAAGTATCCGTGCGACTGAGCTTGTCATGCGATTTTGTCCTAAAACGTTAATCACGATACACCATTTTCTTTGCCAGGAAAAATCAATGTTTTAATAACCTTTGCGAAAAGTCTTAATTTATTTTCGAAATTCACACAAGAATTCCTACTACGACTTCAACATTTGCCAAATCTAATGGAATTTTTATTCGATAGAACAATATGTATGATATAATAGAGAGGACAGCACAATAAAATTAATTTTAAGACTGCGATGCGATTGGAAACTTATTAATTTTCTTAACAACATTTTTAAATAAAGAAATAACATTTTCTCAAACGTCCATTTCGCACTAATCAAACACAGCAATTAGATAATACTCAGAATAAAATAGTACATGTAACTATAAAAAACCATATGTCTAGCTGAGACGCAAGCCAAAATGGAGCATGGAGATACAAACGTTTTAGACTTTTTCACATGAAAGTTTGAACGTAGTACCTCCATCAAAAAATCAGAATGATTTTGGGGTTGGAAGTTCCAGCTAAGAGTTTTATCACCATATTCAATTAACTTATACCATATAAGATTCATAATTATTTCCTTCGAACATTTTAATTTTCGAACATACCCCTACGATAGGTACTCGTAACGCATTGGATAAAAACCGATTACACAATTTAAAACATGTCTGCGAACAGAACTTCTTCTTTTGCTTACTGCTTTAATAATAGTACAGCGCTAACAATTTAATTTACATTTAAATTTGTTATTTGAAATTTCATTCCTTTAGAATTTGTGTTGGCACAAGTCTTTGTCTATCTTTATTAATTCGTTTATTTACGGAATCAACAAGACTATAGAAACATTGCTGAGTAAAACAATAACCAAGAAAATGCCGAAAGCCATCTGTTTCGCGTAATTTTAAATTAAATTATTGCGTGTATTGAATAGAACATTACCAAATACCATACATTGCAGATCCGGTATTTTCACACGGTGTAATTCTGCTAATGTGGTCTATCGGATAAATTGAATCGAATGTTGTAGCTGTCAAATGTTGCTCCGATTCGATAGGCTTAGAAGTAGCCTAATAATAGCTAAACAGTATGAGCTTTAAGATTCACACTTTATTTGCTGCAAGCAATAAGTTCTAAAATGTTGATCAAATGACATACGAAGGACCAACCGAAGTAAATTATTTCAAATGGGACATCTGAACTTGCTTTTATCTAAAATTAGATTTTGTCCCGATCTCTTTGTTCAAACTGTACAACTTTTAGAGTGATAGCATCTCATTATACTAGGCTGGCCACTACATATCTGAGACACCAACCAAAATAGAGCATGGCACCGATGAACTATAAAGGAAGAATTACACTGGAGAGAAGGAGTCAGGCTACAAAAATCTGTGTTAAGGAGTTTTGAGAGGAAACCCATTATACGAAACGAGAAGGATGGACCGAAATGGTTCAAACAAAAATATTTGAGGCCAGAATTGAAGCTAGTACAATTTCATAGAAAAAGGATTAAGAAAAAGTAACCACTGACAAAAAGAAAATTCTAAATAACTTCCTGGGTTTTTTTTGGGTTGTCGTGTAACCTAAACTCCATCTCAGCATTAAACGCATTTCGGACTTCCACCCAAAAAAAAAAAAAAAATCCGCTCCGCCACCCACCTTCCCTCTCACAACATCGTCCTTTAGAAGATACCACTCGTATAAGATCACAGAATTTTCCTATAATCATTTTCAACCTAATATCTTATCGGGTTTGGGAGCTGCGCCACTTCAAACGCACTTGTGTATGGCGTACCGCATCTACAGTGGACAGACCGTTTGATTTTTTGGTGTACTCCTAAAACCTGTTAAAAAATTTTAGAAATGATTTTTTCTAAATTTTCGGTCGATCACAATTTTTTTTTAAGATTTAGCGTGTTTTTGCGACTTTATCTAGAGCAGAGTAGAAGCTTTGAGCCTTGAACTTTTCATGAGCCAGAATAGCGGCACCAATGTTTGAGTTGGTGTAGTTGCTCTTCCTGCTTTGCGCTTTGTTGTTGTTTTTGCATTTCACTAACCTGCTCTGTACTGGATAGGGAGAAAAAAAACACGCCTATTGAAAAATTTAAAATATTGTAAATTTTCTAAGGTTCCAAAGTTTTCATTAGGACATCGAAATGAATGAATCCGTACAATAAATTTTCTCCCGAGCATTTGCAGGCTTGAGTTTATTTTATTGTCATTTATCTTTTTAGATAGAGAATTTGAATTCATAATCTGTTTAACGAACTATTGTTAGGAAAATTATAAACAGCACCACTGCAAGCTAGTGAATTTCACACAATTCGATTAAAGTTAGTAGAAATGAACACTTGATTAATGCGCATTCTAATATGACACTACAGGCAAGTTTGTCCGATTCAATTTACTACTCGACCAATCCACAAACAAACATTCGTATTAAACTGACCATCGTCTCGCTCTAAGAGTAAAAAATTTATCTCGTGTTCAAGCTCTGCATAGCTTATATACTGCATGTGTTGAGTCGATACAAATACAAAAATTTTTCGTTGTTTGTGTGGAACATTCGAGAAGCGTGTTGAGTTTTCTACTGTGTAATTTTTGAAGTTATTGAGACATCTATCAGTTTGCCAGGTAGCACGTATGACAGCATTCTAAATTTCATAATGGTAGCTACTAGCGATCTAAAGAAGTGCTTTAATAACGTGAGACAGAGTTGGATTACTTTTTTGTGGAACGAAAATATCTTTCCAGTTTGCTTGAAACTCTTCCTCTAAGTCTTTTATTTCCTGGCTCAACTATTTGTTGATTTTCATGAGGTAAGATCAACGTGCAAAATTTTCAAAACCTTCTGTATTTCGGTTACACTAAGAACTCCTATGTGAAAATATTCGACGTAAACTCCTCTTGAGATCTTCATATCTCTAATCTTACTTCAAGAAGGCTGGTGGATCTGAATACTGGACACGCTTTTGGGAGCATTTGACGAAGCAATGTCGATGTCGTATCCCTTTGACAAACTAAGGAAAGGAACACTGGTCGTATAGGTCGCTGAAGATAGGGCCCGCAAAAAGTGCTACATATAGCTTTAGTAAAACTAAATGTTACAATGGCTTGTGGCTAGTCAGAAGGGCCAGAAAAAATCTAGTATCCAATTCTGACAATCATGTAATGTCGGTGTACCGAAATTTCTTTGAGCAAGGCAAGGCGCAATATCTAAGAAAATATGACCTTCCTAAACCCTACACAGTTCTAAGAATTAACCCTTCCATAACTGCGCCTAATTTTCAAGGACTGCTGATCTAATCTACTTCCAACAAAACGGAATTAATCATCTTTACCAATAGATCCAAAACTCCCCATGTCTATTTTCGTATACTGGATCTTTATTAGGATTGAATATTGTGTTAAAAACGCGGGTAAAATAATCGATTATTTCAGGAATTTACGAAGTTTTTCGGGAAGACGCTCCTTTTTCAGCGGCATTCGCCTTTATTTTCCACAGGTTTAAAAGAGGCTTGGAAGCAATTCGTGTAATAAGTCTATGAACGACCTCATGCATATCTTTAGGCTGATCTAAAAAACTAATTTCTCATTAAAATGTTTGGAACTTTCACACTTTGATTATAATGTTATTACTTAAAATGTAGTTATTCAAAACAATCTTTTCATTACACTAAAGACCAATGAATGTTGTCTGTAGTTTTCCTAAGAATTTAATTTGAATTTTCTACTGAATCGCCCCATTCATAATTTTTTCCGGGAGTAGATTTTTAGCTTATTAAAATTATTTATATTTTATTAAGTTCAAACAACCCCGGAGAATGTTAATTTATTACACGTTTACGTTTATAGCTACTAGAAGAACATAAAATTCGAATTGCTAAATTTTAGACAAAAATTCACAGGAAACACCATTGAATACGCGAATTTATGCTCCTAAGACTTCGTTAAATGTATTCAAAGTAAACATGAAATTATCATTTCTCACTAGAATCGTAAAACCTCTTAAGTTTATGTATATAAATTTTGTACGGTAAAATTTGTGATTAATATAAGTTCTAGAAATTTAAGAAATTTGACACGGAAACTACAGCAAATTTTTCAATCGAAATTTATGGTTCAGTTCAACTTTATTCGAATGTTATTGCAAGGATGCTCCAAGAAGAACAATTTGATTTATTTCAATACTATGAATCTTAGAATATCAACAAAATAACCACTTGACTTCTTTTGAGAATATTTTGATTAGGTTTGACCTTTGGTAAAAGTCTTCAAACTTTGCATATTCGAAGGGATGCTACCATCAATTCTTTCTATTAGATGGGCTGAAATTAAAAAGTGAACTCATCAAATTAATCAGACTAATTACCATTGCATCCAAGTAATACTTCAACAATAATTGTTAGCATTTTTCCGCTTAGAATTGTCCTTAAATTTTTTTTGAAGTTCTGATCACAATATATTGAATTTCTAAAAGACACTGGTAATAAAAGAATCCATGTCTTTGGCTCAATTTTACTTCATTATTTTTTAATAATCTAATATATAAAATAAAGTCAGTTTTTATGGAAGTTACGATTGAAATCTACACCTGTGAACCGTTCCCTCCCAAATTTTGCATGGACATTCTCGAAACTACTGGACAGGTCGTGGACATGATTATATATTCCCGAAATTGGTGGTTCGCGAGTTATTTCAACATTTGAGTTTTAAGTAAGTTGAATCAGATGAACTTGACATAAAAATAAAAGTTTACAACTGCAGTCATAGCCGAACGGGTAAGGCGTCTGACTAGAAATCTGGGAGCGTAGGTTCGAATCCTGTCGCCCGCGAATATGATTTTTTTTTACTACCGGCTGCGAACACGTGACGTGAGTAACAGGGGCGATGATACATAATTATATATTACAGAAATTGGTGGTACGCGAGTTATTTCATGGATGGAGTATGGAGAATGTTGGATAGAGAATGGACGATGGTAGATGGAGGATGGTGGACATAGTTATATATTCCCGAAATTGGTGGTTGGCGAGCTATTTCAACATTTGAGTGGATGAAGTATGGAGGATGGTGGATAGAGATTGGAGGATGAATGGAGGATGGTGGATGGGGGATGGAGAAAAATGAGAAGTGAAAAACTAAAAATGAAAAATAAAAAATGAGAAATTAAAAATAAGAAATTAAAAATTAAAAATTAAAAATTAAAAATTAAAAATTAAAAATTAAAAACTAAAAATTAAAAATTTAAAATTAAAAATTAAAAATTAAAAATTAAAACTTTAAAACTAAAAATTAAAAATTAAAAATTAAAAGTAAAAAGTGAAAAATGAAAAATGGCTTTAATGTCTTCAGTTTCATGAGCTGAAAAAGTGTATTTGAAACGGGAGTAATGTATCAACGGGAGTAACAGAGGCGATGGAACAACGTGAGCGTAGCCGCGGTACGCGGCATATTACAGGGTGGGATGGAACAACGTGAGCATAGCGAGCGTAGCCGCGGTACGCGGCTAGTATGATATAATAATATGTTCAGTGAAATAATTTTTAAGAAGAGAGCTGTCGAGTGGGTGTAAAGTAGTTGAACGTTTTCACGAATTCCTATATATTTCTTAGGTTTAAAGAAATATCGAATCTGCTTTTACTCCTATAGGTTTTATATATAATCGCCTTAAAATTTATTTCAAACTTTTGCGATATTTAAACCCTAAGAGGGTATAAAAGGGTTGTGTACGTTTTTATGAATTTCGACATATTTCTTAAGATTGATGGCACTTTGTTGATATTTAACCCCTAAGGACTTAAATCCCCATATTTTAATAAAAATTGGAAAAATGAATAAATAACAAATCTGTAGCTTTTGGAGCGTCTGGAACGCATTTAATGTTGAGATACGATGCAGGTTACTAAGCTACTGATAGCCTCAACAAATACTAACGTTTCAATCGGGCTCCTAGAACTTATAGCTTTCTAAATTCCTCAAGCCTGCTGATTTCAGGGTTTTTTGATTTTAAATCCCTCACGGGGTGTAAAGGGGCAGTATGCGTTTTAACTAATTTATACATATGTATTTATTTGATCTGTTGAGATATTGAACGGGTTTTTAGTTACACGTGCTTTTTATACATTCGCTTAAAAACTGTTTCTAGTATGTTTTGATATTCAACCACTAAGATGGTTGATAAAACATCAATTTCTGTTTTTTCCACGGCCTTTCATATAATCGCCTAAAAATTCCTTTCAGGATTTTTTGACATTCAATACCTAAATGGGTGACCCACAATTTTATACATTTTCACGAACTCTGACATATTGCGTAGGACTGATTAGATACCGAATTTATTTATACTTTTGTAGACTTCTGACATAATTGCCTAAGAATTGAATTTAAGATCTTTTAACTTTCAATCCCCAAGATAGAGTGAAGAGGTTGTATCTGATCTTACGAATTTCGTCATATCTCTTGGGTTTGATCAGATATTAAACAAGCTTTTGCTTCATTTGATTTTTAGATAAATGTACCTTTGAAAATGGATGAAAATAGGTTTTAGTAGTTTCTAATATTCAATTATTACTTAGTTTTTCATCCATTATCTATTATAGTCAGATATAAAATGAATTTCTACTAATACTTTTTATTTTAACTCCTTTTTTATTTTAAGTAAATTGTTGCATGTCTGTTGAGTCTAGCTGTGAAATGATTTCATCTGTACAATTTTATCTGTACAATGGATTAAAAATAAATAAATATAAATATCACTGATGTGTAATGATTACGCATATATTGTGTGATTATTGGAACTTATTTGTGTAATATTTCCTTTAATTACACACGCATGTAATTTTACTATTATCATCGATGGAAAAGAGCTGCCAACTGTAATAATGGTAAATTTACTCCAAATTTACTTAGAGCGTTTCTTAAATATAGTTCCATTTTTTAAAGATTACTTTTCCTTTCCTTATGATTATTTTTAAATAGGAAATCGTTTGCTTGCGATTGGATCGGTGACAATAAGTATCAGGTACCCAAATTGGACGTGATAGAGCAAATTGTTATCGCAAACGAAATGAAATCAAAAAATTCATAAATTTAATCTGAGCTAATCTGAAAATTGCGTGCACTTTTCCTTCTTATGAGAACACAATTTTCGTCATAGGCCCACTATTGATTGCTTTTCTTTGTACGTCGGTAGAACAAAATGCGTGTATTGTACCCACACGTAATTCAATCTTATATTATACTTGAACTAAAAGCCCGTAGTGCGCAGAACTCCTTGCTGGAGTCCTCTTAGTGTATTTGATAAATTAATTTATAAACTAACATAAAGTCGGTATTGTTGCCTATCCTCTGTATACGGTAAATGGTCCTTTGGAACCAATTCAGAAGCTTTTGTGGAGGTTTTTCTTTTTTAATTCAATTTTTATTTCGCTCGGATTAAACTTGAGGTCAGAATTTCTTTTATATTGCCGACTTTTATTTGATGAGTTTTTCTCCATTCAAAGAGGAATGAACAATTGCATTCAGTTCTGGGAAATAATTGCGAAAAGGAGTATTGCTATTGCCATGATACGTTGTGTGGATATGTGGAGTTTGTGGTTGGAGTTTTCATAAAATAAAGTGTGTTCACCAGCGTGGTAGTTTCTGAGAAAATTGCTTTTTTTCAATTCAATTTCGTTGGTATTTCGACTATTGTACAAGGCACCGGAATAACCACAGGGCCATAAATGCACGTCTGTCCAAAGATTTTAGTCTTAAGCACTGTTATGGCTGATCGATGGCGAACTGTTGTATCCAGATTAAAACAAGGGTAGGTTTTCACAACATACAGTTACTCACATAATTGAGCGTACACCCATGTATGATTAACTATAACTTGAATAGCTGAAATTGCTCTTAGATTTCAGGAAAAAAATAATTTCTATATGCAAAAGAAAAATATTATCTACAAAATTAAATTTAATATAATGTGGAATTTTATATTTAAATAACGTTTTAACGCAAAAAAACAGATACCTATAGGGCAGAAATTGATCCCCACAAAATTGAGCGTACACGCAATAAAATGTATGATATCATTTACTTCCGTGAAATATCATAAATCGCAATATTCCACTTTCTGTAACTTATTGAGTGTTCTTTTGTTTACAGTTATAAAATTTTTCATTCGCGTTCTAGTTTAAGAGTAGTGCAGGTTTTTACGAAAATGGTTGGAGCTAGAAAAGAGACTACTTGTCTACACGGTGAATAATTATTATATTAAATTGTGACGGGAAATCTTTACGTGAAATAGGAAGAATAGTTGGCAGAACTCATTGCACAGTCCAAAAAATTATTAATAAGTATAAATGTACAGGTATTCTAAGGACCAAAGAAGGGAGAGGTAGGAAAAAAAATTATCCCTAAGAGACAAACGGTTCATCGTACGCGGAATTAAGGAGAATCCTAAGACCAGTGTGCTCAACTTGTCGTGTGTAGTGTCCTCAAGGATCAAGGAGTCGATATCAGTGGAAACAGTTCGTCGAGTTTTGCGGGATAATGGGTACAACGGTAGAGTTGCTAGAAAAAAAACATTTATTTCGAAACCAAATAGACTGCAAAGATTTGGATTCGCAAAAACCCGTGTAAATCTTCCGGACAACCTCTGGAATAATATTATATTTTTGGACGAAACTAAACTCAACTTATTCGGTTCAGGTAGTAAGCAAATCGTTAGAAGGACACCAAATACGGAGCTAAATAAGAAAAACATATGCCCAACTGTGAAGCATGGCGGAGGTTCGGTCATGGTATGGGGCTCTGTGGCAACTAGTGGTGTTGGGAAACTGGAGTTTATCGACACAATCATGGATAAAATTAAATATTTAGATATCCTGCGAAAAAATCTGCGAAAAAATTTGAAGTCCTCTGCAAAAAAATTACAAATGCCCAAATGCCAAATATTACTTTCAGCACGATAATGACCAGAAGCATACATCTATGTAGTTAAAGAGTGGTTGTTGTACAACGCTCCCAAGCTCCTAAGAACTCCCCCACAGTCTCCTGATCTCAACCCGATTGAAAATTTGTGGCATGAGCTCATGTTTCGGTTGAAAAACCTTAATGCCACAAATAAAAATCAATTAAAAGAAAAACTCAAGGTTGAGTGGGAAAGGATTACACCAGAATTTACAAAAAAATTAGTGGAATTGATGCCTCGACGTTTAGAAGCAGTAAGGGATATGCAATAAAATATTAATTAAATAAGTCATTACATTTTTGTACTGAAATATTTTAATTTAATAAGCTGTACGCTCAATTTTGTGTCAATGATAATCTGAATGTTTATTATTTTTGTACCAATAAATTTTTAGTAAGTTGAATTACTTAGCAATTGCTAATTTTTATATGAGTGTACGCTCAATTATGTGAGTAACTGTAATTATTTTTAGCTTATTTAATAATCAGAATATAGTTGAAAAGGTATTTGTTCAAAGAACTGCTTCCTTTGTACTCGGCTTCAAAGCGTTACTTATGCTATTGACCACAGCAATAGGTCAGTTTCCCAAAAGTCGTTACATGTTTTTACTTATAAGAAAGCATACTTACATATATCATATCTATAAATGTTTTCAATATTGGAAATATTAAAAAAAAATGTGCGATACGATTTCCAAATGTTTGCCAAATATGGTCATGCCTATGCTCAATTAAGTCTTCCTTACACCTAACTTCTGATAAAATCCAAACAAGATCGATTTTAATTTTCATTGTTCATATAGTGCTGTACTTTTCATACCTGTCTACATGTGTATAAAAATTAATTTCAGTTTGGCAATAAAAAATGCGGAAGACAATGGACCAACTAGGCGAGATCCTGCAAGTTCCGATTTACTTAGCGACGGAGACAAGTAAGATATTTTTTTTCATTTCTCGATTGGCATTCCATGATTAATTATTTCAGTTTCAATTTCAGACCAACGTTGGAAGAAATTCGAAGTTGGGGCAAAAGTTTCGATAGATTAATGAGAAGTCCAGGTAAGATAACTTTAATTAATTATTTTTTTAAACAATAAAATTTTGAAAGAAAATCACTGTCCTTAAATTTGGTATTCTTACGTTTTATTTAGTAGCACTAAAAGTGTAGTCTGTCCTATGCATACACCATATACTGCAGATGTGACTTCCAATTTTGTATAAGTCGATTTATTTTTTAGTTCCATACCTAGATACATATGTTTTTAAGCAAATGGAGATTTAATACGAAAATAAAATAATTAATTAAAGAAAAATTATGTATCTGTAGTGTGAAGGAACACAAAAAAAACTTTGAAGGAAAAGTGGTTTCCAATAAAATACCTTTGAAACTTGAAGTAGACCATTTTGAAAATTTCACCTTTGTGGTCACTTGAACTACAATAATGATTTTTGATTAATTTTGATTAAGGAATAACGTAAAAATTAAGATTTAAGAGCAATCGGATGGTACCTCCAATTCATCCAAAGAGCGAACTAAGACCTCCATCTCGATATATCAAAGGAACGGCTTACGAACAAAATTTAATTGATGCATAGAAAGAAGTGTCTTAGTACAAATCCGTATTTAAATTTTCAAATATCAGAAAATGATCTTATTGGTGGGTGGGTGCACGTCTGCATACCATGTTCGATGGAGTATGCATACGAGGAAAAGAATGGAGCAGGCAATGACACATTTTCTACTACTTTTGTTTAACATGATAGGAACCATACAGCATAGGGTTGCATAAAATAATAAGAAAATTTAGCTCTCGGGCGGGAGAGCAAAATTTGTACAACCTTTTTCACGTTTTAGAACTAGTAGACCTCAAAACTGCAAAAAATCTGTTCATCTGCCCTCTTTACAGCGTACTCCGCACGTAAGTGTGTTTGAAGGCCGTATCACCTAAACTTTTGAGCTTGTAAATTAAAATTGTTTGGTGGGTTGATTGGGTTAACCCCTTTAAGTGATTTCTTTTTGGGTGTGAGAATATGTGGTGGATGGAAATGAATAAATTTTAGGGGAGTCAGTGTGATGGTTGGAGGGCACAAATTTTAGATTACGATATAATTATTTTCTCTCGGACAGCAAGGCTGCAATAATGGCACTTCAGTCCGTTCAAATCAACTCCACACTTGTTTGGAATTGCCTCCAATGCCTGATTGAACTCATTTGGAGTCCGGGACACAGCGGATATGAAGTTAAGGAAATGGTCGAGTTCATGGGACCAGATCCATTCAGTAAGATACCAAAGAACAGCCAGAATGAACATCCGAATGTGGCCAAAATCGCAAAGTGCCATTAACTGGGACTTGGCACCGGGCAACCGGTCCTGAAAGCTTTTCATGCCAAAGCATTCGAAAAAAAGAACATCGGATTATCTGAAATTAAGCAGATATCAGACCCGAACACTAGTGGGAGCACTGACTGGACTTTGTCAGATGAGGAAGCATCTCAATAGGATGGGTCTCTCTGTAACTAAAATCATCATAGTCGATCCCTAGGGACGTCAAATAGGCCCAACTGTGAGTAAAGTGACAGAGGTTAACCATACCAACCCGTATTTCCAATCTATCTATCTAGATTACAATATCTCAAGAACGAAATATCCCGAATAATGAAACTTGATTCATGAATATAGGTGGACAAGAGGAGGTCACAAATTGTCAGGGACCATAAAAGTTTAGAGAATAAACATTTTACTTTATTATTTTTTAACGATAAAATATTGTGATCAACCTGAAGTTAAGAAAAAAAATTTGCTACCCACGTTTTAGGACTAGCAAACCACAAAATAGCACCAAAAATCATAATAACCAATAGGCTATTTGGAATGCTATATCATTTTTATTTATCAGTCGCATAGCATCCTACACCGCATCAAAGCATTAAAAGCGTTTCACACTTCTACCAAAAAATAATTAAGTTGCACCCAGCCTTTTAGCAGATTTTTTCATAAGAATCATGTCCCACATCTGAAAACCTATCTAAGATAGGATTTTGAAATCTTAAAATCTATCAGGGAACAACATGTTTTTTGATATTTATGAGAGAAGTTTTTTTCAATTAGCGTACGAAGGTGGAGCAAAAAAAAATTAAACGTGAAAATGGGGTACTACATACATTTTCACGAGGTCTTGTAAACTACTGAAATAGTTTTGTTTCTACGGGTTCTATAAAGATGCCGCGAAATTGTTTCTAGATTTTTTTTTTTTAAATTAAACACCCAAGGTCGTGTATTAAATAAATTTCCACGAATTCTGCTATATCACTGATTAGATTAAATATCAAATCAACTTTTTACTGTTGAGGACTTTTTATATAATCACTTAGAAAACATTTTTGAATTTTTTCGTAGCAAAAGGATTAAAAATATTTTCATGAATTCTGCCATATCTCTTAGGTCTGCTTAGGTATTGAATTGTGTTTTACTGCCACGGAGTTTTTATATAATCGCCTAAAAAACTAGTTTCAGGATTTTGTTAGTATTGGGCAGCCAAGGGCGTGTAAAGGGGTTGCTATTGACGAATTCTGATATATTTCTTAGATCTCTGGAAATATCGAATTGATTTTTACTTCCTTGAACTTTCTATATGATCGTCTAAGAAAAAAAATTCGCTTTTTTGATTTTCTATCACCGTACTTTTAACAGTTTTTGGCATGTCACCAAGGTCTGATGTTAACAAAATAGTTTTTTCACTTACGTGGTTTTCGTGTAAAGATTTCACAAATATACCTACTTAAGGATTTTTCGTTCGCAAGCCCAATGGGATTCCAACGTATCTCCATGATCTGGTGAAATGTCTAATTCGGTTTTACTTCCCCAGACTTTACATATGTAAATATTATCGCCTAAAAATCAATCTCACGATTTTTAAATATTCAATCCCCAGCCAAGGATTGTTAGAAGTTATATTAAATTAATTTCTACTTTTCCAATCGTCTAAAACCCGATTTTATAGTTTTTTTTGGAGAGCTTGGGGTTTTGTGTCACTTATATTTTTAATTTAATTTATTAAATCCCTAAAGACTAATGAGATTTGAAATTGGTTTTATCTTTTACACGCTTTCTATAGAATAGCCTAAAAATCAATTTCGAAATTTTTCGAAATTCAACTTCTAAACTGATTTAATGGAGTTTTATACATTTTCACGAATTTCGCCTGATTTCTTAGGTGTAATAATGTAGTCTTAAAATAAAAGACGTTACATTTTGTTTTTGACTGGGTCCTTTACTTTGGCCCAAAAATGTAGATGATGTGTTAAGGATGGCACTAGCGTATCACTTTTGTCGCACTCCAATTTTTACTACTTTTTGGACTTTGACCAATAAATAGTGAAGTTTCGCCCGATTTTCTTTTATTAAATTTTGTAATTAATGCTAGATTAAATAACTAATTCAGGGTTTTAATTTTTTTTTAATTCTTAGGTGGCCGAAAAGCGTTTCGGGAATTTCTTCGTTGCGAATATAGCGAAGAAAATATTCTATTTTGGTTAGCCTGCGAGGAACTAAAGAAGGAAACAAATGCGGAAGCAATCGAAGAGAAGGCTCGCTTCATATATGAGGACTATATATCAATACTATCGCCGAAAGAGGTCTCGCTAGACTCACGTGTTAGGGAAATTGTTAATCGTAATATGGTGGAACCGACACCGCATACATTCGATGAAGCTCAACTACAAATTTATACTTTAATGCATCGTGATTCTTATCCGAGGTATTTTTAATTGCATACACCTTAATTGTTTTTGAATAGGAGCGCCTAAATATAATTGAGTTTTTTTTTCGTTTCAGGTTTATAAACTCCCAAGCATTTAAAAATCTAGCACAGTTGCCGGAAGAGCTATCTGCATCGGGTTCACAACAGGACAGTCCAACTTAGGACACACCAAAGCCTCGGACCATCGAAGCAACAACCAACTCTCTACACAATACCTAATTAAATTTAAATTAACAAAAAAAAAGAAGAAGGAAAACAAGAAAAATCACAGAAAAAAGATCAACCAAAAACCTAGCGCAGTAGTATTTAATAAAATAAATAATAATAAAGTAAAAGAAATTAAAGAGAATAATTTAAAAAAAGAAGATTATAGATAAAAATAAAAGAAAATATTGTGATCATGTTATAAGCACTGTAATAATTTTTTTTTTAAATCGTAATGATCAGGTGACACATACTAAACTTAACTAAAAAAAAAGAAATTAAGAACAAATCGAGAAGGGGCTTTCAAAAATGAACGAGGTCTATAGTATTGAGGGCCTAAAATCAAACAAGGAATGTAAAATTTTAAAATTAAATTAATTACTACCTAATTAAAAAAAAAAATCCTTAGAGGTACTGTAAAAAAGAAGACATCCAAATTGCAATAATTTAGGCGAAAATTAAGTGAAAAATTCTCTAATTTGTTGGTATCTGTTAATTTTGTACCGAACTATTACATGGTTACAGGCCTATTTCTGTAAAAAAAATTTACTTGTATAATTGTTGGTCCTGTTTTATTTATTTATTTGTTCTAACTAATATATACTTAATGGCAAACTTGTGATTACTGTTTATACACTACGTAAAACCACAAAAAAAAAAGATATTTGAAGTGAATTCAAATATACATATATAGTTTATAGGTTACACCATTCACACATACGAGTACATGTGCTACACTTTTTGTATTATTCGTCTTATTCGGCTTTATTTCGATTTTATGAAAACTTTTACTATAAAACAAAACTTCAACATTAAATTCAAAGGTAACCTACACTTTTCATAGTACAGAATTATCGACTTACGCATCTTGCGTCAAGACACAAGAACTAAGCTGAGCTGGTTGTACTATTGGTAATCAAATATACAAATCCTGTTTAAAACGTGTTGTTGGCATTAGTCCTCTACCCTCTAATGTTGCCCCCTTAAGGCATCAGCCAGATTCTCGAAAATATCTCTTTTATTCCAGAAATCGCATAACAAAACCCTAATTCATAGCCCTAATTTGTTACCCTGAAACGATTTGATGAAAACTCAGTGCGGGTTTTGAAAGCGTTCTAGTCTGTCATCCCAGAGCTGGGGCATGGTCTTGCGCCTTTCTTTATTACAACGTGCTTTTAAAAAAATGAAAATGCTCACTGCCAACTAATATCCTGCCATCAATAACTATAAAATCACCGGTGCTGTAGAGTTTCGCAGAAAAAATTTGTAAGAAGGGTTGAAGTCTCCCCGAGAAAATGCGGTTGGAGGAAAATGATCAAGAAAAGTCAATGCCCTACTTGAGCTGTGAAATGATCACAAACTCAAATTTCTCTTATTATTTTTTATTAGTTGGAGGAAGGCTTGTAAACTCTATCAAAAAGCCCTCAAGTAGTATGCTGCTATATTGAGGATAGGGATAGGGTCCTTCCTGAATTCTGTGGTCAAAGCTCGATAGGCCTTCTCTAGTCTTATAAAGCTATGAAAAGTCTTTAAGCGGTAGCAACTCTGTTTTGTCAGGACTTTATAGAGCATTATAGGGTTACATAAGTTGGCATATAGAAGTTGCTTTTGTAGAACTCGTTAGTTTAGCCAATGACTGAATCCTGAGCTCTTGGGAGAAAGTCAAAAGTTGCCAGCTTAGTGGCTACTCTAACCGCATTCACAACATTGAGATTTTTGAGTTAAATTTCATTAATGTTCCCTAGAAGAAGCTACCTTCTACTTTTGCACCTGATCTAAAGCAGCATACCCTTGGCTTTGTATTTAGTTAGATTTCGACAGAGAGAAACACGGCAGGAATTCTTGTCAGCAATCATAACATCTTTGAATCCATAACAATCTTTTTGAAGAAACTATCTTATGCTGGTAATATTCAACTAAATATATAGTAGTCTTTCACAATTTCTAATAGGTCACACAAAAAACTTTCCAAGTATCGAAATAATCTCATCAGGTCTTGAAGTGGACACAGTTCTCAATTTTTTCATTCGAAAACAGTTCATGTTTCCTTGTCGAACTCCGTGTCTTCCTTTGTGGCAAGGTCCTGTTTACCATCAGTTCTGTTACTGTTTCCATGGTAACTTTTTGAACCAAAGATGATAGATCCCATGGCCAAGCTGGATTCCGGCCTCACTGTTTTATAGACTAGCGCGTTTAGGCACTGCGAAACAGCAGCTCCTCAAGGTTCTGATAAGATACTTATAATTTGTTCGCAAATTGTTCTATCTAGTTGTGAGTATATGGCAGATCGATCGTATTTCACAACTTACTTTTTGATTAGCGACTTACTTTTCAACGTTTTAACTTCCGCCGAATTATATAATAGCGGTAGAGTGTCGTCTTTAATATAGTATGCCAGGTGCTCCTCTCAGCTCAGTATTTTTGCTCATATGATTTCCTCAAGTCCCTAGGAAAAAAACATCTATTGTGGTATAGGCACAATTCAAATAATTTATTTCCCTTTTCGACAAAATCAACACCTGTTTTATCAGCATCGAGATTCGACCGATTTATTCCGTGCTGGTAGTTTTGCTCATATTGCTTGTTGTACTAACTAGCAGGGCGGAGTTTGGGGGAAAATAAAAATATACGTAATTTGAATCTTACAAGGTACGTATCGAGTACACCGTCAAAATTTAAGAGAATTAAAATTTTCTGTCAGAAATGAAATTTGGGATGGGTTTTAAAATACTGGGAAATGTTTGACAAGGTGAAGATAAGTCAGTATGTCTACTTCTTTTCTTCTCATTTATTGAAAGTAGATTCCGTAATGGTTGTTAGCTGAACTCCAGCTTACTGCAGCTTGTTACTACTTTTAATATTCATTCCGATTTATTCTGATGGCGTTTAAGAAAGGTTCACGGAGAGTCTTCGATAATTTCATCAAGTTCAAGAAATTTTGAATAATTATCCAACTAAACTAACTATCAAATATTGTTGCCATACAGTTTCATTGCATAACATTTGTTCCCTTCTTATGGAAGAACACACTTTTTGCAGTTTGTTAATTTTGGAACCTCGGTTTTGCAGGGGCCAAGCGTTTAAAAAAAATGAAGTTGTAGGTACGAATAGCCGTGGTCTTATTACCCGTGATCTAACAACCAAAAAATTCCACCAAATTGGTTGAAATATTGGGTGATCTTCAGTGCCACCTACCTTTAGTATAAGGATGCGATGGGTAAAATATGGCTCCAATATAATTCGCGATAGTAAATTTGTTCCAACATCGCCTATATAGAATAAATCCTAAGCAATACCTCCAGCTGTAAGGGTGTTTCGGATAGTAGGCATGATACACCCTCTGGCGACTCTATGCCATCTGATGACGAAACAGCTCCTTTGGACGTAGTCCTTATATCCAGTGAAGGTTTTCCATTTGGCATGTACTCAAGAACAGCGATTAATCAATAGTCGGGGATTACGTGTTGGGGTTTCTCTCCACTGACTCCGGAAAACAACAAATTAAACAATTCAACAAAATATGTTTTTGAAATATACAAATGGCCCCAGAAGGATCCTGGGACCGTAAGGGGTTGCTCATTCTCCAGGTCTATACAGTGATCTCTAAGTACAATTTTGAAAGTTGGAAAATATTGCAACCTTATGAACAGCATGGTTTTCGCACAGCAAGTTAATGTGGAAATAAACTGATGAACTGATAGACTATAGAGGGTTAGTGTAAGATCCCGAAAAGAACGCATACAGACCGAATTTTACCGGAAGAGTTGGAGAATTCGGTTGAACGGACAAATGCGATCGAATGTCTGATCAAAGGTTATAAAACTAGAATTAGACCTCCGGCGAGAGTTACCCCAAGTGCATAGAACCAGTAAGATATTGACCCTGAATAATGATCGAAAACATAGTAAAACTCCCAGATGTGAAATAATTCTGAACTCTTTTTGAAAGTTTGACCTTGGTCGCTTGGGACAGTCAGTCCAAATGTTGTGTTGGAGAAGTATAGAACACACGACTCGTTGGATTTGATAGTACATAGGAAAATGCATAGAGTTGAGAATTGTGTGTACAAATACAGTTTTAATAAAACAGATTTGGCGAAGTGTGTATATCGGTAATTGAGCACAGATTGAGCTCGGCTGTAAAAATATCAACTCAAACCAATCAATCATCTTCAGATAAAACTTTGAGGGAAGTTTCATATGAATCGCTTAAATGTCCAATATAATTTGAAATTCAAAGTGCGTCCATATATGTAAGAGCCTTCTTCCGAAGTACTATTCTGCCATAAACGACAGGTTGTAAGATCATTACCGGATACGATTCGAATATAAGACCTGATGTTTAGAGACTCTTGCGTTTTGTATTCCACTATTTCAAATATTTGACTATTCCGACTGACAAACGCAGTCAAAAAGAGTAACCGTCAAATTTGTTTTATCGCATCATTCTTTTTGATCAATTTTGACAGAGAATATTTGACAAACCTTTCGTCTAATTTTTTTGGTCAAATTCACGACAGCAGTACTAGCTTCAGTCACTATGCTATCGAAATCAACCCTCGGATGGTACATAACAATGAATTTTCCTCATTCCCTGGGTACCATGGCACTTCAAGAAATATTACTTCCAAATATAGACGCATGGGCATTCTATCCCTTTGTTGTCCTGTGATCGAGAATCATTGGCGTAGAAAGGAAATATATATATATGAATATACCTTATGACCTAGATAGTTTTCAAAGTAGATCTTTTCTCGTTCCCCATAATTCGAAATGATCTTTCCTGTGAAAATAAACTGGAATCATGCTAGGTGCAAAGCTTTTACCTCGATATGCAAAGTTGTTACCTGGAAGAATGTCACCTTGATATCTTGTTTTGGGTTATATGTAAGAAGCCTAGGGTAGGTACGGAGGGCAGATACTCGTTACTGCTTGTAAGAAAACCAGACATACTTAGACCTAAAAGGCCAATTGTGTTACAACAGGATCGTTGAATCTGTTCCGACTCGATAAACTATTTAAAGCTTAAAATTATGTGGTGGATATTCGTGACCTACGTTCTCACTGAGATTTTTAAAGAAGTATGCTTCTAGCTGGCTTTCTCCTTGACGGATAGAGCTCGGCAAGTGCAGAGAAGCTGAAGGTCCTTCTCACCTTGCTCTTCATCTAATCAGCTTCTACAGAAGTCGTTTGAATAGAGGACGAGTTCCAAAAAATTAGTAGCTCATTAAGTAACATTCCATATGATCCTGCTATCGCTACAAGTTTTAGATTTTCTCAAGGCAAGAATATTTAAAAACCTGAAATAAATACGCACTTCACACAGTAACATTACAATTACCCAATTGAACAACTGCTCATTCTCCACGCCTAGATAATAATTTAGTGCATACATGCATACATAAAACGATTTAATTTCGATTAAATTATACATTTAATACATTGAATGTGATTCTAGCAATATAATAAATAAAAACTTTAAGAAATGTTACGCACCAATAACAATAAACAACTACAACAAGTTAATAAAATAATCAACAAGGAATAAATTGGTAATTATTTTATAAATGATAAAATGATTTTTTTTTTCAAATTTAATTTTCTATATTTATTTATTTAATTTTTTCATATATATAAAGATGTAATTAATATTTGTAATTTTTTTTCTTTTTTAATTAAAAAAAAATTATCATAACTAAGCTAGTCAGATATATAAAAATATTATATACATATTTAATTTATTTATATATTCGTACTGACAATCTTAAAATGCACTTTTGTAATATATTGAAAAAAAAAAAACGAAAAAAAACTGTAATACCGAAATATCCAAAAACAAAAGGAAAACCGCCATTACTATTAAAATTACTGAATATAATTATTAACAAAAAGTATTATTTTTACTATTTCTTACATTTTTTATTTTTTGGTTTACTGCGAATGGTGTTTCTGGTCATATTGACTAGGCAACAAATGTGAGTCGACGGCACTTAGATTCAAGCTTGTATATAAAATAAATATGCTTTTTACCTATTAAAAAAAGCTATTCAAAATAAGTTTATTTAATGCTTTTTGTTTATAATCCTGCAACTAATTGTGTCGTAAAACTGAAATGCATTTATATCAAAACGAGTTCTACAAGTAATTATTTTATTATTATTCGAATTTATTTTCATTGATTTTATCTAAGACCATAACAACAAAATATTAGTAAATTTATCGAAATGTGATCAAAAAAATAATTGTCGTTTCGTGAAAGTAAAAAAAAGCACACGGCCACACACAAAACCATATTCTTTCTTAATCTTTAAATCAGTAAGAATTCGGTTATTTTTATTTTCAACGTAAACTAGCAAATCTAAATAAATATAAACAAATAAATATCAGTGGAAATTAAGCACAAATCCATTCATCATCATCAATAAATAAAACTTTACATATACATTTAAATAAAAAAAATTAAATAAAAAAAAAATCAGCATACCGCAAACTACAAAAATACCATTTCATTCGAAATATTGTATATGTGTAACTTCGTCGTATTTAATCAATAAGTACCTTATTAAAAATATGTATTATGTATATATAGCTATCGAAAACAGTCAAAGAAATAATTTTTTTGAAATTAAGGAGCAATCAGATTATAGGAATTGGGCAAATGATTTGAATTTCCGCATTTCGCTTCACACTCACCTCGAAAACGATACTACTGAAATCCATTCGGGATATTGTCCTGATTCCGTCCGATAAGAGATTTCGTAAGAAGTCTTATTTCTGTCGAGAGAATATATTTGCATTTCATTCAACTCCGTTACCTAGACTTTAACTAGCGTTATTCTGTTCTCTTAACATCTGTTGTGGAAGTTTAGAAGTAATGGATTTTAAGTCAGTTTCAAGTTTCAAACCGTCTCGAGTAGCTTTATGGTCGCAGTCCTCACATCGTATCTCGTGGACAGGCAGTTTTAGCCGGCCCTAAGTGTGAGCAGGACAAAGTTTGTTCTACTCGGAGATAGGGATACTCTTCTTCACATGATTGTTGCACTGACGGGCCATTACCTGATCGACGGGAACACTGGAAGCCTATGTGTTGCAGATCTGTGCCGCAGTTGTAGTGAACCCGATGACGAGGAAAGTATTTTCTATATTCTTCGCGATTGATCTAGTCTGGTTTTGATACGGGAACGTAGTTCAAAAACGCGCTTCGCGAGGGACTCGGGTGAATTTGCTTATATTCCGCTAGACAAGCTGAAATATATCAGGCTAGCAGGGTTTACCTAAGATGTGGACTTGGGCCATTGGCGGTCTAAGCCGCCACCCAGTCTGGCATGTACCAAGTATCTGTACTTGGGCAAATTATCCTTGCAATGAATGATTCCTTTATGGAGCACTAGTCTCTTCATAAGGAAGAGCAATATTTGGAACCAGAAGTTTAGGCTTGGTTTTATACGAGGGGACCACAATGGATCCACAGTGATCTCTCGTGATGTACTGTGGCACAGCGCTTCAGTCTACCCTTCTCAACCTAACCTAACCTAAGCCGTCACCCACTCGCAGCTACTTCAAAGAGTTAGTTCAATGAAGTACTTAAATTGAACTGTTCACCTACGCTATTCCCTTTTCTAACCTGCCGTTCAGTATTCACTCACATGATAAACCATTGCGAGTTAAAATCTGTAACTATGTGAAATTATAATGGGTGTCTTCACTCTGTGGGTTTGTGAGGATACAGAGAAGGATGAAATGAGACATATACGTGTCTCTTTTCATCATGTTTGTACAAGTCACTCTGTTAGAATTCGTTCTACATATATTCGTTTTAATTTTTTTTATTCACCTTTCAGAATGAACTGCAGTTCACCAATATGACTGGGTTAAAGGCTTGCGCACTTCAGTTCACTACAGTGACCGACGGCAATACATGAATAGAAACGAACTAGGAGGGGGACTCACTGCAAACTATTGCGTTCATTTCACTTGTGGGAACGCTGTTCCGAACTAGTTCGTTCGCGAACTACACAAGCACTTCAATAAAGTGTTACTTTAATGTAGTTCACTCGTGAACGGCAAGAGATGATGTCAAGATGATGTCAAGATGACAAGAGATGATAACCAAAGCACATTCGTGCCATCTAAAATCAATACTCTACTCGCTCGTCGGCAACCTTATATCAATGAGTCCAACTAGTTCGATCGTCGGTTCAGCGATGGAATATATTTCGGACAATCTGCACAGAATTTTTTATGACTTTTATATTTGGCTGCAGTTCAAGTCTGTGAGACGTTTGTTTTTATATGTACACTGAATTGAATGAGGTGAATCGAACCGGAATATTCGAAATTTAAAAAACAAATCATTTACTCGGTTCCAATATCTAAAAAATTAACGGCACAAACAAATTTTTAAGCCATTTTGTTTCTCGATAAAGTCACATATAAGCAACAAACAAAAAAATCTACATACATACATGACAACAAACTTAAAAGCAAATATAATATTAGTGCGTACAATTTACTAATTTCTAATTTATTTATTTTTCTGTATGAAAAATATACAAAAACCCGATATGTAAAAGTAAAAATAGATTATGTAATAATAAACATAAATAATAAAACTTGACCAGATCTATTAGAGTATAATGAGAGTTAATTGTAAAATCCAATAAAATAATGTTGTTTTTCTGTTATAAAGATTTTTTCTACACAAGTTAAATGTTTGTATAAAATAATTAGTAAAATTATTAATAAAATTATAATTTTTTCCAAGTTTTTTTTTTATATAATACAAAATAGCAAATTTAACAAGATATTAAGGTCTATTTCTGAAGTAGAGAGAGAATTAAGAAAAAAATTAACGATAATGAAAAATTAAAAAAAAAAAACAAACATTATAATATGTTAACCCGTCAGTATGGGCCTAAGAGAGAAAAAAGTAAAACGAAATATTTATGTAGTTCCCAGATATAGCTTAAAGCAAAACCAAAAAAAAAATTATAAAAATAGAATAATATGAAAAAAACATGTAACATTGTAATTGTAATAATTAAAAACAAACAGAGAAACAATATTTAGTTCATAATCGAAACAATTTTTATTAATAAAAAAAAATACAAAATAAATTGAAGGAAAATAATGTTTGCCCACTAATATGTAAAATTATAAACAAAACACATACACAAAGCACCTTAAAATAATATTAAATCCTTTCAAAGTAATTAAGGAAATAATTTTTAAATTTATATGTATTTAGTAAAAACAAACAAATCAAACAAACAAATTGAAAATAAATAATAATTTGCTATATAAAATTGAAAAAAAAGAAACAGTTTTTTCTATTAAACAGCAAGACTTTTATAAATAATTTACTATCATATTTTCATTCAACTATAAAAATTTAGTTCATTTCACATCCAGTTAACATAAACTATATTAAATTACAACAAAAACGGAATAATACACAAAACACAAAACTTTTTATCTCTAGAATCAATTTTATTATAAAAAAAATTTATTTCTATTTATTTCGAAGCAACTAGATAAATTATTGTTAACACAATAAAATTTCACATCACAATTTCGGAATACAAACATCTTTAAAGTAATACAATTAAAAGAAAAAAAAACTAAATACATAATTATAAAGTAAAAATTTATTAATAATGAATTTATTATAAAAAAAAGCAAAACGACACACAAAATAAAAATACTTTATTAAAAATAAATCGCGTTGTAATATTTTTTTTTTGAGACAACTAAGACGTCATATTCTGATGGGAAAAAGTCTGCCATCAGTCTGGGTGAAACTTTATTATTTGTCGGGTCAAATTTCGGGAAGCTAATTAAATTGGTTTGCACTAGAATGATTACGACACTTCCGTGTATTGACGAATCGAACTTCAGTATGTTATTCACACTAACAGCACATAGGTAGAAAGAACATATTTGCAGCCTCATCAGACTTAAAACATATGACGAATTGTGAAAGCGTATTCAAAACCATTTACATCCACTTAAGGGTTGAATATCGAAACATTTTTGAATTTTTAGACCAATACATGAAATGCCCGTAAAACTAGTAACCTATTGTATATTTCATCAGACCTTATGAGATGATATCGAAAAGTCGTGAAATGGGTTTATTTAAAAGTCTATGGATATAAAAACAAATCTGATATCTCATCAAACCTAAGAAATATGTCGAAAAAAATTAAAAGTTTGTAGCCCCCTAGCACCCCTTACAGTTGAATAAAATTCTGAAATTTATTTTTCGCCGTTTATATCTAGGTATCCTGAGGAAGATTAAATCAATTCGATATCTCATCAGATCTATGCAAAATTTAGGAATAAGAGAAAACATATGATACCCTCTTACACTACTTGGGGTTGAATATTGAAAAATCTTGAAAGATGTGTTTAAATAAATGTAAAGAAAGCCCGATGATGTAAAAGCCAATTCGAAAGCTTACTTATTACTCCAATGAGTTCAACACTTTTATACCCTTTAAAGGGTTGAAAAGGAAACCATGTTAAAAGAAAGTTCTAGGCGATTAGGAAAGAAGTGACCTGAAATATTTAAATATTTATTCCATATCTATACCTGATATGGCTGAGTTTGTGAAAATATATTGAGCCGCTATAACCCTATAACAAAATTTTTGGAAATATATTCAGGAGATATGGATTTTAGAAAGTCTCGATCTCGGCTTTCCAGCGTTTCGGACGCATAGTTTCCCACTCCCCTAAAATATACTATTGTCAAATTTCTTCACGTTCCATAATATACAGAGCTACTACTATAGAGACATCCCATTTTTGGTAGCGGTAGGCAGTTTTAGAGATTAGACTTATCATCTTAACAGCTAAGTTGGAAAATTTATAGCATTTAGGCAAATGTAATAATTTTATTATGTATTATAATTTGCCAAGGAAAGGTAAAGAGCAAAAACCTTGCCTGTTTACTTAAAACTAGCTTAGAACTAAAGGATAACCAAGTAATTTAGTGCTTAATAATTCCATTAAAAAAAACTTGTTAGCAACTGAGAATTGTTTGGAACAGTATACTTGAGATTGGGGTACAACTGGTAAGATTTGATGATTATTTAAAAAATATATAAATTTTAGCAGATGCTTACTGTTTAGTGTTCATGTAAAGTGAGCCCCGGTTACCCATATCAATATAATTTTATTTGATAATTAAAAATAATAATTTTAGCATGACTAGAACATACAAAAAAAATCAATGCAACAATGGTGGACTAAAGTTTCGATGAAAAATGCAGTAGCTTCTGTTGCTGGAAAGAATTTATCTAAAGAAGGCCATTAAATATTTTGGTGTTCTTAGAGCTACTCCTCAAAGTAGAGTATGCTCTGAACGCACTTAATTTCGTTTCAATTTATTAAAATCATATTGTTTGTCTCAATTTATCCAGTGCCATATTTTTTTGCTTCAGTTTTGGGTAAAATTATACTATACCCCTTGGAAGTGCTCACCTTACCCCAGTAGTGGTGGGCAAAGGGGGCACGTTGAAGTATGTATAGAAAGAAGTAGATAGCTTTTTTATCAGTGGCAATAATTTAATTTCGCGAATATATCACTAAGCTAACATCCTAACCTATCAATTTTGCGTGAAAAGAATTGTACTATTACCCATTTTACAGTATCTCGGTACAAACCTAAGGGGGCTCACTTTGCTCCACCTTCCCCTACTACACTGTATATATTAATGATAAGATGTGTCGGACCTGCAAGATTTCAAGACTAAACAATTTCTGTAAAAAGTTGTACTTACTGATGATCTTTAAGCATGGACCCATACAATTACTCTTAATTTTGTTAAATTGAATGAATTCGTAAATTTACTACATCCATAAGGAATATTTTACTGCTTTTACTTTGTTTCTTACGAGAAAAGTGATAACTTCGCAATTTGTTTCAGTTGAAACAAATGAGTTCATTTGCACTACTAGTACTATTATCAGAAAATGTTGAATTTCCTTGATCAATTTGAAGTTCCAATGGATTAATATTAAATTTTTCTTGCTAACTGACCAAGAAGGCAGATACTCGGTGGATTTACTCTTACCTATGAGGATGAGGACCAGTTGAAGATTTTACAGTTCATCTTTACCTGAAGGTGTTTTATATAGTGTAAGCACAAACTAACCCTTTTACAGATTCAAAGCAAATAAATACTTAAAACAAATTAAGATAAATACGTTATGTTTAAAATAATAGAGAAAAATGTTTCATAACTTTCTTAACTTTCGTAAATGCCTTTAACATTCACGTTATGCTCAAATTTAATAGACCCGAATTTCCACAAACGGTTTCTTCTAAATCTTTGACTGCAAAAGCGTAATATAATAAAAGTAGAGTATATCTCATATTGTAGGCCAAAAGCCAACGAACGAGCGAGTCAAATTAAGTTTATTCCACTTTTGAAAGCGGATCATAGCATCAGTTCCAATGGCTTAGATTAGAACAACATGTCCAAACATTTTCACAAACAATTGGACATTATTCTTTCACTGCAGTTTTACTTTTTTATGCAGACATTAAGAAGATATATAAAAAATACTGAAAATAAGTTAAGTATAATCAACATTAGTACTATGTATTTAAAGCGATTAAAACAAGCAATAAGTGTTTTGTTTACAAAAAAATATTCTGCGAATTAAATCAAGAAAAATAAATACTTGGCGCAAATTTTTCACATTATAATGCTTTTAAGATCGATCGAACAAAAAGAAACAATGAAAAATTTTCTTAGGAAAAAAAATTGCAACAAACTCTTATTACCATCGGTAAATGCTCCATATGCAGTTCTTAGCGTTCACCACCTTTGCGAAGTTAATGATTTAATTGCACTTTACAAATTCCAAAGATCGATGTACTGATCATGTTCAACTAATACACGATCTTGTGAAAAATGCAGAAGAACTAAACACCATTAAGTCCATGGAAAGTTAAAATCAATGAGCCAGCGAGTAAATTATTTATAAATTGTAACAATTAAAAATTCGAAAATGCTTTAACAGTCAAATCATGAAATAACATAAATCAAGCGATCGAAGGAACCTGTGGTAAGACCAGTGTACCTTCTTGCGCTACATACGCGAACAACTGCATATGGAAAAGTATTCGACGGATCTGTTCAAATCGGGACAACAAAAAAAAAACAACAACTTACGATCAACTGTGGAAAAGATGATCGAACAAAAAACAATTGTTGGAATACCATCAAGTACTTTGTCTTTGTCGTTTTCAGAATAACTTTAAAAATAAAAAAAATAAAAAGATCAGCAAGGTTTGCTAAGGCCAAAGAAATCCCATTGGGACATAGCAATGATAATGGCAGAGCCATCTGTGCCCAACTTCAGATCGTATTTATCCGGCCATACCAAAAGATCATGTCGATGATGATGATGATGATGACGACGATCTTGATGATGAAGATCGGATAACGTGCCAGTCCACCATCCATCTCGTCCGGGCTTCGATCCGATCCTCCTTGACTGTTTCGTACGCGATGTGATGAATATATTCCGCGAACTGGTGCTTCCCCTTTTCTTCCTGATTGCCATTGTCGTCGTAAATGGTGAAGATACGCAGAGCGAACAATCGTAATGTTACGAATGTTTCTGCAGTGCTTCTTTTGCGATCAGATACAGAGCGATCGAAATTAAAAACACTTTTGTCCATATTTGTACGTGCAACGATTCCACAACAAATGGTTGACAGTGCGTAGAATGGTTGTTGTTTTTTTTCGACCGACGTATTTTTCTTTTGGAATTTTTCACAAAGTCTTCGGGAATTCATGAAACTTTCAGGAGATTGATAGTTATCTAGGTGTAAGATTGTTGATGATTTTAAGTAACTTTGAAGGCGAAAGTATGTTAATTTTCGACACCAATTTATGCTCGAGAATAACCTGGACTGCGTACAAATCTCCCTAATAAAAAAAATGCAAAATAGTGAGACTCCAATTACTCGGCGCAAGTAGTGAAAAAACGGAGCTAAATAATCAAAGTGGGTTTATTTAGCTTCGCTTTTTTCAGTACTGACCCAGTTTACACCCAGCATTTAGGCCTCGGGCTATACCACAAATTCTACAGGACGCCTGCTGTAAACACTACACAGGCGACCTAAAATTACAGGTGATGTGATATAAAATGGGCCGAATGATTTTTGGGTATAAACACGTGATTCGTCCAAAATGTTTTTTTTTTTGTGTATCAGTGATATGAAAAAACAATTTGCCAAGACATGTGTAAAGTATGTTCCGACGTAAGACACCACTGCAGATATTTAGTAGTAGTCCCTGAATTTAATAATGAACTATTTTGATAGACTAAATTCGACCCAGCCCAATTTTCTCCTCGGCCTCTATAGGTAGACCAATCTTAGGTCACGATAAAGGCCAGGTCTCTGGGTGAAACCAGCTCACTATGCAAAATTTATTATTTCATATTCATTTCGTTGTCAATTTTAACAGTATTAATGAAAGGTTACATTAACTGAATCAGTGATTGACTTGCTCGATCTTACTTTCGAGTTAGAGTCCAGAGGTCCTGTTTGGAGCAGCACAACACACAATCATGCATGATTCCTCTTAGAATTCTACTCTTTCAAAGAAGCTTTGTATTTTGCAAAAAGGACTGACTACTCTACTAAAAAACTACCTTCATTCCATTAGGCCTTCCCGAGGCTACGAGGTAGGCGCTTCGTTAAGGCCTTATGGAAGGAAGTTTGATAGAAGGGTTATCAAAAATTTCGATGATTCCAAGAAGGTCTGGCCGAAGTGACGAAGTATTTTATAAATGCCAATCGTACAATTTTCAGGATGTTTACCTTCAGATGATTTTCCGAGTGGCTCTACTGTCTTCAATAATAGTGTGGAAAATAGCGCGTTTATCCTTTTTTGTTGCTCGGCAACTTTTGTAAAAAGATCATGCAAGACAGCCATCGGCGAAACATCTTACGGAATGTCGTGATAGTTTTGATAGATGTTGCTAAAAACTGATAATTTAGGAGCAAATTCATAAACATACCTGGTATCCATTTAAGGGCTTCACAACTATTCGTTGCATTTTCGAGATCATTCTTTTAGCTAGAGCTATTAAAGTGGTAGTTGCTTTGAGGCTGAAGATACAATTGATTGATTGACGGAGATACGTGATATTTTGCAGAAAGTTGATGGCACCTCCACACCTTCATTTTCGACTACCCGTGCGACTTCTTTTTGTTCCCAAACATTAAGACTTGGCTCGGAAGCAAGCGCTTCACGTCAAATGAGGAGACCATCGCCGCCACGAATACTTATTTTACAGAGTTCCCGAAATCGTATTATTCCGAAGGCTTAAAAAAGTTAGAGTACCGCTGGGAAAAGTGTATCACCCTGAAAGGGGACTATGTTGAAAAATAAAAACAAAAACCTATTCAATTTCTGCATTTTCTTGATCATTCCGGAAACTTTTCAATCTACCCTCGTATAAGCCACTATAAGCCATCCAAAAATTGTCGATAGGAGTAGATTGAAATTGGAGTTAAGAATGGTTTTTAATAGAGACGGCTTATGCTGGAAAGCTGAAACTTAGATAATTTTGTGGAGCAGTACATCCGTACTACGAGATCAATTAAAGCAGTAAAAAGTTCAGATTTTAATTGGCTTCATGGCAGAGTGAAAAGACTTTTTTCCCACATTTTCACAAATTTCGATATATTGTTTAGGAAAGTTTGTAGGTGGAGGGCTCGTTATTTCAATCGGTCATGAAAAACCGAGGAAACTCCCCTCAACAACTCGACAGACGCTGATGTTACACACCTTGTTGCCCACTCTACATGAGCCATACTTGTCCTCAAAAGAATTTAAAAGATATAGCTCCTAGAGAGAGAAATGAGGGTGGCGGAATGTCTCTAGACGAGAAGATCCATCTTATGGGCTCCTTATTAGGCCAATCGGCTGCAAGCCAATCCGATTTATATTGTAGTTGTGCATGTTGTATGTCCTTCATTAAAGAGTCCCATTAGATTGCTACTCAAAGCTAAAAGACAATATTCAGTATTTAATTTCATATATCTTGAACTGGAAAAAAATATCCTTTTTGAAGAACTTTCATATGGGAGGTGGAGCAAGGACACACTCGATAACTTCAGTTTCCTGGGAACAATTCAAAAATTAATATGTACAAAATTTCAAATTCGTAGCTTGAAGTGTTCAAAAGTTATCGGAAATATTGTTGAACATCTTAAGGGTTTTTTTATGGAAGGTACCAGAAGGAGTAAAATGATTTCGCTGACTAGTAAACTCAAACTTTGTTTTCATTCAAAACTAATTCGTACAAAATTCTGAATTCATAGCTAAACGATTACTTGAGTTATAGTGAGCTCCGTCAATTGAATGAAGATATTTTAACAAGATATTTGTATGGCAGCCCCTCGAAGGACTAATAGGATTTTCTTCATAATCATATATTTAGCTACAAATATTGGAAAATTAACACATTCAAAATGTCAAAGTTGTAGCTTAAATCCTTATGAAGCTATCGGCCAATATTCTTGAACTAGTGTTTTAAAGATATTTTGTATGGCAGCTAACAGAAGGAGTAAAAGGATTTCGCTGACTAGTAAACTTGATATTCGTTTTCACTCAAAACTAATTTATAGAAAATTCCGAATTCGTAGCTAAAAGATTATTTGAGGTATAGTGAGTTTCGTAATTAAGTGAAGACATTTTGAAAGCATGTTTGTATGGCAGATACACGAAGGACTTATAGGATTTTCTTCACAATCGTACATTTAGCTAAAACTATTGCAAAATTAACTCATACAAAATTTCCAAGACGTAGCTTTAACCCTTATGAAGCTATCGGCCAATATTCTGGAACACGTGTCATAGGAAAATTTTGTATGGCAGCTACATGAAGGCGTGTGACAGTTTTGCCCGTTAGCGAACTTAGCCTTACAAATTCCACCAAACATCCAGATTCAAAATTTCAAGATACTAGGTCAAGGCGTTCTTGAGTTACCGTGCTAACGGACAGACAGACGGACGGACGAACGGACGGACGTCAACCGGATTTGAGGTTTTTGGCCATAAATTAACAAAAAATAATATATACCTTTGTTTCGTCCGAGGCTTGGTTCTATGCGTTACATATTTTTCGGTTGTATCAAACTTATAGTATAATACTCTATATGATTTCATCTAGAGTATAAAAAGAAAAGAATAATACAAAAAAATACCTCTTTTTTCTTGCTGCGTAATGCATTCCTTTCATCTTGTTTCTTTTATGTTTATTTTATATTTTAATTTTTATTTTTATTTACATATCTGTCCAAGTCTGTTTCTGTCCTGTCATATTTTTGTAATTTTTTCGTTTTCTTATTTATTTTAATTTTATTTTATTTTAATTTTATTTGTTTTTCATTTATTTCATTAATTTGTTTTTCATTTATTGTTTTTGTTGCATATTTATTTGCTTAATTATTTTTAAGTCCGAATCGCGTTTTAAGCTGAGATGTAGTGTATGGTTACTATTTTACTGACAACCTAAAATATAAACAGGAACTAATTTCGATCAATTTAGGCCTAATGATTTATAGCATTCACTTTCACTTTAAATTAAAGAAAAAATCGATTTAATCAATTATCATACCCCTTGGAAATGGAAGGAATTTCGACAAATTTTTTATGATGAATGAGCTCGATTTCGTCTTCACGCCATCTTAATATTAAACGCGTTCCGGACTTCTACCCAAAAAGTATTAAAGTTATGCCCGGACTGTTGACGGATTTTAGTTATTACAATTGTTAGGTACCTTACAAATTGGTTCATCATAACTAAAAGTTTCCTATAACCGGGTTCATTAAGAGGAGTCTACTGTAGGTACTCACTTTGCCGCACCCTGTATATTCGCTTTTGTGAAGATTCGATGAATCAATTTGAATTGCAATTAGCCTTAATAAGTGAATCTGCATTACGTACAGCTGGAGAGTCAATTTCGAGTAGTAGGTTAATTCACTTTGGTGATTCACTTTCAAATCGTTTTCGAATAAAAATGTTTACTGGGTTCGCTATTGGTCTTAAGATAAATATGAATGTGAGTGATATAAAAAACTGAGGACAAATCAATTTTTTCCAAATTAAAGAAGTTTTCAAAGTAAGTGATTCCGAATTCACTGTACGTTGTAAATACTTACGAAATTGACCTTTTTTCATACTCATTTTTTGCAGTTCGTTCGCAGTTCGACAACCCTGACCGAATGCGATCTGATTCCGATTTCGATAAATTAACGAGACGTTACACTTAAAGCGGCAAAAACTAAACGCCATCATCAATCGACTGAGGCATTCAATCGAACATCCGTCCATCAATAAAACATTATGGGAATGATGAGTGAATATTATTAATAATTCATTTCGCTATTTCTTATGGTTGATCGTTGGTGAAGCATTTTGTGTGGTTGATGATGAAACTTTTGCAGCAGCAGTCCGCCAGATTCGATGGATTGTTTTCTTTTCACCGAAGCCACTACACAGCGCGAGACCAGATTGTCTGCAAACTGAATGGTACTTAAGAAAAAGTTAACGAACAAGACGCAAACATTTTTCTCCTTAATGATATCATTGAATCGCTCGATAATCGCCATCGATTGATAACAGCGCAGCCTTCGTGCGTCAGAAATAGCTTGCAGCGATAAACAGAGCCCGTCGATCAACGCTACGCAAAAAAAAAACTTGTTCGATCGATCAATGCGTTTCTAATGTTGCGCGATCGGTTGATTATGCGTAGACGCCGTAATGGGTTCGAGGATGAGATTAATTGACGCCCATGAGAATTGGAAAAAGAAAATTAGAAAGTCCAGGGTGTGGTGGTATCAAGATTCAAAGGGTGTCACGTGCTAGGGACTAGTTGACGCAAAATTTCTTTTCGCTGCCGTTAGTCTGGGCTCTGGGATTCCGATGTGTGATGGACAAAGAAGATACCGTGGACGGTCATGCGTTATCTGAAATCTGACCATCAGTGACATTTTCGAATTATTGTCGTTATGCGCTACCGTTACTGCGTCCATTGTGTTACGTTGGTCGCCGTCCACCTCGTAAAGGTAAACAACGACGCACATTAAAAAGTGTGGCCATACGCAGCCCTTTCTTGTACAAAACGTCCATCGAATAGAGACACAACCATTTTCTTATGTGGCACAAAAGAATGTTTTCTTTTTTCTCGCAATTTCATTTCCAGCCGGCGCATTTTTCATCGATAATTGATTTATAGAAAATAAATCATCCATTGTGGCGGAATCTTTTTCCCCCCGATAGTTTCAGTCACCACATGATTTCTCTTTGTTTTTCTCCACATATTTCGTTGAGGACGTGCTGTCCATTGTGCCATTACCGCAATATCGAATATGTCGGTACGTAGAGACGCGGTGATTTTCATCTTGTCCCGCTTCATGTTCATAAAGGCCAATGTCTTTTTGCGTTTTCCTCCAATGGACGGCAGTTAACAGAATTTTTCGAATTTTCCTCGTTAAGTGCAGTAAGCGCGCAATATCATAATTGCTGATATTTCGCAGTTATGATATTAACTACTTATCGTGCGAACAATAGATAAAAACGGCGACGCTGAGGAAAGCGTCCGACTTCTTAGTTGATTCTTTGAAGAGTCGCGTTGGTAATCTTCTAGCCTATATCTGGCGTCGTCGGTTCCTTGCTTAATCCACCAGCGGAAACAATGGCCCGGGTTGGCGAGCAATAAACCGCTGGCCTCATAAATCACAAAGCCTTCACATAAAGCAGTGTAAAACGTTTTATCTAGACCCTAAAGAAGATGTTGTTCTGGGAAATAAGAAAAAAGGCCAAGTGGGGCCAGATACGAAGAAGAACTGTGAAGCATTAAACAAAGAATGGACCGTGTTCTACGCACTCTGTCCTCTTGTATTTCAAATTGACTCTTGTTTCCGCGCTCGAATTAAATTTCTTAATTTCATAATTCTTGGCCCTCCGTGGCGACGGTTTTCTACTGGTCAAAAAAGTCATAAACGAATAAAATCGTGTGTAAATTTTTTTTGGAATAGATGAAGACACAACGTGTAGCTAACCGAAAACGTTACGTGTCAAAGTTTTACGACAACGTTCACGGGAAGAGTGATTTAAAAATTAAATGTTAGCAAAACAATAAACGTAAAAAAAGACGAATTTACAGCTCTATGACACTTGGAGTTGTAAAATTCGACAAGTTCGAGGAAAAATTACATTTCTGTCTGGGAATTCAATTTTTATAGGAAACTCTTTGTATCTTGTATCTTCTGAAAGTGTGAGGCAATAAGATTAAACGTGCCTTTTTGACTATCTGCTTCAATAGCCACTGATTAGATGAATATCATGCCCCAAACTGTAAACTGAATGTAAGTTCCATTACAAAAACCCACTTACATAAATTGGATCTGGACGTCTTGGTTCAAACTGCAGCGAAATTGAATCTATCCCAGTTCCTCAAATCTTTTCCCTCAGCGACATATTTGGGCTGCGGAAGTGCGCCCCGAGAATTTTGTATATCCCCATAAATATTAAAATCGGACAACAGTCTGGTGGTCACTTTATTATTTTAAGGGTTGAATTGAAGTCTAAAACGTGTTTAATGCTGAGATGCGGTGTAGGTTACTATGCGAATAACAACCTAAAATATACTGTTCCAAATAGCATCCTGGTTATTCCTTAGGTTGTCAGTCCCATAGCCACCCACACCGCATATCAGCATTGGCCAATTTTTTTTTAGTTTTAATTATTCTAGTAGCACATCTACTTATAAATATATACTAAGTTTCAACATTCTAGCATAAGCCGCTTCAAAGATATGAAAAACCACCCCCACCTTTGCCTTGCTACCCCTATCAATAATCAACTACTATAGACCATTTTTCGCATATGAGTGATCTATTATAGTACTGCATAAGTTCCAACTTTCCGCCTCCCAGCATAAGCGGTTGCTAAGATCTAGAAACCAAAATATTTTCCCTAAAACGCTTCCCCCTTCTCCCCCGTACTGCACAACCCCTCCAAAAGATATCACTTGTTTCAACGCAGTATCTCAAGTGGTTTGTGAGCTACTCACTTTCAAACGGTTTCGCGTCCGGTGTACAGCGTCTACGGCGGATAGACGGACATTTTTTGTTGCTGCTTTTTTGGAGTATTTTATTCCTAAAACATGAAAATGCAAAATTTCAGGGTAGCCAATTTTTTGAAATTTCAGGTCGATGACAATACTTTATTATTAAAAATAATAAAGTGAAAATAAAAATAACATCCGAAAAATCTGCTAATGATTTGTCGACGGACGATATACGAACTTTGTCCTGCTACCTCTCAGGGCAGGTCCACACATTGAAGCATAATATGAAGTCCAACACCGATATGACCAAACCTTGATAAAATAAGTAGCACCTCATCTAGCGCAGAGCAAACTCTTATGAGTTCATATCATAGTCTCGTTGTCCGGAATCCTGTTGCCACCTGGAACCTAACATATCGTTATAATAAAATGCATAACGCGGTAATCTTATCTTTGCATAGCCTCGCGGGACTCAAGTACTACATATATCAATCTAGTACAAGTCAAGCATCTTAATTTCCGCCTAACTATCGGACTATCACTGTACCTGCGTCATAGAACCGTTCGTATAGCGGAGTTCGTCGGTATTTCAAGTTAAACACAGTTGGTTTGAAACTGCTACCAATTCAAATACTTTCGCGTAGAAAGTGATAATCGTTTCGCTACGCCGCAATACAAAAACTGTGTTTGTCTGAAAACTTTCCCGGGCTTATATACTGCATGCATTGAAATCCTTTTAGCATATTCGGTGGTAGATCTGAAATTTTCAATAAGGGGAAAGGGATTGGAATTTGTACTTTTTCACACTGGAAACTGATCAGTTAAAGACCAATTTGTAACAATTTGAATTTGTTCTTTTTCTCACTGGAAACTGATCTAGTTGCGCAGGTTAGACAGGCAGAATGTAACAATATGATAGTCCAATTAATGCCGCTGATCTGTGTTCCATCCTACTATGCTAGGGAGAGAACTCGAGCTTAGGTCATAAGTAGTCTGTTTTCTCTAGCAGGTTACAGTCTCTAAACAGTCCTAGTATGCAGCTATGCCCGACAGGTCTGAATACCCAGTTTCTTTTATGCCTGGCGTTGCTCCAGGCGTAACGTTGAACTTTGGAGCTTTTTTGAGTTACTCCAATATGATATGCTCGTCGAAGCATATCAGGGACGTCATTTGTGGGGGCGGGGGAGGTTCAGGGAGGTCATTGGTACCAGTAGCCCAGTTCTGTAACTTATGAATGAGAAATTTCTCACCCAAAAGGCAAACTGATGTCGAATTAATGCAGTTTTCTCTCTGTATTCTCACCAAATGAGAAAGCACCGTAATTGACTACGCATTTGGCAATCTTTCATTTCTTATTTGGTGAGAATACAGAGAGAAAACTGCATCAATTCATCCTAATTTTGACTTTTTGGTGAGAATTTTCTCCTTCATAAGTTACAGAACTGAGCTACAGGTTCCAATCTGCTAGGTGAAAAGTAATTTACGAGAATGAGATTGGGTGCCGGACTACCTGTTCACTCAGTTGTAAATGAGAAACTGAGTTAAAAATTGGGGTAGTAATCACGAACGAGCGTGTGGCTGACCACTTCACCTCTAAGTGTTCCGTTGGTCTAGTAATGAAGTAACTGTGGAATTACTTCAAAACCTAAGTTGAGCCATTGATTATTATTTATTAAGGTGGAGGTTAAGAACCTCCAGTTAATAGATTGTTAGATCTGCGATTTTGGTTCTACGAATGAAGGTGTAGTAGTGTAGGTGTAGTTTTCTGGCATTGATCTCTATATTGAGTACATTATAGAAGGCTTAGAGATAAACTGTCTGTTCATACCATACCTCCATTTTCTAGCTGCCATTGTTAGTTTGTTGAAAAAATTGTATTTAAAGACAGTGACTTATCGAAGACCCCTCATGATGCAAATATGATTGAAGCACTGCTTCTTCTCCTTTTTAACTTAGATAGGGATCAAAACTTACAAACCAGATTGTTGTGATTTGCATGTACCTATTCACAACTCCGTTTTATATTCGTAGTCCGGCGACGACGTACCGCTAATTGTTTTATGACTTTGAAATAATTGGCGTCTGAAACGTGCATAGTTTAATAGAAATCTAATTGCTCGGATCACAGTAACCTAACATCATCCAGACACAAATGCATCTTTCGCTGTTACTGTAACTACTTAAGTATTTTGCGATTAGTAATTATTTTCCTTACGACGTATCTCATTAGCCGCATCTTGGCATATGTAGGCATGTTCGGGTACAAGCAAAATGGTAGAAATAGCTACCGCAGGCCATACGATAAAAATCGCTCGAATGACTGATGCTAAAAGATTAAATTTCGTGTCGTCTTTGTCACATTTTAAACGAATCGCCACAAAATGAAATTCCTCTTCATCAAAATCAGATACAGGCGCACAAAAGCCGAAAGGATGCCGTCACTTACGAAGCGTATAAAACAATTTGCAGGCCTGAAATAACACAAAAACCGAACAAACTAACGAGCTGATAACAATTTTTGTGCGAATAAAAATCCTCTCAAAGTTTCACAGTGTCCGCTGCACATTTCGCAAGGCTTGTCATTTTCTGCGGACTTTTTTTTTACGATATAAGCGTTAGTAAACGGTGTAACGCATCGCGATGGAATTTAATAATTGGCCTGAAATTGAGAGACAACACATTGGAGAGTTTTGTAATTGTGTAATTGTCACAATTTATGTTATGCGGGAAAATATAAAATAAAATGGAACGAACCACGAAATGGATTTTCCGTACAGTTTCAGAGAAAACTGAAAAATGATTTTCATAAGATTTCCTAATAATAAATAATAATATTTTACTGAAGCGACTAATGGAAATTCGCGGAAATTACATAGGATGAAAAGTACGGTATACGTAAGAAAATTATTGTACCTCTTATCGTCTGATCGCAATCACATTTCATTTCACTTATAATCTGAGTAGGTACCTGCCTATTAGTAATTAGACCACTTCAAATCCGGTGTGCCATATAGCAACACACACACACAACTTTAAAGGTAAGCGATGAAATTCCGAGATGTGGAAGTAAATCAATTCAATGCTTTGGGATTAAACCTTCTTCACATACAACAAATGGAACTTTTTAGGGTAACTGTTAACTCTCCGATATCACTTGGTTTTTATTTTCCAAAATGTCGAATTCTCGAAGACAAATGAATAGGCTTTTTCTTATTGTAGAAAATTTTGTTTATAGTCCGTCGATCGGATTTTGAAGTAGTAATCTGTGGAAATTATGCAGGGTAAAGCCTAATGGTAGCATTCTCGATTCTGATATACATACATAACCATCACGACCATATCCGGATATAAAAATCGGCCAGCAGTCTGGGCTCAACATTATTATTTTATGGGTAGAAGTCCGAAACGTTTTTAATGCGGAGATGTGCAAAAAATAACGTTCCAAATAGCCTGGTTACACCTCGATCACAACAGACCATGATATCTACATATCTATAAGCTGGCTGTCTCTGCAATATTCTCATATTACATATACCATATAGTTACTCTCAGACACTGCTGAACTTCTCAGATTACATTAAAAAATCTGCCAACAGTCTGGGCGCAACTTTATTATTTTTAGAATAGAAGTCCGAGACGCGTTTAATGCTGAAATACGGTACAGGTAACTATAAATATTGTAACACAATTTATGTTTAATGGCGAATGGACACTAAAAAATTCAGTCCGTCCGTACGCCGTCTACCTTATGCAAAATCGTTTAAGAGCTATTAAGTTAAATGTTTTTTGTTGTTCGACTGAGAGACCCTTTTAAATTAGCATCTTTTGATGGATGGGGATGTGAGGGAAGTGGCTCAGAGGAAAAAATTTGGTTTCTAGATCTCAGCAACCACTTGCGCTAAGAAGCTGAAACTTGGAATTCATAAAGAGCTTTGATAGTGGATTCATTCGCAAAATGTCAAAAATAGGGATTGGCAAAATAATGCGTCCAAAACACCAGAAAACTTAGATCGCGATATTCCAAAATTCATATCTCCTAAACTGTTAAAGTCACGACATTGAAACTTAATGGTTGTTTGTAGGTAAGCTTGGAGAATAGACAGAAGAACGAATTTTGAAGGTGGTCAATGGCGTATGGGATTAGATAGGTAGGTAGGTCACGAACCAATTGCACTAGAAAAATGAAGCTCGGATTTTTAAAGGAGGCAGTGGAGCGTGGAAGTAGGGGGATGGAAGATAAGAACTTTTCTAAAAAATCACGTTTCTTATCTCAAGAGCAGTTTCAGCAAGATGTTTAAAATTTTCAAGGGACGTAGGGCTATTAGACTCCCAGCAGGGAAAATATTTTTGGAGGGATGGGTGTAGGCTGTTAGCATGAGGGATGGTGAAAAAGTAAAAGTTCCGATTCTTATATAGTATGTCGAGAACCCATCCATAACGATGTATAGATGAAACTTGGTATTTAGATTTAGATAAAGCTATAGTAGTGACATGTAGGAAAAACATAATTTATTTAAAGGGTAGTATGGTACGCGGGTGTGGGTTGCTTTTCAGATATATAGAATGTCTTATGCTAGAGAGTTGAAACTTCCTGAGAAGATTTTTATTTACTAGAAAAGTAACTTCGTTAAAAAAATAATTGAAATATTAATTGGCGTACGGAAGAGGAGAAAACAAAATGATCAGTATAACCGGAATGCAGATATGTATTTTCACGAATTTCGTCATATCTTTTAGGTCTTCTCAGATTATGAACTTATTTTCATTCTTCGGATTCTTCACATAAATTCTTAGAAAGCATTTTCAACACTTTAGAAATGTTTGTGCTTTTTCAACCCTTAAGAGGGTTGGACCCATTTTCACGAATTCCGTCATATCTCTTATGAGTGATAAGACATCGAATTGAATTTCAATTCCTCTAATTTCTATTTATCTAAAAACTTCTTTCCCAAAGTGGGTGTAACACATAGTACATACACAAATTTCTTAGATCTGATGAGATGACACAGTCGTCAAAAAGATTATTTTTAAGGTGGTTCCATACTTTCATGTTTTTCGACATACTTCTTAGGTTTGATGAGATATTAGATGGTTTTTCTTCCACAAACTTTTTATATAATCCCCTATAAAAACCGATTTCACAATTTTTCACCCATCTCTAAGTGCCATCTTATAGTTCTAACAAGATATACAATTGGTAATAACCTCTACGACATTGGCGTATACAGGGAGAATCATGATAAAAATACGACAAGACAATATATTCCGTAGGGTATCGGGTCATTTCATGAAGAATCGCCAAAAATGACGAAATTTGTGACCTAACTATCTCCGATTTTTTTGAAAATTTTTGTACTTTAAGAAGTCGTGAAAAATTAATTGAAATTCAATTTTTTTGTTCTATCACATTTTCGTACACTGGAATCTACAATAGATGAAATCAAATAGAGTAGGTATTATATATAAGTTTAATCCAGCCCAAAAGTTTGTAGTGCGTAGAAACGATCCTCGGACGAAAAAAAGCTATATATTATTTTTTGTTTATTTGTGGCCAAGAACTCTAAATCCGCCTGACGTCCGTCAGTCTGTCCGTTAGCATGATAATTCAAAAACATCTTGACCTAGGATTTTCAAATTTTAAATCTGTATGTTTGGTTGAATTTGTATGGCTTAGTTCGTTCAGGTAGCTGCCATACAAAATGTCCTTAAATCACGTGTTTGATATTCAATCAATAACTTTTGTATATCTTCGTACTTCAATAGCTGAAGCTAAATACATATATGGTTATGAAAAAAAATCTACTAGTCCTTAGTGTAATCCATTAGCTTCGAATTAGGAATTAGTTTTGAGTGATAACAAAGATCGAGTTGTAAACTAGTCAGCGAATTCCTTCTACCACTTCTGGTACTTTCCATACAAAAAATCCTTAAGACACGTGTTCAACAATATTTTACGATAATTTTTGAACGCGTTAATTAACGTAATTTTGAACACAATTTTTGAATGGTTCCAAAAATAAATATGTAATAAATCGAGTGAGTCCTTCCTACGTTTGGCTTAGAGCCGATCGTGAGGCCAGTATGGTTTTTTTTTATTATAGTTATGTAGGCAATGTTGTTTTAACAAAAATGGTGTCCAAGCCCTCACTGAAAATGAATATCTCTGGTAATTCTTATCCTAGAATAATAAAATATGTATAGCTTATTTTAAAAGGGAGGGTTGTCGCAATCAAAATTATCCATGAAATTTTTTTTCAAGAATAAATGTTTTGTTCCTTATCCTTTAATATCTCAAAACGTTTTTTTTTGATTTTTGAAACATACCTACTCAAAAATTAACTTGGGATTTCAATGGGATCAGGGTTAAAAAAGTCGGAAGAATATTATAGAAAGTTCGATTGTTCGAATTTCGTCAAAAAAAGAAGGAAAAAAAAAGAAAACCAAATGGAAAATGTTGCCCCGAAGACACTATTTAAAGTTTAAAATCACAATTGACTCAACAGAGTTCTCTGCTTTTTGACTTCCTTGTAAAATGATCTGACAGTTTGCGGATACATTCAAATATAATTGATCTAAACTATTCAAGCTGAACTGCATGCGCCGAACCCCTCCAGGAAAAAAATTCTCTGAAATCACGTAAGCTATCAAGCCGGAGAGTACGCCAGCTGTCAATCAAAGTGTCATTAAAGGCCCTCCTGACATCCTAATCGTGATTAGCCTGTAGTAATCCATATGAGCACTATCACTGCCTCCATCCCCATGCCTCGTGTGTCCATTTTTTTTGCGCTCCTAGATTCACGGATGGGTACATGAATGCTATGGATATGCCAGAAAAACATGAAGCAATGGCACGATAAGTGGCGCAAACAAATTTCCAAGGCAAATAGACTCTGACCGACGTGGTCGAGTGCAACTTAGCATGGAACACTGTACAGAACCAGACGTCGTCAATTTCTTGTTGGATGATGGTCCATGGTTGAGATGAAGCAGCTAGGACAACGATAGCACCTTGGACGAGAAGACCAGATTGGACTTAACTGTAACTTCTTCCGTACCATCAGTCAGCCCAATGCAGATGGCCGCAGCTTACCCTAGGCATCTTCCAGATGCATTTGCAATTCACAAAAACAGCTTCGGGCTAATTAAATCGTATCAAGGTTAAATGAGGAAAAAGAAAAGAAGCAAACTACCAGCAATACGAGTATATGCAGATTGAAGCAGCAATCAGCTAGAAGCTAGATCTCAGAAGTTCAGTTGAGAAAAGTCAGTAGTTGTAATGTTGCTAGAGTTTGGTGCATCCAATCGCGGCATTGCTAGCGGCTATCTTACCGGCTACAGCTGAAGATAGATTGTCTGCTAGGTATCCACTCTTTGACGGTCGTTTTAATGCTTGACATTAAGATAAGGAAATTACAGGCAGCTGAAGATATAGAAATGATTTCGAATCCTATTCGTTACGTTTTACATACGCACGGGCAAGGAAAGAAAAAGTGCCTTCTTGGCTGATGAACGCTGGTTACTTTTGTGGACGTAACTCGAGTGATATAACGGTGACGGTGCTATAAATGCACTGATTAAGTCTTATGCTTATGACTTCTTGGCATCTTATCATAATGAGAGTTTTTTTTTTCACCGGTGATAGAATATAAAACTTTATGTTGAAAATAATTATTATTGGCGCCATTTCCTTGCGGTTGTTGTTACAAGCAGGAAAAAGTGAAGACTTCAGGCTATGTGTGACAACTAGGGTGGTCTGAGTTAATTGAAAAGTTAATGATACTTTTACCTATTACTTAGCATTTTAATTACGAAAAGCAACAAGCCGGAACGTGGCAAGTGCGAGAGTTTTATTACCACAACTGAAGCAAAAAGGTGTCTGAAAGGCTCCATCTAACGAATATTTCATATAAAATGTATATCGTATTTAATTTCTATAAATCTGAAGTAATGACTTAGCCTGTATTACTTAGAGCGTACTAATCTCTCATCTCAGAGAGCGTGTGGTTTTATCCTGCGATATTAACGACAATTTCCAAAGCGAATTACTTTATTATTTTTCAAAAATAAAGTATTTTGATCGCCCACTACTAGTATTAATATTAGATTTTATGTTGTTGAAATAGTTTACTAAGTTTTCCTCAAAATTTGCAATGATATAGCTTTAATTATACGTTTCTAAGTTTTGACGTTTTAGGACTAGTAAATGCAAACAAAAAAATGTCCGTCTGTACGCCGTACGCAGTATGCCGTCAGCCATACGGAAAATAGTTTGAAGGCGCGTAGCTTTCAAACCCGTTGACGCAGGTTTGAAGGGTGGGGGGGGGGTTCCATAACACATACTAAGCTCCCACCATACTGAATGAGATGACCTAAAAACCAAAAAAGGTCCTCACTTCCCACTGACTCACTTCCCACTTAGGTTTAACCTCTACGACTGGTATCTTTTACAGGAGTGTGGGTATGAGGGGGGAGGAGATGGAAGCGTTTTAGACGAAAAATTTTGGTTTCTAGATCTCAGCAACCGCTGAAACTTGGAATTTCTATAGAGTTTCGATAGTGGACCCATTTGCAAATTTTTGGTTGGGGGCAGTGGCGTACGGGGGTGGGGTGAAAAACTTTAGATTACGATATATTACAAACCAATTGCACTAGAAAAATGAAATTCGGTTTGAGTGTAAAGCTTGACAAATAAAGATTGCTCAAAGTGAAATCTTTTAGTGGGGCAGGGGAGCATAGAACCCTAGCTGGGCGGGGGAGGATGTAAAGGAAAAGTTCCAATGCTTATATCTTAAAGGGTTAGGACAGTCTAGGATTTTCAAAATATCTTTTATTAGTTTTCTTGGTTTAAAGTGTCTTTATGGTCCTAAAAACATTATTCAATTGGTAGAATAGGGAAAAAAAATATTTTCCCTGTTCAATCCGCAACGGGGTCTGATAACCGTAATGGTTCCCCAAAAGACCGTTAGGAGGTGTTGAAGTCTGCTGAAGGCATAACAAAATTTTCAGTACGTAAAACTTTAAACGCGTTTTTCTTGAAATCGCATTTTTCAAATCGGGCGACTATGGTACTCGGAGACTATCGCGCGTATCCACTTGAACTTTTAACTGTAGCTTCACAGTAACATTATCTAGTAAACAATGTACGATTTTTTTTATGATTGCAAACTTTTTTTGTAAACAATTTACTGCTAATTTTTTTCGGTCAAAAATTTAAACTTTTTTTTACAAGTCCACCATTTTGTGAAAAATTTATGTAAAGCTAAAAACGTGCGTACTTTACTAGCAAGTCTTATTTAGATTAAGATCCCGTTTATTATTTTGTTTCAGAAAGCAACAGTTCCTAGAATCACCGTCGCCCGTAGAGGCATTCTTGAAAAAAGCGATCCCGAAGAGTGGCCCAGTAGCCGCCAATTTGTATCAAAATGTCAATATAAATACACTCAATACAAACACATATTTATATACATAAATACATGTTTAATAAAGCCTGGAAAAGAGAAATTCGATTCCTTTTTCCTTACTCCCAGAAAAAATTATCAAAGTTAGGCCTCTTTTGAGGGCTCTAGACTGGCTTAACCCCCTAAGGGGCTCCAGACTGGCCTAACCCCTTAAGAGTCTATAACGATATAAAGCTGTGTAGCATGTTAGAAAAACATTTTTTTTTTGTAGGGGTAGTACGGTACGGGGAGGGGTGTTTCTCCTAACTATTGAACAGCTTGTGCTAGAAAGTTGAAACTCGGTGTGTGCCTATATGTGAATCAACTAGATAAGTATTTTTGATAAAAAAAATTGAATATCCATTGGCTTTCAGAAGAGGGAGGGGCAAAAAAATTATTAGTAAAAATTGAATGCATATATTTTCACGATTTTCATCATATCTCCTAGGTCTTCAAAAAATTTGAAATAATTTTTATTCTACGAATTCTTCATATGAATACCTAGAAAGTGTTTTCAAGATTTTTTGTAATTCGACTGTATATGTAGTGGTTGTATACTTGTTAATGAATTCGTTCATATCTCACAGGTCAAATCCGATATCGAATATCTTTTCACTTCCACTGGCTTGCTTAATAATCACCTATTTCCAATTTTTTCCCTTTTTCAACCCCTAGACCGCATTCCGGAGTATGACCCAATCATGGTATTCATATATTACGCCCCATTCTAACCGCTTTCCGCACTTTTTGTTAGGTTTTCATTCACATAGTAACTTACACCGCATTTCAGAATTGAACGCGCTCCGAACTTCTGCCGGAAAAATATCAAAGTTGCACCCAAACTGCTGGCAGATTTTTCTTTTAATTTGAGTTACAAAAATTTTTTTTGTTATGGGGTGAGAGCTATGGGAAAGCGTTTCACACGAAAAATATCGGTTTTCATAAAGGATTATTAAAAACGAGCATTTCAATTTTATTTTTAAATAAAAACACACTTCTTAAAATTATCTGATGGAGCCTGGAAGTGGGGAGGACTTCCTAAAAAAGTACGTCTCAAAGTTTAAGAACTTTTTAATATATGATTGTATACTTTAAACTGGAGGTTGGCTCGATATATGTCTAACAGGGCAAACAAAATGTAGGAGGGGAAGATATAGCACGGAAGTGGTAAAGAGCCATTTTCGTCAATAGATCGATTTGGTTTTTTTTTTAACAAATGGCATCAGGAACTAGATTTCCATATCTATGATAATTCCAAGTTGCCGAGCTGACAGCTTGTAATCTAATAACCTCAACCTACCTGGCCTTCTCAAAGCAAAACATGAAAATTCCGTGTATTGCACAATAAACTCCGTAAAAGTCAAAGAAATGGAGCTCAAGAGGTCGATAGACAATCGTTCTTCATATAGGAACAACGTGGTACTACGACACATTAAACATGTTCCGAAAGACATTAAACAGTGGCGAAGCTACTGTCCAATTTGGCAATAGTTACCAGCAACATAACAAGGCGGGACACACAAGACCGAACTGTTAAAGCGTTAACTGGCGTTAACTGATCACAAATGCACTTTGCTCTTGAAACTGCCAAAACAATGCACAGCAAGAATACTTAATAACTGGTTTGGCGAATCGGATAGGTAACCACTAACTAACCATTTATGTTACCGGCAAAAATTTCCATTTGGTGGTTAATAGCTTCGAGCGCCGACAGAGTGAATCCTCAAACCAGATGGGCGACCATCGAACGTTCGTTCTGGATCAAGTTCAAGTATAAAGATCGCCTGCGGACCGCAAGTACCTATGCAAGCAACTCCCCACGCAATTAACTTAAAAATAATTTAAAATTCCAGTCGACATGATTTGATTGGTTTAATCACTAACCTGATCCAGCAAAGAACTGCTACTTCTGTGCTTTACCAGTAATCGCAGTAGCAGTTTAGGTAGTTAATTGGCGGTGATCGGAGAAACTAGCTCGAAGGTGTCTTCTAAGATGAATGGCGAAAAAAAATATCGTAAGTCCAGTGGCATGTTGATTTATGGATTTCAAGTAGAGGGTGCTTTAAGTTTTCTGTAGAGAACTGAAAATTGTAATTAATAAAGAATAATATACGAAAATGGAGTTGAAGGATAAAAGTGTGTCACCTTTTTGGATTAAAAATTAATAAGCAAGGAAAGGAGCTTGATTTTCTTCTGCTTTCATTGTCATCGAACTACACCAAATATGGTCGAAAAATCCGGCTTTGACCACTAGAAAGAAATACTAAGTCGTTGTTTTTTATATACACATTCGAATGTAGTTATTTTCGATTCAATTTCATTGCAAAGTTGTTCTATTACTATTGTCATGTGAACTCCACACATAATACGTATCTAAAGAGTTCTAGACCTCATAACGTTAAGTCAGAAACTTCGAATGAAAAAATTCTGACACACGGCTAAAGTCCTTAGAGGTTGTGTTCATTGCAAATTTCCATGTAATTTAACAACACTTAAGACTAAGAACTTGAAATTTCTTACATATAATACTTTGTTTTATGTTTATTTGTAAGTTACATAATGTAATAGTGTCCAACTCCTCTTTAAAAATTCATATCTCTGTTAGTTTTTATCATAAAATAATAAAATAAGACTTATTTTAAAGGGGAAGGTTGTCGCAAAATAATAAAAGCACCAACAAAATTTATCCTTAAAAAAATTTTTCCAAGGATAACGATTTTGTCTTTTATTCTTGAATATCTCAAAAAGTCGTTTTTTTTTCTTTTATTTTATTATATTTTGTATCTTATACTGTTTTTCAAAACATATCAAAAAATCAATTTGGGATCTCAATGGGGTCGGGGTAAAAAAAACGAAGAACATCAGTGATTCTCAATTTTCTTATAGAAAAAGGGTCATTCCATCAAGAATCGCCAAAAGTGTACGCTTATCATCGCCGATTCTTTTGAAAATTTATGTAGGTACTCGAAGAATTAGTGAAAAAAAATATAATATAAATTGTTTGTTTCTATCTCATTTTTTTTTTGTAGCTATAGCATGTTAAAGATTTCGCATGGAAGGTGACCAAGTTTTTCTCCTATTCGTTTCACATTGCAAACTTACTTTATCATTTCGTCGCTGACAAATTACAATCTGACAAATTACAATCGGACAAAACTGAATTCGTTTTACAAACTCCTCACAACTTTGCCAATTTCTACGTACTCCACTGTCCAATTAATACTATTAAAATTTCCAGATGATTGTAAGTTTGCACACCGTATTAAGATTTGCTTGAGAAAAAGAGCATGCCATGGTTTCTTAGTATGTACTAACAACAAAATATGTTACAGCTAATTTGCACCGAACGATTTCAAACTCGATTTTGCGATTTTGATATTTTGACAAATCTCTATCGAATTTCCTGCACATTTGTATGATTTTCAAACCTTTTCAAATGACTAGATTTCGTGGAAATTGGAGAAACTAGAGCTGGGTCCAAATCTACTGAAACCTGCCTGGATAGTCCCGAAATTTATATCACACCACTTACTGTTCACCACATTATCCACTGTCAAATATTTTGAATAATTTTTTTCTTCATAGATTGATAGATATAATCAAATTCAAGCCCTTATAATACAATGCGTCTATACTGACAATATATCTGGTAATGAAAATGGCAATATAGCCATTGAGTTAAATGTCCAATCGCTGTGAGTGGGAATTTCATTGCCAGGCAATTTTCATTTGAGCAAGTGAATTCAAAGAATCATAGCATCGACAACTATTGATTAATTCTATAGTTTTTTCAGTAGTCCAATTATTTTTACTCATTTGGAGATCAAACCAAAAAACCTAAGTTCACCAGGTGACAAGCGTTAGACTTCTGTCAAACCATTCGTTTTCTGGCAATATTATCCTCAAAATTGCCATGGCAATGCTGAGAGCATTATTGCCATACGCGTTTGATGCGTGTACACTGTCAATTTGTGTATGGCAATAATGCCATTGCCATTGCGAGAGAAATTGTCAGTGTAGACGCAGAGTAAGGGTGGTAAACGGAAAATTAGTTATTATGTTGAATACAATGTTGTGGATTGAAGCGTTTGAAAAAAAATCTGGCAACAGTATGGCGAAATTTTACTATGTTTAAGGCAAAGTTCGGGAAGCGGGTAAATTGGTGTCGAGTGAAGGTCGGCGTCCACTAGGGCGGTCGGGCCGCATCGCAAAAATCCGCCTGCCATACATTGTTATGGAAGTGCGTCCACTAAAGGAGGACCGGGCCGGGCCGCAACAGAGCGAAGTACATAGAAAAAACTGGCTCGTCGCACCGTTGCGATGCGGCCCGCCTCAAGTGGACGCCTAGCTTAAGAATGCTTACGCGACTACCACTTTCTTCCGGAACGCAGTCAAAGCGATAATATAACATCAATTATTTCGAGATTAGGAGGTTTTTCTTGGAAAGTTATTTTCTCCTTAGAATAGAAATAAAAATATCTTAAATACAGTTTTTAAAAACAAATTTCAAATATCTTTTGGAGTACAGAAGGGGGTGAAAAAAATGATCAGTTAATGCAGGCATATATTTTCACGAATTTCGTTATATCTCTTATATCTTCTAAAATTCTTCACATAAATAGTTAAAAAGTATTTTCAGGATTTTTTAAAATTCGGGGTGTATTATATATATTTTCACGAATTTTCCAATAACTTTTCACTATGTAGACCGGGCTACTTTTTCGTTTTCTATTCTTTTCCGTTTCAACACATAAGAGGGTCTAAAAGCGCTGATAGAGTTTTCTCGAATTCCGTCATATCTCTCAGGATTCATAACACATCGAATTGGTTTCTAATTCCTCGTAGTTTCTTTTTATTTATCTAAAACCTCTTTCATGACATTGGGATATTCAACCAACAAGTTGGTGTAAGGCGATTGGATACTTTTCACAGTTTTCGATATATTCTTTAGGCTTGATGAGATATCAAATTGGTTCTTACTTCCATAATCGATTACAAGACCATTTCACGATTTTTGATATTCAACCTCTAAGGGATGTAAAGGAGTAGCATATATTTTGACAATTTTTCCTATCCTTTAGCTCTGACGAGTTATATCCAATTGGTTATTCATTCTACTTCCATTTCATGTGATGGTCTAAAGCAGGGAATATACTATACAACGGTTGTACCAACTGTTGGCCCAATTTGGCGTTGTACGCGACGATTGTATCGTGTATGCTCTTATAAGCAACGGTTGGGCCAATATCGCACGGTTGTATGCTTTCAACCGAAAATCGGCGGTTGCATTCGACAAGTCGTATGTATATTGTATAGTGTAGTATCATGAATACAACTGTTGTAGCGATTTCATTCGTAATTTTTTGGTGCTTCTGTTGTATATAAAACTCTACTGGGAATAACTATGAAATCTTGTTGGAAGAAAATTGTAAGCAGATCGCATCGTGTGTGTTGTGCATACAACCGTTGGACAGATATCGCAACAACACACGTCGGTACAACCGTTGTATCGTGTATTCCCTGCTTAAAACCAATTTCACGATTTTTCGAAATTCTACTACTCAGAGAGTGTTTAGGCGTTCCGCGTTACCTAGGTTTTCACAAATTTTTCAAAATTAGTATTTTCTGAGATATCAAGTTGCTTATATGTAAAAATAATATGGTTTTCATGAGTATAGACAGCGGTAGTCCCTTTTCAAGACCTACTCAGCACCTTTTAGTAAATTTAAAAGAGGATTCAGAAAACCAATGTTCACTCAGACCTCGAAATCCGACATAGTGGGTTTTCCCAAATAACTTGGGAGAACTCCCAACGTAGTAGGACACCAACAATTATTCCATTTTTTGAAAAATACTTGCTAGTTTTCGACATGGGACAGCCGAGTATTTAGGGCATTAATTAGCCTTAATAGGGATGAGAATGATGACTGCAGTGAATGTTAAATTGAAATTTCAAAGTTACTATTGCTAAAGAGTGTTGTAATAAAATTATGCCTAAATTTGTAATACTTGTATAAATAGCCAGCTTTTGTATTTGTTTAAATACAATTTAATAATTTTTGTATTTTATCCACAGAATCTTTGAAATTTCAAAAATGTTTAATACTTAGGAATGTATTTTGTTGTGTGTTATTATTATATTATTGTCCAAAAACTTATTGTTATATCTTTGAAACAATCCTGGATTTCGATGGAAAATTGATTGAACTGCAGTAGATACATATTTAACTAATTTCAGTACTTTTTTATTCGCACTACGACCATTTGGAGATCGTAGAAAACAGGTGCGTGAATACCTTCAGATGCAAAGTATGCAACTATGTATATCGCGTTTCGCGAATGTTAAGTAGACGACTTGTAGCATAAGTAAAGCGAGCAAATTGCCTGTACTGTAGAACGGAGCCGACTAATGGGAGGCGTCAAGTTTTCTTTATTTCACAATTCACATGGTGGTCACTTAGAGTGGAGGGTACTTAGTCAATGTGCAGAATGTGATTGGCTCAACATCAAGTCCAATAGGAGTTTGCTCCGTGCAATAAGCGGCTCAAAACTTAAATTAATGTCACTCTGTCTGCGAGCTGGGAGGAGAGCTTAGCATGCGAATGTAATATCTGAACATATGTGAAATGTGATGCATGACAACTTTTGCGGAGTGGGTTCTCGTAAGCGTAACGAGCCCCGCCAATGGACGTCATGATTTGTCAAACGTAAACGAAAAATGTAAATTGGAATTTTAAACGGATTGGAATCGATTAGTTACGCATTTTTCATCGCTCGCGTCACAGGGCGGTGTACTTTGAGTAGTTACTCTAGTTAGACTGCAGCTGAGTTAGCTTCAAATCGTAGTTAACAATTTAAAGGTGTGAGGTAATTTGTAAATCAAGTTGAGTTGATTGGCTACGTTGGAAATATTTCGAATTAGTGAATGTGACACCCGAAGTATTTTTAAATTACATATTCAATTTTTTCATTCATTCACTTTCCCTATTGATGTAAGCTTGATTTTCAAAAGAGACAATTTAACAGCCTTTGAAGAAACGATACTGTTGAGTTCATTGGCTTCCAGAGAAAAGAAAGTCATAGGCTTATTAGTTGCATACGGAGTCTCAATGATGACATTGAAAAATATGACGAAAAATTCCGTAAATTTTTTTCTGAAATAATTATGCAAACCAAAATTTGACGTGTACACCATCGGACAGAATTTACCATGGAAAATAGTCAAATATTTGACAAACTTTAAGCTTGACATATACCCTGACTAAGCTGTGGCTAGAAAAACTTGAGAAAAAACATTTAGAGATGGTGTTATAATGCCGCGTTTCCATTATCGCATTCATGTGCATTGGACGCGAATGTATAAGCGACAATGAAAAGACTACATTCGTATTCAATGCGAATACATGTGATGTGCGTTCAAACGACGCAACACGCAAATCAATAGATTCGACTAGAGTTGCGATTTAACGCGAATGTGGAGTTTTCTCATACGCTTACGCGCTATTTCGCACAGGTTCCCGCGATAGTAGAAACGCGTCATTAATCTATTAGTTTATATTTCTGAATGAGAGTATGAGATATATCATAACTAATATACTAAATTAATGTTATATCAACAATTCTGCACCTTTCCTTGTATCACAAGATAGATAAATTTTATATACATATTTAGCCCAATCCGTTTATTCACAAAGGAAAAGACTGCGTCGTAACTGAATTATTTTCTTTCAATAAACAATATACAAAATACGGATTATGAAAAATTTTTATTTCATTCATTTTACTGAAGTTTTCCAAAGGGTATAACAACGCTATCTACCTACCTATGGTTTGGCAGATACTTCTAATGCCGCATTTCCACACAAGCCACACGCGCATTGACCGATGCGCGTGTGGACAGGGCACATTCGCGTTAGCTCGCTCATGAAATTGAGATGCGCGTACATTTGTCTCTCTGGCACTGTTTGGACACGTTTCAAAGGATTAGCTTACAGCACAAATATGCCATTTCCACACTCGCCTTCACTCGCATTGCATGAAGACACTACCCCAGTGGGAAAAAAAGTCCTCTGAAGTACGTATTTCGTCAACATTCCTATTCAATAGATGGAAGAATTACCATACTTTTCATACTAATTTTTTTCTGTAAAGTTGAAGGAATGATTCTCTTTACATTTTTCAGAATGCGTTTCGTAGAAGATGTAGTATGTTTGTAGTCGCATATGAACTAATTTCCCGATTTGTTAGAATTCAACCCCCGAGTGAAAGAATTCATGTTGCTTACATTTTCACTAATTTTGCGATATCTCGTAAGGTCTGATGAGGTAGTAAATTTTCTTCCATGTATACAGTTTATTTATTTCAGTAATTGTATGAAGGAATTCTGATGAATATTGCAAGCATTTTCTGGTGGCAAAATTATATCACTTAAGTCTAATGAGTTGAACGAATTGTGTGTGGTACTTTAAATGGCTTTCTGTTTAATTGCCTAAAAATCAGTTTCAACATTTTTTGCTATTCAACCCCTAATGGCTTTTGTCGATAATTTCCTTCCTTTGTTATATTAATATTGAAAAACTAAAGAAAAAAGTAAAAGTCTGATAACTTTACTATTTTTTGGATGAAGTGCGGAGCGTGCTTTACGCTGAGATTTAACTTCCTACTTTGTTACGACTTAATAGTCGTCACTAGGTAAAGGGTAGAAGGTGCACGAAACTCTAACTCCTCAACTACCACGTAGTAGATTTACCATTTTATATATAATTATTATTATAATTATCAGGCTGAACATTGAATATAGTCTTGAATTTACTATTGAATTTTATTGTAACAGAATTTAAATGATAATGAAAAAAATTAAATTGGAGCATAATAAATTTAAACTTAAAATAATAAATAATGTAAGATGGCATTAGGTTTGAAAAGTCCGATTACCTGGTAGCACTAAGCGACGCGGCATGAAGACGGCAAGGTGTGTTTTTTTACATCAATTTTCCAACTGGATCAAGATCAAGATCATTCGTCTTACAGTGGAAACAACAACAAGGAGATGATCCAAAATCAAAATGGGATCAAATGTTGGATCATATTTCCCCTCTAAAGCTTATTTAAATTGTTCCTACATCAGTATTTTCAGAGATGGCACCCTGCAACTCAGCACCATTTGTAGCAGATACTTGTACCCTGCAGGAAGAAAAGGCTCGTTCGATGGGGAGCAAGGTACAGGGGTAGTTGTTCATATCTCGTAGCCAAAAACTATACATGGGTGTTATAGGACCTTTGTACAGTTCCTTTCGTCGTATAGTATACGAAAAAACTTTTCCTGCTGACAATTTATCTGAGGCATTACCATCAGAAATTTTAGCCCTGCTAAATTAGCTTTTGGGATGATCCACATCGTTTTTTTCAATAGTGATCTGATCCAATGGAAAAAAACACACTAAGTATGTGAGAATGCGAGGGTGTGTGGCAGACGAGACAGAAGTCGAGGTGGCGTTGAAGAGAGGACAATTTTCGGTTCAAAGGGACCGCTAAATTTACGAAAAACAGAACCAGGCATGGAAAATTCGCACGGTTTTTACGACGGACTTCGCGCAAACCATCGGTGTTAAGCAGACTAAACGCTTAAAGCGGAATTCGTGGAGAAGTACCAATCGCAGACGAGAACGCTTGGGACTACATTCGAGGGGCCCCTAGCTAAGTTAGGTTAACTTTATTTTTTTTTTGTTTTACCTCTGTATATTCTTAAGTTAAGTACCTATGCTATTTTGATAAAGAGATTAAATTGTTTCTTTTGCTGAGTTTAAAGTTCTTGTTTGTGCAGCCTGATAATTTCGGTGAAGAATTTGTTCAGGGTTTCGTTTCTTGACCCGGGAAGAATAGAACGGTGCGCGACAAAAAAGAGTTACTTGGCGCCCACGACCCATCTATGGGCTTAGTCGGACTCGCCACCGTTCGCCTCCATCGCGGAAGGATTTAGGAGGAAGAAAAATCGTAATAACTTAACCAAAAAGGTACATCTAACCAATTAAAATCAACATCATCATAATGAAAAAATCATTTTCTTTTTTTGAGCCAATGCAGGTATACATTAATATTATGCAAAAATAATAATCAATCACGCAACAGCCCAAATAGGGCCTATACCTTGAAGTAATGCTAGAGATACTTTATTACGAGTCCAACGAAACACTAGGAGGTGAAGTGGTGAGCAACAAGCTCGTCCGTGATTATTACCCCGATTTTAACTCAGGTACTCATTTACAGCTGTGTGAACTGGTAGTCCGGCACCCCATTCCCATTCTCGCAAATTACTTGTCGCCAAGAAGATTCCAACCTAGTACCAGGTGCACTGAAGGCAAGTGCTCTAGCCACTAAGCCACCCAATATTATGCAAAGCCTTTCATAATTTTTCGGTCGGCTTTGAACACTCACACAATTATGTAAAAATTCAATGTTACAATGAAGGAGACCATAATATTGATGAAATAAACATTTTTAATAAAGTACTGATTCCTACTATTACTGTTTCATTCTCAGTATAATATGTTGAAAGAATTGGTAAATTAGGTATATGTACTGATGAAAAGAGTAGTTTTTGTTGTTCCTCATATTAAAGTATAAATTCATTATTGCAATTAATCCTATCACTGTGATCAATACTGCATTCATAATATTTATGCACATTGCTATGGAAGCAACTTGATATAATTCCAGCTTCTTATGCCATATGAAAACGAATAAAGGTTCCCAGACATTTGTGCGAAATTTTTGGTCGTTTTCCTGAAAACTTATCGGTATTTTAGTAGAGCGTCCAACTAAGTATTTAATTCAACGATCGTACTCATATTGCAACGTCTGCATTAACTTCCTTTTAATGTGAATAATTTCCCATGTTAATTGACTTCAAGTATTCTGTGCAAATCGGTTCGTAATTGGGCAAAACTTATTAAAAAGCTCGGACATAATCCTGTTAAGATAAATTGTTCGAAAATTGCGCATAAAATTACACCTGACTCCCTGCAGAATATCGCATACCTATATGTAAAATTATCTCGTTTATGCAAACTTGGAAGTGAAAATTTCAGTTACACGATTTCATTAAGGGGGAAGAAGCCTCGTAGCATCACTCCAAGGCGCTTCATGGCCATCAATCGCGAGCAAATGTATGAACCAACAATTATCTCTAACCTCGAGCCTCATTTATCACAGTGTAGCCAACAATATAATGGACAGTGCGTTCGTTGTACAGCGCCGTATCCGTTCACTCCTAACTCGACAAACAAAAAGGCTCAGCCCATAAATAGAATTATAATTGCGAGCAATTAATCATCGTTACGGTATGAATGGTGTGTGCATGGAGTGTCCATGTCTATGGAGAAACTCCCAAGATCTCGAGATGATCTTCCAAAGACAAAGTCAACGTTACACGATTTCTCTTCTACTCTAACAAAACGTAAAACTTTTGTCTTAGATTTATGCGCACTTGGCCCGATTACTTGACCATATTTGCATTTAATTGATTTAAGTGTACCCGGGCAATGTGCTGCGATATATGCTGGCCGAACAACGACCGATCCCGACCAAGACATTACAATCATTGGCCAAAGACGTCATTTAACAATTCCGCGATCAGTTGATCTGTTGCGGACATTTTTCATTGGCCGATTGGCCGAAGCAGATCGCTCCAAAATGGCAACAATAGGAGCGCGTTCTTTACGATCTCGAATTCCTTTTCGAGATGATTTCATTCATCCGCGGATGGTAATTCGATAGATAAGAAACTCCTTAAGACGTTGTTGAACGTCAACATCCCGATGACATAATTGCACAGAAGTTGAGCTCGTTTTTGGCCTGCCTACATTACTCAAGTTGACATCTGACATTGCAAATGCTGTTCGTTAGTTGGATACTGTGACATGGCTACATGGTATCCAATCACTGCAAGTTGGATAGTGGCAGTAATGAAGCCCTGCACAGGCGGAAGCTCTGCACTGCAAGGAGTTTCACGAAAGTCTAGAATAAAAGTAACGACAAGCGTATGCACATCTAAATGAAAGATGGTTTCATTTAAATTCAATTAAGTTGAATAAATTTCCAGGCCTAGAATTTTAGGGATTCCGTCTTAAGAAATAAGCCAGACCACTAGGTTTCATATTGATACCATTACTTCTTTGAGGAAAACTTAGCATATTTTTTTCCAAGTGTGATTCCAAAGAATCTTCTTCATATGCTACAACTCCGCTGCTACAGAAGCGCTCTCACGCTAAGGACCCCATAAACGGACACGCATGCGAGTCATTCTTCCATTTAAGTGTATAGGTCTAAAACATTAAGGGCGGGGTAAGGTTTTTAAACATTTTTTTTTGCTATTTTTTTTATTTTTTTAAATGAATGTATAACATTGCAAGAATGTTGTGTTAAAATTTCAAGGCGATCGGAGCAAAATTAACGGAGTTATGAGCAGTTCAGAGGTGTAGGCACTCGTATGTGATGCCTAGTGTACAAAACTTTAAAGCGTTTTTCTGAAACTTGTCTTTTTTGAAGTCGGTGTACGTTGTAACTCAAAACGTATTGCACCAATTCTTCTGAATTTTTTTTTACTATTTCTAAACATCAATCATCAGGTAGTGAAGTCGAGTTTTTTTTAAATTTACAATTATATTTTATTTTAAAATAAAAAACCTAACAATTTTTTTAGCAAAAATCGCGTTTTTGACTTTTAAGTGCTACCAAAAATGTAAAAATCGGTTAAAAAAAAAACTCGACGTCATTACCTGGAGAAACATTTCACCTAATAAACGCAATTAGATTTTTTTGTTTCGCGTGATCTAGTCACGAGTTGTAGCGTACACCGAAAAACAACTTTTTTTCGATAAGCCTGCGGAGATTTGCTGCTAACGCGTTATTTATAAATATTTTGAAATGAAAATTTTTGAAAATGTAGTTCAGATGTTGTATTAAAATATAAAAATGAAATGAAACAATCCAGCATTGCCGGTATCGTCTAAACAAATTCTTGAAAATATGCCTTATTTTCACCGAATTAACCTTACCCCGCCCTTGTGTAGAAAGATGTAAATCAATAAATTTTGTTGGCGGTGCTAAAACGTATCGCGACATGCATGAATGACACGAATCCATTCCCGTCTATTGGCCTCTAAACTTTCGACCCGGTTTCGATGAGGACGATTTAATTTTTCAACATCACCGCACTTTGATCAAATCTGCAATAAAGGCTTATATAAATATCTGCCAACAGTCTGGGTGTAACTTTATTCTATACATAGTATCATAATCCTACATAAGTTTCAAGTTGCAGTCTCGTAGCATAAGTGGTTCCAAAGATCTTGAAAACAATATTTTACATCAAAAAGGATCTCTCTCTTCCTCCCCCCCCCCGCACCCCGACCATAACCATTCTAAATACAAAATTCCAGAATAGCAAAATATGATTGATGATTCCAAACACTTTGTTATCCTATGGAAGTGTAAGAAATTATTTTCTGCGGCTGACTTAGCTTAAATCATTTAGATATAAATGGAGACGACTAGATGCCGTTTTTGTATGAAGCACTTTGAAGTATTTTGAAGTAAAATTGAACGTTCAAAACTGTCTTTGTTCGGAAAATATTGTTGAACACGAGTCTTAAGGATTTTTGGTATGGAAGGTACCAGAATTATTTCGCTGACTAGTTTACTACTCGATCTTTGTTTAAAGTCAAAACTAATTTGTTAAAAATTCCAAATTCGTAGCTAAAGTATTACTTGAGTTATAGTGAGTTCCGTAAATTGAGTGTACATTTTCAAATGATATTTGTACTTCAGTTACACGAAGGACTAATAGGATTTTTTTCATAATCATGCATTTAGCTCCAACTATTGAAGAACGAATATATACAAAATTTCAAAGTTGTAGCTTTAGGTGCTCCGAAGTTATTAATCAATATTCTTGTACACGTGATTTAAGGACATTTTGTATGGCAGCTACGCGAACGAACTTAGCTTTAAGATTCAACTCAAAATTTGAAAATTGTAGGTCAAGACGTTCTTAAGTTATCATGCTAACGGACAGACTGACGGACATCAGGCAGAGTTTTTGGCCACAAATAATCAAAAAATAATATATCCGAGACTCGCTTCTATGCGTTACAAACTTTTGGGTTGGATTAAACTTATAATAAAAGAACTAATGCTATACGCGAAATATTAATATTGAAGCTGTAAAGACCATAAAGTAGTCTAAACACTGTTGAAATTAAACTAGATTATAAGCTAAACACATTTACATAATTTGGAAATAAAAAGCAAATCAAATCAAATCAAACTTATAATACTCTATTTGAGTTCATCTAGATTCCAGAGTATAAAAAATCTGCCGACGGTCTGGGCGCAACTTTATTATTTTCCCGGCAGAAGATCGGAATGTGTTCAACTCTATGATGCTGTGCATGCTACTATGTGACTGAAAACCTAACAAAAAGTTCGGGAAGCGGTTAGAATAACATATGCATTACATAATTGGGTCATATTCCTTTATATAATTGGGCCATTTGCGGTCTAGGGGTTGCAGAAGGAAAACACTTACAAACAGGTGATTATGAAACAAGCCCGTGGAAGTGAAAATCTGATCAAACCTGGATGCATTCTATTTTCACTGATAATTTCCCCCCCCCGCCCCTTCCAAACGCCAATGGATATTTGAATCTTTTTTTTATCAAAATTACTTTTCTAGTTGATTTACATATACGTACCGAGTTTCAACTTTCTAGCATAAGCCGTTCCATAGTTAGGCAAAACACCCCCCACCACCGTACCATACTACCCCTAAAAAAGTTATATTTTTTCAACATGCCACTACTATAGCTCTATCTAAATACCAACTTTCAGCTTTTTATCATTATTGGTTCTTAAGATATAAGCAACGGAACCTTTTCCTTTTCACACTCCCCCACCCTCACCCTCTACACATCACAATTTTTTTTTTCTTTGCTAGAGTTCTATTGGGCCTACGTCTGGTAAAAAATTTGAGCATCTATCTTATACTGTTCTTGGGATATAGAACTTGATTTTTTTGAAAATTATTTCTGCCCACAATTCCATGTTCCGCCACCCCCTTAAAGAAATTTACTGTGAGCAATCTTTATTTGTCCACCTTTCTACTCAAACCGAATTTAATTTTTTTAGAGCAATTGGTTCCTGAGATGTCGTAGTCTACATTTTTTCACCCCCCCCCCCCAATTTTTCCACCCCTACCCCACCAAAAAAAAATTTTCCAAACTTTTCTGCATATATTTGTTAAGTTTGCATTTCGTGCCATCAACGGTTTAGGAGATATGGATTTTAGAATGTGTCATTTATTTTCTTCCACTCCCACATCCCTTCACCCATATCAACAATTTTTTTTGTAAATAGGTCCACTATAGAAGTTTTATAGAAATTTCAAGTTTCAGCCTCCTAGCGTAAGCGGTTGCTGAGATCTAGAAACCAACATTTTTCGTCTAAAACGCTCCCCTATCCTCCCCCTCATACCCACACCCCTTTAAAAAATACCAGTCGTAGAGGTTCACCCAATCTACCCACCATTTTGCATGATAATTGATAATACCTCAACTGTTTGGGAGCTACGTGCCTTCAAACTAGGTATTTTGCGTACGGCGGACGGCATACAGACGGACATTTTTTTTTTTGGTTTTTTGGGGTCTACTAGTCCTAAAACGTGAAAACACAAAATTTCAGGGTAGCAAATTTTTTTGAAATTTCAGGTCGATCACAATACTTTATTATTAAAATAATAAAGTAAAATAAATTAGAATCAAAAAGTACCTACAAACATTTTCAAAAGTATCGGAGATGAAATGACCATATAACATACGCAATATGTTGCTTTATAATATTTTTATCACGGTTCTGTTTAAATATGCTATGTAAATGCTAATTACAGTCCACATTGCAGTGGAGTAAAAAAATCGGAGAACGGTTCAAGTATGTATTATATGTATTTAGAAAATTCGGCATCGCTCTTGGGGGTGGGCGGTCGGCTCCTACGCCTCCCCCCCTGTATCCGAAAATGTGCCAGGGTTGCATGTAACATTATGTGTTCTGTCTTAAAACCACCGGTGGCAATCGAAGTAACCCGAAGTTAGTCTAGTCTTTGTGTGACCTGATTCCATCCAGTTTCCAACTTCCTTTTTTCCAGTTCATAAATCTATCATAAATCGACACCTCAATGTCGCAACAATGCTATTTAAATAACATCGATTAAAGTTATTTTTTTATCGATGATTGATGCATCTCGCCTATGATGTAAAATCAAATGAAGCAGTTTAAAGTGCACCGTGTCGATTAAAGTAAAATTCATAAAATTACATGTTTTGACCTACAGATGACTGTGATCAAATCGAGTAGTTAGAACGATACGCGGATAGAGATGTTGTTTTCCACAGGTAAATCATTCTGGGTGCCTTGGATTCCCATTGCAATTAGAATCAATGGGTCCAGTATGTAAAACTATCCCGCGCCACGGTTCTGACCTTTTCGCTTCGGAGCTTTGCAGATGCTGTAAATGACACTCGCAAAGCGAGACACTTAGCGCCATAGATCACATAAAGCTGAGAAAATGCCGGGCTTGATGCGATTTCCCGGCTCAATTCGCTTGGTTGACCTTTGCATGATCAGCTTGGATCACATCGTCTCACGAAGCGATCACTCGTTATTTGTACTTTGATTGATTGCTTACAGTGATTTCAAGCGTTTTGTTTTATGCTCCAGGCTCAGGTTATGACTTATGCCAGCGTTGTTGATTTAGTTGGCCATGCAAACATACCGGGACACTGATCCCATGCTAAGAGATCTATGGACTGAAGCTTGGTATTTTCTTCGACAGCAGTTTCTTCTCGGCCAATCTTCGTCTAATAACGAGGCTTTGTGCAGCGTACAGTACAGTACAACTATTACCTGAAGCTTCTGGATGACGTGATGTTGTGATTTATTGGAGGCGTTTCGGACATTTTTTTGGGGGGCTTCCAAACTGATTAATCGATTGTTTGAGTAATGATCGCGGCATTTATGTCAAGAGATCAATTAATAAGCTTTTCCTTGATCGAATTTTGCACTTTAATTGATTTCACACTCTGAATTCGGTGATTTTGATGAATAGAAAGGTCACCGGATAAGATCACGATACTCAGCTAGGGGTATCCCTGACGCTCATTAAGCGTCGCTATCCGATCGAATTTGATTACAGCGATCAATATATTCGTGTGAAAATATGTGCATCGGGTTAGTTTACGCTCATAATGCAAAGGAAAACGGGCATTGGCATTCAAGAACGGTCCATATCCAAGCAATCGCGGCTTATTTCTGTATGGTAGACACATCTACCTCTCCTTAGATCCCCAAGAAGCACTGTCTGATGAACGTTTAAATTAAATCGGAGGCAAGATGAATGCCTCGAAATGGACTCTAAAGTAGTTCCTTTGAGGTTATCCGCGGAGCCGACCGGTGCCTGTACATTGTACACAAATATCGATGCTGCGGCTTCAAATGCACAATTTTTGATTTTTTGATTTCTATCGAACATTTCACTGTATTTTCTTCTATAAATTGTCGGCTTCGGACAGCAACATAAAGTCCCAGCCACATTGCCTCCGGTTGATCTATCAATAAATAAAAATGCTGCACCAAGCCTAGATCTGTACTGGGCGATAAGAATCCAATGCAAGGCCGTATTTCATTTACGCGTTATATCTGTCGGTCGTACTATTTCCTTGGGTTTTTAAGCGAAAAATGTCCGTATCGCCCATTGACGATCGCTTCGATCAGATATAAAATGTATATATCGTGGTTATTTAAGTATAATTTCGTAGATGAAATGGTGTTGGACGAAGACAGTAGTTGCCGTTAAGAAATTTTGTTTTATCGATATGTTGTCAGTTTTATTTCAGAGGATTTCCTGGCCAATTTCATAGAACACCACTGTAATTAGCAGTCTGATCAAAATCAGTTCGATATGAACGAGTAGGTGTTCGCGATGGTTTAATTAATCGAAACGGATTTTGATGGTTCACCATCAAAGTACCATCGATTCCCTAAAACGCTTACCCAACTTCCCCCTTCACACCCGTACGTAGTCTTCAAAATATGGTCACTTCAAGGGGCTTACCCAGCCTATACGTAAAAAAAATTTCAATTTAATAGATCAAAGGGTTTGGCAACTAGGAGCCTTCAAACGATTTTGCGTACAGCGGTCGACGGTGTACGGCAGACAGAAGGACTGAAAATTTTTTTTCCTTTTTTCATGCCATGTGTTAATAGTGGAGAAACGTGAAAAAAAATTTTACGGTAGTAAATTTTTTTATTATAAAAAAGAGAATTGGTTCAACATGAGTTACAGTTAAGTTAAAAAAAAACATGAAAAAGTTTTAACTTTCAAAGCATATATTAAGTCAATTACATTTTAATATTTCTGAAATTTCTTTATTCAGTAGCATTAAATTTATTAACATAATAAAAGTGTGCAAAGTTTTATTAAATACGGTTGAGTGATTCCCGAGAAAAAGGTACATCAATTTGTATGAAAAATCGTTTAGTGAGTAACCCCTTAATAAACATTATCAATGAAATTCTTAGAAATGATCTCTAATAACATTCTTGAAAATTTTATAATTAACGATTTCAATAACTGAAGATGACAATAAGCAGAAAAACGAAAATTCGTATCGGAAAATTTGCTCGGTCGTGTGTAATGTGTATAGCGCTTTATGCAGGAAAGACGAAATCTTAACTCGGCAATATAAATTATTTTGTTGGGCAGTTTAGCTTTCTCGGAAGCGGAGGGATACCAATTGTTCTGAAAATATCGTCCTGTATCTCAAGAACTGTTGGAGATAGGACCGTTAGTTTCTATACAAATCAAAGAAAAATGTCGCTATATTCTCTACAGTTGTCTACTGATTTAATAAGCGTTACCACTGATGTTCAGTAAATTTTTAACATTTATTTTTTCAAATAAAAATGTTGGTTAATTCGTGATATGATCAATTCAGGTTACTTGGAAATAAATGGTTGGCAAGATACGACCTGAACAATTTGAAATCAAAGGTGAAATTAAAATAATATATATAGTATGAACCGTCCTTGGTACGAGAAGATACATTCACCCATGACCGTACTATGATACTCCAATCAAAAATTACACTAGGCAACAAATGTCAACTTTTTGATAGGTTCCACCATGTTTTTATATGGATTTCGGGGTGTTGACCACGAAGTTATTGTTCAAATTTAGTTCAAAGTTAGTTCAGGTTTTCGAAATAATTCACATTTATTGTTCAAAATTCAAAATTAAAGTAAATACATGATTAAACGCATGATTAAACGTGTACTATTAAACGGTTACGTGTACTATAGCGCAGGATCACCTCTAATATGCATCCAAGAATCAACCGCATTTACTTTTCACATCTTTATTAAATATTAAGTTCTTCAGTATCCATTTTTCTGTCCTGGTTCTAGAAACCGTCGAATGGGCCACTCCTTTTTTGCAGTGCTCTATTTTGGCAAGACTGTCAAATTCACATGGACAGCTGTAAAATGTTCTGTAACCAAAATACAAACCAAGTACGAGGGCCACCATTTTTAAATCTCCACAATTTGTCCTGCAGATCTTATGCATAATAGGAAGAGCTTTAAGTGTTCATACGATTCCTTCAAATGGACTGTATGTATATATGACCAATCGGCATCGAAGGTAAGGTGTTAGCAATGTGCAAAAGAGGTGCATTCAAACTCAATGTAGAGTCTTTTATGAACAATCGCCATTCATCTGGTTGGTAGTTTGGCAGCATCATCTGCCAAAATCTTCCGCTGCTACAAGCTCGATTCGAGATGTTCAAATTTACGCTTCAGTAGTTCTAGGTCTCTGCCCAGACCGTCAATTCATTCTTATAATATGTTGTTGACATTGTGAACCACTAGATGGAAAGTCAGGTTATGTTGATGTCGAAGGTATAGGCTCTTAATTGTCTTTGTTCTTCTTAGTCCTTTTATCTGTGATAAACGTTTTCGGGTGCTCTGGAATCGAAAGTTCAACACTGAGTGGAATAAGACGCGTAGCCTTTTCTTGGTCCTACGGTGATCATCAAATAGGAATAGCAACCGACGATCTGATTCGATTAGCCATCTTGATTGATCCGAAGTTAATCGTGTTTAACATTTATTTAACTATTAAAGCGCAACAAAAAACTGAATATACTTTTTGAGCCGTCTATCTTTACTGGCTCTTAAAAATCACAATAATTTCCTCTATTTTCCTACCAGCCTCTCATTAACTCCACCCACGTTAAAAAAAATTGTTTTCGATCGATTGTGCTCACCTTTTTTTTAAATTGTATTTTCACATTCAAAGATCCTATCTTCAACAGTTCATGAAATATTGGGATCGATTTTCTTCAGAGACTGTTAAGCTCCACTTCTGTATTCCACCACCCTTTTCAAATAGTTTATATTCCGAATACTTCTCCTATTCACCAACATCCCAAATTAAATTTCTTTGTTAAGCCGGAAATACATGTGCATATATCTGCATGCAGCGCGGCAAAACTGATTTAGAACGCTTGAGTTTAAGTGCGACGAAACACACGCTTATTCTGCATGCAGCGGAGCGCTACAAGATGTCTCTACTTCTACTTTTGCGGTGCAGCGGCAGTATTATCACAACTTGAGGTTGAAATTTAACAATACAGAAACATAAAAAAGTGGTTCGACAGTTAATGTTTGGTAGTAATTTTGTACCTGTGGAGAGGAGTATTAATGAAGGAGCGTTTCATGGAACTAAGAAGAAATAAAAAATTTTTATTCGATAAAACCAGTCGAAATTGACAATTTTTTTGTCAATTAAAACAAATTCAAACTCAAACTCACAATTAGCTATTAGAAAATGCGGTGATTTGGGACACATCCAACCAAAAGATCTGTCAAAAAATTCTGCACATCTGTTTCACATGCAGGGATGCCTGCATTGCTGCAAGCATAAATTCTGCACATGTATTTCAGGCTTTACTCAGTTATTGATTGATTCGTGAGAATCTTTTGGCAGTCTCACGTTGTTCATCTTTCACCATAGCATGGCACTTGCACGGCCTCTCTAATGAGGACTTCGGACACCAAACCTGATCTAAAACACCAGCCAAAACTTTGGACACCATACCTTACCCCTATGTGAAGGGAGTGAAGAGGCTAGTAGAGAAAAGAAAGCTATTAAACCCCCAGTACCATCGTAATTCTTGAGACGGGTAGCAACCAATCCCCACACCAACTCTACAGAGAGGAAAAAAAGGCCTTGGTTGCCCTGAAACGCTTTGGTAGCATATCAGATGACTGAAAGAAATTTGGACAAATAAAAGATCTTTTTTGACTGGGCTTCAAAGCTGACAACCAATGGGTGGGAACTATCCGTGATAGATCGTTAGACGAATCTCCCGAGGTAATAAAAAAGGAGAAAGACGGCGGCAATTCAAGCATCGCGGAATCCTTAAAGCTCTTCAAAGAAATTCCTTCCCTTCACCAGCAACCGGGAAAAAAATTTTAACTTAATATATTGCATAGTTGAGATATGGACTGTACCTAAATCGAAAAAATCTCCTAATATCTTTAGAAAACTACCACACAGCTATATTCGACAAATTAGCAGTTTCAAGCAAATGAGTTCGAAATATCAGTAGATAATTTTATTTGAGAGTTTCAGTTATAAAAATCTCCTGAAAATTATGTTTAAATATGATAATGTACATGCTGAAAGATCTAAACAAATCATATTATTTTGAGAAATGGATTGAAGATCACCGATGATGTTGCAGTAAGTACTAAAGGAATCGCAGTATAGTTTCCTATCATGGTATAATTTCAAGGCAGAACCATTGCCAGAAGTTCCATACAGACTACATTTTGAGGAAAAAAAATTATAATAAAACGCTTCTGGGATAGTCCCAATGCCAAACCCTTACAATAAAATTCGTTACTTGTATAAACATCAACGGAATGTGACATCCTTAAGAAGATATGCAGATGGTCAGTCCGTTGTTCAGATCATTGTGTATTCAGAAAAATCCAGTTTTTAATTTCTACGCAACGTTTCTCACGATTTACACTTTTGGATTATTCCATTGAAAAAAAAGTTGCCGGACAAGCTCGGTAGGTTTTCAAAAATCAGTTCACAAAAGTCCTTTTAGCCGGCTGGACAATGTCCACTGAGATAATCAGTCCCAACGGGTATTGTATGTAAGATACCAGGACATCGTGACATGATAAGTTTTTCTTTTCTTTAAACTTTTCTTCGCCCCTTTATGCATCGTAGAAGATCCGTTCAAATCCTTTTACGCAACTGACCATAAAAATCATTTTCCTTTCGGGACATATAAAACTGACCGTCTGTGCATTAAAATTTTCTTTTAAGGTACCCATTCAATCACACTTTGCATAATAAGAAGGGTTGTCAGTTTCATAAAAGGGTGATATTTTATAAGGAAAAAATTGCCATCGTAGTTATTTTTCAAATAGGACTTAGGGGTTGCTTTGGGTGTTCTATGGGATGAAGAAAACTAGTTTTTAAATTTTTTATTGATGTACCAGGATGAAATTGATTAATAACTGAAATGTGATTTATGGTGATTTTAACTTGAAAACGTTTGTAATAACTGTGATTAACAGTAAATCTGATTGACTAGTAAGGCTGAAAAATATGGAGATGTTGCTATCAAGAAGATTACCATAGTTTTTGTTACATTTCCACCTCCTGGAGGACGAGTTTTATTAATTTATTAAAATTCGGTTATAAATTCGCCAGGAAATCGAATGTATGCGTTGAGATATTTTAAGATGATATTGATATTGATATTTTTAAGATGATATTTGATACGAAGGGATTGGCTAAGATAAACACTAAGATTAATAGATGAAGGTGAAAATGGACTTAAAATGGCTAGAGGAAGCCAGCAACTCCAAGCTTCCTTGGGTCGATTGGAATACGAAGGATAATGATGGATGCTTCCTCAAACTTCCCTTTTGTGCTTCCCTTTTGTTATTGCCTTCGAGCGTTTAGAGCGAATTATTTATACCGCCACTCATCCTTCAACCCCTATCGACAATTTTTGTACAAATAGTTCCATTATCTTAGTTCAATATAAGGTCGAAGATCGTGCGATCTTGAAACCAAAATATTGTACTATGTCTGAAAGGCTCTCCTCACCTCTCCACTCAAAGGTCCCCCCGTCATGTAGCAGTCCACACAATCTATCCACCAGCCAACATTTAACTTAAAATCTCAACGGATTACTACCTTAGGCGCTCTACACACAGCACACGACCGAACGAATTTTCCGACACGAATTTTGGTTTTTCTGCTTATTGTAAAATGTTCTGATATTAGAAAATTGGTTTAAGTCGTTAATAGTAGCATTTTTAAGAATGTCATAATAGAAAATTTCAAGAGATTTGGATTTTGATTGATAATACTCAATAAAAGTCCGTTTGTCGGTACGAATATTTTTAGTCGTACGACGGATTAATTTTTTTTTTTTATTATCAATTAAAACTACAAATTCCTGGAGATTTTAGTAATTTTGAAAATGCTATAATTTACGATTATAACTAATTTTTCAATAACTAAAGATTTCTCAATAGGTCGAAAAACGAAAAACCGGATCGGAAAATTCGTTCGGTCGTATGCAATGTGTACAGCGCCTTAATCCGTAACTTGCATACGTTTTTGTAGGCTTTTAATCGGGAATTTTTCTTTAGAAGGAAATGAGATTTTACCGGTTTGAGTATTTTATATGTTATTAAGTATATTAAAAAAAAATTTTTTTAATTATTTATTCCAGTTTTTAATACGAAAGTTAAGTAGTTCTTTAAAAAAGAGGCGGGTGGCTGGCCACCACATTTCTCCGCTTCTGGACATCTGAAAAAAAAACACTATTTTTCTGTAGGCTTGTAATTCCGGTCCGAGCCAGAATATCAAAATGTCGTTGACTAATAACAAAATGGCGGACTTGGAAAAAAAAATTGACCTTTTTTTGTGGAAATTGGGCTGTAAAATAAAAAGTCAGTGACGAAAAGAAACGATTCTGGTTTCAGCGATAGCCATTTATGTGTGGAATAATATATCCAAATCGTAGCCCGATCGGTCGAAGAGATAATTTGTAATGTGGAGGGCAAGCCGAAAAAAAATTGTTTCTAGTAAATTGATTTTAAAGTTTTAACAACATATTTGTTATATATTATAGAAAAATCATACTTACCATTTTCACCATTTTCACGCTTTTACAAGATGTTTATGCACGAAATAACGAACGTACCCTAACTGTTAGTATACACAAAAGTATAACATGCTCGAAGAATGGCCACGTGCAAACAATAGAGGGGGCCTGGCGGTTTACAGCTACCGTGCGGTTCAGCACGCGGAACTGCGAGGCGCTCTCGAATATATGCTATAACTTCGTAAATATTTCAGTCTGCAGCTTTTACAGTATATTCTTAATATGCAGTACTTTTGAATTATATAAGAAAAAAAAATTTATTTTTTCAAACGAAGTTACCAAAGTACCTACTACCTTAATGAGTTAAGTGCCTTCAAACGCTTTTGCATACGGCGGAGAGACGGACAGTATTTGCTTTTTTTGTGAAACAATAGTCCTAAAATATGACAATGCGAAATTCCGGGGTAGCAATTCTTTTTGAAATTTCAGGTTGATCACAAAACTTTATTATTAAATTTAATATTACAAAAGACCTGACCACAGTCTTAGTTCTTCTGTAGTTGTTGAAGTTGTGCAATCGGCAATTAAGTTTCGCTTCATATAAGGAGTATTAGCTACTATTTGAGCTTGAGAAAAACTTAATTATAGAGAACTGGCTTCCCCAATCTTTTCCTGTTGATTGAATTTCCCATTAACCTACTGATTTTCACATGCAAGCACAAAGTCAATTTAGATTTGCAAAGGTGTTAGAATAGATTTAATTATTTTTTATGAGTACACAACTAGTGATTTATAATAATTAAAATTAAATGTTCAACATATCAATTTCAGGGACTGCGACACACTTTAAGATCGATTCAATGCGTTACTAACAAACTGCAACGTATACTTTCAAAAATGGCCGATTGCGATAATGAGAACTGGTCCTGTTGTCTGCTCTCCTGCAGAAATCGATCACCAAAGAAAATATTAATCAATTAGCGAATTCGCTAATTGGGCGTAAACTAAAATTAATTGGTTATCGATATTCGAAATAAAACTACCTAGGCACAATAAAATACATGAAAGGTGCGGTCGTCAACGTAGAAATTTCGCCGTAGAAACTTTCCAGCGTCTTAACGAGTGAAAAATCCGCTCGATAGTCTCGAATAAGCGGACCGAATAAATCTCAGGATCGAGACAGAGGAACATGGAAATCAGTTCACCAATTACAACGGAAAAATTCAAATAGCGACTTTCTACGGCAAGTAAATGGCGTGTGCGGAAATTTTTCGCGTTCGCTAAGGAGGGCGGTGCGGCGCGGCATTTCAAAAACCACCCGTAAAACATATAAGCTAAAAAGGTTAAAAATCAAAATCAAACGACATCGTTCGGGTGAGAAAGGTGGTAAGAAGACCGGATACGCACTCCTCGCAGTCGCAGCCGATCCAAGTATCCACTGAGGTAAGACCAGCGGTGGACCTTTTCACCTGAGTATTGGCTTAATCCGAAATTAATTGAGCCGCGGCACGCAACTCGCGTCGCTTGCGACTGTCTATTTTGATAAATTGCACCGAAAACGGGGCGATTTTTTTTTTCCGCAAAATTGATTCCTTTGTCCCCCGGCAGCCGCAGTCGGCGTTAAAACGTCTTGGCAGTTGCAAACGCTGCATATTACCGCCAGCCTACCGCTAGCAACGATACGGACACCACTCACCCGGGTCTCTGGATCGCTCTGTACTGGATTACCTGTGGTATTATTGGCATTAAGCTGAGCTCCGATCAGCTCGGTACTCAATATACTTTGTATAGGCGTACACTGGGGCTCGTGTTTCGTATGCGACGACGACGTCGGATTATTGGTACAAATCTTTGCATGTCGGAAACGGCCTAAGAGTTGTACTGGAAAGGTGCGTGAGTGGCCTGTCTTGTGATACAAGCAGATACAACCGATTGGAACTGTAACTAGTGGGGCCGACATAACTTTGGCGAAGGCTGAAAGGAATTTTCCTCAACATTGTTCACAAGCATACCAAAATGATCCGACAGGATATGTCGCGGCCGGGGAATTCACCGATAACATTACCTTAATGTAGGTATTTCAGTTTTAGCAAAATGTCATGTTATGAATAATAGGATGTCATGTTCTTAAGAATTTACACTCCTGTCCAGGTTCACAAAAGGTGAATACGGCGTTAAAGAATAATCAAATTCTTAAAAAAGAACAAGTTTGAAAGTATCTGTGATCGGTTCGATAATATTTCAATAAAATGGCTAAAAAGCGGTAATAAATTTACTATTTTTTTTACTAAATAATTTTTTGGTCAATCCTAAATCCTTTTCATTTACATAACTCGTCTGTCTGATTTGAAACCCAGAAAATTTTAAACAGGGGTCTGAAAACCTATTTCAACTCAGATCTTAAGAATAAATTTAATAACCCCAAAGGACCTTCGAGATAACCCTGGTGAGCCCCCAACATATCGGGATGGCAAAATTTATTTATGAGGCCGACTAACATGATCTTTTTGGGGCATCTTTTAAAAAGCACTTAGTTTGTTTTGAAATGGGACAGCCGAATTGGGCCACACAGTTACAGAATGAAGAAAACCATTATTTCGAAACTAACCTATTCCAAAAAACCAATAGTGTACCTTAAGATGAAACCAAAAAAATTCGTCAACAACTAAAATTGACTATATGTATACCCATAATAAAAAAACACCAACAATACAAAATATTACTAAGTTTAAAAAGGAACTAAAAACAAAAAATTACTGCTTAACCGTATGCAACTATTATGTAAAATGTTTTCGGTCTAAATGTAAAATAAAAAATGTATTTTTCAAGTAAAATGTACATATTTGTAATTACATTTTTAAAAATATCAAAACGCTTATCTTTAAAGGTTTCAAACTAGTTGAAATTTTTTAATATTTTGTATACATTGTAAAAATCTACCAACAGTCTGGGTAACCTTAATATTTTTTGAGTAGAAGGCCGAAACGCGAAAAAACCTAGCCTAGAAAAAACGTTCCAAATAGCTTCCTTATTACTGTTTAGGTTGTCAGTCGCATAATACCCTAGACCGCATCTCGGCATAATAACTTTTCGAACTTCTTCCCATAAAACAGTAAAGTTGCGCCGACTGTTGGCCGATTTTTTTTTAGTTTTAATTACTCTAGTAGAATACCACATATAAGTACAAAGTTTCAACTTTCTACCATAAGCCGTTTCTGAGATATGAAAAACACCTTCATATCTTGCTACACCTTATCCAAAATTTATTTTTCTGTGATATCTCTACAGTAGCTCTATACAGATTTATATATTTAGCTTTCTATTTTTTACAGCTTTCGAGAAATGAAAATCAGAATTTTTTTCGTTTCCAGATAGCAAATTTTTTGGAAATTTCCACCACAATACTTTATTATTAAAAAATAATTAAGTAAAAACAGAAAATTCTTCAACAATTAAAACTGCCTAACCGTATGCAAATTTAATACTGTTTTCTGTCTAAATTTAAAATTAAAAAATGTATTTTTGAAATATAAAATATAAAAAAATCTGTGTTTTCGAGTAAATATCTCAAGATTGGATGCAGTTATAATTTTGACTGTTACATCAAATGAAAGGTAATTCGATTGCCTAAAAAACGAGTTATAATGCTTTCTTTACCTTGTGATTATTCGTTTTCAATATTCCTTGTAGAACAATTTTTTTCTCCCAATATATAAACGAATAACCCCTTACAAGGTGGCGGACGGAATGCCAAATACCCTGTATAGAGTGTTTTTTTAGAAGCGGAGAACTTTAAATTTAAATAAGACACAGAAATGTGTGCGTGTACAAGGCGTAATCTGAAAGTCCAAGACACACTCTTCGCAGTAAATCAGGCTGTATTTCGGCAATACCGCGTCGAATATTGAATTCCAAGTGCTTAATAGTTTCTGGGATGTGTATTTATTACCTTTTAGAGTAAACGTATTGCAAAAACCACTCATTCTTTCTCGAATTAATCGCTCTGAGAAACGATTATTACCATTAAATACATGTATTGACCATAAAATGAATACGTAATGCCCTATGAGTTTCTCGAATTAAACTATAGTTTGCAAACAAATTTGAACGATTTCCAAACGTTACTCAGGTGTGAGTCTATTCACGATGAACTGCCAAGCAATTACCCGGAACCACTGGGAACTGTCAAATCAGATGTCACAGAAAACAGTTCTACAAACTTAAAGTTCTCAGCCACTTAAAAAAACCTTTACCAAAAATAAAAATCAAGAACCACGCAACATATAACTATAAGTTTAAAAACTTATTAATGACAGAAATTCACAGCTTAGCCGCACATTTTATACAGCTTTCTGTCTTGATGTAAAATTTAATAGTGAAAAGTTTATTTTTCAAATTAAAAAATATTTAAGTAAATTAGATCAAAAAAAATTTAAAAAATATCAAGGTTTTCAAACTGATGTTAAATTTTTTTTTATTTTTTATGTACATAAGTAGTGAAAGTCTACCAACAGGGCTCACTCAACCTTATTATTTTTTGAGTAGAAGTCCTGAACGTGCTTAACGCTGAAATGGATTGTAGGTCCAATTAACCTCCTTGTTATTCATTAGGTTTTCAGTCGAATACTATTTATTTATTTCATTGCAGTTAAAATCATAAATGAAACAACACAATATCTTACATCAAAAACGGTAGTCGAATAGTAACCTACACCAAATTAATTCAAATTAATTCTTAGGTCATTGTAGATAAACCCATTGAAGTAAAAGCGAATTTGATCTGATTAAACTTAATAGATTAGTTGAAAATCATTAAAACTTGAACAATACCTAAACCCCCTTCCTCATCGAAAAATCTTTAAATCGATATTTTTACCGATGACATCTAAAGCCCTTAGAAGTGGAAGTTAATTTCGATCTCACTTAAAAGAAATATGCTGAAATTTGTGAAAATTGTGAAAATCTGAACTATTTTGTTGCTCTAATTACTTCCGTGTAGTCTGGGTGGCTTAGTGGCTAGAGCACTTGGCGACAAGTAATTTTCAAAAATGGGATTGGGTTTCGGACTACTAGTTTACTCAGCTGTAAATGAGTACCTGAGTTAAAATCGGGGTAATAATCACGGACGAGCGTGGAGTTGACCACTTCACCTCCTAGTGTTCCGTTGGTCTCGCAATGAAGTAACTCTAGCATTAATTCAAGGCCTAGGCTCGATTTGGGCTGTTGCGCCATTGATTATTATTATTAATTACTTCCGTAGTACAGCTACCAATACGTACTAAGTTTCAACTTTCTTGTATAAGCTGTTTCTGATATAAAATAAATCTACAACACCCCAGTACTTTGTTACTCCTATCAATAATTTATCTAGGATGTCTCTAATACTATAAAAAAAATTTGTTTTCTTTCCTTTGTGGTTTTTATGAAATAAAAATCAGAATTTCCACCCCTCCAACCATCACCTCAACATCCACACCCCCAAAATGTTGTTCCCTTCTAGAAGTCGTACTGATCCCAACTCCTGTAAATTTTTCAAGATCATATCTGGTATGGTTCTTGAGATATAAAAATTTAATTTGTTGAAAAAACTGCTATCTCTCTGTCTTTCGTGGTTCAACCCCTCTCCCGAAAATTGTATGTTTAATAGGTACACTCCACTTGTAATTCTATATAGAGAAACCAAGTATTATCTGCCTGGTCGAATTGGTTCGGAAGATATTGTAATCCTAAGTTTTTAGTCCTTTTCGAGGCTCCTAATTTCGCTTAAGTCAATACGACATATTTTGCAACTTCTAACCTCAGATTCAGGGGTGTAGATTTCAAAAGATTCCAATCCAAGCTTTTGCGCATTTCGGCCGCATTATGTTTCCTCCACTCCGGAAACGCTCAACTCTTATCGACCATTTTCTTGGAAATGGGTCCACTCTCACGTTGCTATCTTAGTTCTAACTTTCAGCATCCTAGCATAAGCGGTTCATGAGCCCTAGAAACCAAAACGCTCCACCACCTCTCACTCAAACCCAACCCTCATAATAGGTAGCACTCATAGGCGTTTACCCAATAATGCACAAAAAAAAAATTATTTTAATATTTATTTAAGTTCCGCCCATCGGGCCACGTCAGCCTCAACTTAAAACTTTAATCGCGTTTTTCTCGAAACTCTATTTTTGAAGTCGGTGGACACGATTTCTCGAAAAGTTATGAGCCAACCTTGTTCAAATTTTGCAAACTTCTTCAAAATAACATTATCTAGTGCTTGAACGAAGGATTTTTTTTAATCTTTATTACAACTTATTTTACGAGGCAATACATGGTGAAAATTTTACCAATAAATGGGATTTTTTGTTCACAGCTCCGCCAAAAATTCAAATTTCAAAATTTTTTTTTTCCTTCTTTCAAGCACGAGTTCTATGCATGTACTATGCATGTTGGTTTTTTAATTTTGGATGAACCAGTCATGATTTATCCTGTCCACGCCAAGATTACTTTTTTTTGAGAGGTCATGGGAAATGAGGTCCCAACAAGTGAATTTCCAAAATTTTTTGACAAAAATTTTACGACCCACCTAACCCCTTAATATCATCAAACGCATTTGCATGTATCGCAAAAGGTGTCTTACATACCTAAAAACACGCTTGAAAAGCTGATATTTTAATAAATCAGTGGTAAGTGTTAACGATAACAGCATAAGAAATAATAACGTAAAATGATAGATGTGAGTAGTATTGAGTGACTCTCGAGTTCTTGATATCTTCGGGCTCGCTGGTATCATATCTCCCGGGCGCCTCATATTTAAAAATTGAAATTTAAGCAATGCCAGTATGGCCCTTATAAGGATTCGATGTAGTATAAAAGGTGTTCGTCCACAAGGCGAGATCCTGTGTTTGTTCAACCGGTTAATTGGCTATTTTGATTGAATTATGAGTCGAATTAGCCCAATCGATTATCCCGTAATGCAATATTTTACTCTTATTGTACTCTAGTAGTATAATAGTCCATTTATAAGTCGTTCGACGTATCAGCTCCACTATATCTCGGCAATTTAAAAACTTTGTACAAACATTGCATCTTATTAAAATTTCCCATGCAAAATTGCTCGCACGTATTCGTATATATCACAAAATTAAACATGAAATACTAAGGTGAGGCCAATGAAGTTTATAATCTGGAAATTGTGCACGAAACGAACGTAGAGTATAACTTAAGCCGTAATAATTCATTGGCACGATCATTAAACATTTAAAAAAAAATCTTTGTTGCTTTTTTTTTGATCACTCAACAAAATAAAAACAGAAAAACCAATTCAGCTATATAATGTGAAAAAGTAAGAAGAGAAGTAGAAATTAAAAATGTTAACAACCATGTGCAGAGAGTTTTAACAGCAATAAAATTTCAAGGCTATCAGATAAATTTGTTTAGACTTTTCAGTGTTGTTGAGGACCCAGCGTAGAACTCAACGATGAGATCTTATAGAGTTTTATTTGATAGTTAGTAACAAAAGTAACGTGTGCTTGATGTATCCCAACTAGGCTAATTGGACAACAGCTTCGCTGGCAGTCAGCTTTTTATGTCGAAACGAGGAACTACGTATTACGAAACATTACTACGTATCATACTCCAATAATAAATTATGATCAAATAATAATAACGTCGTGATTTAATAACTACTTGCGATAAAACTGTATCTTATGGGATATTTCTGGACGAAGATTATCATCGAGCCGGCGAAACCTCTCAGATTCTGATGAATATTCCATTGGATTAGGCTACCTACCTTCTGAGTTAAAATGTCATTGTAAATCCCGAATAAATTACTATCAATCTTTATCCAGGTCGTAACTGATTTTAATTTTCAAGTTTCTCGCTTAAGTCTTTCGTTTTCGATTCGAATCACTAAGAACGTAATGGTACGTCTTTAATTAGAACAAATGTTCATATGGATGTATAAATATTATTTTAATTGTTTCACCGTAGGTGGTTTCATGCTCTCTAAAAGTTAAGCGGCATTAAATGGACGAATCGAACTTGCAATAATAATAAAAAGAAAATTTATCGGCATGTGTGTGGAGTAACCTTACAGAATTCGCGAGCTAACTAAATTATTAGTTCATAACCTGTACACCGAAGGTTGTAAGGAATATCGTTAAGTTTAAGACGGCATGCCGTATACTCGATATTCTATCGATCGAGTGCAATGCGATATTTTAGCGTTCGCGGTCGAAACTTCTTTATATGGATATGGAGCCTACCATAACTTATCGCCATAATAACAATAATATATCCCTTGATCTGGCTGGGGCTGTCTGCTATTTTCTATTCCGATGATATGTTATCTGTTTGATGTTAATTTCCAACCTTTTCGATGATAAGCGATCTACACATGCTGTAATGCATACTCTGGTATTTACAAGTATCGCGTGCACATCTCACCTAACTTAATATTGAAATTTATTTCAGCTCAATAGAGTTGTTAATAGCGTTTCAGCACTTGAAATTCTCAAAATAGCCGCTAGTTATTTCCGTGACTGTTCTTCAACTCGTTTTTAATATACACCTGGTGGAAACTACCTAATTAGTACGGACTTTGATTTTATAAGCTGCACCATTAAACGATTTTTAAAACGACAGAAAATAGCTTGCAAAAGAGATCTGGTCTTCTAACCGCTTCGTTACGTATATCTACCAATATACAATTTATTTTCATGCATGGAAATAAATTCTTTGAAAATAGGCATAAAAACTAATTTAGTTTCTGTATTGCAGTCGAATCGAATTATGATGATTAATTCGTTGAGTTTTGGCTCACAACATTTCAAATTGTTGTCTTCGAAATAATCTTTTGAAGTCGTATCTCAATTAGTTTTTGTTTTAGTTCTGCCTTCATAAATGACGATCCAAAAAACTGACAACATGCCTTTCAGCTTAACGTACTCACAAGGTTTCATGTACTTGATATGTAGATCAAAATACCTAGGGACATTTGTATGGAGGGACTGGAGAGAAATTTTATCAATAAATAATGGTACATAAGCGCTTTCATGAGATATTTTCTCTTTAACAACATAATAGTGAAAAAAAACGGAATTATTTGGTCACAAATTAAAAACATAGAATTTTCTAACTTCTTCTTGTAGTAACGCAGTTGAAATTCGAAATATTTTGAAGTCCTGCGCTAATGACTTAATTGGTATTTGACTGATATTTTCATTATACGAAAAAAAGCTTCGCTTTTACACACGATTATCTGTATCATAAACAGGTTTACAAGAAACGTACCAATGCTGTACCAAAATATTTTTATAATATTTAATAATAATTAATAATAAATTGTTGTGATTAATCTGGAATTTAAAGAAATTTTCAACCCTTAAATTTTGTATTTTCATGTTTTGAGATTAGTAAAAGAAATGTCCATCTGACCACCATAGACGCCGTACGCAAAAGCATTTAAGGGCGACCACTATAAAAAAATTCATTGAATTTTACATCATTTAGATTGTAAGAAAAAATGCCACTCCTTATCAAGTAAATTTACATTGGGATGTACCTACGTAACAGTCAGTTTAAATATAATATTAAGTTTTCGGTCAGTAAATTTCAATTTGCTATCAGTAAATTTCAATTTCGACTAAAAGAGAATTCACTGGATATTTTCTTAAATTGACAAACCCTAATAAAAGTGCAAAAGTATCAATCTTTAAGATACACTTATTTCTACTTCTAATATTACTTCCTACTTACCTACTTACTATTAATAAATAAAAATAGGTAGTAAATTAATAGGTAGTAATCAAACTTCCAATCAATCCTTTTTTTAGAAAACTAACGAAGCGCCCAACTCCGTGATTATATTAGATTTTTTCATTGAAAAATTCGAATAAGTCAGTAGAATTACGCGAAAATTATTAACATATAAATATAGTACATTATAGTACAATATAGTAATTTTACATGAAATGTAATTTACTAATACCTACTAGTAACTGCGTGATTGAAATGTGTCCTTTAACTTTGAAAAAATGAAATATACTGGAAGTTTCAAGTATGAATTGGATTGAAAATTAAATTTTTCTTAAAACATAACTTAGCTCACAAACCTGTTGGGATATTAATTTGAAATATTGTTGGTGGGTAGATTGAGTGAACCCCTACGAATGACACCTTTTAAAGTCTGTGAGTGTGAGGGTGAAGACAGGAAAGACGAGTGAAGACGGAACAAGATGGGGGAAGCGATATAGACGTAGTATTTCTGTTTCCGGTTGGCTGGAACCTCTTCCGCAAGGCGGCTCACAGTAAGCGGTGAAAAGAATTTGTGGTGCGGGTGTAGGGGGGGAGTGATGGTGGGATAGGGTAGGAGGGAAAAACTCAGATTTTTTTCTCGAAAACCGCAAAGGATATAATACTAAAAATTTACGAATATATAGAGCCACTATTCAGGTATACAAAAAATTAAAACAAGATAAAAAAAATGTTGATAGGGGTAACACGGGAGTAGCGGGTGATTTCGGTATCCCAGAAACGGCTTAAGTAAGAAAATTGAAACATAGTAAGTAACTACTTAAATAAAGCAAAAAAATACTTAAATTTTTTTTTTCATTTTCACGAATTTCGATATATTTTGTAGTCATAATGAATTCGCTTTTACTTCTAAGGGCTTTACATACCATATAATCAGAAATCGATTTAAGCTTTTTTTTACATTAAGTCTCTACGGGGTAAGAAGTATCGTTCAAGTTTTCATGAATTCCAACAATTATTTAATTAGATCAAATTCGTTCTTACTCCTATGGGCCTTATACTATACAATGATCTGAAGATTTATTAGTTTTAATTTAATTAATTTGTTATATTCAACTAAAATGATTGTTTACGTTTTCACGAATGTACACATATTACTTAGGTCTGCTGTCATATAGAATTTTTTACGATTTCCGCCATATATCTTAGGTATGATGAAAGTTATTCCTGATAAGCAGCTACTCGTGGACCAACTTTACTATCGAGTAACCGGTGTTTCATTTAAACTTTGACGGATCCAAGAGCGTAATTGGTACTGTATGTTACTCTTTTACCAGTGGCAGTCAGAACTCAACCTTATTTGCTTTTTACAAAAATTAATAACATTGAGCCCGCAATATTCCTTTAGATGTATCTATTGAAAGAACACCCGCCAAATTGCTAGTTTTGAAAGATCCTTGGCAATCGACTAATATTCATGAACATGTGCTGTAGAAAGGCAAAACTATCGGAAAAAGTTTGTTCACAATCGAACTTAACCTTATTTCCTTTTCCAAAGTATTATCTGTTAAATTAGATTTGAATTAAAGGTGTTCGTATGCTGACTATACGAAGGACTTATTTATTATTCTTCATATTCAGCCGACAACTATTCAAAATCAGTAGCGGATCCAAACCTTGCTCTTGGTGTGGGAGGAGGGGGCGGACATTTTTTTGATTTGGCTTTTTTGTTTGATCAAGTTCTGTGAGAACTGTGTAGCTAGATAGACTGCACTTAGCAAAAACAGGATCATCTGATGACGGGATCATATTGTTTTTATCGTATTAAGGTCTTTACATCAAGAACCGCCAATGTTGTAACCTTTACCATCTCCGATTCTTTTGAAAATGTTTTTACTTGAAGAACTAATGAAAAAATAATTTGTTGTTTCAATATAATTTTTTAACTAACAAAAACATAACAATCTTTAAAATAAGCCCTACTTTATTCTTCAAGGATAAAAAATACCAGAGACATGAATTTTCAAAGATAACTTGGATATATTTTTGAGAAATCTATAGCATTGGTATGGTACTATAATTAACAAAAAAATGAGATAGAAAAATTAAATCATATTTTTCTCACTAATTCTTTGAGTACACAAATTTTCAAAAGAATCTTCGATGACAAGGTCACAATTTTGGAGATTCTTGATTAAATTACACTTTTCTAGAAAATTATTGAGAACAACTATAAAGTTCTTAGATTTCTTTCACCCCGATCCCTAGTTAGTTTTTTGGTATGTTTTGAAAAATAGTATAGCCTACAAAATATAAGAAAATTGTTTTGAGATATTCAACTATAAAGAACAAAATCATAATAATTTTTGAAAAAAAATTTCATGGATTATTTTATTTTATTCCCTTTAAAATAAGCCATATTTTACTATCTTGGATAAAAATTATCAGAGATATGAATTTTCAACGAGGACTTGGACATAACTAGCAAAACAAATGGGATAGAAAGAAAAAATTGAATTTCAATTACTTTTTTCACTAGTTCTTAATATTATTAGCTACGCAATATGTTGTAATTTAGTCCTTTTATCACGCTAATGTGCAAAATTAATGTCAAATTGCTAGGTTGAAACGTTCTAATGCTAACACATTTAAAAGATTTTTGTATATTAATGACCTTACTCACTATCTTGTCCGTTAATAGAGAATTGGTGTAAATTCTTAGCTTTCTGGACACCGAATTTCTTGAGGCTTAGTGGAAATGCATAAATTTTTCTGTCCGAATGAATATCACATTATTCATTATATTCAGCACTTTTATCGAAACTTAGTCTAAAGTTCAAAGTTCCAGATTCAAGCGCATTAAAGTTTTTTCCGTTTTTAATGACCATGTGTTGAAGGGACTTCTCGTCCGATAAGAACTACTTACAATACCTACTTAAAGATTGAAATTAAATTTATGCTTGAGTTACCATTTGTTTACACACACTATATTAATGTTTACTACTTTAAAAGTAGGCAATCATATGTCACCTTAAATTATAGTAAAATTATACTTCATTTTATACACTACACAATAGAGTGTAACTAGTTACAGATACAGAAAGATGTATTGTAATAACATACTTTTTCGTAAATATAAACTTTATAGATGTAAATGTTAAGAGTTAGTTGTTTTTTCCGGTGTCAGTGGAGTGAAGCTCCAATACGAAGTCCCCGACTGTCAATCGTAGTCCCTAGATGTACGTAAATCATGTAAAAATTACACTGAATTCTTTACGCTACACACTAGTGTGTAAATTGTTACAGATAGATATGCATTTCTTATTATCTACATGCCTTATTTATGACTTTACACTTCTCACATGTTTGGACTTTGTATATAATCGCCTAAATTACAAGTTAAATTTTTTCCGTATTTTGCTTCTATGGACAGTTTGATTTATTTCAATGTACTATAATAACCTAAAATATTGAAAAACATGGAAATATTCACTTTTAGCCCGTTAGGTAGATGTATATAATGTAATAAATACACTTATCATTATCAAAAAGCCTGAAATTGCAAAACTTAGGTGAAAGCCCATGGAGGTAAGTACCCATTGGCTATCTCATCAGAACTTAGATATATATATATATAGATACAGATATATCTTGAAAACTTATTCAACCCATTCCATATTCAATTCTATTCATTTGCTTTTCGAAAAAACGGGAAACAAGATTTTTTGTGATTGCATAGAAAGCGTGGAAAAGATAAGAATTAATTTGATATCTCACCAGATCTTAAAAATGAAAAAAATTGAGACTACTTTTGCAGCCCCCTTAAAACCCTATTGAGGGCTGATTATCCGGACATCACGAAACCAATTTCTATGGCAGGCACGACGAAGTGTAAACCAAATTGAAATCTTATAAGATCACCTTGAGGGTTCAATATCTAATCCAGGACCTAAAAATATCAGAAAAAACTAATTCGATATGTAATCAATGTAATCAATCCTAAGATTTATGGCGAAATTTATGAAAATGAATGCAACTTTGTTCACCCCTTATGGGAGGGACTAGAAAACATTCTAAAAACTCGTTCTAGGTATTTATCAGAAGAAACTGTAGATGTAAAATTAATTCAATAATTCAGAAGACCTAAGAGATATTATGATATTCGTGAAATATTTTTTGCAGGTTTGAAACAAACATTTGAGGGTAGTAACTTTTTTTAAATTGATCATTATGCGAGTATGCACTACAAACTATTGGACTGAATGCAAAAAATTGATTTAAATTCATATAATGGTTAAGTCATTTCCGACTAAGGCCTATTCTTCCGGAAACCAATGAGGCAAAACCGGAAACGATTTCCGTTCATTTTGTTTATTTGTTTTGATAAAATAACAACAGCTTATTTTTTTCGAGTAAATTAACCAATTGCTGATCAAAAATTACGATAGGTTCAAAATTGTGAACAACAAAAATAGCGTAGGGTCAGTCAGCATGAGGTCATGATTTATTAACGTGCTGAAACGTAATCCAAAGTAGTCTGGAAACGTCATGAAGCCAATTATGACACTTAATTCCATCGCTCGTAATCTCAATTAAGTCGCAACTTAAAAACGCAGACCACTTAACTTTCTAATATCTGCCCACGCCGTCACTGCGAATTGCTCGACTTATGTGCTCGGCGTCGATGGCTGAACTCCTCTTATGGCGTTGCCTTAGGGCAAGGTAAATTTTGTCCACGTCTCACATCAAATGATAGGTGGCAGCAAATCTTGCGTATTGAGAATTTAATTTTTTTCTTCCACGCTACTTCGTTACACAGTCAAGATTTGATTTGAGTACTTGAGACAAAAACGACGCAAGCGAACGAACGCGTTGTGACCTTAGAGCTTAGCGCGCTTTCTTAAGCAGGAAATAACCGGTGACCCCTAAACAGTTAATTAATGTGTACCCCACGCGTCCTACATGACCGCCGCAGTAATAATGAGCCCGACTCGATACAAGTGAAAAGATTCGTACAAGAAACGCTTGCGGATAAAATGCTGCAGTGGATACGACGTACCCGGAGTACTCGTCTTGCACTTTGTGTTTTTTCGACTAAAATAAAAAGGTTCGAGCTGCACGAGGAGACGTAAACTTAACACGATCTGAAAACCTTAAAGAAGTGAAAGAGAATGGCATGCATTTTCGCTGAAATTTAAATTGTTTTTATTTTAGCGCTGTCAGAGATGAAGAGGAGGTTTTGCACTGTCTTGGACTTTTCTCGATTTCGGTCCCGTCTTGTTGCAGTTGCCGGGGCCCCGATCATCGCGGCAGCATTTTCTCGAAAAGCATTTCGATGTACCGCGGATAATGTGAATTAATCCCGAAATGCATGTGCTCACATGTTGTAGCCCTCTCGAGTACCTTGTAGAGCTGACATAATGAAAACCGAATGGGTCCGCACGATGGACGAAATGCCGGCAAAAATTCGTCGCTGTTTTATATCGTTCGGTGTTGTTGTTTTTTCGTCGGACGCGATCTAAATGTCTGCAAGTCCGACAATGTTATTAACGCAACGAAAATCCTTGCGAATAAGATTGGCCCTTTTTAATGAAATACTTTGCAAGAGAGATAATGTCATTTTGATTGGCCCTGTCGAGAGATATGCTATGCATTTTAATGCTGGCCTGAGATGCGAATCGAAAGGGCTTAAGCGTTTTTCAGGGATATGCAGGGGCTGGGGGACAGTAACAAAAACACGAGAATATAATTAATTTCAATGTGAAAAGTGAATGTGATGTGCTTGGATATAGCGGTGAGTAATACAAAAACTGTAGAGCGAATATTATCATTAGAATTGCTTTCGTCAAGGTTTCATTGTTCTGTAGATCCTGCTTTTTAGGATGACAAAATCCGTATTCGGACAAAATCATCTAAAAGCTCTCGTATACCACCATCGGTACTTCAGTGGAACTATTTTCCCCTTATAATGGTGAAAGATGCAGAACTATGGACGGTATAATTATTTGAGTACAGAACAGACTTTCGTTATGAGGAACTGATTTATCATCGATTTTATGGGGTTCGTCCTATAAATGAAGTATCAATTTAATTTTTTTGATTTCAGATGAGAGGAACAGCCTGAATCATGGAAGCCATTTGTTATCTTTTACTTTATTATCTTGATAATAAAGAAATGTTATCGATTTAAAAAAAAAAGAAATTGCTACCCTGAAAAATGTTCTTACACATTTTATGACTAATAAACACCAAAATTGCAAAACAAATTTTCAGTCCGTCTGTGCGCCGTCTGCCGTACGCAAACTCGTTTGAGGAATTATAGTTCCCAAACCCCATGAGCTATTAAATTTAATTTTTTTTTTCTGAGACATGGTAGATCCCTTGAGGGGTGAGGGTGTGATGGGGAAGGTGGGGGAAGCGTTTTAGATGAAAAAATTTGGTTTTCAGATCTCAGCAACCGTTTATGTTACGAGGCTGAAACTTGGAATTTCTATAGAGGACCCATTTGGAAAAAAAAATCTGCCAACAGTCTGGGCTCAACTGTATTATTTTTCCGACAGAAGTTCAGAACGCGTTCAATTCGGGGATGCGGTGTATGTTACTATGTGACTGAAAACCTAACAAAAAGTTCGGGAAGCGGTTGAAAAGGGTGTAACATATGAATTAAAGAATTGGGTCATATTCCGGAATGCGGTCTAGAGGTTGAAAAAAACAAAACTTAAAAATAGGTGATTATTAAACAAGCCTGGGGAACTGAAAAGATATTCGATATCTGATTAGGCCTGAGAAACATGGTGGAAGTCATGAAAAAGTATACAACCAGTTTACACCCTCTTAGGGGTCGAATTTCAAAAAATCTTGAAAGCTCATTCTAGCTATTCATATGAAGAATCCGTAGAATAAAAATGAATTCAATATTTCGAAAGACCTAGTAGATATGACGAAAATCGTGAAAATATATGCATTTTATATTAACTGATATTTTTTTTTGCCCCCCCCCCCTTCTGAACGCCAATGAATACTCAATTTTTTTTTATCAGAATTACTTCTCTAGCTAATTTACATATACGTACCGAGTTTCAACTTCCTAGCATAAGCCGTTCTAAAGTTAGGAAAAACCCCCCCCACCACCACACCATACTACCCCTAAAAAAAATTTATTTTTCCACCATGCCACTACTATAGCTCTATCTAAATACCAAGTTTCAGCTTCCTATCATTATAGATTCTTAAGATATAAGCATCGGAACTTTTTCTTTCTCACTCTTCCCCACCCTCACCCTCTACACCCACACCCCCAAACTTTTTTTCCCTACTAGGTTTCTATTAGGCCTACTTCTGGTAAAAATTTGAAGCATCCATCTTACACTCTTATTGAGATATGAAACATGTTATTATTGAAAAACTCTTATCCCTTCCACTTACGTACTTCCCCGCCCCTTCAAAGATTTTACTTTGACCAATCTTTATTTATCAAGCTTTATATCAAAGAATGAACTCAGAAAAGTACATGGAGCTTTTGCAAGATGTTATGATTAAAAGGGCCGAAGAATTATGCGGTCAAGACTTCATTTTCCAACATTATAACGCCAGCATCCACGTGGCAAAGAAGGTAATTGAGTGGCTGCAACAAATAAATTTCGATACTTTGAGATGGCCCGCAAGAAAGCCTGTCCTAAACCCGATTGAGAATCTTTGGGGGATGCTTGCGAGGCGAGTTTACGCAAATGGACGGCAGTTTTCCAACATACAGGAACTAAAAACATTAAAATTAAAAAATCTGCCAACAATCTGGGCGTAACTTTATTATTTTTCTGGCCGAAGATAGGAACGCGTTCAATTCTGAAATGCGGTGTAGGCTACTATGTGACTGAAAACCTATCAAAAAGAACAAGATCATGGAAGTGAAAATCTGATTGGATCTGAGAGATATGGAATAGTTTATGACAAAGTACACAATCACTTTACACCCCCTTAGGGGTCAATTTTCAGAAAATCTTGAAAACACTTTCTTGGTATTCATATGGAGAATACATAGAATACAATGAAATTCATTATTTGGGACGAGGTAGTAGATTTGTCGAAAATCGTGGGAAAATATGCATTCTATTTTCACAGATAATTTTTTTTGCCCCCCTTCTGAACGATAATAGATATTCGTTTTTTTTATTCAAAATTATTTTTCTAGTTGATTTAGATATACACACCGAGTTTTAACATTGTAGCTTAAGCCGTTCTATATATAGGAAAAATACCTCCCACTTGTACCACCCTACCCTTAGGGGTCGAATTTCAAAAAACCTTGAAAATGCATTCTAGGTATTCATACGAAGAATCCGTAGAATAAAAATGAATTCAATATTTGGAAAGACCTAGTAGATATGACGAAAATCGTGAAAATATATGCATTTTATATTAATTATATATACAAATATTTTTTTTTGCCCCCCCCCCTCCCTTCTGAACGCCAATGAATATTCAAATTTTTTTTGATCACAATTACTTTTCTAGTTGATTTACATATACACACCGAGTTTTAACATTGTAGCTTAAGCCGTTCCATATATAGGAAAAACACCCCCACTTGTACCACACTACCCTTAGGGGTCGAATTTCAAAAAACCTTGAAAACACATTCTAGGTATTTATATGAAGAATCCGTAGAATAAAAATGAATTCAATATTTGGAAAGACCTAGTAGATATGACGAAAATCGTGAAAATATATGCATTTTATATCTATTATATTTACAAATAATTTTTTTTGCCCCCCTTTCTAAACGCCAATTAATATTCAAATTTTTTTTATCACAATTACTTTTCTAGTTGATTTACATATACACACCGAGTTTCAACTTTCTAGCATGAACCGTTTAATAGCTAGGAAAAACACCCCCTACCCCCGTAGCATACTACCCCTAAAAAAAATTATATTTTTCCAACATTCCGCTACTATAGCTCTATCTAAATACCAAGTTTAAGGCTTATATCATTACGAGTTCTCAAGATATAAGCATCAGAACTTTTTCCTTTTCACCCTCCCCCACCCTCCCCCTCTACACCCTCAACCCCAGAACTTTTTTCCCTACTAGGGTTTAATTAGCGCTACTTCTGGTAAAAATTCTAAGCATCTATCTTACACTGTTCTTGAGATAGAAAATGTGTTTGATTTGAAAAATTCTCATCCCCTCCACTTCTATGCTCCACCTCCCACTTAAAAAATTTAACTTTGATCAATCTTTATTTGTCAGCCTTTATACCCAAACCAAATTTTATTTTTCTAGAGCAGTTGGTTCATGAGATATCGTAATCTTAAGTTTTTCACCTCCCCACCCCCGTACACAACTTCCTCCACCTAAAATTTTTCTTCATTCTTTTCTCCTAGTATAACTACAAATATTTTTTAAGTTTGAATAGTGTGCCATTAACGGTTTAGGAGATATGGATTTTAGAATGTGTCTATCTCGCTTTTTTTGGGTTTCGGACGCATTACATTTCCCCCCACTCCCACACCCCTTGATCAATATTGACAATTTTTCTGCAAATGGGTCTACTATCAGAGCTCTATAGAAATTCCAAGTTTCAGCTTCCTAACATTAGGGGTTACTGAGATCTGGAAACCAAAATTTTCGGTCGAAAACACTTCCCCCTCCTTCCCCCTCACACCCCCACCTCTAAAAATTTGGTCACTTCAAGGCGCCTACCACGTCTATTCGTTAAAAAAAAATCAATTTAATATCTCAAAGCGTTTGGCAGCTACGAGCCTCCAAACGATCTTGCGTACGGCGTATGGCGCACAGACGGACTGAAAATTTTTATTGCTTTTTTCGCGTCTACTAGTTATGAAACGTGAAAATAAAAATTTTGAGGGTAGCAAATTTTTTTTTTTAAAAAATCAATCACAATACTTAATTATTAAAATAATAAAGTAAAATGGAGTCTATAGCAATAAATGAATTATAAAGCCTCATTCAATCTATGCCTCGCCGTATGTTTGAGGTTATAAAGCAGAATGGAGGTTCTACACATTATTAGAATGTCAATTAATAAAGAAAGTTTAAAATAATAGCTATTTTTACAAGTTAATTCATGATGGTTTTATGTGAATTTCGATCTATTTTGCCTGAATTTTGTTAATTTTGTAGCTTTTTTATTATTTATTGTTATGAATATGAATTTTTATGTTGTATTATGAAAAAATATATTATTTGAATGTTAAATGTAAAAGAATTTTAATTATGTTACAAAATTTCTTTAAGATATTTCGAAAAAAGGTCGTGGTTTTATGTGAATTTCCACCACTGTATCTGAAAAATCCAAAGTAATCTGTGCGTAAACATAACACCCGTTAGTGGTCGATTTTCAAAAAAATTATGAAAAATTTTTGTAGTCCCTCATGTGAGAAAACTGTATCTAATATCTCATGAATCAAAGAATAATAGATTGCGACACACGCACCTTTTGTGACGTATCTAAGAGCGTGCAATCCTTATCTTTTTGTTACATCCCAAACTACAATATAAATCGGAGTTCAGCATTTCATCTAAAGTATCACACGATTCGCTGCGGTCTATTGTAACTGAGCTATGTTTTTTTATTCCAACAACTTTCTTATATTCCATTAAACGCACGCATGAAGTAAAAACAAAAGACTTAAGCGAGTAACCTTCTTTTTCAACTTTTAAGTTGCTCATCCCAACTTTTGTTGTGTTATGTAAATCTAATCGTTATGATTATGAGACGCATGTTCTTAGAACATACCTATGTGGCTTGGACTTTTAATTTTCTATCGTTTTGTCAGTGGATCGTACAATATTCGATTTCCAAACAAATGAGGCTTCAATAAGACTTCAGACTGGGCGCTTGAACAGCATGTGACTTAGTCTTTAAGGTAAATTCTTTTTCCAAGACCCCACAATTCTGTCCACCACTGTCCAACAGACTCCGTAATGGAGCTTTAAACGAAAGACCTTCATCATCATCTACTTTTTGACTTTTTACCCTTCTCATTCTCATTCTACTTTTCACTGTCTCTCTCGCTCCCCACGCTAATCTTTTTACATTATTTTCTTTAGCTTTTTTCCCAATATCTTTTTTAGATCTTATGTCCCATACATTTAACGATTTTTTTTTTTCGTGTCTTGCATCCCATTTGCTCGGCCCGCTACTGCAGTTTGTCTCTGTCACGCACTCGCGCGCTCCATGTGGACCGCCGCGCTCCACAATGTCGTTTGGGTGAATATAAGATCCGCAACAAAAGAAATAAATTTCCAATCTTATTTTGATATGTGGTTTGTCCATGTGTTGATGCTAAAGGTATGGGCACATGGTTACTGTTCTTTTCCTATCTTCCAATTTGATCCTGTAAAGCAGAACCGTTTTTTTACTGGTTTTTTTGGTTGTATGAAGCGCGTTCCTTTGTCCCCGGGAAGGGTTCTACCTTACGATCTACGATGATGGAAAAGTCAATAGATTTGAAAGAATTGACCTTTCTACCTGTAACGGTGCATTGTCACCTTTGGTTCGAAGTCATACAGGTGCACTATGAAGGTTTGATCCCGTCTTCAAGGTATGGAAGGATCAGAATAGATGCACTCAAAGAAAACATGTCACTTTCGATTTCGTATAAATTTTTACGGTCAAAAACTAGTGATGTTTTGGCGCGCTTATTTTGAACCAAAAGTCAAATTGGAAGAATTTTCGCTCGAATTACTCAAGCCAGACAAAATGGTTGCCTGTTAACGACCTAAACTCCCACAAATACTTGGAAGACGAGTGCACAGCATCCACGAAGCTGTATCAAACGGATTCAAGAATCGAGCAAACGTCTTACATTAGTAGGCTTCGATCTTACACCGTTTCTTATCCCATATATGCAGAGAAATATGCGAGCATGCATACCTCTACGGACCCTGTCGCTTAAGTTTGAAAATAAAGCCTGGTGCGCGCAGCTTATGCCCATGCGCATATCGCATACATTCGAGTTTCACCTGTATTTGATATCGATAGGTTTCTTCTTACCTGGTGACCAGGTAACTCAGGTGTTTTGGACGAAAAGAGATAGTGTCGTGTTTCGTTTCGCTTTTGTATCTTTGTCTAGCTCTTACCTTATAAAATTCATCTCAAGAAATACCTTTAGGTCTTCTTCTTCTTCTTTTCCGAGCTCTGACTTTTATACTCGAGAAAAAGGTGATGTTATAGCGGGGTTCGGACACTTTGTCCATCTTATAGTTAAAAATTTAAGAAATTGCGTTTTTCATCGACCATAAGTGATTGAAAAAAACGTAAGAAATCGTTGAAAAAAGAGTGTAATTAGTGCGAAACGTCTAGGCGGTGAACAACGGCGATAAATTCAACAATAAGAAAATATTTGTTCAGTTTTCTTCGGTGAATTTTCCTAGTGAAATAGCGCACCATCCATCGACTCCCTCCAAGTAGGAGTATAGAGTTGAGGCGCTTTAAGAGTAGCGAACTGCGCTGCCGCACACCGTTGTGTTTGTGATTTTTAGACCGAGTTTAGTTTAGTTTGAAACAGACACCTGCTAAAATCTGATTTAGTCAGTTTCTTTAAAATGTTTAATTACGGATGCTATTGAACGCAAGGACGTGTCCATCTCTGTACGAAAGATTTACGCTTTTGCAGTGCGAAAAGGTTCGGCTCGGTGCGGTCAAAGAGTTTCCCTGTTGTCCACACCGTCATCGTCATCGCCATCATCGGCTGCCGTCATCGTTGGCGCAACAGTACAAGAAGTTTGATATGTTAGTTGTTGGTTGTTTTTCTTCTTCTTCGCATATTGTGTATTATAAAAATGTTCGCGTAATAATGAAATGAAAAGTTAATGCATAATTTAAGTAGCCCGCGCGAAAAGACTATAAAAATTTTTCCTATCGCGATTGTTTTTCTTAAGTGGTCGTAGCAAGTGAATGATGTTAAGTGGCGCCGAAAATTCTTGGATAGAAGAACTGGCCAAAAGAAGCACGCGAAGCAGCAACTCGAACGCGAAAACGGATTATAGCGCGCTCAATAACTTGGACAGGATTCAAATCCAGGCGAAATGAGTAAGTGTTGTCACGCGTTTTGTTCACTTAAAATTCGTAGGATTCGTCTTGCTAGTTCAACCCTTAACCTCTGATATGTCATAACCACAAATAGTTAGTTGCCTTTTACCACATAAGAAACGGCAGAACATGAAATTAACAAACAAAAAAAAACATAACATATGCACACCTTTACAAGTCGGTGGTTTTTAACACAAACACAACGGCAACGACGTCATAAGACGTCGTTAAACTTACCTTTATATTTCTTAACCGTCTTTTCTTTCTAACCTGAACATTTTTCCCGATTTCTTGTGTAAGCATCGGTGCTACACACTCTACAAGCCGAACAACCAATATATATTTATATGGAGAGATCATCAGAGAGATGGTGTGCGGCGCGGTAAGTGCAAAGCGCTGTGGTACCTGAGCGTGACTCAGGTAACTCGTAGGTGTTGTAAAGTGCTCACTTGTGTGGTAGTTCTGCTGATGTTCTTTTTATTTCTTTCTTTTTTTTCCCCATCTTAATGGGTTTTTCGAAGATAATTTATCCAGAGACAAGGTACAACAGCAGCGCGCAGACATTTTTTTTAATGGTCGCAGTCGCATTATACACTCTTTTTCTATAGACCATAGTGTAAAGGTGTGTGTGTGAACAGCGCTCTGTAAAGCCTTACCTGCCTTTGCTATAAGCTTAAAATCAAACTGACCATAAGACGCATGTTAAAGAGCTGTTTTTATTGGAGTTATGCTGTTTTGAAAGATTGTTTTTCTACGGGATTTTATTTTTATTTTCTTGATTTTTAGACGACTTATGTCACTTTTTTGAAGTTAGTTTTTTTTTTTTGCTCTGTTCAGCAAGAGGTTTTAAAGCGCGAAAATATTAACTTCACTAATATTAGCATACGCATACAATGGGACCGTAAGTATACACACGGTTGATTGGATCAAGTGTTTATTTTGATCTTTTGGTGTTTTTTTCCCTAGGTAACTTTTCACTGATTATTAGAAGAAACGTGGTTAATATAGCCGAATTATTTATATAAAAAAAAACTCGTTCGAAAAATCGAAAGGAATAAATTTTTGATCAAGAACACCGGAATTAAATTCTGCGGAATATCGGGTCCAATGGAAAATTTTTGAACTTTAGAATTGTTATTTTTTGCAGATTTTATAACATTCTTATTATCTAAACTTACGAAGATGGCTTCCTCGAGAAATTACTTGATGACATCTCCAAAATTTAATTGGACTTACATCTACGCGTTGACAACTCTGTTAAAGACGAGAACATCATACTTGTCCAGCTCGCTGACCGTAAGAATAGGACTCCCCAAAACCGATTTGTTGGCCCCAGACAAGCAGAACACGTTCGTTCGTGAGTCGAAGTGACAAACTCACCCCATCCGACGAACTATGCACGTGTTTTTATGCTAGCTGCTCCGTCACTGCAAATAGCCGCTCGTGGGACATATGTACATATGTCGTCTAATGACAACCTAGTCAACGAAACATAGGAAAATTATTCTCCATTTTGGTAAAGAAATGACGATTTCTTCCGATAGATGGAGGATGACTTTCCCTCCGCCAGGTATGCCAAAGGCCTAGTCTTCCGGACGTTCTGCGGACCTATTCGTTACAAATATGGAAGAGTAATACCCTTCCTTCTTCGGTTTCTCGTTGTAAATGAGTTTCTCCTGTAAATTGAAAAACAAGACATGAAGTCAAGGGTGAAATTCTGGATACGCTGACAAGCATTTTGTAATCTGTACTCCGTATACTCAGGCAAAAAGGTTGGGCTTGGGGGTGAACGCTTCCAAAACTAAATTAATACTTTTCACTAGATCTCACATGATTCCGGCTTATAGGATGTCTAGGCTTGAAGGCAAGGAGCTCAGACTATCGAAATAAGCCAAATATCTAGGTCTAATACTGGATAGGAAGCTTAGCTGGAAAATGACCGATCCGGAACGTTTTAAAAAGGAAAACAGAGTGCAAGCAGAAGGTAGGGTTTCAAACCAAATAAGTATAGTACACTGGTTGCTTACAGCGATTTTGAGACCTACACTGACTTATGGGGCAATGGTGCCAGTGGAGGGCCCTGGAGAAAAAGTATACTATGAGAGAACTAGATAGTGTTTAACGGACTGCCTATGTGATGATCGCGGATTGGATATCTACGTGAAACAGAATGAAACAAACACAGCATTTGGGTTATCGAGTTGTGGTTTATTCAGACAGACCCGCAGACCTCTTCTATTCGCGGGAAATTTCTGGGAAGTCCGGCTAATTAGCACAGACTAATTGATCAAAGGTATAGATTTTTTGACACCCTATCAAATTTTGTATCCAAGTAGAGCGGACTCTGAGAACAAAAGGGCAATACGCAAGTGCCCAATCTCCGTATACACGGAAAGGTCGAAAATTGAATGCGACACTGAGTACTGAGGCTGGCATCTTCTCTGAGCAGTTGAGTGTAGGGGAGTCCTTCTGGCCGCCAGGTGCAAGCAGTAACTCTGACTGTGCTACAGGCAGTAAACATCCTGGTAATGATGGAGATATTCCGTCAAAATCTCTCACTCTACATTGACAGCGTGGCGGCCATAAAAGCGCAGGAACCGGTTTCTTTTAGATCCGAGCAAGTAAAGCGCTTTCGAAAAGTGCTGTAGGTGCTTTGTAGTCATCACACGGTACTGATTTGCTGAGTAATGGGATACAGCAATATACAAGAGGACAAAATGGTGGATGAACTGACAAGAGCAGGATAGGCATCAAAGGGATGACTTCATAAGGATGTGAGTCCACCAATATGCGGCATCAAAGAACCAATTGGTGAAAATTTTATATAAGCGGCCAACTCTATTTTGCAGACTGAAGGATTTATAGAGCCTTGAGGTCCAAGCTGGATATTCACAAGACTAGGAATATATTAACTTGGGATAGAGGAAAATCACGGTTGCTCGTCCGAGCACTGACGGAACAATGTATACTGAAGAAGCCTGCCATGCGTTTGGAATTAGCTGAGATGGATGTTTGCAGATACTGTCATAATGTCTACACTGTTGAGGACATGACTCACATCGTATTTGCATGCCCAAGATTTGCTAGAAGGCGAATAAAATGACTGGGTAGTCAATTCTTTGATATCGTGGATCTGAGGTTGCTAGTGTATGGCGATACTGGTCAGGTTCTGCAGGGAGTTCTTCGACATCGTGGATCTGAGGTTGCTAGTGTATGGCGATACTGGTTAGGTTCTGCAAGGATGATTAGTGACCCTACGATATTTTGAAGCGATCACTATGGACCGGTCCGGTGCTTAGAACGTGGCTATTCTTAGCGCTGTGCCACTTTCTGAACTAAACTAGGCGAAACTACACCCATGTGTGAGCCATAGCGGAATGGGGTGAAAAGAATAGAGATAGAGCACTATGCCACAGTACAGCAGTGAATCCGTTGTGGCTTCCTCATACAAAGCCACAGTCTGGGTTGCTTTCACATATTCCTCTACCGTATGAAAAAAGACTCAGTAAGATATTCCCAAGTAAGATATTCCCAGTAGAGCCAGACTTTGCGAGCCATAATCTGAAACTTCCCACATAAGGAAGCAAGGTCTCGCTCTATCTGTGTCGTCCTAAGGGATATCCAACAATTCGTAAGTTGTTTGCTTTAAGCTAGGAATTTTAGTTCTTTTCATTTGTTATCGATTAAGTCCTTCCTAAGCTCCTTTCGGTGATTTAGTTACAGACACTGAATTGAAAACAGTACTGTATTGAGTGTTTGGCCACTGAAGGAGTCATTAATATAGACCGAAAAGGGATCCTTTATAATCCCACACATATGTATATGGAAGAAATACTGATGTAACGAAGATTATTTCAAATGAAACACTCTGCCAGTCTGACAAACTGCGTCAGTTTATCTAGATCCTTGCGAATTCTCCCAAGTCCATGACGATATGCGAATCTATCATATGTTACCGCCTCAATGCCAGACCAGGGAATTCACAAACCATGTAGAAAATATTGTCCTTAGGATTGGGGTAACTATAGCTGAGGCACAGATTTGCAATGTCTGCAACACCCAGTCCTCTATCCTTTTCGAAATGCAACAACTTTTCACTATGGTATTTCCATACTCAGTAATATGGATCTTGGAGGCATGCAGTTAAGAGCTTTGGTGACAAACAAGAAGTTAACTTATAGCCAACACACTCTGTTGGTCATAGATAAGTCTACATCATGACCACGACGTTCGTCTACCTCATGAATATTGATCGCCACAAACTTCAATTTCGTAGAATACATTTTCTACACAAAGGAACTGCACAGTTGATCCTTTTGATAAATTTTAAGCAACCCTAAAAACCAAGAACAGAAGGCCACTAGATCCTCGAAGTTTCTTTCAAAGCTGCCTTTATAAGCTTCCAACCAAAACTTCACTCCTTAGCTTCCTTCAAGCTTTAACCTATGTTTCAATTTCCAAATGCCATGCTCCAGTTGGACTGTGTCTAGGATAAATCAACAGCAGACAAAATAAACAATTTATTTGCGAACACTTTCGAACGCATTTTTAAAAATTTCCTCATTGACACATTCAATTAATTCAGTTTGATTTCTCGCTCATCTCACCTAAATGATTGGCCTTAAAAGGCAATCAATCTTCACTCCAAACTGTTGGTACGTTTTTATTGCCAAGAAGGTCACAATTATATTACATTATCCACTTATACTAGATTATCACAGTTAAATGAACCGAATTATATTACATAATGGTATTTTGAAAATGACATTTAACTTTATAAAATTATAATCCAAAAGTTCGTTGGAATGAATTGCAAAAACTTTAGAAAAATAAACGTAAAAAATGCTAAAATTGCGTTCGGTATGAGCAGCTCAAATTGTACCTAATGATGAGATTACAGAAAACATTTTGACAGGAATTATTCACTAATATTTCAAATCGGATTTGATTTCAATAAAAAAAAGAAATTAGTTATTAATCTGTTAACAAGTTAGTTAACAATTACAATGAATCATCATTTTTATTAAGACAGTATTGCTGAAATTCAAAGTTACTTACTGTGGTATTCGTCTGTAAATTGTTTGTTTGAGTATTGAGTGCTATTAAGTTGGATCTTTGGTGAAGACAATCACCATCTAAGTGTGATTAGTATTTCTGGGATTGGTTTCAACTAAAACAATACAAATGCACTCGAACTGCAGTGTTTTATTTTATAATAAAATGCTCACTTCTATTGAGTCAAAAAATATGTTTTCGATCAATCCGGAAATTAGAAAATATTATTTGTATCAGAAGAAGTATCTATGTATAGCTTTCCGAAATAAATATGACGCCAACGATTTCCATTTCAGGATGAATATAACATCCCTGATACAAATCCGGTTCGACGGACCAAAAACTGATCGATTCTAAAAATATTTATTTTATGACGACTCAAGTTCAAATAAGAATTTTATTGAATAATTCAAAAACTGAAACTTTAGTAGGGACGAAGTGAAAGAAGAGGGCTTAAGCTTTCAATGTTAGTACAGATACAAATATTTTTCGAATGTAGAAATGTAATAAAAGTTTTAGAGTTCTCCAAACAGATGTCTCCACATTGAAAATCAACAACAGTTTTGGAAGAGAAACACTAAACACGCGTCTGCCTTCGACCCTTGGTGGGGCCGATCCACATTCCACTCCTCTCTGTTAGAGAATTTGAGCTGCAGAATCAAGTAGTCTGTCTGTATCCTCTAACGGGTTACAATCACTAAATCGTCCGAGTATTCTGCTGTGCCTCAGGTCTAGATGCCCAGCTGCCTGACTGTTTTAGGCGCATGGTACTTTTCGCTGCTACACTCTTCCCATAGATATCCAGCGGAAGAAGATGGAGGATAATCTCTAGTTCCGCTGTAGATGTGGTGCTAAGTGCGCCTGTTGCTCCTGTGGAAACAAGACGCTGAACCTTGGTGAGTTTACTTCGGTAAAACAGAAAACAGGGAATACTCTTGCATTAGAGCGTGCCTAGCAAACGTCTCGGAGTCTGTCCAGATGGGCGTCTTTATCGCATCGTTAGGGATGCTATATCAACCAGATGAATTGTTGTCGGCCACTTTTCGCCAACTGTGTCTGCGTGCAGACGTGAAATCCCCTATGGAATAAAAGTGCAGTAACTACGGGGAATCCGAGGGTTGTTGAGCTCTAGAGACGCATAATCTACTAATATCCGCCAAACACGCTTTGCTCCATTAACCGACATCCGAGCTATTCCGCAGATCCTTGAAGGCGAAGTTCTTGTGGGGTTGAATCGCTTTCTTAAGATGTAGACGGCATACTTTTTAAGCTCGTCGGGAACCAAGGTTGAGATTTTGGCTGCACACTATACGAAAGTAGGTAAAAATTTTTTTCCGCTAAGAGCGCGATGAAAGAGTATCTAATAGCGTTTGAAGCATTATTTTTCCACAGGTAAACTATCATACGTATATCATTAGGTATAACATTAAGACGCAGAACCCCAAGTACCCCAAGATCAAGAAATTTGTTTTTTTATCTTCTATAGATCCATTGAAATATGTCGACATTTTCAATACTTTGTAAGGTATACATTAGATAATTGCAAATTAATCGCTTATATCTGTCAAACGAGTGTCTAGCATAATACGTTCATCAGTCATTTTCAAGCCGAGCTTCTCGTATGTGGTAAAAATAAAAGTAATGTCTGTATAATACTTACATCCGTGAAGCATACAGAATGATGCAACATTCACTAGGTCACGTTTCCGAGAATTTTTACTTAACATTGGCCAATATGTAGCACTTTTGCTTTTTGCTGTTGTTTTTAAGCCTTGTTTAAAACAGAACGAGGAGCTGCGTCTAGCGTCTTTCTTCGGCACAACAATCAACGGCAACAACATGAGCCCAGAAGACGTTTGCCAACTTCTTTAAGATCTCACAAGCACATTACTACTTACACTTTCATTCTATTCATCACGGTTGGTCTGAACATGAAGATCATTACCTAACTCTTTGCAGACAATGAGTGCAGTGCGCGATCATTGTGTTTGGTTTACGTGCAGAAGTCCAAACATTTTGAAGAGTTTTTTACCATCTTGAAAGGTAGCGTCATAATGAGCAAGTAGACAAACTAGAAGAAGACCTCTGACACGAAACGATGATGGTAAAACGTAAAAATCACAATACAACATCATCAAGGTGAGGCGTGCAAGAACAAAAAAAAAAAGAAGAAGAAAAGGTATAACGATCGCGCGGAAAAACAAATATTTTGTCAAACAATCAGCACTCGAGCAGTGGAGTGAAGCAGCATTCGATGGTTTTCTTCAGCATCTCCTCGAGGAAGATGCTACCACCGAACGTATTGAAGAATCCATCGTTAGATCAGCGCGTTCTTGGAGTGCTTGAGAGCGCGTTTTCAGTTTAGTTTTTAGTAACGGCGGCAATAATCGCTTTTTGTTTTCGCTTTTACTGGATAGGTACTTTGGGTGCTTGGACTTTCAATGATCATTTGGACGAAGGAGCGGCGTTTTTTCTTCTTTTTTTTGCTTTCGTTCGGCTTTCTGAAGAGTGAAGAGTCATCTGAATGAGTTAATGATGGGTTAAGCGTGAGGAGAGCATGTCTAATAGAGTTCATGGCTACGGTAGAGGAGCACTTGCCGATTCTTCCTTTCAGAATTCTGACTGAGTCTTCGTTTTTCTATGCTATTGATTCCTAGAATTCGGCATGGATTTTGGGTTTTTTGTATGTTTGAAGAGGTTCTTTTCAAGGAGAATTTTGTGCAGCAATCGGCGGAGAAGATACCGAAGACCATACTCAGGGTTTTTAGGACAATGACGAAACTGATTTGTAATTTTGAAGATTTGCCTAAAGCTGTTTCTTTCAACAAAGGCATGCTTTTTGGTGTCGGATCGAAACGAAACGAAACCGTCAGGTCTTTTCAAGATAATTTGATTTGCCCGGAAAGCACTATTTATAGGAAATCAAAAAGATGTTATGCTCCTTTATCTCTGGTATAATCTTCCCGACAAAATTTCTTCACTTCGTAAGATGACCGATTTACTTTCATTCCGATCCAATTCCATCCAATACGGACTTGCGTTTTGTTCTAAAATAAAACTAAGAATCAAATTGGAGTTCAATAGAAATTTGTACTTGAATTTAGGATAGATGTAAGATTAACATTATTTCAAAAGAAAAGTATCAGATTTTTTTTTTAAATAATTCAAGGTTAACTCAGGTGATCTAGGAGGTCACAGATATATGCGATGATCGAATGTTTCCTTTAAAAAATCAATTGTGTTGGCATATTGTACCGTCTTGTTGGAACCACAGCTCTTTCAGATTAATCCCATTCAATTGGTTAACGAAAAACTCAGTAATCTTGGATCTACGAGTATAGCGGTCTCCATTATTGACTCTAACGATCTGACGGAATCATTTTTGAAGAATTATTCACCAGTTATTTCCACATCCCATAAAAAAATTTTGTCGATTTTCTTCACTCCAAATGTCGCGATTCTCCTTGTCGAAAGTCATCACTGACAACAACAAATTTTGTGGTGAAAATTGGGATCGAGGGCATTCTCGTTTTCAACCCATTCGCCAACGGAAACGATGGTCACTCGGCTTCAATAGTTGCACGGTCAGAATCTTTTAAGCTTCTAATGCAAAACCTTTTCGAAAAATCTTCTACAAAGTGACTAATTAGATTAAGTAAGGTGGGTAGCCAATAGGGATAGAAAGAGTATTCCTATCTATTAGTAGATCAAACTTTGTCCTGCTCGCAGTCAGGGTCGGCTTGCTACGAGTCATCTCGTGGTAGCCTCCAATATGCCATCACGTCGATAGCTTGTTTAATGTCCTCAATGGAAGGGCTAGCTCTTGATTCAGCACCGAACGCTTGATTCAGCACCGAACGCTTGATTCAGCACCGAACGCTTGATTCAGCACCGAACGCTTGATTCAGCCCCGAACGACCAGTACTGAGCCAATAACGGCAGCTAGCATCCCAAGAATAGTGCGGCAGTGGCAACCAGCACAGGCTTATTGCTGGATCACTTCTGAATATAATAACTTGGGCCCAGTGCTGCTATTGTATACTGGCCCAGTGTTGGCGACCGATACTGTTCTAATGTTGGCGGCCGATGCTGGTCCAGTGTTGCCGATCAATACTAACGTGTAGTACGTGAGAATATTTACAATTACCTGCGATGCGTTCTAGTACTTCATACCTTAAGAATTAATCCTACCTACCTCTTATGCGGTAGTAACTTGCCATGGTTTTACCACATATGTTAAAAATGTAGCGGCAAAAGACTTTGTATATACTCCAGACAACTCTCTTATATCTGCGCGAGCATACTGATGGATATATTGAAGGTTATGCTCATGACATGCAAATGACAAAAGATTGTCCGTTATACTGGCACTGGCCCAGCCACGGTACTACACAGCTGGCACGATAGACTCGGTAAAATTTCGCTAGCCGCTGTCGGCCAACGTTGGCCCAGAGGCTAATCAGTGATGGCTCCCAAGGATTGCCAGCCAGCACTGGCCAACCGTGGCACACAGCTGGCACCCTAGACTCGACAAAAGTTCGCTAGCCAACGATGACCCAGAAGTTAACCAGTGATGGCTCCCAAAGCTCGGCAGCCAGCACTTGGCCCAAGCAATGGCCCTGTAGTAAGTGCTAGGGAACCCTATATGGGTACATACACCACGACGAGCTGGTCCCACCAAATGCATGACCTTGGGAACCATCCATATTCGGCTTTACGGCAGATGTTGATGCATAGCTAGGATATGCCCACGATCTTTGGCGCTTTGAGTTATCGTAGTGTATCCACTTCCCATCACCAATCACGATACGATGGAAAAACTCTTTCCTGTTCTGCCGTTAGAGCAGCTGTTCGCACGTGAAAAAACGTAGTTCGACGTTTCTTGACTTTAATTCGTACGGCCCCAATTTCCTTGCTTTTGCATCATTCCTAAGATTTGCAAATAATGTGCAATGGCTTGTTGAGTCACATCCAGTGAAACCGCAAGACTTTGTTGTGTATGGCATGAATTTTCGTCAGTAGTGCCACCAATTCTTCGTCTTCGAAATTTTTTGGCCGTTCGGAACGCACCATGTCTTTCACGCCAGATTCACCCTTTTTGAACTGATGAAAATCTTCGCGATAAGTTGACTCGCTAATAGAAAACTCGCCAAGGGTTTCTCTAATCATCTGACGACCCTCTGCCGCAGATTTCTTTGAAATAAAACAAAAAACTAAAACATCGCACAAATGGCGATTATTTGGCTCGAACTCCGACATGTTTAAGGACTCACAAGTAACTGACACCGATAAAATTTTATAAATGTAATGATGGGGAATTGTTGCATATGCTAGCAATAAATAATTGTAATCAGTGATTTATCCGTATTCTTTCCATTGAGCCTTTTATTTTATCATCTTACATTGAAGCACAGGAATATGATAAAATCAGTTGAAACTTTTAAAAAGGGGTTTGGCAATAGAGGAAAGCAAGGAACCATTTATTGCAACAAAATAAACCAATGTTGAAAGAACAATTTGTGAAACTTTGACCATATGAAGTTACTCCTTCAAAACATTCCGGAAGTCAAACCTAAACCTGTTTATTAAGTTCTAAAAAAGACCATATGCATGAAACTTTTCAAAGTTCCTTCTAGAATGCTTCAAGTGATTTTTATCTGGTCATAAAAAAGCTGGCAACAATGTCCAATCAAATATCTTCAGTCCCAAAACCCCTTAACAAAATTTATGAACATCGGCATGAAGCAATCTGAGAAAGCCCCCTCCGAAACAAACAAAAAAAAAAAACATTTCAACATCCAAAGGCAGTAAATATTTTATCCAAGCCATAAAGTCAAAAATATAAAAATGAAAAAAAAAACGGGGCCATAAAACCTTAGCCCCAACACACATGTAATAGGCTTTATATTCATTTTATTCACGGATTCACATGATAATCATCAGCGTCTTGGATAAAAATTAAGTGTTCGCAGGTTCCGGGGCAGTCCGCCTCAGCCAGCATCGATGGTATCAATAAACTGCCCAAAAGAGCTCCATAAAAATTTTTGTTCAGAATTTGATCGTGGCTTGGACCTCGGACTATAAGATCTGTTCAATACAACTTCAAACTAAATTATAATCGAAAATTTTGAAAAAAAAAATTGTTTTTTTCTTACTGTGACGTAATATACATTTTCCAAAAAAAAAAGTCTGACGTGATTGTTCCGTGCTTCGATATACGGTCAGATTTTTTTTCTTCACGTTGAGCGATCAATTTATGCCCCGAAAATAAGCAACAGGGTTTTTTTTTTTGGTTGATGTCCGTGCCACCTTAATTGATATCGTCGTGATATTGAAAATCGCTTGTAACAACCCATGATGAGGCTCAAGATGATGATGGAGCCAAAAAGTTTTATTATTCATGAAAACTGAACTGTAATGACTGGAGCACTGATCGATTATTGTCTTCCGAGAATGCGAGTGCACGATCGACTCAAGTGATTCGGACAAGAGATACTCACTGGGTTTTTTTTTTGCATTTTATAACTACTTTGACTTTGAACTAAAATAACAAGAAGTGAAAAATAACTGAGAGCTAGAGATCAATTGAAAGGTGTATTTACCTCTAATTATCTATCATTTCAAGTTTTTCTGGTTCTGAGAAGCACGTGGCCGAAACAACGACAATACCCCCACAATACAGCAGTATCGTGAGTGTAACAACAAACAGAACTTAGAGTTTAAGCGCCAGGTTGATTTCTTTTCATCTGGCCGACACAAAACTTGATTGTCGTCGTGCAACCACCGGCGCGCGTTGATCATCACATCGCTTGACACAGTACTGATCCAGTTCTCATCCAAGTCGACGCGACAAGAAGACCTGAGAAGCCTGATTTCCCTGTTTCGCGTATTGACGTTTTTCCTATACCTACACGTACCTCCTTCACGTGGTCTCATATAACGATATAACACAGAGATCACCTGTCCGCATGATCGCACCCCGTTTAGCGGTACCTTACCTATACGATCTTGATAAACAAGATCGTTGACAAGCCTACAAAAACAAAACAAAAAAATTTAAGACAGAAAAGAGAAACGTGTTCTTCCTGGAGTAGGTAAATTCGGGATATGGCACGATCCTCAAGATCAGGATCAGTTGTAAACTGGTACTACACAATCACCCCGATCGCGGCAACCCAGACTTCATATTATAACAGGTTCGTTAAGGTCAGGTTTTCAGACGAACGATGAAAAGTTGCGGTTGATCCCGTGAATCATATAGTATATATTCAAAACCAACCAGTCTGTTCGGATCCCTTATATGTATGTTAGCGCAGTAATATGCAATACTGGATTTAGTTAAAACCGCTTCCAACTGTACTACGGTACAGTACACCTTACACATCCGACTAATCTCGTTCTGATTATCACACGATCGGTAAGATAGAAAACTTGTTGTAGGTGAGGTCAGTTCACCTAATGATGATGATGATGATGATCATACAGAAAAGGCAAATCGGTGAGGATGGAAGAAAAAAAAATAAGTTGGCATCGTCACATGTGACTAGTTTTTTGGATTTTCGAGTTTTCTGGTTAGTCGATTGCCAGGGAAAAGTGAAACTGGTATCGCGACGATAATCAGGTCTATGGTTTTGTGCCGTAATAAGTTCACTGATCTCGGTGAACTATGCAAATATATGACCGACAAAAAAAAATTCATTGTGGGTAATTGTTAATAGTCGCAATATTTTTTTAATATTTATATACTGGCACTAAATTGCAGTAATGCACTTTTCAAAAATATGCAATAGAAGATGTGCATCAAAATAATTTTTTCATTTTATTTCGAGAACAGAAGATTGAATACTGGCCAGAAAGAACGCCAATTACAAAAAGAACTTCTTAAGGCAATTTCTGACTGTAAAAAATGAAGTTAGTTAGTAGTAATAGTTAAATATTACCTTGGATTCTCTGTTGTTTTTAAGGATACTGAACTGAACTTAGGTGGTTAGCCTTTAATACATGGTACTGTTCAATCCAGTCAGCTTAGGGATAGGAGGTCTGAAATCGGGCCGGGTATGGCAGTGGGTTGGTGTTAATAATAGTTGAGTGTTGTTTGGCTTTGATGTGATCTAACAGCAATGTTGCCTATAACAAATCAACTACTGTCTGGTATCTCTGATGGGGTTAGTGAATCTGATAAGAATGTAAAGAGAACTCATCTGCTCAGTGTTAAATCCAATCTAATCTTTTAGTTGAGCCATTTATTTAAGAGACGTTTGTATGAAAGCAGCTCAGATCTGGGTTTTCGGTAATAAACCTTTCAAACATACTACAGTCAAGCCAATGGTATGATCATCATCATCAATGGTGCGACAACCCAAGTCGGGTCGTAGCCTCCTGTCAGGTTTCTGAACAGTGACTTTTTTTCTGGTTAGACCTACTCAGGCCCGTGCGCACGGGGGGGTTCTAGGGGTTCAAAAAGCCCCCCCCCCCCCCCATTGGCCTATTTTCATAGGGAAGTGAGGACCTTTTTTTTTTTTATGTCATCACATTTAGTATGGGGGAACTTGATAAAACCACCCCCCCCCCCCCCCCCCCCATCATACTTTCCTGCGCACGGGCCTGGACCTCTACTTATTTATTACACCCCGGTAGAAAAAGGGTGGGAGTTTTCAGCGAACTATGACAGATAGGGAAACGTGCTGTACCTCGGACCGGATTTTACATTAACTTTTAGATCTATTAAACCAATAACAAATGAAAATTAGGGAATATGAAAGCTTATTTGTTTTACCACAAAATTTATTATAGCTAGAACTGCAGTGACTAAATTTGATGGATCCTGAAACGGTTTTTGGAGTGAACCTCAAACGGACCAAGGTACAACTATAGGTTGTACCTCGGTCCGCTGCTAGTTGTAACTTGGACCTTATAAAAAATAATTCAATTTTAAAGTCGAAAGCCTGAGTAATAATATAACGATCTTTTATTTAATTTAATTTATGTTTTTATTTGAAAAGAAAAATTTAGTAAAGTTATAAATTAAAAAAAAAAAACAAGAACAATTCACAATAAGAATAAGCAATTTTAGAAAATGGTTTGTCTAGCTGAAATAAATAGTAGTGTAAAAGAGGATTCGCTGCTGTCTGCTTTCAAATCCCCCTACTACCTCTGAAGGTGTAATTTCAGCAAGAAAGTCCGTTTTGGTTACAATTTTTTTTTAATGTATGTAGCTTAGATAGTCCAAGTTACAACCAAAAAAACGGTTCAAGGTACATCCCATCACCCATTACTACAAACATATTTTTTGAATTATTTGTAATGGTAAGGAAGGATTAAATTTACGGTCAAGACCACGATGAATTAGTTGTCTTACCAGTTAAATCTGCTATAGTAGAAATAATTATACACGAGAAAAAAAAAATAGCTGAACTAACAAAAATATACTTTTATGTCCAAAAATCACTGCTTTTGTTTTATCTTAATTAATTTATCTTCTTGGCTCACTTTAATAAACTGAAACTAAAGCCTACGCATTTGGCAATCTTTCATTGAAGAAACTTTATTTCCAGCAGCTAAAGTTTAGTTGCAATTGACGTTTGGACCGAGGTACATTCGGTCCAAGGTACAGCACCTTCCCCTATATTGGAATTCTTCCAGCTATGCTATTAATGTATGTCATACTTTTTTCCCTACTATTTGAGACGCACTGGTGTTACTGGTCAATCAGGTTAGGTTAGGTTAGGTTTAGAGGAGTGAACTGTAGCACTGTGCCATAGCTCAGATATTGCTCATCTTTATGAAGAGAGCAGGCAGTTCTCCGTAAAGGTATCAATCAGGTTAACTCCATATTCTCTCCTCCTTTCTAAACTGGGCTTAAGATCAGCTATGTACGAGTTCTTATGATATTCTAGACAAAATACTGAAGTACGACTTATGTTGCAGTAATAAAGAAGAATAAGGATTTGGCCCGCGGTTCGCCCTTAATTATAGACTCTCGTGTGGCTACTCGGAAGTAAAAGACTATCAGTTTCCAATGTCATATATGGAATACAGTAAAACAGTAACCGAAAGTAAAATTTTCTTTTTCCAAGGACTTTCACATTTCACATGCTCTAAGGACTCACTTTCTTACATGTTTGCTTTTACCTGGAACACTTTAAAAAATAATCTGAAGCTATCGGCCAACATTCTTTGAACACGTGTTTAAAGGGTTTTTGTATATTAGCAACCCTAATGAATACACGAATTTTACTGACTAACAAGCTGCATTTTCACTCAAAACTAATTTTTACAAAAGTTTGACTTCGTCGCTAAACAATTACTCGAGTGAGTTCCTTAAATTGAGTGAGAAGACATTTTTTACAGGATATTAGTATGGCAGCTTCGCGCAGAACTAGTGGTACTTTCTTCATAATCATACCTCTAGCTCCAATTATTAGAAAATCAATGCACCAAAACTCCAAAGTCATAGTTAGTCTATAGTATCCAACATGTGTTTCAAGGGCCTTTTGCATGGGATCTAGCCGAAGGAGTAAAGAACTTCTATGACTAGTGAACTCGAACTTAACACTAAAGGAATTGATGCTCCCATATTGTTATAAGAAATTTCTTTCCATATTCCGGGTCGTACTTTGAGAGACTATACACAAATAAACATTTCATATCATCGAACCTACTATGAACAACATGAACCGATCATATCTTTTTTTACGTTTCATGACTAGTAGACACGAAAAAAGCCAAAAAATTCAGTCCGTCTGTCCGCCTCGTACGCCGTACGTTTTCCGGTGTAGGCAAAATTGTTTGAAGGCTCGTTGCACCCAAACCCTTTCAGCTATTTAGTTGAATCTTTTTTCGTGGGTTGGGTCGATATACCCCTTTAAGTGGGGTAGGGGTGTGAGTTATTTTTCCTAACTATAGAAGGGCTTATGCTAAAAAGATGAAGCTCTTTGTGTATATGTAAATCAACTAAAGAAGTACTTTTAATGAAAAAAAATTGAAATATCCATTGGCGTTATTGTATGGCAGGTACTCAAAAGAAGTGGAAGGAAATCGTCCATTAACGCCTTATGGTGCATTTACACTCAGCGTTGGCGACGAGCCTCTATCCCCACCAAAAAATCGATCAATGAAAAAGCTCGTGCAGTCGCAAGAGTCTCACATTGAGAACCGGTTTGCAATGGCCTGATGGGGCTTGCCTCGAGGCGAGCCTCATAGGTGAGTGTAAGCGCAGCATTACTTTTACCTTTTCTTGTAAAAAAAAAGCTCTGGATTACAATATCTCCAGAACCAATCGTATCAGAAAGATAAAATTTGTTTGCTCTATATGGAATTACAAGCTTAGTCTATTGAACGGAAAATTTTTGAGGTTGGATGTGACATAAAGCACTAAAGTGGGGATATCAATTTTTCACTACTACATACTACGGAAGTACTTACAGCAACGTAAAAGTTTAGAGTTTTATTGAAGTACTAAAGTGGAGTAGTAAAATGTCTGTTCACTATTTCATGAATTTCACTATAACTTTTGGGTATGTATATAGAAGCCTAGAAATCTTTTTCCAAATTTTTTGATATCCAACCCCTTAGGTGGTGTAAAGTGGTTGAGTGAATTTTCACGAATTTCGATATTTCTAAGTGGTCTAATCAGATATCGACCTCACTTTCAATTCTAAAGCCTTAAACGCCTATATAATCTGAGGAAAAACCAATTTAATAATTTTTAATGTTAGACCCCTTGGAGTTAAGGCATTGTTAGAGTTTTCATGAATTCCGGCCAATATTGTTAAATCAATCGGTTTTTATAGTCTGTTTCGACGTTTATTGTGACGCTTCAACGCTGATACCAAGAAATAGCTAAATCAGTTGGCCACCGAGATCGTCCAATGTGACTCTGTCGGACTTCTTTCTTTGGGGTTACCTTAAAAGCAACGTTTACGCCAGGCGCGTACCATGAATCTTCGTAGGGCTAGCGCAACGATACGATCGCTGAATTCCGCAAAATTTTTTGATTACTTCTTGGAATTTAGCAATCGAAATTTTATTTCTGAATGAAAATTACGTGTTTATGGTTGTAGAATTCATAGAATTTGATGATCGTGTTATTGCGCTAGCCCAACTGAGTTTCACGCTACGCGCCTGGTAACGCCAATAAACGAACCATCATTCAATTGAAGGGAAATATAACAATTGAGGAGCAATTTATCATTCTATTTACTTCCATTTATTTGAATTAACTGTTCCCTCAGCTGATTGATAATGGGTTACCTTTTCTTAATTCTAAACCGTTAATTCTGACAAAGTTTGCTTTTATTTTAAGCCGGCGACTTTTTCACTCAATTAAATAATCGCAAAATTAAGCAAGATCCGCTGATCGACACCGTACTAAACGTTGAGTGGCCAAATCAAATGTCATTAAGAAAGAGCTAAGCTTTCGTTTCCACAGTCATGATTTAAAAACTTTCAAATTTCAAGTGGTGATTTCTGTCGTTGACTAAATTATCCCCCCCCAGCCGCCTCCCGTCCAGGTGATCGTCATTGATCACGTTTCATACCGAATCGAAAACGTAGGGCAGAAGAAATAAAGCGGATATGCGTAGGCCGTAATCCGACATTTAAGTCGTATTTTCCGCATCTCAAGAATACTTCTGCCTCTTTATACTGGAACCTGAGACAAAATCGCATGTGACATTTTAATCTTGACAAGTATGTTAATTAGATTGATTGATCGGATTATCCATGCGCTGAAGATCGAGAGAGCTATCGCGAGGAAGGAATTTTCGATTAGGTTTATAAAGTCGGAGCGAATTGAAGAAGCTGATCGGTTGCTAAGAACCAGGTGGTCTTCTTATAGAGGTATATATGAAGCCCCATACACTTTTCAACTTTAGTTTAATGCGTAATTTGCGTAATTTTAGTATATTTTTCTCGTTCATTGCGCTTATAAATCATCGTAGAAAATTATCCTTGAACGCTGCGCGTCTGAATACCTCTTCTGGTCAGGTAGCTACGCCATACGTGGACTAATTTTCTCTCTTCGGTTGGAAGAAGAATAACAGCATCGACGAAAAGCAAAGAAATTAAAATAATTGCGAAACGCAAAGATTTAAGGTCTTGTGTGTAGGTACTTTGTAATGACGGTAATTTCTTTTTTGGATTTCTTCGAGAACATATTTGCTGCGGGCAAATTGGTTGTATCTTGCCTTGATTACGGGGATGGACATTTTCATTTTGTCGTTTATACGATATTTTGCCTGTACGACTTTTTCCCGTACAGAAAGTTAGGCATATGTGTAAAATTTATTGAAAAGTAGCAGATACCCACGACTGATATGCTAAAGATATTAATGCCTTGGTGGCTTTTTATGGGCCGAAATTGACAGAATATAAATGTGTGTTGGAAGAAATGCAATAAAATTTTGTTATCACTCGTAAATGTCGATCGCGCTCCGTTTAATACGAATTTATGTTTTGTAAGCTGAGTGTAAACATAAATATAAAAGATATGTAAGTAGGTCTATAAAGTGAAGTGAAAGATGGCGAAAACGAAGCAGTTACCTTTCTTAGCGCAAAGTAATTATAAACGTATACCCACTACAGTATGGTGTTTGATAAAATTGTTGCCAAGATCATAAATATTTTATGTAACTAATCGGTAATAATTAGTTGGAGATATGCTACTTTGGACAGGTCAAGAAATTCTTGGGCCAAATAAGTCTACGCGAACTAGAATACGTTAGATAAATCGGATCGAAAACAAATTGGTTTGAATACAAATTGTACTGTAATATTTTAGTAAATAGCTCCATAAGCATTGCATATACCTTGACTTTAAGTGAAGTACCTGTACAAGTTTTAATTGGATACCTCTAAATTCTGACTCTGCACTCTGTAGATATGCAATAGGTATACTGGCCAAATTTGTTGGTATGTTTTACAATTGTTTGGTTTATTTCAGAGGTTTCAGAGGAATTCCTTGTATAAAAAACCATAGAGATATATGCACTGGAGATAAGGGCAGCGACTGTTTTGAAGCCGGTCGATTCCTCGCAAAGGACCGAATAACAATGTTAATATGTTATTATGCTACTATTAGCATCTCCCTCGCATCTATGTAATATCATACCCCGGTCTTGAATACGAAAAACACATTTTTTTTTTTTGACATAGTACTTTCTGAAGTTGACCTTATATTTCAACCAATTTGGCAAGTTGATTGCTCACTACACAGTTAAAAATTTGGGACTAGATTTCAATATTTTTTGTATTGGATATACGTCCACACCAAAAAATTATTGAATTTTAAACTTCCCAATGTATTAAAAACATATTTCAATCTATTATAGTATTGCAATTCAATACTCTAAATATTGAATTATTAACAAAAAAAATCTAATTGAATAGTATTACATTACAAGCTCATACCATTGGAATATAATCAAAAGAAGTTTAAGTTTTAAACTAAATTCAATTAAAGTTTACTCCTATATTTATTAGGATTTTAATTCGAAAATGTATTAAAGTTGAATGCAGAACCCTGTTTCAATTCAATACATTTAATTATAATTAATACAAATACAGCTTACCTTTGTTGTATTTCTTTGCCTCATGAAATAAAAATTAATAATGAAATTTACACTTTTTCTTTTATTAAATAATAAATACTCAATCAAAAAATACATTCTTAATAGTACCTAAAAAACAACTTCTTCTTGACTTTAAGTTTCTTCGCAACGCAGTAACAGGCATTAGCTTTAGCAGATACATATATAAAAGGTGTAACGATACATTCCATTCTGTGAAAGAAATAAGAGACATATGTACATATGTGTATGAATTATTAAAATTATGTCATTGCACTTTAGAAGGTACATAGTGAGAATCTATTATCCCGGTTTCGTCGCGGTTAATAAAGACTCTACTCTTCATTGGTACACTTGGTCCAATTGGTCATAAATGAATTATATTTTTTGAAATAGCTAAATTGTAAATCAAAAAATATCTGAAAGAAATAAATAGTTTTAGCTCTGTAATATATATTTAACTTTAAACCAAAAAATATTCGTTTTAAATCGTTCAGAATTGAAAAATAAATTTCTTTACCTTTTAGGTTTACAATCAAATACTTTCGTATAATAATTCTGAGCATGATCACTCTTGCTGACAAATGTAAGGCTAAATGTATTACATGGTGATACAGTACAATCTCGATAATGTGAACCTAATTGAAACCGACTGATTTCACATTTTGGAGGTGTTCACTTTATTGGAGACGAAAATTACATGCTGTAGATGTCTTTATATATACATTTTATTGAAAAAAATAAAATTTCAAAAAACATTATTATGTACATTAAGCATAAAACAAAAATCCATTTTTATTTTTCGAAAACCAAAGCTATTTGTAATAATTCTGAAAATAATAAAGAAAAATGCTATTTTATTCTGGAGATGAAGTGCTACTTTATAGATAACCATGTTCACATTATAGAGGCGCTACCATCGTGCACATTACAAGAGACATTTAAGAAAAAAATGCTTGTTCACTTTACTGGAAAAACCACATTATCGATGGTTCACATTAGCGAGATTATACTGTACTAACATTATTATGTGCTCAACTCATAGCTCTGAAAAATATTTCTATGGATTAAATTTTAATACTTTTTGATTAAAATACAATGGAAACTAATAATTTGATCCAAATGGATCGTAACTTAATCCGTTGTGTATTAAATATTATTTTGGAAGTTTACATTCTAAATCTAAATTTATTTGATTTTGATGTAATGCGACTTCTAGAGCAGAGTAGGAGCTCTGAGCTTTGAACTTTTCATGAGCGAGAATAGCTTCCCCACTGTTTTGGAGGTAGTATAGTTGCTCTTCTTGCTTAGTGCTTTGTTGTTGTTTTCACATGTCGCTGAAGTGTTCTGTGCTGAATAAAGGAGCAAAAAAATGCACCTAATATTTTGAACTAGGAATTCACCGGCATTTCAAGTAAAACACAACTCGATTAAATTAATAAAATAACAAATCGGTTCATATTTATTTGCTTTTAATTAATATTTACACTTGGCAATTCGTCACGATTTCTACAATACAACATAGATGCTGTTATAAATGAAATTTACTCTGCCGCTTAATAATCGTACTCGTACCGCTGCTACTGATACCCGTGTACAAGCTCTGCTACGTTTTTATAATGCACGTGTATGCTCTGGAGACTTTGTCCATATTTAGTGGGATGTGTAGAAAATGTGAAAAGTGTGTTAAACTTTCTAAGGTTTTGTAATTAGATATTGAAAGGTTGCAGTTTCCTCTACATCAATTTCTTTGATAAGTGCTTGTATTGCACAGGTATGCATACAACAATATGTGGCTCTACGCGTTTTCCAGATGTCGCAATTACAAGTAAAATTTGTTTAGATTCTTTGTCAGGTGTTAATCGAAGACGTATCTTTATTAGATATGCTATACCAACCACTTTAAAATACTGAAATATTATTGTTTACAACATTATAAGTTTAATGGTGTTAATTATGAAGTAATTGAAACGACATAACATCCGCTCCACCCAAACTATGTAGTTTCTCTAAAAGTTGATTTTGGATGAATGTTTTTTGCTTCATTCCCATTATCTCACTCAAAATTTACAGCGACTTTGTACCTATGGTAACTACACGGGCGTAACTATCTCTATTTTTTTTTTATTTATCATTTAGCGGAAACTATCGGCAAATTAACGTATGGCTAATTTAAAATTTTTCGATTGAAACGTTCTATAAGCTATCGATTAATTTTCGTTTCTAAGGAGTTTAGTGCGGAAGATACTTGAAGGGGTGGAAAATGTTTTTGTTTAATGCTGCTGTCGAATATCGCACGCTTACAGGGTTGGAAATAGAAATACCTGACCAATATATTAAATAGATTAATAACCTCGAACGTTTTTAGGGGCTGCACTACCAAATTGTTTCTACGGCTAGTTTTTGAAAATGTTTCAGTAATTTTGTCAACCCCACATCATATTTTCCTGGACAGAGCAAGTTCCTTCTGACTATCTATCTAATAAGCTATGAATTAATCCTAAGTGGGAAGCAGGATATTTTCTTGCTGATGCAATCGTTTCCTTCGTTTGTGCAATAATAAAACCTGAGAGAAAAGCTGAATACATTAAGCCGAAATGATGGCCGAAACATTCTACAGATTTCGTGTTCCTCAGCCAAAATAGATACGGAGATTTTCCACGAACTCAATGGCAACACCTGGAGCAAAGAAATTTCATTGTTGTCATTAAAATAAAGCTTTTTAAAGTACAGAACCGGTAAACTGACAAACTAACTTTCATAAGGCCTTATCGAAGATATTCTCGTATATTCTCGATAAAGTTTCGATAAGGTCTTACCGAACCAATTTGGCGCACATTTCCCCATGTTTCAACAGCAACAACCAAACACCAACAGTTGGTATAAGACCTTATCGAAGCTGTTCTTGTCTCCGTACAAAAGATCATTGCTTCCCTATGGCGGAAATGTGAGCTATTTTGGATTCGATAAAAAAAAAACTTGAAAAAAAACCAAAATTTATTATTATACATTTATTACTTTTGTTTTCCTTCAACTTATCATATTTTCCTGTAAATTATTGTTATGTATTTGTTAGAAAAATGAGAGTTGATTTCACTTACACCTTGTTCACTTTCGGATTCTAACCATGGTCCCGTCACACATTAGTCCGCTACCCTACACACTAGGCTAATCTGAAACATTGTCGTCGTAGGGTTGAAGCCAAGTCACTTGATGTTCTAATGAGACGGATCGAGGAAAGCTCGCTTGCAAACCTCCAAAAAGCCGCTCGTATTATGTGCTTGCATAAGGCCTTATAGCTTTTATTACGGAACCTATGACTTTTGAAATGTTCAGCCTCGCAATAGCCCCCGGAAAATGAAAATACGAATTGTTTTTGCTAGTTGGACGGACTTAGAGGTCTACCTTTAATAAATTAAGTTACAGTAGGAGCAAGTGCTCATACTTTTTATAAGAAGTGAGAATAACGTATTTTAATTATTAAAGATTGCATAAAATTTGTTTTTTTTTTTAATATTTATGTGACTGTCTCACACCAAATTTTTAATGATTTTTTATGGAAGCTTCTTGAGAGATTAATTTGTGTTTTGTGTTAAAAAACATATTTTAAATAATTATGCATTGAATTTTATAAGGGGTGAAGAATTTAGTTCATTAATTCTTCAATGCTTTTGGATTATTATTTGAAGGACATTTGTGTGGCAGGAATTAAGTTTGTACATACATATATGTATGTTCTTTCGGACTTGTGTTCCAATTATAATGTGAAAATATTAAATTGCGAATTCAACCCTTTGAAGGACTTTTGTATGGGAGTTTAGTTTATAGAGACCGAAGAAGGACTAAAGTCACCCATCATCCAATTTAGCCTAATGAAGTCTACTAGACATGTGGACTATAGCCTCCCGTTTCGTTTATGCCATCGATGCTTTTAATGCTATGATTTTAATCCAGAAAAGCCAGGTCATCACAAGAACTCTATTCCCTTACAAAAAGAAAACATGTCGTACTATATTTCGCGATATCCTCTGATGGTATCACTAAGACCCAAATCCACTACCAGAGCAAATCTGGCGAATAGAGTGGAAATGTGGAAGTGCATCCTTGCATCCTTGCAGTGCGAGTAAACAGGGGTAGACGTGTGAATGTAGCCAAAAATGGTATTTAGTCCAGGAAAAAAAAAGTGGTGAAGCTCGTATGGAAAAGTATGATGAAAATGATAGGAAGATAGGATACAGGAGATCTTTCAGGAACATAAGTTCAGAAATCTAGAATAATGACCAAATGACAGAATAATGAACAAAAAGAATGTAATGTTTCAATTTCAGTTAATTTCTGTCTACACACTTTATACCGCTGTAATTCCAGTTTCTATTCAAATTACAAACACTCACCTCATTTCATCAATCGTATTACAGTTCAATTAGACGACTATAAAAACATCATTTACCTTAAACAAGACCTCAAATTTACTAACCAAACAAGTTCCGGTCAAACTGCCTATCCGCTTGGCAATACGGGCAACAACAAATTCACTTCTTATACTTGTTGTTATTATTGTTGTCGGTCTCGTTTCCCCATTTCATTTCTAATAAATCATAACCTATCTCAAAGATTCCACACCATACGAACAACCTGTTCTCATAATTTCATTACGAAATCAGGTTCCTAAGCAAACTCACCTTATAGACCAGTAATCAACGTAAACAAACCAAAGTTGGTTCGGGCCACCGAAAAAAGACTGCCACCTTTTGCACCTGTTGTTGATTCCCCCTCGAAGTGAAAAAAACAAATTAAACTCTTCCGAAGCCGGGAAAACATCCGCGCTAAGGTGAACCAAAAACCAGTGCGCCACCATCCAAAAAATCTTTCCAACTTCCGAATATAATCACTTACCGGTTAGTAACGAAACTAGTGTGAGGGCGTCTTGATGTAATTTTGTATGGTAAGCCGAAGAAGAACCAGAACAAGTTAACGGGTTTCACCATACGAATTACGGAGGTTATAATTTCGAAAAAAATGAGTGGGAAAAAAACGAGATTTCTGCAAGATTAAGCCGGTATTCTCAGTACCCAGTATCCGCCATCATCTCACCTAGTCCAACTGCATCGACCAAGACGCCGCCGTATAAGCTTCTTAAGAAATTTCGTGTTTTCTTCGCAACAGATGATCGGACTCTCGACTAGTTTTGGGCTTAAGCGGCTGGGATCTGAAATAAAAGCAAAAGTGCAAAAAAAGGTGATACCAGCCACCAAATCGGGTTTTTTTTTACCCATCGCGTTTGTTGTTCTTAGAGGCTCATCTCGATTCCAGAATTTCGAACGCTTCGACACATGGTCGTTCAGCTGGTTGCCCATTGATTAACCGCACTAAAACCCGATTTGTTGCTCAAAAGTCGTTTCTTGTTACAAATGTTGCTGCTACTTTGCTCGCTACTGTTACTGGATCGGCTTTCATTTCGCAATCAATGAATCAAGTTTTGGCGATAAGTCGGGTTTCCAGATCACAAGTTAAGCCTATCGTACAATCGACGGAATCCATCAGATGTCTTGTGGGGGAGACATGTCACTAACATGATCCAAAATTGCATTATGGTTTTGAACGCCGGCAAAGCGAATCGCATTACTTAACTTGTAGCTTCGCGGATTGTTCGTTAAGAAACAAGCTTCATGTTTCTTCTGAATTTTTTTCTTAAAAGCCTACCAAATGTCGTACAAGCTCAGCAACTAATTTTTCTTCTTCTCGTCAATACTTTTCTGCCACCTAGGTATGTTAATATATTAGGTAAATTGCGCTTTAATTTGGTCGATTGTATAACTAGGAAGTTTCAATGGCGTAACTTTTCCACTTAATCCACCGAAGCCCAAAATCGTTGGCTCTAATTTTTCTTAATTAAAATAAATGTTTGAAAAAATACTCGACTATTGCACATCCTCCCAAATGTTTAGCGTTTAATTAAAAAAAAAAAGATCGTCGAAATTAAAGTTATGTCCCTGAGCTGGAACAAACATCAATGCAACAATATAAATAATATTGTTGCTATTATCAACTTAGGACCTTGGTCGAAATAAATTGAGTATAATAAAACTTTTCCCAATTATTCTATAGTACAAATTTTAAGTTACCAATGTTTGAGGCTTGGCGATTATTTTTAATTGTTTAATATCATTATCCCATAGTATCCATATTTTAAAACAAAAACAGAAAACTTACAACGACTGAAGTAATTGCAAAAATTATTTATGTTGGTTATTTAAAAATATATTTTTAAGTTTCAGGAAATAAATCAAATAAAAATAGTAATGTGCTGTGGCAATTAATGCCCTGTGATTATTTTATTTCGTAACGAAGGTCGTCTTTCTTAAAACTGAGAAGAATACAAAATACCTACTATGCGGCCGGCTATGCGTAAAATTAACGATAAACATGTTTTTATGACAGTCATAATGCATTGTGTTAAACAATTGGAAAAATCCGAGCTTTTATTTAAATTATTGAACTAGGGCGTAATGCGCAAAGTGGAATTAAATTTGAATTTATTGCGACATTTAGTGCAGATAACGACCGTCAGCTGAAAAGTTCTAGGTATGAGCTAATTTCACATCAATCTGCCAACAGTTTGGGTGCAAGTTTATTATTTTAGGGTACGAGTTCATAATATAACATAACATTATATTTCATCCCAATCTCACACCCCTCAACCCCTATCGATCACTTTTTTGTAAATGGGTCTTTTTGGTTTACGTGTTTACTCAATCGAAACAGTATCCAATTAGCACAGAATGCTCCATTTTGATACCACAACTCGCTTGACCTTCTCGTTGAGGTCTTATGAAGTATTATAGATACAGAGTTTTAAGAGACCTGAAGCTGGAATGGATAATCACATCCATCCGAAGCTTTTTAAAAATATAATTTGCTCCCTAATATTATTTTTCCAGATCTCATCAAGGTTTTCAAAAAAAGATCTACCTAATGCAAGAAGTCTGGCTGTAATAAGAGCTCACATAGGAGCAGGGTTACCGTTTTACTACATATGTAGCAGATTTACTACCTTTTTTTAATTTTAAAATTTACTGCACTACTATTTCAAGTCAAGAATCAATACGTTTTTGCAATAATTCTCGAAAGTCAAATTGAAAACAGCACAAGAATGTAATCCATTATTATTGTACATTACCATATGTTTAATGCTAAGCTTACTATTTATTGTATTATTCTCGAAATTCGGTTTTTACTACCTCTTTTTTGAAAAAGGTAGTACATAGATTGTGCTACTCCGAAAAATCGCCTAGCGGTAACACTTCATAGAAGTCTCCACATTCTCCCTCTCAGTTAGAAACCCACAACTGCGGTAATTGACATTAAAGGGAATAGTCGCTGATTGGTGAGTGACCCGAGCTGAGCGCCCTGGTTTTGGAAACGTCAACATGGCTCCTGCTCAAGACTTCGTCTGTTCTGCTTCGGCAGTCAGACTCGGACGGCCACATCTTCCTAGATATTACTCATCTGGTCAACTCTCTCAATCTGGAATTCGCGTTTGTGAGAAAGTGGGTGAATATTTCGTAGTTAGCAGTACCTAGTAGGACTTCAACAGATTCCACGAAAGTTCCCTCAAGATCAGAAAATTGCCTAGATTATTTGTCTGCCCTCATCTTTATGTGTCCTATGAAACCAAAAGCTTTGACCTAAATTCCTAAGTAGACTAGCTCCTCTGAGGCACTCTTCGACGAGTTTGAAGGAGGTGGTAGCCGATGGTTGAGGCTTGGCTGACAGTGAAGTTTACAACGTCTTAAATAGTTCGATGAAAATTCAAAGTTTCAGCTGCCTATCATAAGTGGTTACTGAGATCTAGAAGATTTTTGGTCCGTCGATCCGGATTTGAACTAGCGGTAATGAAATTCTCAACGAAAAAATTTTTTTTTAGGAATGAGTCGAACAATTTTTATTCTAAGGGACCTATGGAAACCAGAAGAGTTTTTAAGTGAACCTGAATTGTAAAATATATAATTGCGGAAGAGATGTAAAATTCGATAAAATTTTTTGGACTGTTGTAATAATGATGTCTGTCTTATACATCTCTAAGGGAAGCCCTAATTTTATTTTAAGAGGACTCCATAATTTCTAACCGCCTTAAGCAAAAAATACAATATTTTATTTACATTAATTCTCTAATAGTTAGAATTAGAAAACAAGTATGTATGCTGAAAATCGAGTCCTTTGTGTAGCTGTTGAACAAAAGCCTTATAGAAAATCTCAGCATACTCCTTCCTAAAAACACTATAACACTCAACAAAGAAGTCAAAATTTTAGAATTAATTTTGAGTAAAATATACGAACTAATATCATTCATTAATGACAAAACTCCGTTGTGATCCCAAATCACTTCTGAACGTTTCAAGTCAAATTTAAAATACATGAATCTATCAAAAGGTACAATACAAAAAAATTATTGGAAGAAAATCGATAAGAGTCCATTGGAAGTCAACATTTTTCATTCATTAGTTTCGAATTACAAGTCCTATTGAGTTAGCTAGATAATGAAATCTCATCATCCTTTGAGAAACCTTAAACGAAAACCCAAAGGTAATAATTTAAAATATTTTGCAGTAAACTTTTCGAATTTTTCGGCTGTTTTTGCGGTTCACTACCTGTAAAATGGAAAAACTAAGGCTAAGTTCGTTAGTGGGCGATATCTTACCACTCCTTCGGGTACCTCCCATACAAGAGTCCTTAAAACACAAGTTTATAATTAATGCTTCAAGTTAGGAACTTGAAATTTTGCATAGCTAAAGTTTACAATGTTTGAAGCGACAGTTCCGAATATGATGCAAACCGAATGAGTCCTTCGTGTAGCAGCCTACCTACAAAAGTCCTTCAAAAATTTATGCAAGTTACAGAATCCACTATACCCTTAGTACAAGTTACGAGTTAACGCAGGAGTTCAAAATTTTACAGGAATTATTTTTATATCAAAAGCAAGACTGAGTTCTTTAATTAGCGCCATCCATCGACACCTTAAACACGATAACGATAACCTTAGAACGCTTTAAGTTACGACTTTGAAATTTTATACACGTTGATTTTATAATAGTCGCAGCTGAAAGTATTAATATGATAAATATAGCATAAGTTCTTCATGTAATTGCCATACACAAATTCTGTAAAAAAGTCCTTATTTAATCTCAAGAGATCATTTAATTATCCATCGAGTAGCCACTATACAATAGTTTCACTTGTAAATAAACGGTCATGGAAATTGTATGTGCATTCCCCATTCTTTTGATATATGTATTCCCAACTGAAATATAAATCGGAGTTCACTATTTTATCTAGAGTATCATACGATGCGATGGCTTGGAGCCGATCGTGACTGCGTTATGATTTTTAATTAAATTACTTTTCACCAAAAAGTTTTTAAGCGTTATGCTGCACATCTACCTGAAGAAAAATAAAACCGTTGATAAGGGTTGAAAGGTAGGGGAGAAAGGAGGCGTGTTTTTATTATCTTAGAAGCGACTTATGCTACAAAGTTGAAACTTGTGTCTTTTAGGGGAAATTTAGAATTTCTAGTAAAGTAATGTAAGCAACAAAAAAATAAATATTTCCATTTGCGTACGAAGGGGTGGCAAAAAAATTTGATCATGTAAAGGGGCTGTACGCATTTTCACGAATTTCCTTATATCTATCAACTAGGTGCGTCGAGGTATCGAATTAACTTTACTTCATCGAGCTCTTTAAATACGCAATTCGGAACTGTTTTTAAGATTTTTCGATATTTTAACCCCTAAAACAGTAGACAGTACTTCTAAATGTTTTCACGAATTCTGACATATTTCTTAGGGCTAATGAGCTATTGGGTGTTAATTGTAAAGGCTTGACATGTAGTCACCTAAGAACTAATTTAAGCTTTTTATGACATTCAACCCCCAAAGAGGTATAAGGTTGTTGCTCTGGTTTCCTCGAATTCCGGCAAATCTTTTAGGTCTGATAAGATATCGCTTAACTTCAAAATTTCTTAAACAAAGTAATATAACCTCTATGGGCTTTAGATACAAACGCATAAAAATAGATTTTATGATTTTGCGATATTCAACCATTAAGGGTTGTAATGTTTATACGAATTCCGGCATATCTCTTAGGCCTCATGAGATATCGAATGGGGTTTTTTTTACATAAACGGGCTTTATCGCCTAAAAAGCGGTTTCTGGCTTTTTGATATTTAGCCCTTAGGGATTATGTCGATACTAATAGAGGCAGAAAGCAAAAATCGGTCAACAAGAACTCCGAAACGCTTTTAATGCTGAGATGGGTGCAACTCGGACCTTTTTAAAGAACCTTTGGCCAATCCTGATGATAACTACAAATCGTTCGCGCCATAATGGAGTAAGTGCAGATTCTGATTAGCCGTGGAGCCTTATCTTGAATATTCCATGTGATAAAAATAAGTTTGTTGGATATTTGAATTTGGGCCAAAAAATTTGGGTTCAGTCCATAATGTTGTAATTGATTTCGTCCAGCTCAACTCGTATTTCTGTCATTCAAATTTGGTCGTTGGCGAAATATTTTGAGGTTTGACAAGGCATTGGAAGCTAGATATACGACTTTAATGATGTGGGCTTGGCCAGAGTATGGAGCGGACTGACGTAATGTACAATCCTTTTGTTGTGTATCTTATCATAACTTTCTTTGACGGATAAAATAAGATTGATACAAAAATAGCGAAGTGTCCGGAATGGCAAAATCGCGTTTCAGGCGTATAAATACTGATGCGGTTCACTGCCTATCTGTAAATAAAAATATTTGAAAGAAAACGTCATGAAGAAACGTTACTTCCAATAAGTGGCAGCTAATTTTATGAATCAGTCGTAAAGAAAATCATCATAAATTTCAGTCTAGGGACAGGAGGAACCTTCTGGTGATCTTTACAGTCACTTCTCTAAGTGCAGCACTTTTTACTGCAATTTTATGTACTTTACTGCATCGAGGTGTGTACATTTGTAGCCAGGTCAATGCGAATAAATATTACAGCCATATACCAACCTACCCGCACTTAGAACTCACTATTGTAAGTTTTCCACTAAACCAGGTAAAATGCGACACGATAATTGTTCTGCGTCAAATTATGTAACAAGCTCTTTCGCCAGTTACTGTAATCACTTGGGCAATTCTTCCGTAATAGCAACATATTTTTCGCTAAACATCTTAACAGTGTTGTTCACTGTTGCCTAAGATGTATCACGGTTTGATGCATTTAATAAAACACCGGCCCACCATCAGCACTTTAAATGCCAAAGTGATCAACGTAAGGTATAAATATGGTACGTGCGGACAGGTCTGCTCTAAGCGATTTTATGCCAATTTGCTATAAGTAAGATTATTAAATAAAATTTGATAACGTCGTGAAAGGAGTACGGGGCGAAGGAATTGCATGCCTTGCTGGATGAAGACTGGGACAATAACATTTTTCAACTGTCCGATCAATTAGCGTGGACCTGTAAGCTGTAAGTCGTCCTTCCCGTCTTAAGAACGCCATTCCGATATCGACCCGCAATGAAGATATCAAAAGAACGCAAAAGCAATGCCAATCCAATTTCAATGGTCCATGACAATTTTAATGACAGGATGTGCCCGTGGCATCTACTATACGCCATACGCCAGCGATCGACCGTTACAATTCGTTATCGTTACCGTCCGATTGATATAAACTAAACGCTTAATGGCCTTATCTATACCGCATACAGTTCTTCAGTTTCATCTCGGGCCTTAATGGTGAAACGCTTAAAAAGGTTAACGCTAAAAACGAAGACATCTTGCGATCATCATCAGGTGGTGCGTGTGGTTGTGGTGGTGGTCGAGTGTTGCGTATCGCGACGCGACGCGTTTCTTATAAAATGCGCGTTTGGTCGTCGTCTTGTGAAAATTGCAATGGTGCAAAAGGTAGAGGGAATGGAGGTCCAACTGCGATCGTAAATTAAAGTGAAATGCGTCTTTGGATCGTTTAATTCTCGGTGCAGTGCAAACTTAATTTATCTTTAGTGCAGCGGTAATTTGATTTTCTCTCTCCAATACTTTGGTCAATTGGATGGACATGATGTGTCCGAGTTGTATGCAGTTTTGCAGTTTAAAATTAAACGCTTATAGACGGCAATAAGCCCGTAATGGTTCGGTACATTCATCAAACTGCACGCGTTTCATACGAGCAAGCAGCTTTCGTTTTATGACACGTTCAAATGTTTATCGTTTGTTTGCTTCTTAAATTATCCCCCGATTCGATGTGGTTTAATTGAGCAAATAACTGAATTATTTGCGATGATTTGGATAGCAGCGCATAATAGCGAAAATTGTTCTGAGCAAATTACAATCAAGCGGAATAAATTTGAGATGTTTGACGCATTTGTGAAATTTGTGCGGTTCAACCATGTATGAAAGATCATCGAGAAATCAATGTCTTCGGTGCGTCTTAAAGGTGTTTGATATTTCGAATGATAAACTTTCCTTTAGAGAGCATAGATAAATGCACAGGTAAATACCCAAAAATATACCGGAATTGTACACCGAGAGAAATTCATTGGTAAAATCAAATACAAACCTTATTTGATTTTGCGTCAAATAAGGAACGTTGTTAATTCAAATATGGTTTAATAGTTAATTATGTTTTCAAAACTTTACAACTATCATTATTTGATTCAACAATTTCGTTGTCAATTTTGTGCTTAAATAATCATGTTCATATTTGAGTACAAATATTAATCTTCAAAATAAATTAAATATTTCTGTGCTTAAATTATCATGATCAATGCTAGCAAAGCACGTTAATGATTCTTGAAATATCGTATTTTAAGCACAAACATTTTTCGTTAAACAGCTACATTGTACCTCTTTTAAACAGGAACATGATACTCAAACAATTTTTGTTTTTGTTTTACAATAATATCGATTGAGCTGAATTTTAAAGATGAATAATCGTTATCCAATAGTGCTAAAGTCTGCAGTTTCCAGAAAAATTTATAAAATACAAAACTTCAATTAGATTTTTTATTATAAAATTATTCATATATTTCACATAGATACATAACAGTATAGTAATAATTACAATATCTACAGAAGTGTAAGTTAAATTTTTTTTCATATTTCATATAAATACATACATAATTTCTATTACATATCTGTATACAATATTATATGACATATATACATGTACCAAACGTAATTTTTTTTTCGAGTAGTTTAAAAAAATTTTATAAATGTATATTTTTTGCCATTAGGATTTGAATATAAATTAATAGGAGGCCCATCCAACTGATTAATTTTATATATATAATATTTATCGGAGTTATCTAAAATTTCGTAGGAATTGTAATGTTCACAATAGTCTGATATCAGAAATTCTTCACAAACTACATAAGGAGTATGGTCATATACTATAATACATTCAATTCTATATATTTGTATACCATTGGTAGATATACTTAGATACTGACTGTTTTTATATGAAATTTTGCGAAAAGTCAAATTTGGCAAACACCACTCATCGTTCAAATATTCGTAAGAAGCAGCATTTACAATTTTATGAAAGAACAAATGGTTTTTGAGTATTATGTCAGATGTGGGTATTTTCAAAATTGCTGGTGTAATTCCTTCTCTATAAACAATTCTCTTAGAAAACATTAAACTGCATTTTATGGCTAAAGAAAGAGGCAAGTTTTTGCGAGAAGCATTGTTGCCGCAATAACTCTTGAGAACTTTATGTTTTGATTCAAAGCGAAAGGACCAAATATGTTTTAATGGTCCGATCATTTTCATTACATACGGATAGTGCACCATAAAATGGTATTTAGGCTTCAAATTTTCTTTGAACAAATCCATATATAGCGCATGGTGTTGGGCTATCAAATCGTTCAGATTGTTTATATCATCTATTTGAAAATTTGATTTCAGAACGATATTTAAAATTTGATTAAGAAGAAGTAGTAGTTTCCAGTGACCGTTTTTTTCTGGAATGAGATCACCAATAATTATTGGCAAAAATCGGCAAAATGTCCACATTTCCTTAGAAGACATATTAAATTTGTTTTTCTTTACATGTTCAGGTTTAATGACGGGAGGTTTGTTTCCACTTTCGGACTCGCCATAATTAAAATGCTGTGTCCGATTATTTAACGTATCTAATGAAAAGAATTGGTCAACTATTATAAACTGTTCTATGAGCTTACACAAGTCATAGTGGCATACACCCTCAAACAAATCATGCATTAAGTCAACAGTTACATTTTGAACAACATGAAAAGATGGAATATTATTTAGTACTGATTCTTCCCTGATGCCCGTGTTAATAATTCTGTCATTAATTTGTTGATATTGAGTTATATCACGATTGTAGTTTTCAATCGTTCTGTGGTAGCTATGATTGTCACAGCAATTTGATTGGATTTGTGTCTTAGAACACTTGCAAATACGGCAAGGATATTGACAGTTAAAACTTTTTGTATACCCTAAGATTGAATTCAGTCCAAGATTATCACCTATAATAACTCCTAATACAAAGTATAACTGCAAAGTTTCACCGGATTTTAATTTTATAGAAACTCCATTTTCTTCAAGTTTTTTAATTTCATCGACGAGTTGGTAAAACACAGAACTTTCACCATGGGTTTTATACTTTGAATAGAACAACATAGCAACAAAAATATTATCTAATTCCGAACAAGTCCATTGCGGAAGACTAGGGAAATTATAGTAAACTGCTCCAATCGAGTGACATCCACTATGGGATCCTAGAGGATTATTTGCCTCAAAGTCATCATAATATAAATTAAAAGGAATTATTCTGTCGCGCTTATTTTCAGGAAATTTTGATAGCTTATGTTTCCAAAGTTCACTTGTTATTAAATGCGGTTCGTTATTTAAACAAATCTCAGTCGAATTTCGAGAAATAGAATTATAAATATCGGGTAATTCAAAAAATTTTTGTATTTGAAATGATAAAGGCAAAATAATGCCATCTGATTGAATGATATCAATAGATGGTGCTGTACCACTGATAACACCAATTTCATTGTTTATTACAAAGCTGCAAGGATCCCTGTATAAATCATATTTTTTTGCCTTCTGAACAAATTTATGGAAAGTACTGACATTTTCGAATGGACTTTGTAAAATAGCTAAAGTGTGTTTAAAAAGTTCTAGTTTTTCATTTTTTATATATGGCGAAAATTGATGATCAATTTCTTTGAATATAACTTCAAAAAATCCCTTTGTAAAATCTGATATAATTTCTTCTACAATCTTTCGTGCTAAAAAAGGTTTTCCATACAATTTACAAAGAAGTTGCAACGCATTTCTTTCTATTACTTTAAAAATATCGGAACTTTTATTTATAGATGCGAAATGGTCATTCTCTGAAACAAGTTGTAATTCACCTTTGGTTAACCCATTTTCTGAAATTTCCAAACTATTAACTGAATTTGGAGAAGTAATTGGGTTTGAACTTGATAGATTTTTACAGGATCGCTGAAAATGCCTTTTGAAACTTTTCAAATTATAAATTTGCTTGCAGTTCATACAATGATAATCATCATTTGGTTTCAAATTATGAACTACTTTATAGTGTGAAACAATATTGTGTATTTCTTGGAAAGAAAGTATGCATAAATGGCAAGTAAACATTATTTCGATATTTCTTTTAAATCATTAATTAAAATTAGTACATCCGGTGAGACTCTCTCATTTGTTTCGATTTCAAAAAAAAATTTTTGGATGAATGCCCAGACCGATTTACTTGCTACTGGATATTTTAAATTTAATGCGAAAAATATTTTGAAACATATATCAAGCGCTGGCAATAGAGACTGAAACTTATATTTAATTTCATTATAGTAAACTATAAATGACCCATCAAAGGCGCAAAAAATTATAATTGGCTGCAAACTCTGACCTTGATCTCGCACTTTCTTTGAAAGCCGGTCCAATGATGGGTTGAAGTCATTCGGCTCAACTACAACGAAAAGTAATGACTGTTGTGAGTCCTTAATAGTACTTTTATAGTACTTCCTTTTCCTAGATCCATCTACCGCTGGAGTTGATTGGCGTACCGAAGGTGGAAGTATCCCATGCAGCAAGTTGCAAACAATAACGTCTTCTGGACCTAAAATTTTGTTTACAGTTATATTTAACAAAGAAATGATCAACAGAAATATAAGTACCTTTCGAGAAGTTTTTCCTGTGGTAATTGTTAAGCAACTCTAGACAATCCTTATCTTTGATTTTTTCGTCGAATATTGGAATAATCAACGCTTTAAAGGTATCCCAGCCTGCGATAAGACAATGTTGCTTATTGGGAAACAAACTTTCGAAGTCAGAGCTTATCTATAAAAATTTAACTATTCAATGCTACACTGTGATAAACATAATAAAATTTAAATTACCAATGAGACGCCTGCTGAATGTTTCAATAATGGCCAATTATATAAAATTGTTGGAAATTTCTCCGCCAATATTTGCCTTCGTCTGTGAGGGAATGTACCGCTCCACTTCAATTTGACTTCATCCCATGGCTCACTATGTAACTGGAGCCATCTTGTATCGGCAGAGTAATCTTCTAAAAATCATTTTATAAATCACATATAAATTATTAAACTCAAAATATAGGTAGATAGGTGTTATTGGTTACCTTGCGTTTTATTTCTTGCTTCTTCGGTCTCACTTAAAAAAGGGTATTCTGGGCAATCCACTCCTTTTTTTTGGGATGTATCCAAGCCAATCAAACGATGTCGGCGCTTTGCATTGTAATATCGACTGTACAGTCGACCAGAAGGATTTTCGTTTGTTCCCGACTTTGGTGGAGCAAAATAAATACTCTGGAATTTTAATATTTTAGTTCAGAATCAAATAAATCATAAAAATTACCTGATCTTCGTTAAAACGTTCATGTATTCTAGCAGCAATATATTGGAAATCTTTACGTGAGACAGGATTATTACTTTGTATAAACCACGACGATATACTATCAATTAAAATTGATCTCGCAGTCTCACAAATTCTATTATTTTTTTCAAAATCTTTTAATACAAAATTTCCTGATGGATACGCTTGAAGTATCTGGTCAATATCCTTTAATATTATTAGTAGAAAAAATAATTACAATTTTAAAGTACAAAATAGAGTTTAGGCAAGAAATACAAAAATTTTTAAGTTAATAAGAAAGAATGAAGTAAGAAATGTTAATATACAAAGTGTCCAAAGGTGATAGGTGATGATGTATTTAATGTAGATGGCGATGGTGTTGTTGATGAAGATGAACTATCAAAACAGTTTTCTGACGATTCATTGTTCCTATGAATCAAATGCAATAGGTTTTGCTTAATAAGCTCTTGACATTGCTGCATGTTCTTCAAAATGCTAGTCATATTATTGATTAATACCGCGGACGGCTCCGATTGAACATTCGTTCCCTAAAAATAATTGTATAAGGACCTTGAAAAACCCGGTTATTGTATTACAAAATTTATGTATTTACATTTTCCATTCGCCATTGAAAGAGCTTATGTTTAAATTCAACTCTCACTGCAAACGGCTTATTTGAAAAAATATCTCTTAGGTCCTCGTTATCAATTATTTTGAGTAAATTAACTGTAACGCCAAGACTCAGGAAATGGTCATAATAACTCACGAAACCCCAAGATGAGAGCAGATTAAATAACTCTTCGTCCGCTATATGTGATGCTTCATTATCGTGGAAAAGATCGCTTTTATCAGTAGCGTTAGCTTGATTATCTAGCACCAAATATGTAGAAGAACCTTCAACCCGTATGTTATTCCCATAATCAACAAGAATTTGCTCAGAACTCACAATTTCATCGTCCATGAATATGTTCTGAAGACCCTCCATACTTAAAACAATATGTTAAACTACTTATTAACAAAAAAAAACATTAAATCAAAAATTCACTCACCTTTGAATTGTATGCACCTTCAATATTATCTATTCTTTTGTACACCACAAACTTTTTAAACAAATCTCACTTAAAATTATTTTTAACTTCTTCACTGTGCAAATGTGAACAATTGAATGAGAATTGTTAACAGGTGTCCTGCAAAACTAACAGTTTTGGCGTTTGGCATACAATGATCATGCTTAGTCAATCACGGAAAACTACGACCTTCAAATATGTTCATTGCATGCTTAAAATAATTGTGCTAAGCTGAACATTTTCGTGCTAGATCAAAGATGAAACGTAGTAAGCAGGAGTAATATTCAACTGAACATGTTTCTTGTTGCTTAACAATTATTTTGATAATGAAATGTTTAATGTACAACAAAATCGTATTTGAAAGAATCACAAACATGTTAAAATTAAACAATTTCCGTGATATTTAAAAATTTTGCTGTTAACAATGGTTCCTTACTTGATTTAAATACGTAACCTTATTTAGTTTAACAATGTTTGTATTTGATATGAACATTTTGGACTAATTGTTGGTTAACAATGTATCATACTTGATTCAAACAATGATTTTTCTCTCGGTGTAGCAATCGCGAACTTTTTTCAGTTCAGTTCTCTTTTATAGTTTTGTCTCAATTTTGAAAATTTTTAGAAACTCGGTGGACAGTGTACCTATTTGAAATATATGTTGTTAGTTGGCCTAATTTCGTCAATAGGTAAATCTGGTCACAACATAACAAGTAGAGAACCTGCATACGCACTAACCCAAATGCCGTATTTCCACATGCGCCTTTATGTGCATTGGCCGAGGCACATTAGCGTGCATGCGCATGTGGAAAGGGCACATTCGCGTCTTTGCGCGCATGAAATCAAGATGCGCGTATATTGGTCTCGCTGGCACTGTTTGGACGCGTTTCAAAGAAATGTGCTTACAGAACAAAGAGATGTGCTTGTAGCATGTGCGTACCGTTTCCATATGCGCCTAGACATTCGCGCTCAAGGCACATGAAGACGCATGTGGAAATGCACACATTCACTATCCTGAGAGCATATCGTGTCTCAATGAAAACCACTAAATTTCACTCTGTTTAAATTAGAAATGTGCGAAACAGTTCAGGAGAAATCAATTGGTTCGGCAGTGAAGTACTTTGGAACTATTCGTTCAGATATTGAACAGTAACTATGAAATACCGAGTTCTAGTAGTAAATATACAAATTTCATTGAAAATTGGAATGTAATGCAATTCAATACCATTTAATATATGCTGAACTATTCCGTGGTATCCAAAATTGAACTTCTCTCGCACACATTTTGCACAGTTCTTCAGCTTGTAAGGATTTACTCAGAGAGCTGGAGCCATTTATAAATCATGGTGCAGATCCTAAAATTCCCCTTCATCTTAAGGTAAACATTAAAAAGGAGCCGTACACATTGCACATGACCGAAAGACTTTTCCTTTTTCGGCTTATTGAGAAATCTTTAGTTATTGAAAATTAATTATAATATTTTCAAAAATCTGCCGACAGTCTGGGCGTAACTTTATTATTTTTCCGGCAGAAACTCGGAACGCGTTCAATTCTGAGATGCGGTGCAGGTTACTATGGGACTCAAAAGCTAGCAAACTAGACATTGAAAAAGGAAAATACTTAAAAACAAACCCGTGGAAATGAAAAGATATTCTATTCTATATTTGACAAGATTTGAGAGATATGGCAAAATTCATGAAAATGTATACAACCACTTTACACCTCCTTAGGGGTCGAACTTAAAAAAATCTTGAAAACACTTTCTATACATTCAAATGAAGAATCCGTAGAATAAAAACGAATCCAGTATTTGAGAAGGCCCAGTAGATATGACGAAAATCGTAAAAATCTATGCATTCTATTTTCACTGATAATTTTGCTTGCCCCTCTTCCGGACACCAATGGATATTCAACATTTTTTTTATCAGAATTACCGTTCTAGATGATACACATATACGCACCGAGTTTCAACTGTCTAGCATAAGCCATTTTATAGTTACTACAAAAAGCCACCCCCCGTACCATACTACCCTTGACAAAATTATATTTTTCAACATGCCACTACCATATCCAAATACCAAGTTTCAGTTTTATATCATTATAGGTTCTTAAGATATAAACATCGAAACTTTTTCCTTTTCATCATTCCGTACCCTTACATGCCTACACCCACACTTCAAATTTCTCCTGCTAAAAATTGATTGGACCTGCTTCTAAAAAAAATTTAAGCATCTATCTTACACTGTTCTTGAGACATGAAACGCGATTTATTTGAAAAATTTTTATCCCCTACACTTCTATGCTCCGCTGCCCCCTTAAAAGATTTGGTTGGTGTACGGCGGACAAACGCACTGAAATTTTTTTGTTTTTTTTCGTGTCTACTAGTAATGAGTAGCAAATTTTTAAATCGATCACAATACTGTGGGTATTATTAAAATAATAAAGTAAAGCGAAAAATCCTATCTGAAAATGTGTGCAGCGCTTAATTTAGTTACTACAGTAAGTTCATAGTTTTGATTTTTTATTTGTAGTTTGTCGTGTGTTTTCGACAAATAAAAACCAAGAGTTCATCACCCACACCTCTCAATTCTTTCCTTCGCTAGAGGTCTACTGGGCTTAAATCCTGTAAAATTTGTAAGCCCATATATGGCACGATTCTGAAGATATAAAAAAATTAACTTGTTTTGAAAATGCCTTCTCTCCACTTTTGTGCTCCACCTCCCCTTTCAAAAATTGTAAATAGATTCAATAAATTCGACTTATAATCCTATCTTCCAAATTCAAATTTTATCTTCCTCGTATAATTGGTGCAGAAGATACCAGAGTTTTTTACCCTACCCCCGCATTCCCCTCCTTCAAAATTTTAGTCCTTGTCTAGACTTTTAGTATCCCATAAAACAACCACAAAGTTTCAACCGTCTAACATCAACCGTTGAGGAGATATGAATTTTAGAATGTTTAAGTCTCAGTTTTCGAGCAATTCGGACGCATTATCCTTCCCCCCATTCAACACTCTGCAACACCTCAGTCATTCAAACAGAACAGACCTAATATTAACAACAAACACGAAACGAAAAACAGTTTCTTAATTCACACATGCGAATTTAAATTTGAATACCTAGGAAGGTCACGAAAATATTCGCCAACAGCCTTGCCTCATGAAACCGACAAATTTCCCAGTTTCGAAAATGAAGGGAAATATACGAAATTTTCGCAATTCGCATGTCGCTAGAATCGCGGCTCAGTTAAATGGCTTCACCCAATCAACGTACAAAAAAAATTTAACTTAATTTAACTTTAACTTAAGGGCGGGGTCAGGTTAATTCGGTGAAAATAAGGCATATTTTCAAGAATTTTTTTAGACGATACCGGTATTGCTGGATTTTTTTATTTAACTTTATATAATAATACTAGATCTGAACTACATCTTCCAAAATTTTCATTTTAAAATATTTATAAATAAGGCGTTTGCAGTAAATCTCCGCAGGCGTATCGAAAAAAAGTTGTTTTGCAGTGTACTCTACAACTCGTGACTAGATCATTCGAAACAAAAATATCTAATTGCGTTTATTAGGTAAGATGTTTCTCGAGGTAACGACGTTGAATTTTTTTTTTTTAACCGATTTTTTCATTTTTGGTAGCACTTGGAAGTCGAAAAAGCGATTTTTGCTATAAAATTCGTTAAGTTTTTTATTGGAAAATAAAAAATAACTGTGAAATTAAAAAAAACTTAAAGTCTTTACCTGTTGATTTATGTGTAGAAATAGCAAAAAAAAAAATTCAAAAGAATCGGTGCAATACATTTTGAGTTACAACGTACACCGACTTCAAAAATGACAAGTTTAAGAAAAACACTTTAAAGTTTTGCACATTAAGCGCCACATACATTGGCGTACACATCTAAACTGCTCATAGCTCCGTTAAATTTGCTCCGATCGACTAGAAATTTTGACACAGCATTCTTGCAATGTTATAAATACATTTAAAACAATAAAAAAAATACCAACAAAAAAAAGTTTAAAAGCCCTTAACTTCAACAAACAGCGTTTGGGTTTAAGACGGACGTCGTCACATTCACTTGCACACAAAACAAGAACAAATTGACATAAGGCTTTTGTTTTGTCTCACTCACTCTCACGCTAAAACAACAACAATTTGATTTAACGAATCTGTTTTGTCTCACTTTTTATCGTGTTTTTGGCTTCAAAGTGCTTTATACAAAACCAGTGGCTTTTCGTCTCCACTAGCTCTATGGGCCAACCAAAGCAAATTCAGGCAAGCGCCAACATGTAGATAGCCCACTTGTGTGTGTTGGTCCTGGTGTGCCTTCGCCGCTCTTTCGGTTTTTTGACCACAAGTCAAAGGGTTTGACACTGAACAGCTGATAACTGACAGCTGAAGCTTACAAACCAAGCCAACGTGTTTGCGACAGTCCTCGCACACACGCTAATATTTGCCTATACTTGTCCGACTTCGCCTACAAAGTGATTAAAAACACTACATAAGTTATAAGCGCTACCAGAAATAAGTCCATTTTCAAAAATATAAAACAGAACAGAAGTGACACTTGACACTCGTTTTTTTTCTTGCTGTGTTCTCTTCAACACCAACTGCGCAGTCGAACCTCACGCCGAAAGATAGGCAAATCATAGCCACAGTCGCAGTCGCAGTCGTGGTCCGTATTCTGTTTAATACTTAAGACGTAAAAGCATAGAATTCTATGGCAGCAATTTTTTTTAAAATGCAGGCCGATTGATGTTTATGCAGTACATTTTTAAAGTACATAATATGTTTTCCGACTTGTGTGTTTGTTTAAGTGTAATGTTTCGGAATCAACGGAGTATCTTATCAAACAATTTACTTTTTATATTTTAATAAAATATCTTGTGTTTAGTTTTAAAAATATTGCGACATTGGTAGCACCAGTGATTTCCAGAAAAACGGAACCAAAATCTTTTATCAAATGTCATATTTGTTTGTGTCTCTGAAACTAGTGGAAGTGAATGGCGAAATTGTAATATATTAGGTTTCGACCTTGTATTAACGTAAACAAGACGATCTGATTTATTGTCAAAAGTTAAAAAAAAAGTGTTTGTGCAGACCAGCTTGCGTAATTAAATGTTAGTGTCTGAACTGTAAGATGCGCTCAATTTTACTAAATTTATAACTTACTTATGGATCCAATGCAGTTAATAAGATGACTCCATATACCTCCGCTGTGCACAAAAATATTAAAATTAATGAAAATTAAATTTATGTCTGTATTTACTTTTGCGACGTTCCTATAATAACGTTTATTTTCGCGTGGACATTACTCGTGCCTTGTAAATATAATCTCTGTAGAAATACAATTCTGTTTCTAATTTACAATCGAAATTATTATTATTATTTCTATAGCCGGGAGGTGTACTGTGAATTTGTTAATTTAATACATTCATTTGTATGATAATAAACAAACGTTGAAATTAAAATGATTATTTTAATTGCATCGAATCGTGCATTTGACGGCATCGTCAGCTCGAGAATGTCCCTCCAGCTCTTGCCGGTCTCTCTTCCAACTCTTATGGCATAACTCGAATGTGTTTTGTATTAAATAACTCGCTTGTTTTTAATTTTAAATCGCGACGCTTGGCAAATTAATTACTACATTTACATAATTATATTGTGCAATAGTTAATAACAATTTCCGTACTATTAGATGCAATTCTAAGGCCACTGCTCGAATTGAACACAAATCTACGAAAATCATTTCTCAAACAGCTTGAGTCCAATCAGAAATGTTTCTAAGTAATACAGCGAAAAATTTCGTAGTGTTGCAGATATACTTACATTGTATGAGATTAATATTTTACAGATTATTTGCTTAGCGACATGATCGCGCGACTTGAGTAATGCGAAACTGTAAACTGTACTATTAATGTGACCTATAGGTGGTAAAAGAAAGCATTAATAACGCTAACATTCTGCTATATTCGACTATGCAGATTTGTACAAAGTTGTCTTGTAACCTTAAGTGCATATGAGCTTGAATCGCGGATCCCAGTGATATGCACATGGTATCATTAGTTTCTGGGATTTTAGCAAATTACACCATTTGCGTTAGAGTATTGGAAGTTATACATTTATACACTATGCAGATATTTTTAAATTTTTACTTAAATAAATTAATTATTAATTAAAAAATTTTAACGGTCCTTTGCCAAAATATGTAGTACGCCGCAGAATAAAATTTAAAAACCAACTTTTTGTACTATTTGTATATATTTAACCAAAACATAAATTTTGTTTTACTTAATTTTAAAATATCTATCTGCTCTAAGAAAAAAGCTTGTTTATTAATATTATTTCTTTTAATAATAAAGTATTAGTGGCTGAGATCTAGATGAATGTGGGTGCATGGGGTGAAGATTGGCGAGAATATGGGTCTATGTGGTGAATGGTAGAAAACGTGAAAAGCCACAAATTAAAAATTTTATTTCTCGAAAAGTGTAAAGAATGCAAAGCCAAAAATTTATGGCTGTATACAACTGCTATTTGTCCATTCCAGAAAAATTATTTTTGTATGGAAGCAATTTATAGGGTGGGTGGGTTTTGTATTTCAAGAACGGCTTATGCTAGAAAGTTGAAAAAATATAATAATATGTACCTACTACTTTAGATCTAATTAAAATAAAAAAAAAAATCCAGATATCCAGTGGGTTGTGGGGGTAGTGTTTCTTCTATTATACATTTTTATTAATCTCGTTGTATCTTTTAGGTTTGTAGAGGTTTGAAATTAATTTTCCTTCAATTAGCTAGAAACGGTCTTCTATTTTTTTTACCCCATAGGATGTCTAAAGTTGTTGCTTACATTTTTTCATGAATTCCGACAATTTTCTTAGGCCTAATGAGATATCGAGATTTCTTATGAGGTTAGATATAATTTCAGGAAAAAAAAAACAATTTCATTATTGTGTACAAAGTGGTTCTTAGAGTTTTCATGAATTTAGACAAATATTTTATGTCTAATGATATTTCAAATTCGCTTTTTCTTTTAGTCTTTAAAAATTAATTTCTGTATTGTGCGATGATCAACTACTAAAGCAGTAGAAAATGAATAGGTATGTTTGCTTTCGCAAATTCGGACATATATTTCAAAATCTCAAAAAGCGTTTACATCGCTCTGACGAGAATTATTTGACATGGTAAAAATTAAGCAGCATCAACAGGAATCAAAAATTAAAATTATTGAAGCACGTAGCTTTTGATCCCAGCAAGTAATTAAAAAATCTTATTCAAAATATGTCATAGTGGATATTGTGGTGAATTATGGACGTGTTCTTGAAAAATCAAAAACTTCAGGGTCGTCCATGCCGGTTTCAGTAGATTTCGACTCGCATTTTTACAAAGTGCAGTCGTTTTAAAATCTCGCAAAAAAAAGGGATCTAGTAGATTTCGGTAGAAATTTTTTCGAAATTTCAAGATTTCGCGAAATTCAGTTCGAAATCTTTTCACGTTTAAGGACAGGCACAGGTAGAGTATCTCGTATCTGCTGTCAGCCGTACGCAAACGTATTTGACAATTCATATTTCAAGAACCACCGTAGTCTAAGAATGTACATAAATAATTTTTAATATTCAAAATGAATTCTACCACCAACGTTACTCCAGCAACAGCAACCACCACAGTCCCTACTACAACGCTTCAACTCCTAATTACGCCAACCTACCGCCTACTTAAACCAACTTCAACTCTGCACCCTACCCTCTGATCATACCAACCCAATTCTTCACACTCCAGTAACCACTGCACCCAACTATCCACTCTCTGTACTCCAATTACAACCCATTTTTATTTTCTTTAAATAGTTTTTAATTTAAAAAAACCCACCCTTCCATCATCATCTTGACTGATTTGATGTCAACTTGATTTAGGTACACAACACACTAAAAGAATATTTTCGTCATGTGAGACTGAAACTTAGCCGACTTCAGAAAATACTTAAAAGATATGAACAAATTTTTCACCGGCAATTTTTTGACTCCTGCACCTCAATCCATGATATTTTTTTACCAATTTTACTTTTCGAATATATCAAGTATCTAACCTAAGTCATTCCTGCTCTAAAAATTATATATTTAGAACGTACCAACACTTTAGCTTTTTTTAAATTCGAAGTTTTCTCTATCCATGATTAGCGGTGAATGGTATTAAAATCTTTTTCATTTCACCCCACCTTCACCCATTTCACCTTCACTTACAATAAGCCGTTGTATTTGAAAGTAGAAAATGTCCATACATTACATTGGAATATTTAAGGTTTTACGTTTGAAATAATTTAAAAATTTTGGTACACGTTAATATAATTCGAGTGATGTATTAACACTATAAACCTGTTAAATTTTATTTTGCAAAAATAATTATTAAAATTGTTAAAGAAAATAAACGATTTTTTTAGCTCCAAATGGACTTATACCACTTTCAAAAATAACAATTTATAAGAAATAAAAGCAAAAGCGAACACAAGTCCATATTTTTAATGGTATTGACTTTATTAAAATTGACTTTTTAATGTAAAACACAATAATTAAAAATTCAATTTTTTTTGTCCGATGAACTTATTCCACTTTCAAGAAAAGACGGCTCAAATAATCTTTTTCTGTTATCGAGTCTACCTCTTGGTTAAATTCCAAAACCATATCTTAAACGGTTCTTGAGATATGCAACGATTTTTTTAAAGAAGTTCTTTTACTTACCATTTCCGATTTCCACCGCATCTTTTCTCTCATTCAGCATAGTTACTACCCTTATAAGCCAATGTAATCAATCTGAATTTCATCTTGTTACCTTAATTGGTTTGAGAGATATCGTAGTTCAAACGTGTTACACCCAACCTCGCATGACAGTACATCTCCCCTCCTCCCAAATCAAAAAGTTTCAACTTTGTTTGGAACACCTAGATTCCTGCTTTCGAGTTGATTGCTTCTCTATCCCAACTTACCACTTCACTAAACCCAAAAAATTTGTATTTACAAATAACTCCACTAACTCTATATAATACCATGTCTCAACTTTTTAGCATACGTGGTACCTGAGATATTTCGTATCGTTTTCGTCTAAAGCGCTCTACTAGCTCGCTTTTACACCACCACCCTCCAAAATGACAGTAAGGGGTCTACCAAAGCGGTCTAAAAAAAATTTTTAATAGTTGAAACGATTCGGAATTTACAAAACAATGTTTGACTACTGCGGGCAGATGGGGTTATATATTATTTAAGTTTCCAAGCCTAGTTTGGTAATTTTGACTTTTTACAAGTCGATCACATTACTGGATCATTAAAAAAATAAAGTAAGATGGGCATAAAAGTAGCGAAATAAATTCTGATACCCTCCACTCCATCAACATCAAAAACTTTACCCAAAAAATAAAAATTCGTTTGCCAATATCATTTGAAGATAAAGGTACATAACAATTTTGTATTTTAATACAAACACACCCTTAAACTTTTTTGGTGGTTTGTCAACCCTAGCGTATTTTTATGGGGCTATTCAATAGGCAAATAACAATTTTGTATTTAAATAAAACAATGAATAATTGAGATAATTTCCAAACGGTGCTCGTTCGTAAAATTCACTATAATAAAAATGTAAAATGTGTGTGACAGGCCAGCAAAAAAGTTTAAGCGCGCGTTTGTATTAAAATACAATACCTATTGAATAACACTTTGTAACTTTTTCACGCCCTCATAAAGTAGTTTAAGGCCCCCTTTATATTTGTTGCGCTTTATCTGTTTTATATTTGTCATTTATAAATAAGTTATAATTTCTCAAGAACTTACCAATCACGTTACTCCGTCCTTTCTTTAATAGCTTATTTCCGAAGAAAGTTCAACGCTAACGCCATTTCACATGTAATTTGTGAATTTCCAAGTTATAATTACAAAAAATTTATTGCAAAATGTCCCATTAAATGGATTTGGATATTCCTTCTGAAATTCAGCATGAATTTGGTTATACATATTCCCAATAAAAAATAGTACGAAATTCCTGTCGAAATTCACCATTAATTTCATAATGTAATTCAAAAGCAAGCTTACATTTATCAGCGAATTTATCAGTCCTTAGATAAACACGGTGACAATTATTTATTATTGATGTTGATTCATGAATTTTGTACTGACATGAATTCTGTTTCAGATCAAAGCCAAATTAAACATAGTTCCATATTCAATTCAATAATAAGATCAATTTCACATCTGTTGCGCTCAAAATATCCAAACTGGTAATTAATCCTATCGGCATTTTCTAAACCATTAAACATGGCCACAAATTAATTGCAAGCTCCTTGAATATATTTTGTAATTTTATTCTTAACGATATTCCTTCGATACTATACAATTTAATTTTCATTACATGATCATTTATTTATGCATGTCATACGCTCGATTTTCCACGGTGAATTTAAGCATACATAAAATGTTTATTGCTCAATTTTACTACAGATAATTCGCCATAAATAACGTGATACCTCCAACAGTTGGAAAATAATAAGAAAAAACCTCATATTCGAATCATTACGTGGAAAATATTGTACATAGTTAGCGATTTTTATAGGAATATGTTGCGCGTTTCTCAATAATAATAGCAACAAACCGACGGAAAATTGCATTGAAACAACGAGCCTACTCAACTATATCCGATTGTTGAATTATTGCTGAAAATGACCACCTAAACAATTGCCGTAGCTGCGCTCTCAGGTAAGATTGGATTTATAAGTTGGTGGGTAAGTGCTGCTTGCATACATTCTTTTCGCCGGGCTTTTCTGAATCGGTAAATCTTGCAATTAACAGCAATCACGAAAACAATCGGCCAAGAGCGAAACACGGTGAACAATTGCAATTAAAGTAGATTACAATCGTTCAATAAATTGTGAGAAGAAAAAAAAACCGTGCATGTGTACAGTAACTTGAGATCTATACGAAAATGTCTTAAACTCCTTGCAAACTGTTAAGCACCAGGCGCAAACATAATATGCAAATTTATTCCAACTACAAGCACTTAGCATAGTCATTATTGCCGATGGTATGCTCATATACAGTACAGCAACAGTACGGCAACATACCATACAAACATTTTTAAACAAAATGACAAAAATATGTTTTGTTTTGTTCGTTGCCCGTTGCGAGAAATATCAAGCTGTGGTTGCTTATATCGGAAATTATTGCCTACTCATCTGAACTTAATAAGAAAAATTTTCGTGAACAGTTCACAATGTCTTCTCGTATCTGTTTTGCTACCTTGCACGCAAATCTTTGTTGCAACCAAGCTGCCTTTAACGTTTTTAACGCTACTAGGAAATAAGTCCCTTGGCCAGTTGTTATTGTGTGTGGCTGTAGTGGAGCGTAGTCTGTCCCCGGCCTTACCAATGGAAATGATTTTCCGAGTCTTAAAGGGAAATTAATTGGCAACAATGGGTGGTAGATGGGAAGGTATAGCATGCAACCGAATTGCAGAACACTTCTCTCTTGCGTTTATTCAAATACTATCATTGTCGTGATATGCTTCCGGAATAGGAGGACGTTGGTTCTCGTTTGTAACATTAGTGCTTCGTTACGCGCGTTCATTGTTTGGCGCCCAACGTGGGGCATGCCATCTTTGAAAGACGTGTATCGACATATTAATTTTGCGCCACAATCTCAGTTTATATCATGTGAAGTAGCGGTCAATATGTACGTCATCATTTTCAAATAATATCTCTCTCTTGCTCTCTCTGTTCAACATGAAGAGCTAAATTAGAAGGATGTTTTAAGTCCAGGCTGGATAACTGTGAACGTAGTTTCAATGTAGAATAAAATAATGTTTATGAAATTAAGTGCAGTGTATATAACCTACAAGAAGCACTCCACATTTGGTGACCCCGACGTTATTTGATCACACAACTAAATCAAAAAAATCTAAACTTTTTTCTCTGGCCTTTATCCGATCGTATGAGTGATCCTGCTGCATTTTCGCACAACACGCTGTGGATTGAATATATCGAGTTTCAGTAGTAACGTGCGTGAAATCGTCCAGAGCGGTTAAGATCTTATTGGATAGTTCGATAAAGCTGAGTTACAGATGTCTGTTGTCAGGACATGTAACTAACTTCATTAGCTCGTGTAGTTTACGCTATAAACTACCGAATATAAAAAAACTCTTTTACGCCAAAAGTACAATCAAGCCGACCAGGGTTCATACTGCCGAAACACCATTGTAATAAAAAACCTAACAACATTGTTCTTTTTATTAACATTGACTTCTTAGTGTACGAATATTTTTGTCAGACTCATTATTTTTTTCCATACCATTCATTCGATTACTCATTCCCAATTTTCTTAATTCCAAACTGTTGCTGGACAAAACCTGGCAAAGAGTTAGTAACCTTTTTTTTCCACTTCTGATTCTGATTCACTACTCATAATTTTTTTTAACAATTTATAAAATTCGCAAATTGGACACAGCATGGTATCTGGATAAATTCTGAACAAATTGGAGTGCTCTCAGCACCTTAAAGAAGTTTTGGTTGCACATGATCAGAAAGTGTGGTACTTTGGTATGGACCCTGTTGGAAAACCAAGTCTTACTTCAATTTTTAGAGGAATTTGTTTTGGATTTTTAAATACATAGTCCACATACGGCTTTCTAAAGCTAAAAATTCTATTAGAATATAAAAGTCAAATCAACCCAACTGCAAAAATAATACAGTTCAAAAAATAATCTTAGGTGAAATTTGAAAGAAATACGTTCCAAAATTTGGAAGAACTTTTTTTTTACCTATAATTTCGTTTAGAAGATTCGTTTATTCGCTTTTCCCGTTTTAATATTTCTCAAAATATGGAAAAATGCTTATTGAGTAGTGCGTTTTGAACTGAAGAATGGAATTCATCGGAAGTAGGTTTGTGTAGTGTAGTGAACGAACTAGTTCAGAAGCTCTTCTGAACTAGTTCTAATAAGTTAAATGAATGAATTAGATCGGAGTGAATTCCGGTCCCAGTTCGTTTGTAGGAAGTAGTTCTTTATCTCGCGAACTGAGTACTAAGAAAAAGAACGAACTAGTTCTGTTCCCGAGAGAATTGAGGACGTTTTTTTTATATTGAGTCGCGAACTTGCAAAAAGGAATTAGTTCGTTCGTTCGCGTTCACATTCAGTCTCGCGACCTTGTATTTTTAGGTCATCACATGCAGTCTCGCGAACTGTGAACTTTTAAAAAGGAGCTTCGTTCGCGAGGGAAGTGAAGACATTTTCTTTTTTTTAGGTCATCACATTTCCATACACCATTCATCATTTCTGCGAACTACAAGAATGAACTAGTTCACGAGTGCTGGGGAAATAGTTCGTTCGCGATTACTAAGGTGAACTAGTATGCGCAAGCCTAAATGGAAGGGATACACTCTGCACTCATAACGCATATAAAAAGAGTTTGCAATGAAAAAAACAACATACGGTTATGTTTGACCAGCTTGTATGAAGAGTAGATGGGACGCGAACTTAACAAGCAAGCTTTTGTCTCAAACAGAGTATCATTCATATCCAAAGCTTTGGTGTCTCTTGTTTGATTCGAATTTGTTAAAAACATCGTATAATCGTCGTTTGAGCGGAAAGCATATTATTAAATGCAGAGAACAGTTGAAAATTCCTGGAATTTAAAAATAAGTTTTTTCGTATAATCGCTTGCCTTTTAAGGTTTGGTGATGGTGATGACTTGTTTAATAAATGCCGAGTACACCTGGAGATAATTTTCATTCTTATTCCAATCGCTTTGTAATTAAGGAAGCAAATTTTTTGAGTTTTACATTAAAAGATCCGGCCTGAACTAATTTCTAGAATATGATCATGCAACTGTAATTCTAACATTACCTATGAACATGAACATGAACGTCATACCTTAAATGCAACTTAAATGCACTCAAACAGTTTTAGCAACCACCTTCCGTGGCACAGTGGCTAAGCGTGTAAGAACTATGCGGGAAAAGCAGAGTTGATTACGAGTTTGATTCCTACCACCAGCCAAGGGTTTTATTAAGGATAAGAAAGTAAGAAATAATATTAAAAGTTGAAATGAATGTATACTAAAAAGTGCTAATCATACACTTTTTTAAAGTTCAAGAAAATATCCAGTGAATTTGCTGCTTTCGAAGTTTAAATTTACTGATTGAAAATTGAAATTTACTGATCGAAAATTTAACATTACATGAAAATTGATTATTACATCATGGACCTTATGAAGAGTCCTTAAGCGTATGTAGTTTAATTTTTTGAAATTTTTGCAAGCATTCTAAGACGACGTACGAAGTGATAATTCCGTGAGGATGATGTAAAATTTGAATGTCGTATACCTTGGATAGATGCTCTGAATTATCTATGAATCTTTCGCTATTTTGGTAGTATGTACGAACAAAATAGTTAGCGTGATTTTATTGTGTATCTTGCTACATGCAAGGCTTCAAAAAAATACTGAACATATGGCAAAGGTATCCCATATCTCAACTTCAGGCGAATTTACGGTGAAAGTTCCTCAAGTATTTATTGTTGAAAATACCTGGAATATTGTCGATAGAATGTCAGATCAAACAATTTAACAGTTTTGCTATAGGGGTCACCATATTTGCAGATTTTCCGTGGTCTTTGATACCACCGGCCTGCATGTTTCGTTTCTATTGTCCAGTGCACTTTTAGTTGATACGTGTCCATCGAATACATAACATACCGGCATATTAGAAAATAACCAAACAAAACTATACAAGCCAAGCGTCTTTAGCTTGATCGGACATTGCGTACCCGGAGGGTCTTTAAATGAAGAGTCGGGCCTCCCTCTGTTCCCCGTGATTAAGACCCATAAATAATACTTTGCGGTGTAAATTGCTTTTATGGAATCATGAAGTTGCAATAGTGTCCGATGCATTTTCGTTACAGTGCATTGTACCGTCGTCGTACCGTACGTACCCAAACAGAAAATTACCGAAGATCAAAATTTTGATCGATGGCTTTGCGTGGTCGATCGAAGTTTTTGCTCAGAGTCTTTTCTTTTTTCCGTAGCCGACAAACTTATTTTTCCTAATTATAATTACACAGCAGAAATTTGTTTCAAATGGTATGAAAAAATCCCCAAATTATAATCAAATGGATTTTTCCATTTAGTGGTCACTCGGAAGATTTTTGCGGTGACTACTAATGTGGAAATTTCATTGAATCTTGATGATGATTTTTTTTGTTGGCTTGAGTGGCGTGGCTTGAGGCAATACCGACTGGTATTTTAGCCTCGAGGTGTTATGTTTCTTAGGAAATTCAAATGACATTACTTCGTTGTAATTCGATCGGGCATTTCGGTGTGGTTGGTAGGAACTAGCACCGAGAAGTATACCATTAGAATGGGTTTAATATAACGATGGGTTTTTATGACGATATTAATTTCCTAGTACCTTTCGATATTTTGAACATGAAATTATAATGCGCTTGACCATTGTGATTTATCACCCACTCGTAACGTAACCGAAACTATCGATATGTTGGGTACCTTACTTGGAGTAAATGGCTTGGACTAAATTTAAGATGGGGTCACTTAGTGACGGATCTAGCATTCAGCTTTTGGCAGAGACTGAGTGTCTTCATATCTGCAATTAAGAAAAAGTATATCAGTTCTCGCCAAAAAAAAATACTTTTTAATTTTTAATTTTCATCCGTAACATATTGAGATTACGTGGAGAAAAGGATATATCGATATTAAATGTATTTCACGAGTTACAGACCGATTTATGGGACCGGTCGGCCGATATTCAATACGATTTTTTTATAACGTCAAACTTTGAACGAGTTTTTCTCGAAACCAATTTTTTCCGGAGCGCAAAATACGTTCTACACCTTCAACGATGAACCGATTTTAATGAATAAAAGCTTAAAAGGAAGTAAACTAAATTTGGGGGGCCCCAAAGTCGGTTTTTTTTTATTTTTTTATTCCACTTATTTTACATTTGAGTTTTTAGGCCAAAAAAATGAAAAAAGTGTTGTTTTTTTTCAAATAGGTTTCATTTCTATCTCAGAGCGTTTTTTTCAAAATCAGAAAGCCTTGGAACCTCGCAAATTTCATCTACATAGTTTCATAAACTTTTTGAATTTTTGGTTCCATATCACTTGGCAAGGCTGTAGAAGGTACCGCTTGTATCAACTCACGCCAATCGCGGCCTTACGCCATAGGAGCTGAAGCCGCAATTTTTTTTTTTTTAATTCACAATCAGTCTTCACTTGTAGCTCTTTATAACCTAATAATAGTCTTTTCCATATATGGTATATTTATTTTATACCCAAAAAAAATCTGAAATTAAAACATTTTTCGGGATTTTTTTTAATGATACCTAGCCTTAATTTTAGATAATAAAATATTTTTTCCGAATGTTTTGGCATACAAATCTTTGAGTATCTGTTACCCGGTGCCAAGTCCCAGTGAATGGCACTTTGCGATTTTTGCCACATACGGATGTTCATTCTGGCTGTGCTTAATGGTATCCCACAGAATGGATATCGTTTCATGAAGTCAGCTTCTGAACCTTTCCTAGTCATTAAGTCGGTCATTTTATTACCTTCATAGCCGCTGAGTCCCGGAATACAAACGAGGTTAACTGTGTTCTTATTTTCGAGTTCAATCAGGCATTGGAGGCACTTCGAAACAAGTTTAAAGTAGATTTGAACGGACTGAAGTGCAATTATTGCAGCCTTGCTGTCCGAGAGAATATATATTTGTTGCTTTTTGTAGCCCCGTCTGATATTTTATCAAATGCATAGTTCAATAGCATGAGTCTTCGCCTAAAAACAGTGGATGTTATGTGAATGCTACAGTAAAATTTGGCATTTGGGCGCACTCCATAAACTCTTACTCCTACACCTTGATCCGTTTTGGAACCGTTTGTGTACCATATTAGGGATCTTGGTTTTGAAGTGGATTTGTTTTTGACCCAATCCACCCTTTCAGGTGGGAAAACTTTGAATGGCCTTGTGAAATTAAATTCCAGTACATACTATTGAATCAGAAAGAGGTATTTCCAGTATGGGGTCCTTTTTTGTTCCGCAGAGAAAGTTGGGTAAGCTGTTTTGAGCTCTGGGTCGTTCTCCGAGTTTGAAAGCACCTCTGCGCATAGTCTCAGTAATATCCAGGCTTGCCAGTCTTTGTAATTTAGTCAGCTTAAGCTGAGTAATTTTCTGCTTTGTTTTCTTCCACCAGACGGATACCGCGTAAGCTATAATGGGCCTAGCAACGACGGTATATATCCAGTAGGTTAGTTTTGGACTCAGTTTTTGCCGAGAAGGCTCATGCAAGCCCAGAGAGAGATTCTGGCTCTTTTAAAAATTTTGTCCAAATCAGCATTTCAAGTGAGCTTTTCATCCTGGATGATTCGTAGGAATTCTCCAAAAGAGTAGATTCAGATAACGTGTCCTTACATCTCCTTTCGGGAAATGCAATAATTGAGCTTTTCTTTGGGTTGGTACCCAATTCTGCTTTAGTGCACCAGGTTGATACCTGGTTTAGGGTATTCTGAACTAGATCTGTCACCGTCTCGTCAGGAATTTGCATAGTAATAGTTGCAGTTTATTCGCAAAAATCAGCACTGATGTATCATAATTCCATGTTTATTTCTCGTATTCTTTGGTTCCGTATACACATTAGCCATCTTTCTACGTTTGAAATCTGTTCTTAGGTTTAAAAAAATAAACACTTCTAGTTTCTGTAGTACTTAAAGAAAAAACATAATAGAGAAATTAATTACAATACACTAACTAATATTTCTTTTATTTCCAGGTAACGCAAATATACCGTATTCGTTATAAGTATTGGATGAAGTAAACTGAAATCGTTTTGGTGTCATCAAGAAATTCATACAAACAGGCGGCTTATACTTAAAAAAAACATGACGAGAATGAAAGATTCAATCGAACACTAAGTAGATTAAAGGAAGCCGAAAGGATCCGTCCAGTGCCATAACTTCTTAAATCTATGATTCTAATCAAGGCTAGTGCATGGTGAACTCTTATTCCGTCCGCATAATATTTGTCGGCATAGTCACACAGATATGAAGTGTTAAGAATAGCAATCCGCTCTCTTCCTTAAGCCTTAAAAGTGCCTTTCGTCCGTAAGATTCAATTAAAGCCATACACAACGTTACGCGATAAGTTCTCTAGTATTATTTAACAAACACAATTGTAACATTTTAAAGAAAAGATTTTTCGGGTCAATATTGTGCAATTTGTAAGGAAGCTTTAATTCTCAAAGGAAAACAACAATGTCATCGCCATCGCAACAAACACAAGATCTATCTATAGCTGCCATACAACAACAACAACAACACCAACACCAACACCTTCAGCAATCGCACCACACATCACCGTCACCACCACACCAGACAGCATCACCGGTCCTAGTGAATGGTTTGCCGACAATGCTAAGTACAAAGAATGAGATCCTGTCGCCACATTCGGCTCATCACTCACCAGACAGTCCACAGCCTGAGCTTGCAACCATGACAAACGTCAATGTCCTGGACTTACACACCGAATCGAAAATCTACGATAAGGACACGGTCTTTATATACGACAATCCAAAGGTTGACGTTCTTCCGCAACAAGATCACGTGATCGATGCACGCCTATCGCATGATCACCTCAACACGCAGCCATCAACATCATCGTCGGACCAACCGTCGTCGCATCTCCTAACTAAAATCGAAGTCGACGAGAACCAGATCATCAGAGTTGTGGGTCCCAATGGCGAACAACAACAGATCATCAGTCGCGAAATTATAAACGGTGAGCATCACATTCTCTCGCGGAACGAAGCTGGTGAGCACATTCTCACCAGGATCGTAAGTGATCCGTCCAAGCTTCTGCCGAGCGATGCAGGATCGCTGTACTCGCATCCGCAAAAACTCAACACTGACAATGGCGTCGTCTATCAGCCGGCACCAATGGATGCATCAGTTCTACAATACGAGCCACCCGATGACGACGAGGACGATCAAAAGTCCAACATAGTTAGCATCTATGGCGATCCGAAGAAGTCCAGTCAAATAATCTACACGCACGGTGATACGAAAGATTTGATCTATGAAAAGACGCAATCCGATCAATCCAAGATGGACGGTGGCATGTACGAGAAGCCGCAGATCGATCTGATCTACGAGGACGGCGAGAAGACGGTCATCTACACGACCACAGATCAGAAAGGACTGGAAATCTATTCGGGAGCAGATCTAGGTGGACTAGTTGCCGAAGGTCAAGTTGTAGTTCAAGGTGGCCTACAATATACGACTGCGCCAGCCGGTTCGCAGCAAGGAGGACAAGCGGTTTTCATCGTTGCCGATCAGCTTCCATCTGGAGTCGAAGGGCAAATGCAAAGGTAAGTCCATTATTTAACATATTTTACGTCACGATACAAGACGGCGACACTATAGAAAACTGCCGTGTGTGTGGGATTCGATAAGATTTCACAATCAATTCCAGCTAGCTAAATAATGAAATGGTGAGCGCCTAGGACTAAACACTAGATCCAAAGCAGTATGATGAAAAACCTGACCCGGATGTGCACTAAGCCGATCGTACTGGCTCGTATGTATAAGTAAAATATCAGTTATCAGCGCGACGGTAATAACCCCGAAGCAATTTCTTAATTCGATTGTTCTCCAGGTGAATTGAGTCGGCACGATCGACTTATGTTGCACAGACGGGGTCTAGGTGGGTGCCCCTGCCCACCTCAGTACGATCAGTTCCGATTCGATCGCATTACAAGCTTACAATGTGCGGGTGGAAAGAATTTTATTATTATAATTTTTTTTTTTCTTTATCTGCTCATTTCTGTTGAGATTTCGGTTATGAAATTACGTCGTTACGTAGACCGCGTACCTACTTAAATTCCGTAGCGATCGAGTGTACCAAAGCCACGATCGCTCATTCTATTCTGATGTTCATTTTGCTACCTTCTTCGAGACGTAGAATGGAGCCACACCACACGTCATAGCTCACTTTAAGTCGTGATATATGGATCTTTTGAGGAGTACTTTTATGGATAATTGATCTTATTGATCATAAATCATTTGTTGTTTGATTTTTGCAATGGCTTTATGGTCTTTATAGTGGTTATTATTACGTGTTTGCTATTTTCATATTTTCATGGAGTTGAGTTATGGGTTATGATGGCAAATAAAAGTCGAGTCTTAGGAATAATACCATAAACTTTATTTGAAGCCAATTCCAATAATACTGCTGTCTAGTTTTGTTCTTGTGGAATCGGTAATAATATAGTACAATAAAAATCAAGCTTCTCCCTTTTTTCTTACAAACAACTTTCCTTTGCAAATGTTTGTGTTAAACTGAAAATAATAATATGACCTACGATATATCAAATCACAAATCCCTTTCTTCTAATCGTAGTTTAATTGTTGCACTTGGTAACGCTTCGCGGATATAAACCGCACATTCGCTGATTTTTCATTGTCTGTATACACCGACGTTGGTCGTGAATGACTCTTTGTCTCTTTGACTTACAAGGAAATCTGATCGTCTCAGTTTCGCAGGTAAACTAGTGGCTGTGTGCAAAACTCACAAGGCTTTTATACTGAGTTTGCGCACTTAAGAGATTTCAAGCACATTCGATAGTGTGTGTAGAACATGATGGAAGTGTGTAGAGCTTTCCACGATTTGGAAAACTTCGATTTCATTGATAAGTCTCGAAAAAGAAGGAAACATTTTCTGGGTAAAATGATTATCGTGTTATAATTTTTAGTTCAAAAAAAATATACAAAGGAAAATGTTTGCAAAAAATGGCGTACCAATATCATTAAAAAGAAGTGCGATGGATAAAATTAGTGAACGATTCGGCGTCAAAACTAAGACAGGGAAATGAATGTCTCATTTCTGATGATATCACAAATTCGTCAGTATATTATGGGATGAAGCTTTGGACGAAGAATGCTTATTCATCATTCTGTTGCTCAGTAATAGCCAGTCCAAATCTAGTTGCTCTTTAAGCACAAAAACAACATGACTGACTATCAATGAAAACCACTGATACAACACATCCACTTTTCAGTGAAACTGACCGTCGTCTCTCTCTCTCTCATGCTCCCTCTCTGTCTCTCTCACAGTGGAAAAACTGATCCCGTGTACAGTCCTGCTGCATGTCGAGAGATTTCCAGCTTATTCTGTTATGTGAATGGAACATGCAGGAAGTGTGTGGAACTTGCGAGAAGAGTTAAGAACGTGTGAGAAGTGTGTAGAGACTTCTATGCTATTCTAATTGGTTATCGGTTATCTTAAAATTTCGAAGTATTTAATAAGTGTTTCGGGTTGCCAGTGACGCATGTAATAATGTGAAGAAAATATTTTTTGTGTAACCTCCCGATACGTGCGAGGATACATGTATGAGTGGTGAACAGGCCCGTGCAGTCGGGGGGTGGATTTTTTTTTGGGGGGTTCAAACCTCCCCCCCCCCCCCCATTGGCCTATTTTCATTGGAAAGTAAGGACCTTTTTTTAGGTCATCACATTCAGTATGGTGGGAACTTGGCATCTGACAGCCTGAACGAATGCCCGATATAACTGTTTACTTCGTCGGAAACTTCTTTTCCTCACATGCTGCTCTATTCTACTCCTAATAACCTCTACTTGGGGATACCAATATAAGCTCGTAGGGTGTCACAATATTTTTCCTTAGTCGCATATACTATAGTTCATACTAATATTAGGAGTTCTACGGAAGGCTTTCGTTTCCTTGGAATGGATCCCTGTCGATGACTTTCCACACCACGACTGTCACATAAGTCAGAATTTACAAACGTCGTGTACAGCCAGTGTACTATAATTGGTTAGTTTGATACCACTAGTTTAAATATCGGTCTGCTTGTGCAAGAGCGTTGTAAGGATTTTAGAAACGTATTTGAACATTTCGTCAGTCGCTCCTGTAAGCCTCTGCAAAGGGTCATTTTTTGCTTGCACTGTCACATTGTTAAAAGTTTAATCGATGTTCAAAATTGCCGCTAACGCAAATCTTCACAATTCAAACCAAATCCTATAGACCTTGCTAAGTAATTTAGGGCTGTGACTACGGACTTCCCTTTGTGAAATGCATAATATGCACTGGACAGTTTTCTGTTTTCATTTAGACTCCGAATAAAAGCTTAAAGGAGCACCTTGAGCAGTACCTTGAAAACAGAGTATGATAGACTTATTAATCCAAACTTGTTTTGTGGTGTGTCTGATCTGCCAGCTTTGAGGATAAAAACGGCACGAACCTCCCAGTAAGCATATGGGACGTACCCTACCAGCCGGTAGCTTCTAAAAATAGGGCATGATTTTGGCTGGTGCCGTCTGATCCTGGTGATTTGAAGGGCACAAGCACACATATACCCAACTAACGCCATCTACACATAAAAGTTCCACCATCCTTGTCTGTACTATCACTTCATTTCCAAGAATACCTTCATTCAAGGTGACCCATCTGCCGATGTGCTACCAGGGAATTGAGTGGATATCAAGAGTTCGAGAGTTTCTTGGCTCCACGTTCCGTCACTCCACCTAATATACCTATATCTAGATGTGAATGGCTCTTTGAAAGTAATATCCGTAGTCTGGAGTTACTTGACTACTGGTTTCCATGAAATACTTTCGGTAAGCTAGGATGAAAGTTTTAGTTTTAGTCTTAAGAAGGGGCAGGGCGCTAAACGCACACTAGGCACTCAAAAAGGGCCTATAGTGATCCCTTCAAAACCTCGTAGGTCACTAAACATCCTCCTCGAAACAACCCATATCCTTAAGGAGCTTGACCAGTATGTCATGCCGTATCCACCTCAGATCCTCCAAATTGTCAAAGAAAGACCGCCCAACCACCTCGGTTGCTTCTTTACAACCGTCTAACATTCCCACAAAATGTGGGTGATGTCCTCTGCAGCATATAGTTGAAGGCTGTACTTGCACACCTCAGAGTCAGCCATCCCTATACGTATAGCATGCTTCACTAGCATGCAGTTCTCTGCCAGTATTCCGACGAGTAACAGCAAACTTCCTCTACTCTAATATTTCCCTAATCTTCCACCTGTCCGACCTTGGCCAGAATGCACTAGAAGTCATACAGCTCGTTGGCACCTCCCATCTAGAGTTCGCTGAGTGCGCGGCTCGATCCCATATACGTAATTTGATGCCGTTTAATGGTGGACTAGCCTCCTCTTCTGCCGTCCAGGCTGACGCCGATCCTAGTCTCGCCAGCTCATCGACTATTTCGTTCCTGGTATGTCACTATACCCTGCTAGGATGTATTTACCTTCTTGTGAAGAGAATGACATGACATGTCTTGGAGTTAACGGTGAACCAGCTTTCTATGATCATTTTTCATCTTACTAGAATCAATTCAACGCTCAAGAACCTACGCATAGGAGTTTAATTCTTTAACTCTTCTCTCACCGAAGGCTTTCTGGACATCCAAGAACACCGTGTCCTTGCGCAGTTAAGCCTTTCTGTGAAGTGATCATTACCCTTCTTGTTTGATGCGCAGGAAGCCAAGCAGCAAAGCTGCGCATCTTGGGCACTCGAACATAGATTGCTCATTGTACTCATCTGTAACCCTTACTCGATGGCCCGAATATGAAGTCAAAGTGTAAGCACTCAATGTTGGCCCAAATCCTCCTCTTGATGATTCTAGGCAGAGCCACTCACAACTTTTTTCCTTACACTTTATTAAACCTACTAGTATTTCTTGGTCTATCCTGAGAACGAGAAACTGTTATCCGAAATAGTTATCGATATTATTTGACAATCATTAACCCTTTACGGCACATTGTCCCAGGTAACGATGTCCCGTACTTGTTTGTTGCACCGTCCAATCCAAGTACGGCTTGTTTTATTTTCGCCACACTGTACCTACAAGTTTATTATTATTTTGTGATAAGCTGGTTTACTTGCTGCATCTTCATTCCAACTATGCGTACAGTTACTTACCTACGAAGCGGCAGTTAGTCTCATAGACACATTCCACGCCTTCGCAGGAATGCCGAGTTCCAGTTGGCCGATTGGAGGAGACATGAATGAAATCAGCCCGAAGCGCATGTTGTCCCCAATTCGCGCCAGTCTGCCGTTCTGAAAGACCAAGAAATTTTCAATTTCATAAGGAGACCGGTACCTTTGTATCGATAGTGTAGAAACGTTCGGCAAACATGGAACTGCTCGATTGGCATTAGCCTTATCACACATATTGCCATTTGCCACTAGCTGGCAGCAAGGGCACATTGAAAACGCATTAAAACGAAACGCACTTCGAATGTACTGCCAACGCCATAACTTTATGCAAATTTCATTTAATGCCCGGCAGCCATACCGGGCCGTGGAAAGATAAAATGCGAACTGCTGCATCAGGCACATCAGGCTTAAGACCTCAAGCCGAGCTCCGCAGAATTTTTCCAATCAGAAATTGAAAATCTCTCTTAGCGTAAATTCCGTTAGATTCGCTTATGTGCATCGTGATCGTGATATTAGGAAAACAATCAGCCAAAGTGGGTTGCCGTAGATCAATTTCCAGCTCGGGACCAAGTGCTGAATTAATTCATTAATATTCCGTGCCAAGTGGTCAATTGCATTAGCCTCTCTGGTGGATGGATCTTGGCTTGGAGCGCTGTCGGCCGGCCGGTCAGCCGCTTCGAACCCTGCGAAGCTGGGAAGGTTCGCAGCCGGGAGGTTCGTATTCGCAACAAATGGCTTCCGTGCACGGCCGGACAGCTCCAGTCAAATGACTTTTCCAAAGACTTTCCACCGAAGACTAATGGGCTTCATCCATAATGCGGGATTAGACGACGTGCGTGCTGGGCATCTTGCCCAAGTTCCACGGATTTGCTGAGTTCTTAGTGAGTGGATGCCGCCGCGGTGACCTCTCTGAAAGTCTGCTTGTCTGCCAAACGGATCCCGAAATGAATTGCAGTTTGCAGTGCATCATTGTAATTGCAGTGGAAGCAGTCCATTTATAAGCGAAAATCAAAAGCAACCTATAAATCATCGGCTGTCTGTTGGAGTTGGAGCCGATCGCTCGCTCGAACTGTTTTTGCTCGCCTTCATGCAGGTTGAATAACATTTCCTTTCGCGACAACCCTTTAAGGAAAGTCCGTTGCGCGCACCCAACAACATTGTTGCCGGGCTATGCGCCGCTGGCTAGCTCGGACGGGTTGGCCTGGCTCTCTGACAAAACACGACAGAAGTATGGCGTTCAGTTTCGACTGTCAACTCTCGAGTGAAATTATAATTCCGCGAAAGATTTAAACGCAATCGTATAAAAACCAGCCATGTCTGCTACAAGACGAACGAAGTAACAATGCAATCAATAAATCAATACGCGAACATACATCTTAGATGATGCAGAGGTGCAACCAGTAGGGCGAAATCATCGTAAGTCTTGAGGTGCGACCGTGGGGGTATCTCTCACACTCGGTCCGGCTATTATGGGGGCTGGTTTTGCAGATTGTGGTGGTGAACATGAAATGCGTGGCCGACTTCTTTCCTCGGTTTTTATTCCATTTTTTTTAACCGATAAATAATCGAGCCTTCTCTACAGTGGGTAGTAAAAATAATCGCACTCTATTACACTCACTTTAACGCGTCTTGAGCATTACATTTACGGGGGTCTGTAGTTCAAGATTTAAGATTGAATCATATACAGCTTCGCTTCGAATCATTATAGAAACTTCTCTCTACTGAAGATGACTAAGGGCCATACAATCTTCTGCATATTTAAAAATGATGTTATTCCTCGTAAAAGACCTTGTTCAAGTTTCAGTTACAACTTAAGGCTTTCTGAACAGCCTTAAAACGTCTTCCACATCCCCAAAATAAAAGTTCTGTCAAAACAACAGACAGCATCTTAAAAGCACAGCAAAAAATTGATTGACTGCTCAAATTATTCATTGCCGTGGAGACTACTTTTAATATGGATCAAGTATAATCTAGTATATAAAAATACAACAGTTTTTGCTGGGGTCAAATAGAAACCTACACTTGTGAGCCGTTCCCTCCCAAATTTTGTATGTACATTCTCGAGACTACCGGACAGGTCGAGAACATAATTAAATTCCCGAAATTTGGTTTGTATATTTGTTATAAACAGTTAAATTTTTCATAAGATTAGCATTGGCGTGAGTAGCGCCTCCGCTCAACAGGAGCGACGGGAGTAACAGTGGTGATGGCCACTAGTTGGGCCACTAGATGGCCACTAGTTTTCCTATATAGGGACGAGTCTAGTTCTGCATTTTCATAGGGCCTTTAGAAAGAGTTGCCCAATTACAACGGTGCTGCTTATATTTTATCCTTTTTTGCCCAACCCAAATTTTTGTCTGTCAATAATGCACTTCTCCATAAGTATTGTTATATACGTATTATCAATGCCATCAAAGTTTCCCGTGAAATATCCAATAAGAAGGGCATTGAAGTGTCTACACACTTTTCGCATGATCTACACACTTCTCGCGTGTTTTACACACTTCCGGCATGTAATACACAGAACTGGAAATCTATCAATACAACACATAAAGTATATAGTGTTGCAGGGCTTATACAAGGAATCAGCTTTTCTACTGCGAGAGGTACACGACAATCACTGTTACTGGAAAATGGACGTGTAAAGCGATTTTCATTGATAAAAGGAATCATGTAATAAATGAGATTAGTAAAAATTGCCATTGGTATAATGTGCCATTAGTATGATAGTTGAAATGGATTGAAAAAATACTTTATGTTTTTATTAACTTTAATCAAATTTAATTAATGTAATTGTATGGTTGGAATATTTTGTTAAGGATTTTGAGCAGGGGCGTACAGAAACTGAGTAGTCAATATTTTATAAAAATTTTTGTAATTGTAAGATTGCAACCGGAAGAGAGACGTGTGGGAAGTGAGATTGATTGAGCTATTGGCAATTTTTTTTATCTCATATACTATTAGATAAAGATTGGATTATATTAGGTTGAGTAGATAAAACTATCTTTAAATGTGTATGGCAAGGCCAGAAGAATTTTATCATATCGCGAACATCAAACATTGGAGAGAGATGATCTTTTTTTAAAGTTTTAGTTCATTGCATTTCAGTGCATTTTAAATCCAGCTAGCTGTGCGACTCTCACGTCTTGTTGTATATTTGTGAGTGACTTGACGCAGAGCATTGGAGAAATAGCACCGCCTAGGACGACATATCATGGCCACTGCCACTAGCATTTAAACTCAAAATTCTTTATATGGCTGCAAATAACATAACAGTTACTGAATAGTTTCTAAATACTATAGGTTACTAAACTTCATAGCCATAGTCCAGGAAAAATCCGAAACGGTGACTTGAGGTTATTCTAGTCATCGAATACTGATTTTTGATGGACTAATGGGTAATTTCACTAACATCGTACCTATTTATACTGCATGGATGAATTAACCATGCCAATCCTTTTCGTAGAAAGTCTAACCAACGTAGATAAGGTACGTACGTGTGGTACGACTATGATCTAAGAACCCAGCAGTTAACCGATTGAATTTGGCTTAGCTCAGTTTTCCATTTCTTTTGTTCTGCTTGTGTAGGTGTATATAGACTTTCAAGCGGTCGGTATTTGATATTTGGTTTTTAAGTGATAGGATTACTAATTAAGAGCCTTAAAATACTAATTGCTTACGTCGGTAAAGACAGTGATAATTCCAAGAACCCCCACATGATCTCATTATACTAGAATCTGCAGTAAGCGAGAAAGGTATTCAGTAAAAAAGTTGTTAGTCATATATGGCTATAGCACCCAGCCTACCGTAACCATCCTACGTACCTGTCCAACGTTGTTAGCATTCCGTATACCTTTTATATTTCCGCCATTACAGCGAATGGTGTATGCTGATACGTAGGCGTATGTACCGTAAGTTAGCCACGTTTTGTATGGCCATATCCGTCAGCTTATAGAGAACCTTCGGCCATTTTCCAATATTTTTCCTAATATTCAATCCTAAAATCTAAGTTTTTTGGATATACTGGCAAATGCAGTTATATAGTGTAAGCACCAAAGGCATATCACTTTAGGGCGAATACAAATACCCAGCTCCAAATGTTCCCAATAAAACAAAGGTTGAATGAAAGGAAGTCTGTTTTGTCCAAAATTTCGACAGGACAATCATCGAAGACGCCGAATCTGAAAGTAGGCTGTTGTATTTTAGAATGAATACTGCTCTATGGATATCATCTACAGCAGCCTCGTCACAAAGAGGATAGCTGGCTGTACAGTTTCAAGGAGACGTTGCAGAAACAAGAAATACGTTGTCCAAATTTAGAGAACATAATAAAGGTTTCACCGGAAACATTAGCACTACAACGGAAGAAGAACAGTTACTGACCTATGCCCCAGAGCGGGTTCCTTAGAGTCGATGAAGAACGACACGTTGGACAATTTTACCTTTCTATCATTACCGTACGCGTGGAAGTACGAAGATATTTGCTGCCCACTGTATACCTGCGCAAAAATGCTGAACGAGATGACCATTCATCATAAGTGACTTTTTGTCTGATTCGAAAAGGTGAAAATGTCTTGCACTACGGACTGTATGAAGTGTAGATACATAAGTACGTGCAACATACGAATGCCAACAAACATGCGTACCGCTTGGTGTACTTCGTATAGTGAAATGTTGGCGACTTCAAGGAAGTTGAAATGCTCGCCGTAAATTTCAGCCCGGCTGAACGCTCTACGAAACTGCAATGGGACTGATTTAAATCATAGTGGCATGTCTTGGAGGCCGCGCTAGTATGAGGCTTAGAACATAAATCAATGTCAGGGTGTTACAGTTAAGCCAGGTGCGTAATTGTCTGAACTGGATCATGGAATACGCGAAGGTACTTGTACCTTTGCGCCGATTTTATTTCGCACGGCTTGTCAATTTAAGGATATAAAGCGAGCAGATTAAAATTAATTTGTTAAGGTTCTGGACATGTGTTAGATTTCAGTAGGGCCTACGCATTTGCGGTTCATCGTAAGCTAAGAAATTCTAGACGAACATCTCAGTATACCATGTATTGATACACTGCTTGAACAAATCAGAAAGAGTTAGTTTTGAAATAAATACCTCGAGTTAATTAAATGTAAGCCATGGCGTTTCTCCAACTGTGAATCACATGATCTTACAAGAATTGGACTAATTACGGAACTCATTGATATCGATTAAGCGTCAGTCCCCCGAAAATTTACTAGATATTTCTTTCCTCACCAAGTAGTGATTAATTCACTAGTTTATTCACTAGTTTATTCACTAGTTTGTTCACTAGTTTATTCACTAGTTTATACACTAGTTTATTCACTAGTTTATTCAATATTATCAAGTAGTGATTAATTCACTAGTTTATTCACTAGTTTGTTCACTAGTTTATTCACTAGTTTATACACTAGTTTATTCACGGATGCCATACACAATACATATGTTGAAGCGTTTGGTGGCACCAGGTCTCAAACCCGTTGAGATATTAAGTAAAAAATTGTGCTGGGTAGATTGGGAGTGGTACCTTCTGGCGATGGGGATATGACGTGCGAAATAAGGAGAGCTCTTTAAATGAAAATTTTTAGTTTCTAGATCTCAGGAACCGCTTGTGCTAGAAGGCTGAAACTTGGAACTTATATAGGTCTGTAGGGGTTTAGCAGATAGGAGTGGATGAGGGGAACAATGTGTTCAAAACGCTCGAAGGCTAGGATATTCTGAAATCCATATCTCCTGAACAGTTTATGTCATCAGGAGGTTAAATATTTTGGATTATCCTTAGAATTACCTAAAGCCTATAGACAATGAGTAATATTTGGAAGAGTGAACGTGGGGTGTGGAAGTGGGTGTAAAAAACTTTGGATTTCCGATTAAGTTGTACTAGGTTTATAAGTGGTGTCTATTGAATGTAAAATTTGTGGAGGGGGAGGTGGAGCACGGAGGTTGAGGGATATCCATTTTCCAAAGATTAAATGTTTATATATGAAGAACTATACCAGATGTAATGTAATGAAATTTTCATGAGTTAGTCCTGTTCGACCTCTAGGTGGAAATGAAAGAATGGTAAGGATAGAAAGCTACAGTCATACTGGTATGGGTTCTTGTTATAGTGATATATAGTGATGATAGTTAGCAAAAAAAGCTTACTTAAAATTCACAGAACCAGTGCCTTTCTGTCGAATGAAAAGAAAGACTGTTGGACTGGATTAACATCAAAGTTGACCTACACTGGACGGTGGGTTGCAGATAGTCCACACTATTCGTGGAAGATCACTTCAAGAAACGAACTTCCGATTTGTTCAAATTGAGTCAGAATCAGGTTCGGCGCTTGATCGCGCTAATTACAGGACACTGTATGGTTAAAGGGCATCTGCATACGATTGGACTTGCTTCAGAAGATATCTGCAGATTGTGTGAAAAAGACGAGGAAACTGAAGAAGACGTTCTTTGCCATTGCGAAGAACTCGGACAAAGAAGACTCACACTTCTAGGACATTACTTCCTAACACCATTGGAACTCATGTCTAACTCACTGAGTGTGTTATAATCAGGGAGGACAATCAGCATAGGCCCTCTGAGTCCGTGAATTAGGATTTTAAAACCGTCCTCCACCAATTATAATGTAATCTAATCCAATCTAGGATAGAAAGCTAAAAATTGACTACTATACATAGCAACTTTAGAGACATAAAAAATACTTTATCATTAAAATAATAAAGTAAAATCGTTGAATGTGGTGGCAAGGTACGGTGGGAATTTTTACATCTCAAAAATGGCTTTTACTGGAAAGTTAAAACTTGAAACGCAGATGTTAAAGAAAAAAAATGTCAAAAGTTGGACCAAAAAAATGTCTGTAAAACTATTTTTTTTTTCACATTGTCACGAATTTCGTTATAAGGACATGTTCGGTTATCAGGATTTATTTATGAACAATGTAATGGGAAAACATAGATTCAAGCATTTTTTGATGTTTAACCCCTTAAGGTATTATTCAATATTTGAGCCGTTGATTTTGAAAGTGGAATAAGTCCATTTCGTTTTTGAATCGACATGCTTAACGGTTTACGTTTTAACTTGTTTAAAAATATTTATGCCATCTTTCAGAAAAATTTACTTGTATTTGTTAAAAGTGTGATGAAACAATTGCATCAATAGATTCTCAGAAAGTTGCTTCGTGTTGTATAGAATAATGTTACAATGTCAAAAAAAATATTTTTTTTTAAAATGGACTTATTCCACTTTCAAATACAACGGCTCATTTCACGAATTCCGTGAAATCCCTTTTCTTCATCTCGGCACACTTTTGATAATTAATACCTTGAATGCCATGGTCACCGGTGACCGGCACCGAAATTTTGACCCTTTAAATAGCATTGTCAAAATTTTTGGCAAAAAGTGTGGCACGCAAAGTGTTAAAAAAAATTGGTGACCCACTAGATCCATATGAGTAGATACATGGAAAATAATTTTTATTGTATGCATTCCTAAATTTGACGGCAAACTTCAAGAATCTCGCGACACACTAATGTGCCGCGGCGTCGTGGTTGAGAATGACTGGATTAGACGATCAATAACAGATATACATATCGCAACCCGGCAAGAAAAGTGACATAAATGAAAAATGGAGTAGGTAATTGAGAAATAACACATTAAGGCAAGGTATCAGTTAAAAGGCCCGAAAAGTGCCTCAATTTCAGGATTTTTTTGATATAAAATAAATATATATGAAAAAAACTACTAGCTGATTTTATAGAGGTACAAGTTAAGAATAATTGTGAATTTTTCCATAAAAAATATTGCAAAATGGCAGCTTCAGCTCTCATGACGTAAGAGCACTATCGGCGTGAGTTGATGCACGCGGTACCTTCTACAGCCTTGCCAAGTGATCTGAAACCAAAAATCCAAAAATTTTATGAAACTAGATCAAATTTGCGGCGCCCTATCGATTTCCGATTTTAACAACGTCCTGAGACTAAAATGGCAGCTATTTGAAAAAAAAAAACATTTTTTTAACTCTTTTTTTTGGTCTCGACGTTGGGGTCCCCCAAATTTAGTTTACTTTCTTTAAAGCTTTCATTCATTAAAATCGGTTCATTCGTTGAGGTTATAGAACGTACCGTAATACTATGGATCTGCAAATTAGTTCTTCTAGAAAATTTGGCGCTACCAGGTAAAAATTGGTGAAGTCTCTCAGTTATGTCACTTTTCTTGCTTCTCCATTATCATTATTTTTGAGTTGATTAATTTGCGAGCTAGAGATGTGAAGTTTTTCGTGGAAGTTAAGGAACGGAATACCTATTTATATCTGACATAACCTCAAAATAAGAATTTTTTGAGTTATGTCACTTTTCTTGCCGAGGTGCGATATGTAACAGTCAATCAAAGGACAGCATTTATTAAGTTATTCTCAAATACTTCGAGGGTGGAAAATAACACTGGAGTACGACTGTTTTATCGGAAAATATCTGAAGAATTAACCGCGATCACCGTTTTGTATACCGTGTACCATTCCAAACGTGCTGTTATTACCGCAATTTATCATAAATAGAAATTATTTATGGACAAGCCTAGAATTTAGCCTTTTTCTTAATTTGTCGGTAGGTAAGTTCTTGCTGTAATTTCTATCTTGTGGATTTATTGTACGAATCGTTAGTTTTCTTTCAATTTCACGCCATAATCGCACCACACAGTTGACTATAATATCAAAGATTCAAGGTCGCATACCGTTCTGGAGTCATGCCGAAGTTGTTCCAGATTCCGCAGCTTATCCATGTCCACGAATTTTCATTGGAGCAGAACCGAGAAGAGAAGGCCACCGTCAAGTCCATAAGGCCGATTCTTTTGTGGCGATAGCGCGTACAATCGTGCCACCAACAACACAAGCCGTAGCTCGATCGGCAAGCGTTGGATGGTTACCGCGGCTAAGCCAATCTGCTTATGCTCGCATCAGCTTAACTCCGTTGCAAATGGCTTAAGTTGCGTACTCCTGACTTAACTTTCTTACGATTCGCAGTCTTATAAGATGTTTGGCGTATTCGTTTTGGTATGTCCGCAAACATTGGGTGAAAAAATGGTCAGCAGCGCGTAATTGTTACAAGTGAAAAAGCCTCCGGGTTGAAATAGCACTTTGGTCGATCTGCAGTGTAGTACGGCATGGCAACCTGAAGACTCAGTGCAACTAAAGGTAATTTTTGTCGCTGGCTATTAGATAATGCAGAAAATGCAGTCGTCGCCCCGCTTTGTATTGGGAAGGTTTTTGCCGTTTTTGACCGGGCTTATTAATTTTTTACGTGAGCACTACACGGCCGTTAACCGTTTACCGTTTTTCTGCTTCGATATGCGTATAATTCCAATCCGCCTAAGATGAAATTTAAGATGCTGCACGTATGTTCGGGGTATCTTCCTTAGAATATCGTCGATGTGGGCTTCTTGGTGCTGCCCATACAGGTGTGCAATTGCTCACGGCATATAGGAACTAACCGAACAATAAGTGGAATATTAGCAAATTAAAAATTTTATGCGGGAATTTTTTTTTTTTCGATTTTACGTTGACCAGTCATGTGGATCGGAATCGTTCTTTTACAATAAAAACAAATCCCGTAATAATTTTATAGTATAAATTTCATAGTTTTTGCACTATGATAAGAACTTTAGATAATGTGGTAATTTGTGGGATCTTAAGGGAGAGCCATGCCGTGTAAATTTTTAGAAAATGGTAATTTGCGGTTAAGATTATACACATTAAGACCCCATGCTCCCGGTTCGTATCTTTAACAAAATACTTGTGGTTACCTGCTTACAAAGTAATCGATTACAGTTCAAGTGCTTACCTACGATAAACCTAACTATTGTTGATTTGTCATACTGCAGGTACACACTTCGTTAATTCGATAGGTTATCACTTGTACGAATTCTCTTCTTTGATAACTCGATCTTCAAAACCACGATCACCACCCTGAAAGCAACTACAACAACTTAAAGACTTCTTAAGTTTTTATTCATAATTTTCTGTTTTGTTCAAAAAATCTGCTAGCAAGCGGATTCAAAAAGACCGAGAAGTAGTTTAAGTGAAGGCGAGACACAGTCCCATACATAGCATCAACCTAGAAAAATTAAGTTAACAAATAGCCTTTTTGTATTTTTTTTTCATTTTTAACAAACAGTTCGACTTTCTTCATCTTTTAACCACAAAATCTAAATCACAAACAAAACGTACTAAATACTTTGGAACTCTGCTCAACTGGCACAAATTTGATTTAATTAAATTGTTTAGTGGCTAAAATTAAATATAAAACATAACGCAGTCATGATCGGCTGCAAGCCAATCGTATGATACTCTAGATGAAATACTGAACTCCGATTTATATTTTAGTTGGAAATATATCAAAACAATGAGGAGTGCAAAAGCAACTATTACATGATCTCTTACTTACAGGTACAAACTATTGTATAGTGGCTACTCGATTTTTTCATTTATAGTGAGTTCCATAAAGTAAGTTAGGACATTTTACAGAATTTTTGTATGGCAACTACATGAAGGACTTATGGGATATTTTTCATATTAATAGTTACAGCTGCGACTATTATAAAATTAGAGTGTATAAAATTTCAAAGTCGTAACTTAAAGCGTTCTAAAGTTATCGTTCAATATTGGTGAACATGTTTATTAAGGACTTTTGTATGACAGCTACCCGAAGGAGTCAACGGATGACTCTAATTAATGAACTCCGTCTTGGTTTTGGTATAAAACTAATTCCTGTAAAATTTTAAATTCCTGCTTTAACTCGTTCTGGAGTTATAGTGGATTCAGTAACAAGCATACATTTTTGAAGGACTTTTCTAGGCTGCTACACGAAGGACTCATTCGATTTGCATCATATTCGGAACTTTCGATTTAAACATTGTAAACCAAAATTTCAAGTTCTTAACTTAAAGCATTCGAGCAATAATTGTGAAAACGTGTTTTAAGGACTCTTATATGGGAGGTACCCGAAGGAGTCGAAGGATATCGCCCATTAACGAACTTAGCCTTACCTTTTCCATTTTACAAGTTGTGACAAAATTTCAACTTCCTAGGTCAACCTGTTCTTGAGTTATCGTGCTAACGGACGGACGGACGGACGGACGGACGGACGGACAGCAAACGGATTTGGGGGTTTTGGCTAAAAAAAACACAAAATAATATATAACTTTTTTTCGTCCGAGGCTCGGTTCTATGCGTTACAAACTTTTCGGGCTGGATTAAACTTATAATACTCTATATGTTCATCTAGAGTAAAAAAATTGTTCATCATTACCATATGTATCAGTAGCTATGGATTATCATGTATTGTATATTAATTCCCACTTAAAAATCAGGAGAAACTTGAAACAGTAGTTAATGGTAGATTCTAATTTTGAAGCAGACACAGTAAATAATTCTATTTGATTTTTAGCTGGCTACAAACAATTTCTTAAAATCATTTTTTAAGATAATATTGATTCTAGGAAACTTAATTGTTTTGTTGTTTAATATTTAAGATAGAGATTTGTAGCCTATTAAACATTTAAAATGGCCGTGTAGACTATTTCTATTTCAGTATATTGTGTACACTAAAAGACCATGGAACGAACTTGCAACATTATCAGACTTTAGAGATATGACGAATTGTTAAAACGTATACAAACCTATTACATCCACTAAACGTAAGCAACACTTTTAAACCACTTTGGTTTTTGAATTTCGAAAAATCGTAGAATTGGTTTTTAGGCCATTACATCGAATTTCGTTATAACCAATTACTTTATTAGTAATAATACAGTATTGTTATTGATTTTAAGAAAAAAAAAATTTGCTGCCCTCAAAATTTTTTTGTGTACATTTCATGATTAGTAGACACGAAAAAAGCAACAAAAATTTTCACTCCGTTTGTCCGCCGTACGCCGTACGTCAACCGCCAAAATCCTTTGAAGGCTCGTAGCTCTCAAACCAGTGGAGCTATTAAATTTAAATTTTTTCTAGGAATAGACTGGGTAGACCTCTTGAATTGACATTATTTTCAGGGGTGGGGGTGTGAGCGGGAAGGTGGGGGAAGCGTTTTAGACGAAAAATTTTGGTTTCTAAATCGCAGCAACCGCTTATGATAGGAGACTGAAACTTGAAATTTCTATAAAGCTTTGATAGTGGATTCATTTGCAAAAAAATTGATGATATGGGTGAAGGGGTGTGGGAGTGGAGGGGGAAGCAATGCGTCCGAAACGCAATAAAGTGGAGATCTACACATTCTAAAATCTATATCTCCTAAACCGTTAATAGCAAGCAATTAAAACTTAACAAATATCTGTAGTTATACTAGGAGAATAGATTGAAACAAAATTTTTGGGTGGTGGTAGTGGCGTACGGGGGTGGGGGGTGAAATACTTAACATTACGATATCTCCCAAACCAGAGGCACCAAAAAAACAAAAATCGGTTTGGATATAAAGTTTAATAAATAAAGATTGCTCAAAGTAAAATCTTTGAAGGGGGCGGGGGAGTACGTAAGTGGAGGGGATAAGAATTTTTCAAAAATAACACGTTTCATATCTCAATAACAGTGCAAGATGGATGCTTCAAATTCTTACCAGAAGTAGGCCTAACAGAACCCTAGTAGGGAAAAAAAGTTTGGGGGTGTGGGTGTAGAGGGTGAGGGTGGGGAAGGGTGAGAAAGAAAAAGTTCCGATGCTTATATCTTAAGAATCTATAATGATAGAAAGCTGAAACTTGGTATTTAGATAGAGCTATAGTAGTGGCATGGTGGAAAAATAAATTTTTTTTTAGGAGTAGTATGGTACGGTGGTGGGGGGTTTTTCCTAACTTTAGAACGGCTTATGCTAGGAAGTTGAAACTCGGTACGTATTTGTAAATTAACCAGAAAATTAATTCTGATAAAAAAAAAATCGAATATTCATTGGCGTTCAGAAGGGGGGGGGGCAAAAAAAATTATCAGTATATTTAAAATGCATATATTTTCACGATTTTCGTCATATCTACTAGGTCTTTCAAAATATTGAATTCATTTTTATTCTATGGATTCTTCATATGAATACCTAGAATGTGTTTTCAAGATTTTTTGAAGTTCGACCCCTAAGAGGGTGTAAAGTGGTTGTATACTTTTTCATGAATTCCACCATGTTTCTCAGGTCTGATCAGATATCGAATATCTTTTCACCCCAGGTTTGTTTAATAATCACCTATTTTAAGTTTTTTATTTTTCAACCTCTAGACCGCATTCCGGAATATGACCCAATTATTTAATTCATATGTTACACCCTTTTCTAACCGCTTTTTGTTAGGTTTTCAGTCACATAGTAACATATGCCGCATCCCCGAATAAACCACGTTCCGAACTTCTGCCGGAAAAATAATAAAGTTGCGCCCAAACTGTTGGCAGATTTTTTTATATCTCATCCGAACTACACTTAGCGTTGAATATCTAAAAATCCTGAAATTGATTTTTTTGCGATTACATAGGAAGCGCTAGGAAGTAAAAGTGAATTCGATAACTCATCAGATCTTAGCAATATGCACGAATTTAAGAAAACCTATACAACCCTCTTACACTCACTTGGGGGTGGAATATCCGTAAATCTTGAAAAGAATATTTAAATAAATATAAAGACAGCGCTAGGCAATGAAAACTAATTCAATCACTTATCATTTCTAAGAGATATGTCGGAATTCGTGAAAACGTGCTCAACACTTTTATACCCCCTTAGGGGTTGAAAATGTTTAGGCGATTATTACGCAAGCATGTGTAAGTGAAAAGATATTTGATTTCTAATCAGACCTGATGGATATGGCAGAATTCGCGAAAATGTATTCAGCCACTTTAGAGGCCGGATTTCCAAAAAGCTTTAAAACGCTTTCTAGATATTGATGTAAGGAAACCGTAGAAAGAAAATCAATTCATAATTTTAGAGAAAATATGTACATGAATTTTGTTTGCACTGATCATTTATTCCTTCCAAATTTTTTTCATTATAAATTACTTTACTAATAGATCTACATACACCTACCAAGTTTTAACTTTCCAGCATAAGCTTTCTATATAAAGGAAAAACACCCCACACCCCTGTGCCATACTACAGCTATAACAAATTATATTTTTCGAACAATCCGCTACTATAGCTCTATCGAAATACCAAGTTTCAGCTATCCGTCATTGTAGATTCTCGAGATATAAAAATCGGAACTTTTTCTTTTTCATACTCACCCCTTATAACAACACATCCAAAGTGAGGTCTATTAGGCCTACTTTCAATAAAAAAAACTAGCATCTATGATTAACAGTTCTTGATATATGATACGTGATTTATAAGAATAACTTTTATCACCCCCTTCCGTGCCCTAACTATTTTCACCGAATTTGATTTTTCTAGCGCAATTGGTTCGTAAGATATCATAATCTAAGGATTTTCACTTCCTACCATCGCATGCCACTGACCTCCCTAAAAATTGCCTATCCAATCAATTCTCCTACAGACAGCCATTAATGTAATGTATAGAGAACTACAGCAGAATTTGGAGTTTAATTGTTTTTGCAGGCTTTTCCTCCATATCCCTTTGATTAGGAATTGAATAACTTTTCACTTCGAAGGTTTTGTCTTATAATCGCTTAGTACTCGTTTTCAAGATTTTTTCTTTTCCAATATTATGTCTTTATTTACAAGGGCTTTACACGTTTTCACGAACTCCCACATATCTCTTACTCGGGGTTTCTTTATATGAGTAATTATTTAAAATCTAGAAAATAATTTTTGGATATTAACAGCCAAGTGGGTGTGAGGGGTTGTATACGTTTTGTTTAATTTTCACATCTCTGAGATCTGATGAAATATAAAATTATATACGGGCATTTTATCTAATAGTCTAAAAACCATTTCATAATTTTTGAAATTTAATCCCAATTTGCTTGCTTGCGTTTTAACAAACTTTGCAAAGTCTCTATTGTCTGATGAGATATCAAGTTGCTTCTTATGTAAACGCCTAAAAACTTATTCCACGATTTTGATATTTAATCCCCAAGTGGAAGTTAAAGGTTTATATACGTTTTCTTAATTCGTCACATTCAGTAGTGCCTTTTCTGAGGCGAAAGCTGCGCTCATGATCAGTGCGAGTTCCTTTTGATTCCCATCAAAAAACCTCTATCGACGCGAAGCTACTCGAACTAGGTGCATTTTAGTTCACCATAGTGAGAGATCATTTCCGATCCCTCGCGACTAGTTCGTTATTTTAGTTCATAGTTCATTAGTTCAGGGGAGTTAATGAGTAGTCGTAGTTCCAAGACAGTAGAGTCAGTAGATGCTAATCAGTAGATATTAGTATAGTACTATATATTGTGTCACATAGTTCCGAATGGCAATAAAAACGAACTAGCATCCGGACTGATTGCAAACTAGTTCATTCTTTTCAGTTATGGAAACGTTGTTCTGAACTAAGTAGTTCATTGGCGAACTACTCAAACCTAACTTGAACCTCGACTGGGGTTGTGAACTGAAGCGAATTTGTAGCTTAAAAATTCGCTTTCGTGCTAGTTCGCACATGTTCGCTTAATGGTGAAAAGGCTGTAAGTTAATAGATTTAATCATTGACAAATGTTTGTTTTATTGGTACTTCTCGGCTTTCCATAGTTGACCCAATCAAAACAGGTATCCCAACGGGCCAACGGCCACAATAAATAAGTGGTGAGATCAATGTCAAAGGACATTTGTACTGTTATTCTCGAAGCAAACCGCACCCCGAACATTCCGTCCAAAGAAATTCCAGAAGAACTTTGTCATCTCATAGCGGATTATGTAACAAAATATAGACACTGTCATCGGTAATTCAGTGATATGACGACCACTTAACGATTAATAGGCCTTAGGCCGGAGTCTTAAATTTCACATAGATACAGCAAATAGTCCCGCATCTCGGCTCGAGCCGCTCTCTAGCACGTGTAATGTGCTGAAAACTCTGCGATAGTTATTCGCCATAAAGTTGGTGACTTTATAGCGAATCAATGTATTCCGCTCCTTAATCGTATTACTATGAGCTGAAGCCATTCCTTTCCATATATTCGCATTGTGTGGATGTGTAATGCGAGAACACTTTATGGAACATCGCCAAAGGTCACAGATAAAAATTTCATAAATTCTAGCAGTTTATTGCCAGTATCCGAAGTCGTATCCCGCACCGTTCTCCGTATACCGGTACCACGTTGACGGACCGATTATTCGATATGTTCGATGCCATTCGATAGAAATTTTATTGGCCACTGGCCTGTCAGCTCATGTGTTTATCGACTCTGTACAAAGAACGTACTGTCCAATTGTACACTGGACAAAAGCCGTATCAAATTTACATCTTGGCTTCGATTACAAATGAATCGAACGTAAGATAGGCCCGGCTTCATGACGACCCACGACGACGGTGCGAATTTGAATGATTGCTCTAGCACTTACCTACTTGCGACCGTTCAATCTGACTCACCTATGGCTTTATAAAAAAAAGTACACCTTTATCTACCTGGCCGTATAAAATTTTATTAAAAGTTTCGGAAAATTACATCGTTTGTGTTGTGGTCAGTCGTATCTTGAAACGACAGCAATAAATTTCCTGCATCGAATCATGGCGCTATTAACATTCAAAGAGCATCGCAATTATTACAACAAGTTATGGCTGTAATTTTGGAGGAATGGTCGTGCATTTTGAATTTTGCGCGGCAATTCGACTTTTATGTCTCCATTTCCGTGTTGCAGTTAAGTTACCAAAAAGCTATCAGATACTACGTTTAATATTATATGGTCGTTGTGGCACTACCTTCTCACCTTGAGATGCTAATCTGCAAACTATGCAGACTGCTCAAAACCGACAGAATTGGATGATCGTATATATGTAGTTACCTGGAAAAGTAGGAACTGATATCATCGTAAAGTTTCTAGTTTGTAGTATTGTAAAGTAATAAATGCAAAATTTTATAGCCGGTATGTAGATCGTAGCACTCCGATTTGTGATTGGTTATATTCCTGCAGGTTTACGTCTTCTCAATTGTTGAATAAAATTTCTATTTTGAAACACACTTTTTTCGGTACGGAACTTAGACAGACACATTTTATCGAACATTATTTGTAGGCGCAATTAAACTGTCAATTTGCTAATTTGCAATTAAACTTAAGTAGCCAATTAGAAAATTTCCAATTCTACGAATGATAAAGAAGAAGAAATATCATTTGAACGTTTTACTTCAAACAAAATTTTTTAAGGGATGAGAGAAACAAATGTGTTGGTCACGTAAGAAAAAAGGGTATTTTCTGGGTTTTAACCCGGGCATCCACAGTGCACCGAATTCAGCATTCTAAAATAGTAAAGATATTACTCAGAAAATTATTTTAGTAGTGCAGAAAGTTCTGTCAAATTGATCTTGTCCAAATTTACTTTATGTAGAGTAAATATAATGACAAACAGAAGTTTGAATGCACTACGTATATACCTATGGCAGCATTTAGCAAATATTTGTCAGCGTAACATACAATCCCTGGCCATACTATTATACTCAATCAAACAATTTTTAAAATCTTACCTTTACAGAGTATAATTTAGATTTTCTGTAGAAGGAGGAATCAAAATAAATGCTAGCAAGTCACAAGCTTTCTTTTTCACTGGAAAAGGTGCTCGCATTTTCTTCCAAGCCCGATACGAAAAATATTAAATACCTAGGTCTAATTTTAGATGCCAAACTAACATTTAATGAACATGGTTTTTACATTTGTATTTTATTGGTTTAACAAAATTTCATCGTAGACATTACTATTTTTTTGTTAATGACATTTCTAATTGTAGTGACCACTCTTTCGTTGTGAATTATACAAATTGCGAAATGTGATTTGTACTTTTTAGTCACAATTTTTCCTCATAATTTCAATAATTAATTACTACACTTACTACTGCCATTAGCTGATGAATTTAAAGCTCAGAAATAAATCATGAATTGTAACACAATTGTAAACGAAACTAGTGAATAAACTTATCCATCTATCTATCTGTTAAAATAAATATTTTTACATTTTGCATGTTATTAGGTAAATAAAACTTAACTAACTGCGATAAAGTTTTGTAGGACATGTATTTTTGGAAAAAGATGTAATGAAGCAAGGGCAAAATTTTTTATATCGTTTCCCAATTCCCTTGCTTCGTCTACGTCTACGTCTAGTTATAACAGTTATGACGTCAAACGTAACAAAGCTATGTCTAAATTCATTTTCGGTTCGTGTCTTGACTTTCAGTCAATCTAAGCAAACGTAAAAAAATTCAAATTTTTCTATGAAATTTAATAAATTGTTAATCTTTGAAGTGTCAAATAAGCATCAGCTGATCTACTTCGACAGTTTATCCGAGTTTTTTCTAAACTATTATAATAGCAATGCTATGCTGTGACGTCAACATTGACGTAGACGTAGACGAAGCAAGGAATTGAGAAACGACCATAGTATTTCCTGCTTTAACAGCAATTAAAGCCTGTATTCTCCTCGTCATACTGTTTATGCATGACTACCCAACTCCTGAAAGTCCGGACTATGGTTTTATATCTATTATTTTTTCTATCAATCGGGTTTTTGTTGTAATGACCCCATTTGCTACCTCACTTTTGATTAGTGCCCAATTAGATTCATGCCTGTCCAATCCAAAAGGGGAACATTTTATTCGCTCAGAAAAGTTTTGAGAAACCTTGCAACATGGCAGGGAGCACCATCCTGCATGAAGATAAAATTTCCTCCACTCTGAAACCACTCCCTCAACTAAGGAAACAATTTTGTCTGGAGGACATCTTTGTACTGGTCTTGTTTTATTGTACCCTTTACAATTTACACTTCTTTTTGCAGAGATAACTGACCAAATCATAACCTTTATAGGGTGCTTCACTGTTGGTTTTACGCAGTCTGGATAAAATCTCTCACCTGTACGTCTTCTGCAGTGGCGACCCGCCGCAAAAAGCTAGTGGTGCTGTGCTTTAAGCTTGTGTTACACTGTATGATCAATGAGAGCTTTCTACAAGCTCGCCATACAACAGTGTATTACAACAGTGTAACACAGGCTTAAAGCACAGCACTACTAGCTTTTTGCGTCGAGTCGCCACTGGCCTTCTGACGTATTGCGCTTTATTGGCAAGAATTTCGAAAGTGCTTTCGTCACTAAAGTACACCAGAAATAATATTCATTACTATGCAAATTTACGTAATTTTAATTAAGTTACGACTAAACACAGTTAATAAAGTATAAATCTATAAAAATAAAATACATTTACCGATTTCTAGAAGTCCAAATCATTGTTCTGATGATTCCTTGCCCAAAGCAAACGTTTTGCTTTTACGGCAGGAGTCAGTTAAGCGAGCGGGTCTAGAGGCTTTCATACCAGGCTGGAGAACCGTTCTGGCTGGTACATTACTCTCATCTAATTGAGTTGTGATCTCATTTGTGGAAGCAAAACGATTTTACACGCATATTATCATAAGAATTCATTCCACCCTTGGTGAAAGTTTTGATTTGCGGCCAGAGTTATTGTTCCTTTGAGGACCCAAATCTTCATTATTTTAAACTTTTCCTTTAATTCATCTTACAGAAGCCTCAGAAATATTCAATTTCCGGAAAATTTCTCGATTCGAAAAAATGTTGGCATCGATCAAGGCCTTAACTTCGTAAATTTTCTCTTTCGTGAAATCTCTGGCTCTATCCAAAAGACAAAACTTAAATCTCTTTGAAAATAATAAGAAACACTTTTAAATTACAAAAAAGTTCATAAACATACAAAAATCCTTCAATACTGAGGCAAAAACCAAAATACATCTTTCTTGAATCTTGTTCAAAATCGTCGCAGAGACTGAACCATGTAGCCCCATTTCTTTTAATTTATAGACAAGTGAGTCCTGGGGAGACTGCATCGTTTTCGGTGATACCAAACAGATAACAGAAATGCGAATCTAGGTAGAGGAGTTTGCGCATCAAATAAAGCGCTTTAGAAGGATCTTTCACTTCTTAGTTCTTAGCAAAATTTCCAAGTGCGTCTAATAATTTGGCCAGGGACTGTACAGTGTAAAATGTACTACCATAAGAAACCTTCGCTGAGACACTGACTAATCGCGACGATTAAAATTTCACTGGTGAAAAATACGTCCTCGACCATAATGATAATCATTGTCTATCCTAATTGCGATAAGATTACATACCGTAAACTATTGACCGCCCATTACCATTTCCTTGTTTTTCCTCCCACGTTAACCTGTAACGGTGTGAAACGTACACCGGTCAAATGATAGCAGCACGCAATTGAGAGCCATATAAGACGTTAGTACAAAAGGTCATAATTATGTCTTGTACAATACTCAGTCGTCGTCGTTGAGGTGCTGGTGAACTCTTAAAGATAATTTCGAAGTTTTCAGTAGGAGGTAACCAACCAACTGCAAGTGCACGAAGAGAGCCTTTCGTCTGTAAGATGTTCGGCGCATTAAAACTTCATTGCCGGACAATTGGGGTCTGTGCGTTTTGCGATTGCAGGTAACCGAAACTCGCATTTATATACGCAATCAAAAGTGAATTTTCCCGTTAATTTTCGATGAAGCCCCCGCGCGTCTCGAAGACGTTTTGTAATTAAAATCTCATGTCTGCGTCACTCGTTTACAAGCACTCACTTAACAGGTGCACGCAGGTATGCCAAGCGAGTGTGCATAATCTCCGGTGATTTTGCGCTGCTTGTCCTAATTTGAAGTTGAAAAAGCGATACCTGTCAGACATTTTCCAATTATTTTACATCATTGTGTCATTAATCATGCAAATGATAAATCTGTACGGCGAATGTTAAACTCGAGAAACTGCATGGGTTTTATCTTTGTGCCCGGGCGACAATCTTCCTCAAGTTATGCCAAACCTTCGGCGTAGCATTTTACTGGTGCTTGCAGCCAGCGAGCAGTCTCTTTTTTTTTGCTTGGTCCCGATTGGCCGGCGAAGAGAAAGAAGGACCCGTGGTTCGGACGGAAGAAAAAAGAATGAGGCCTTGCATCAAGATAGTTGTCAACCGTTATAGCTGCAATTTTTCATAAGACTGTCACACCAGACCGAGCTCGTGATTAAGATTTGACCCTAGCTCCGTGCGCCATTAGCGGGGCCTCCATGTTCGTCTCCGTCTCAATTAGACGCCTTCTGGTCGCCGTGGCTTGCTGCAATGCTAGCGGATCGCATCTAGTAAGCTAGTGCGCAACTACCAGATGACGCGGCTCCAAATGTCCGAATGTACCGATGTTTGTCCCGGCCATGATCCTTCTTCGTCTCGCGCTCGGCAAATGTTGTTCTTCTTCTGCACATTGCACCTTAGGATGGATCAGGTAACGTTATAGGGAAATTTATCGCCTCCAAGTAAATGTAGCTCAGGGTCACAAATTATGCGAGTCTTGGAATTTTGTGCTCTGTGCGCTTTAATTTATGCACCAGCAACAGCAATAACAACGACAACAGCAACAAAAGCCAGAGAAACATTAGTGGCGAACAACATCAGATGCAATTTTGTTGTGTTGCCATTCGGTGACTGAACGCTTCGGGATTGGAGCTTCTTCGAGTCATGCATCTTTCCCGAGTTCATGTCTTCTTGATTCCGATTTCGATTCAGATTCAGCCTCTCAAGTGGGTGGATCATTACTTGCCCATTCATTTTGTTTATCGGTACATGACCATTCACTTTGAGCCGAGTGGCCTTTGCTGTAGCTCGTGGGAATGTTCGGACTATACGGCGAACATTTTAACGTACAAAAGCTTTCACGAGGGCGAAGATTACTGAAGAAAATGATCGGTTTTTTTTCGTTTGTCTTCAAATAAAAAATTGAATTTTGTTCACTTTTATTGATGGCAATTAGCGTTAAGTGGATATGCAGTACGTGATATCATTTCTTGGAAATAAACATTTTAATTTGATGTAGCTTTTCGCAATATCGAGAAGGTATAACATCACCGTAAAATCCAGAAGCTTATTTTCTCATGTCATTAACATTTTAACTAAAGATTTTTAATAGTAAGTACCATTCGTGTGGTCATGAAAGAAAATTATCCATCAATCGTGGAAGTTGGTCTCCTTCAAGTATTAATTGATGGTGAATGAAATATTTATCGAACAGGTCAAAGCTCAGACAGTCAAAGGCTAGAATTGTATAGGAAAAACAAAATAAAAACCAGAAGCATAACATTTGTAGTAGCTTTAAAACAACTCGACATTAAGTGTCCGAATACTTCCCAGAGCCACTGATCTGTACTTGAATGCCGATTGTAAACATAAACGTGATATCACCGAATTGAATTAAATACACAATCACCTCGTTATTTAAACTTGTATGGGTTAGCGTTTCCACCATTGCAATATTAGAGCTTCTGTCCATGTTAAGGCTTCAAGCCAACCAAAAGTTAAAGTTTGTGGTGTATTTTTAATCATTCTTAAATTAAAAATTTTTGAGAAAAACTATGTTTATTCCGAAATTGCATTGACTATATTAAAATTCTTCAAACTATTGTAAAACAGATTTGTAAAACAGATATGTAAAACAGATATGTAAAACAGATATGTTTATAATAATCATGGATGCTCCCAGTCATAGCATATAATTCGTAAAAACATAGTATGGTTGCATTAAACATATATCCGTACTGAAATTTAACATTGTTGAACCAATCATTCTCGTAACTTGATGTAAAAGTGTATTATAATAATGACAACTATATTCTATAATTAGTTGAACCATGCAATTAGATAAAGAAAATTACCATAACCATACCATACGTGGTGTGTGCAATCATGTAAGGAAAGATATTAGATGTGATTGTCACAACCATACTATAATTGACATAACAATTGAATGATCAGTGCAACTATAGTTGCAAATACTATATATAGTATTTGATTAGATATGGTCAGTACAATTAAGTTACTTGACATATTATGTTTGCCGTAACCATAATATGATTGTGATAAGCATGAATATGGTCAGTAAGACATTATAATTTGTTAAGATATGGTGAGTACAATCATGTAAGTTCATATTTGAGTCATTCCATCAAGAATCTCCATAGTTGTCACTTTACCATCTCTGATTCCTTTAACATTTTTGTACTTAAAGAACTTGTGAAATAAATAATTGTAATTCATTTCTATCTAATGTTTTTTGTTGTATTGTAGTATATTAAAGTTTGTTCAAAAAGGTGTTTGAGTCTTCTTTGAAAACTAATATCTCTAGTAATTTGTATACTTTCATTATGTATTTCTAGGAACCATGTAACATGATTTTTATGATTGTGTAACCGTTCTATTAAATAAGAAGGTTGCGTGAATCACACAACTTGGTCTCCACAATCATAATTTTGTTTGAGATAAACATTATACGTTTCCTAAGAACATAACCATCCAACCTCCTACACAAAATCGTGACAAAAATTTGGATGGAAGAAAAAATACCCGTCGACTGGCGCCAAAGCATTATATGTCCAATCTACAAGAAAGGAGATAAATTGCGATGTGAAAATTACAGAGGCATATCATTGTTGTGTACGTCCTACAAAATACTGACGAAAGTAATTCATAATCGATTAAAGCCTTATACAGAAAGTATTATCGGCGAATACCAAGGTGGTTTCAGAACCGGACGATCTACTATTGACCAGATATTCTCAGTCAAACAAGTGCTAGAAAAATGCTGGGAGTATAACATTGACGTGCACCAGATCTTCGTGGACTTCAAACAGGCATACGATAGTATAGATCGTAATGTACTATATAAAATAATGCTCGACTTTGGAATCCCATCAAAACTCGTCCGATTAACAAAAATGACCATGACTGACACTGAATCCCAAGTAAGGATACAAAACGAGCTAACCCAAAGCTTCCGAACAGAATCCGGCCTGAAGCAGGGAGATGGACTCGCTCCCATGCTCTTCAACCTTGCCCTGGAATATGTCATCAGAAAGGTACCCGTTGATACCAGAAGTACCCTACTAATCAAGTCCACTCAACTAGTGGTGTACGCGGATGACGTAAACATCATGGCCAGATCTGTTCCAGACGCAAAGGAAGTCTTCCACTGTCTAGACTCAGCAGCAAAGGATGTCGGGCTAAGGGTCAATGAGAATAAGACCAAGTTTATGACCCAAACAAGAAGAAACGCGCCAACTAGACAAAATATGACCTTGGGGGACTACAATCTGGAGAATGTGGATCATTTCTCATACTTGGGATCACACCTTGTAAGAGACGGCAACGAACGGGACGAAGTAAATCAACGGATCACACTAGCAAATAAGGCATATTTCTCGGTTCTCCCGATTTTAAAATCGAAAAAAGTGCACAGGCTGAGCAAACTTCGCATATACAAGACCATAATAAGACCTGTGCTACTATATGCAAGTGAAACGTGGACTCTCACCCAAGCGTCTGAAAAATCAATAGACGCTTTTGAACGACGAATTCTTCGAAGAATTTTGGGACCAGTAAGAGAAGGCACTGAATGGCGTATTCGGTACAACAACGAGTTGTATAACATCTATGACGACCCAGCCGCATCGACTCTTATAAAATTCCGTAAGCTGCAATGGGCAGGTCATGTGGAGCGAATGGATGACGGAAGAATTCCCAAGCGCACATTGAAAGGTAGAGCCCATGGCAAGCGACCGGTGGGAAAACCGCGAAAAAGATACGAGGGTTCAGTTGACGCAGATTGCAAATCGCTTCTTAGATGCACAAACTGGAGGACGCGGGCGCTGAACCGAGATGACTTCAGACAATGTATCCTGCAGGCCCTGGCCCGATTTGGGCTGTCGCGCCATTGATGATGATGAAGAACATAACCATAGTTCTAGTGACTAAGTTGTAAAATGTTTGCTATAGAACTATACTCATTACAAACATACATTCAGTTACTACAACTAAGTTACATGTTTTAACATGGTTGTGGCAACTACAATATAACCTCAATCATAGTAAAGTTCTCCCAAAATATGGTGGCTATAATCATATTTTATCTTCGAGTGTAGTAATTTATCCTGAATTGGCTGACTGTCTCTCCGTCTGTTATAGCCGGTCCCAAGCCCGGTTGAGAAAGTAGGAGGGAACATAGAGTTAACCTGACCAGTAACCAGTAACACCTGTGCGCCTCAGGAAGTAGTGAAAGAGTATAACATAGTTGGACTCGCAGCATAGGTGGGAGAACTTCTACATGACATATTTAGCTTAAAACTCCCACCCTTTTTTTACCGGGTTGTAATAAATAAGTAGGACAGGCCCTCCAAGTCGAAGGTTGGGCCAGGTGCCGACAACGCATCACCGATAAAAAGTCCACTGTCCAGAAACCTGGAGAACATCCTCGGAGGCCGACTTAGGCTGTCGCGCCATTAAGCTAAGTCACCTCATCCAAACGTGTAGAACGTGCTCTGGAACAAGACGTTGAAGTTAAGGGCCAAAAAATACATAGGTATACATTGAACTTGTATAAGTCAGACTCGAATGAAACGAATACAGTCAGTTCTCAGATAATAATGTTCAACAGAGTTTTCAAAATTGGTTCCATCTGTAAAGGAGCTCATACACGAGCAATTTTTCAAGCAATTAACTGCTCGGTGGCTATTGCCAAAACTAGTGGAGCAATATCATGCTAGTTGCGGCAATATTTCGCCAATTTGGCAATGTTTTGACAGATTGCTGGTATTGCTCTAGATTGGGAAATTCCGAGCAATTGTCATCGCTCGATGATTCAGTTGCCAAGTTTTGTTTTAAGTTTTGGTTTTATTTGTCAAGTTTCGTGTGATAACGGGTTGGAGTTCAAATATTTCAAGTTTCATTTTAGGATTTAGATTTGTTTTTCAAATTTGCTTTCGTGTTGTTCATAGACTGAATTGTCCGTTTAAGATATCATTGCCAAATTGCTGAGTATTGCTCCATATCACAGTTGATCAACGAGTTGACAACCACTTGATCCATATCGTCAATTGCTGATGTTGCTGAATGTTGCTAGATGTTTTCGGGACGTCAAAATTATCTGGAATTGCTGCATATTGAGCAATTTTAATCGCTCGTGTAAAAGCACCATAAAACAGTGTTTCCTTCGCTTTGATAAGTATTAGCCGATCCATGTACTGTTCCGTATCCATTAAGAAAGGCCCTGATACTGAAAATCACACTTAAATCCGTAAAAGTCCTTATAAGGTAGCTCTCTATGAAAATTCGTATCGGTCGTTGATATAAAACTCTGAATATTTATGAAACCAAACCTGTAGATTTAATTAGCGTTTTGAAAGTTGAAAACAGCAATAACTGCAACTGAATAATCTACGATATGGCTATCGACTGTACAATAAACTACAAAAAACTTTAACTTTAGTTACCACAGTATCCAGCTAATTCAAATTTACGAAGAATGCATTTTCCAGGCTATATTCACCTAAATCATATAAATACCAGTCAGTTGGTTCTTTCGCATACAAATCCCCTTTCAAATAACTGTCGATAATCGATTCCAATCCTCCATAAGGCAATCTGCATAAATATATTGTTGATATTTTAATGTTCAATAGCAATTACTTTCCTCGCATTGTAAAATTTTCTCAGTCCCGGTGTACGAGTAAATCGCGTTCGCATAATCAAAATCCAAAGTTGATATTAGCGATACTTTAAAACTCGGCATCTTCCCATACCAATTAATCAACGGGGAAATTACAAACATGGTATAACTCTTTTTTTTCCACCTTTTCGTATCCAGAGAAGAACGGCTCTGGTCCTCGGGTTTTTCACATTTTCATCGCAGGTAATGATGCCCAAAGATAACTAATAAAAAAAAAAGAATTACTGAGAAGCAAGTCCCGAGGAAAGAGTAAACCGAGATGCCTTCTATTCACCTTATGCTTATTTCGTTATCAAACCACATGGTGATAAATGGCATCATTTATCCTTAAGCCAGGGTCTCTATTCTGGAACCTAATCGATGTGATTCTTGGCTTTTGTCACTGATATACTCCGCTGTTTGCCCGTATACCGCATGAGCATAAGCCCCCGAGAGCTTATCGCGTCGACCATACATTAGTCCCGCGATTCTGGAAAAAAAAATCCAACTAAGGGAATATTTTGAAAATGTATATGCACCATGCTCACAGTCCAATGAATAATCTTATGCTATTTAAAATTCAGTTAGTTGAGAATAAGACGGACAGATAAACGTGCGGTTAGGGTAATTTTTCCCGTCTTGACTAGAAACATTGACAAGTCAATTTATAATCCTTGGATTTAAGATTAGATTTTTTTTTACAGCTTGGGCGATGTTATAAATTCTATCGTACTGTTTGCTTTTTGTACTTGAGCGAAATTCTTTTGCGCAAAAAACACAACATTTGATACATGCACCTACATACTGGCGTCCTAAGTAAAAAAAACACACAAAAAATGCATTAATCTTCCGGTTAAGTAAGCGAAACTAAATGGTATTTAGCACAGAATACTTGGGATAACATCAGCCGCTCACTAGCCAATATACAGCTCATTACTTGGCTAATAAACATATTCGCCTTAACACTATGAGATTAATGAGCGCATAAAAGTCAAAAAGTTACACCCACTTTTCTTTAGTGATTAGAGAGTAAATTCGATATTTATATGAACATGTAATGAGGAAGAGGAAAAAAAATCTTAATGGGTTTTAAGTCGCAGAGTGGTAAATTCAAATAGTACGAGGACGGCTTTCTGGGTCATAAGTAGAGTGGAAGTAAAAATATAGACTTAGGAATGTTTAGATATTTCTTATAATGTCCAAGATACACCTGGGGTACACATGTGGAGTCCACTGATTTATTAATGTAAATTTGACTTGGCTATGAATACTTATACTGTAGTTATGCGACTTCGGATTAAAAGATTTATGGAGAAACAGATTTTTTATTGCATTTTCGACTCATTCATATCAAATACGTAACTGTTTTTTTTATAACTTACCGAAGCTGGTGATTTTACCCTCATGCACACGGCCATGGAAAGGAGATGTTTTCGGAGTGAGTAAGAAATTATATTTCTTAATATGGTTACTTGGAACCGATCGGTCAACGTATTCATTATAAAGTAAATGGTTGACATCCAACCCCAATCCAAGAAATTTCGGCATTCTGTTTAACTGATTAAATAACACCATGAGTATTTTTGTAAAAGATTCAAATTATGGATAGCAAACTATCGTCAAGAGAGGAATGAATATAGTATATAGCTCTCGGCATTAAACGCGTTCCGGACTTCTACACAAAAAATAGTAAAGTTACCCCAAGGCTGTTGCTAGATTTTACTTTATTATTTTTTAATAATAAAGTAGTATTGTGATCGACCTGAAATTTCAAAAAAAATGCTCTACCCTAAAATTTTGTATTTTCACGTTTTAGGACTAGTAAACCCCATAAGCAAAACAAAGGCCGTCTGTACGCCGTACGCCGTATGCAAAATAGTTTGAAGGCGTGTATCTCCCAAACCCGTTGAGTTATTATCATGAAATTTTTATGGTGGAGAGATTATGTGAACATCTTCGACTAGTATCTTTTAATGGGGTATGACGGGAGAGGAGAGGAGAGCGTTTTAAACGAAAAATTTTGGTTTCTAGATCTCAGCAACGGCTTATGTTATGAGACTGAACCTTGGAATTTCTATAGAGCTTCGATAGTGGACCCATTTGCTAAAAATTGGGTTATTTTTCCTAACTATAGAACGGCTTATGCTAGAAAGTTGAAACTCAGTGTGTGTATATGCAAATCAACTAGAAAAGTAATTTTGTTAAAAAAAAAATTCGAATATCCATTGTCGTTTGGAAGGAAGGGGGGCAAAAAAATTTTCAGTAAAAATCGAATGCATATTTTTTTCACGTTTTTCGTCATATGTACTTGGTCTTCCCAAATATTGAATTTATTTTTATTCTACGGATTCTTCATATGAATACCTAGAAAGTGTTTTCAAGATTTTTTGAAACTTTACCCCTAAGGGGGTCTAAAGTGATTAGATACTTTTTCATGAATTCTTCCATATCTTTCAGATCTGATCAGATAGTCAGTATCTTTTCACTTCCACGGGCTTGTTTAATAATCACCTATTTTTTTTTTTTTTTTTTTTTGTACCCCTAGACCGCATTTTAGAATATGACCCAATATTGTAATTCATATGTTATTCTAATCGCTTCCCGAACTTTTTGTTAGGTTTCAGTCACATAGTAACCTAGTACACCACATCTCAGAATTGAACGCTTTCTGAACTTCTGCCGAAAAAATAATAAAGTTATACCAAGACTGTTGATAAATTTTTTATTTCCTAACGACTTTTTTAAATTTCTATAATAACACAGAGAATATAATATCAATAGCTTTTAGTTGGTTAACATCAGAAAATTTTAAACCCAATTTTTAGGTGATTATATTGAAAACACCTTAAAGTGAAAAACAATTCGATATCTCTTCTGACCTACATATTCGTAACAACGTACACAATCATTTCATACCCTTCTTCGTTCTTTCGATTATAACGTATCTTTTTTCAATCCCCATTCACAAATGTGAAAGGTTCTTATGTTGGTCATAACGTGCTATCGGTTATAACGTTCTACTTTTCTGGTCCCCACAAGGTACGTTATAACCGGGTTGCACTGTATTAAGAACCAATATAAGATGCTGTCATAAAAAAATCTGAACAACTCAAGTAAAAATATAGAAGAAAAAAAGTTTCAAAGTCTTAGTTTTAAAATTTGTAGATTTGGAGTTATCAGGTTTTAACATTAGAGTGACGAAATGAACCTACTTTATATTTTTTTTTTTTGTAATACTAAAAAAAATCTTCATAAAGTTGACACCATTGGAATATTTTGTTTAATATCTAACGTTATATAACAAAATATCTAAAGTCAAAATATGTAAACCATAGAATGTATGTAAAGTTATTTTCATATTTTTGGCTTCAATATTAAAACCTTATCATAATTTTTCATATTATTCATACATGCCTGTGCCCTACAATCTTTTATACTATGTATAGAAACTTAGTTATATGTACATACCTATATGGAATTTAATTTTTTAGAAACCATGTAATATGAAAAATTTCTGTTAATTGCGAGCATTGTAATTGTTTTATTAAGTCTATATAATACTTACTGCTATTAATTTTTTATGCTGATTATTGTTAGTTATTTCCGAGGTACGTCATTTACTTCAATGCCGCAATCATATGTCTGTTTAATTTTTTATTTTTTTTGCTACTTCCCTACAACGTTTTAGTGTATAATTTATTTTTGCACTAACTACTTCGATATCTCAATCAAATTATTTCTTTCTTGAAAACCACTCAACAATCAATAATATTAGTCACTAGCACATAAATTGATTTCCATTTTATGATTCATCCGAATTAATCACTGCAAATTAACAATATCGCCTGAATATTCAATAAGTATTTAACGGTAAACTGGTTCGACCTTAAGAATAAATCAAAGACAATAATAATTTGCTACCTATAGCGCTAGCACCGCTATCAACTTTAAATCGAAGTCAGAGGAGTAAGCCAATATACCTGAAAGTTATTTTACCTTGAACTCGACTGAATATCGATCACTCAGCTAATTGCACAGTAGCCGCCTAATATTAGACCCTAGTTCCGTAAAACAATCGAATTTCGAGCGAAAAAAAAAAGAAAAAAAAAAAAGAAATAAAAATGAAAGATATCAAAACATAAAGAAAAAAAACGACTTAGAGATTTTAAACTGCTTCGGCATCTTGAGCAATGAAATTGGTTTTGCGGACAGGAATTCAATTCGGTGGGATAGTCCAAAACTCTTTTGCAGCTATAAATCGGATCACGTTCGATCGTTTTAATCGCACATTGTAACGAGCACGAGCACCAGGGTTAGTCGATGTGCTCGCGATCAATTAAAATTGCAAAACGTTTTACCAGTGCAAAGTACAATGCAATTTGAGCTGCTGTTCGATCGCACTATAATCTTAAATTTATCGGTGCGAAAACAAATCAGCAAAAACTTCAATTGGGTGCTTGGGTTAAAATTTTTGAAAAAATGGTTGAGACACTTACAAGATACGCTAAGATAATGCTCGGAAATTGACGCTTTCTAACAAGTAGGCACTAACTACTTGTATAATACAATATCTGAAATAGTTGTATGCTAAAATCAAGTTACTCGCTTAAGTCTTTCGTTTCAATTCTCAAACTCTGCAATGATTTTTTCTGAATGGTTTTTTTTTTAAATATAATAGTTAGGAAATAAACATTGATTTCGTAAAAATTAGAAAACAACAAAAATAGAAACAAACTCTGTGTATTTTGGGCGTAATTTAACTAATATGTAAGTTAATGAAACCCTGTAAACAAAACGGTTTTATGATAGCTTAGATAATTGAGATTTTAAACAAATTTCAAAAGTTTTGTTCTGAATTCGATAAAATTTTCAATTATTTTTATTCAATGTCTACAAGGAAATAGGTAGTGAATTAAAAATGTCAATAGAAAGCTAACTGATCTCGAAATTTTAAAATTGCAAAATTTTTATACTTTTATGATTTTGAATAAAAATGTTTTTGTTCTTTCAGTGTGCCCAGCAGATTTAGTCAAAAACTGATTAGTCTCGTTTGTTTGATAATCAATGGCGCAACAGCCCAAATCGGGCCTAGGCCTTGAAGTAATGCTAGAGTTACTTCATTACGAGACCAACGGAACACTAGGGGTTGAAGTGGTCAGCTACACGCTCGTTCGTGATTATTTCCCCAATTTTAACTCAGGTACTCATTTACAGCTGAGTAAACTGGTAGTCCGGCACCCAATCCCATTTTCGAAAATTACTTGTCGCCAAGCAGATTCAAACCTGGTACCAGGTGCACCGAAGGCAAGTGCTCTAGCCACTAAGCCACCCAGACTACGTTTGTTTGATGCACGCGACTAATCAGTGTGCTCTGATAATTGAATTGCTATTGAAACAGCGACATATTGTTGATTAGTCAAAAATGTTTTTGAGTAATACTGTTTTTGGTCTTTCAGTGTACGGCCAGCCTTATAGCTGTTGTTATATATACTTAATCGAAAAAATTCATTGACTCATCATAATTCAAAAGTTACAAGAGCTGTCTGTCCGTTCGTGGATCCTGGAAAAATGGAGACGTCATAGCCAAACACTGTTAGTTTTTCTGAAAAAAAATCCACAAAAAAGCTTCTTTTTCCGACCTCTAGAATGGGCTACCCCTTAAGTAAAAGCGAGATTAAAAATTTGCATAGCTACTAATAAAAGATACAAAAACCCAAAAACACGTATTAAATTGGATTGTTCAAATTGATAAAACTTTATAAAAATTATAAAATGTTGCTGATATTGACTTTGTATTCAATTTTTTCCAAAACCTAAGCTTATCGCTGATGAGTATCAAAATATCCTCTGCAATTAATATTAACATGTACATACTAGGTACAAACAATTACGTCGATCGGCATTACATGCATTTTTTTATGGAGTAACAAGAGCGTCGTTCTCATCAGACTAATAATTCGGTAAGGGAGAATCGCCATTATGGTCACTGCCAGTGTACTGCTGCAGCTATTAGAAACGACCTATCGAAAACGGTGTTCTTGCAAGACTGCTGGTGAAAAGATACTCAAGTTGCAGAGTTACCGATTAGATCATAAGATCGTTGTTTGGTGTTGCTACGTTGGTTTCTGATTGTTCTTTTCAGACACAAATAATTGAAAGCTATTCCTGTGCATACATATTTCACGAGAGTTCTCTACTCTCACTCTCATATATTTGCTTTGCGTTTCTGTTTCAGGAAGATTTGTTTAGCCATCTTGAGCAACCTTACATCCAAAACAACACACCTCAAAATTTCCGGGTTTAAAAGTGAATATTCGTAAGATTATTATTCTTTAAATGTGATAGTACAAAATATTGTTCGAGTTAAGCCAAAATGTTAGTAATTTTCAACTCCCGAATAATATTGCAATATTTGTTCCATTCCCTTGAGAATACTTTTAAAGCCGCTAGCACATGAAGTTCACCAAATGAATTTGCATTGCTAAGATGTTTTTGTGTTCATACAAAACATAAATTGTACGTGAGCCGATCGCATTTACAATAAAGTCGTTGTTCAATGCAAGGCACAATGATTAAATGCCCGGTAAAATACATAAACCATCGTAATGCGATATCTTCTCCTGCACATCATTAGATCAATACAGTAAAATAGCCTTTTAAATCACAACCACAAAGTGCCATAAGCAAACTTACTGCATTTTAATTGAGCATGCAAATGCAATTTAACATCATGCAGAGTACCGAAGCATATTTTATGGGTCAATAAATTTCACTCATCTGAAACGACTATTGATGCCAGCAAAGATCGCCTGATTAATTAGACACCGCTCAGGTGATATAAAACGAGCATGAGAATTCCTTTATGTTGCGATTGTGGCACTGATAAGATTGTGTCCGTATTCGGCATTGGTGAATTTCCTTTAAATCGCCATACCGCGTTATAGTTGCCGCTTTATATTAGACTCAAGGCGAGGCATATTTTGCAATAATTAGTGCTGAGAATTGAAACAAAAGCAAAGTCAGACGATTATTTGATTTCCGAGACCTTGCACTTCAACTTAACAAATTACAATTTCTCTGCGAGATCGAAAACAAAAAAGTGCAATACAACAGCAAGGTTGCTCGATTGAAAGCATTCAATGAATAATTTAAAAATATTATTATTAAATGATAAAAACAAAAAAAAAAAATGGGTGGGGTCTTATAGTTTATTAGCGTCATCCAATTTACATAGTACGAAAGAGCCAGCCGCTGGAACGACAAATTTCTATCTTGAAGCGAAATTAATTTCCATGTTGTTTTCTTAGGTTTTTAGCTACCGTTCGTTTTCGAAATCTTTAAAAGGCACGCGGGAATAAGAAAATTAGCAAACAAATAGATCAATTATCCTGAATTGCTTAATTCCTTGGATTTCTCTTGAAAGGCAATGATATGTAAACTACCTGGTGCCTATATAATCTTTCTTATGTCGCTCCAACAATATCGCCTTAATTAATACGTGCCAACTGCTAAGGCATTGATAAATTTATCATTATGACGCAAATTATGGATAATAGCCGGCGGTATTAAGAAGAATTTTAAGTTAACCAATCGAGTGTTTCTACTAAAGTATTATTTTTAAAGATTATTATGAGACTTGCATGCGAGAAATGATGAAATCGATGAATTTAGACGGATGAAAAACGAAAGACTGAAGACAGTAACTTGATAAATAATATTTCTTTAGTTTGATTTACAAGTGGCATTTGGTTTCACTTAATTTATTGTTGTGGTTGATTAAAAATCTATTCTTAATTTGTTTAAGATAGAGTAGAAAACGAATAGACATTTTTTTGCTTACCAGACAGAAGATTAGTAGTATCAAAGTACAGAAAATAATATATCCACTCAAGTAAATCTACAACTCATATGCAAATGGCTCCTTTTTATACTATAATCATTCCATATTATATGTATATAAGGTTTGAGCTTCCTAGGATAAATGATTTCTGATATATAGGTTGAATTCGAATACCTTGCTTCGTCAATGTCTATGTCTATGTTGACGTCACAACATAGCATTACTATTATAACACTTTAGAAAAAGCTTAGCTAAATCGACAAAATGTCTCAGCTGATGTTTATTAGACACTTCATATAAAATTAAATTCAAAAGTAAAATTTGAAATTTTTTAAGTTTGCTAAGATTGACTGATCAAACTCAGCTGTCCTAAAAATAGATAAGACACGAAATGAAAAGAAATTGAGACACAGCTTTGCTACGTCTGACGTCATAAACTGTAGTAACTAGACGTAGACGTAGCAAAGTATTCGAATACGACATAAAATTGTCAGTCAAAACGCTCCCACAACCTGGGCCTTCAAAAGACACATCGTAAAGTGATTTACCTAATCTACCATTTTGAACTTAATACTTCAAAGGATTTGTAAGCCACAACCCAATCCTTAAAGGCGTTTGCGTACGGCGGACAGACTGACATTTATTTTCTTGCATTTCTATGGTTACTATAGTATTTCGCTCACATAATCTATCCACTCGTAAATTATTATTTTACCAAACACGGGCGGACTAACCAATTCTAACATGCTACTTGAAATTTGTGAACTCGATATATTGTAATTATTATTCTAATTCAACGAAACAGCTGAATGTAATTTAATCCTTTGGGTCCAGAAATTGATAATTTCCTTAATCTTGTTATTTGTTTTTTTTTCTTAGACGAAAAAAATGTAACCCGGACCGTCAAAGTCATACAACAAATAGACGGCCCAATATTTCTGGAAATACTTTTGAAGTTCAGAAATACCTTTAGAAGTATGCCGCTTCTGACAATTCTGCATGCTTAACTAACAAAATAGTATCGAGTATGTTCTCCTTAAAACGTGAAAATATAACTTTTAAGGGTAGTAAATTTGTTTAAATATCGACACAGCACTTCATTATTAATAAATAATATTATACTTTACGATTAAAATAATAAATTAATAAACAGAAAATTATGCTTACAAAAACTCTGTCCTCAGAAGCTAATATAGTTTCTAAAGAAAAGATAAATAGTTAATAGTTTATTTTATGCCTCATACAAATATAAATTAAATATTTGTAAAATTTGTATGGGTAATATTCACAAAAACACCGGTTTGGAGACCTCGAATAGGTCTCTGAAATATCTTAAGAAAAATTGTCTACATACTTCTTCCTTCTACTGCAACTATCAAAATATCATATTGGGAAAAAATTTCAAGTTTTCACCTCAAAGCGTGAAAAAATCGGCCAATAATCTTGAACACTTGTTTTGAGTCTGGTTTCATGAAACCCTGACCGAAGTGACGAAGTCTTTTTTGTGAGCTAAACCCTTACATGCACAAAAGAATGGGGTTTCGTCTTATATTCTGCAAATTTTAGTTTCAGAGAGACCAATCCTATTGAGATTCTTCCTCATGTGTCAACACCCCAAGTCAAGGTGTCCTTGAGTTATCTTGCGTTCTGACTGATGGCCAGAAAGGTGGACGAATGGTTGGACAAACGGATAGCAAACGAATTTGGGATTTTTGACCTGAACCGAAAATAACGAATAAGTTTTTTCGTAAGAGGTAAATTTTTAGCAGTGCACATTTTGGAAGCTATGGCATTGACTGGGTTAAAAACAGACCTTGATCGCCTTCGTGTTCAATTATCGACAGGAATGCAGACTGTTGACTACGGTTTTGGAATGCCAAGTCAATTGTCAAAATTGTAATGAAAATAACTAGTTGGAGATATTGGTTATTAATTATCCCGAAAAGTTACGTAGTTATACTCTCTCCCTCCCTACCTCAAAACTGAATGTAGAATCTATCATTGGCTACAATAGTACCTAAATTTTTTTCCGGTAACACTACAACCTGTTAATTTAACCGAACGTTCAAACCAATTGACCAGAGAATGGTTACACGGAATTTATTGACAGCTTCCATAACAGAACTGACGAATATTCCTATTGACATGTCCAACTTCTTGTACGGCCATCACAACACTATAGTCAAAAGGTTGCAAAAACTCGCGCTGATCTATCAAAGTACTGAGCTAGAAACGTGTGACAGATGACAACATAGATTTGTATCCACATGTTTACTAGTGGCTAGAGTCAGTAAACTTTAAATTTAATTCCGATGGATTAGCGCATGCAATTGGTTCGATAATTGCCCTACAAGGTATCGGGTGTAATAAAACTGAAATTGGCGATAAAGTTAGCAGTTACGGGTGGCCATCAAATTCAATTTCTTGCTGGTTCTATGATAAAAGTTAATGCGCTTTCATCGGACTTAACTGGTATCAGGTGACTGGCATCGAAAGGTTCCCCATGAAGTTTAATTTTGTCCACACCTGCCGATATGGGGATATGATCAGAGATTCTCTTCTGATAAGATTAGTGTAATTGGCTTTAGGAAGGCCAGAGGTGCTATTCCGGTGGATTCTTCTCGTCGAGGACTGCGGATAATCATAAAATTTAGTCATCTCGTAAAATGCATACCGAGTAATTGCTAAACAATTGGGCGAGTTCCTCTGCGAAGCAACGGTCAAGATGGTGCAAACAGGAATAGAAACACCATTTCGATTAAGTATTATGCCATTCGGACTAAAGCCGAATCTGACAATGCGATTGGCGTAAGAAATGCGTCTGAGAAAATTCCGCGGACTGTCCGATCGGGCTCAAAAGTCAACGAACAAAAGGGCGCGCGTATTAATATGCAATCCGATCAAGTTATAAGATGCGTAGCGATACCGTTCGGTTTTTCTTTGGATCCTCCGAAATCAGCCCACTGAAAACGAAACAGGTTGACGGACGGACAATCCAAACAGACAGCCCACTACCGGACAAGCGAAACGAGCGAAATTAAATTGCACTTGCTGCGACGTTGGATCTTCTTCAGGACGCTTCAAGATTGAGTTTCACAGGAGAGAATGGTGGCTGATGGTCGCCACGGTGTATTTGCCGACCGGGGTGTAATGCCGGACAATTATGACTCTAAATACGACCGCGTCAGACCGCTTTATCTGATCGCAGAAATGTTAACGATATCGGCCAGTACTAGTCCGTTCGTATTATAGCTGTGACGTTCCGGTTTTTCGCTGTTGTTAAATAACAACATCGAGTTTAATTGACAGCTGTCATCTGTTTTTAATGTTTATAAAAAAAGTTTTTCGAGTCGCCGCACCGATCGATTTATGAAAAAGACAATCGCAGTAATTAACTGATTATTATAACCATAACGGTGCTGTTGATCGCCGCGATATTGGAACATACGGAATTGAACGTTTCCATTGAGTGCCCGTGGCACCATTAAACATTTTACGTCTGCACAACTAGACGGTCACAAGTTTGACATTGACCCATCTCTTCGGTACACCATGTACACTACAAAAGTGTCAAAAATTTGATTTTATTTGTCTTGATCGAATTATTAATTGCGGTTCTATAAATCGACATGGCCTCATTAACATTGGCGACATTTTATAATTATTTTGAACAATCACTTTTTCGGCTGGATGACGAACGATAGAAAAGTGGCTTTCAAAAATGCGACCCAGAAACGAGTACAAGATTTTATGTAAATTAAATCAGCATGCTGCAGGTTCATATAGCGATAAATTAATGGGAATTTTGAATGACACCGCCATTAATAATTGGATATTCAGTGGTTATCGCTCAGGGTCAAGCTTAAATTTAATTCTTTTAAGAATACATGAAATGCCACAAGTCTTTGCGACTTAACGCAATATTTATATCAACTTATACCTAAAACACATGACACACTCTGATTGTCCGTTAATCATTAATGTCCATTTAGATTCTTATGTCATGTAACCATTTAGCCTAATGATTATAGCATGACCCAAATAGTAACTAATTTTGGCTAAACTATCAACTTAGATCGGGTCTTATGAAATAATTGCTGAACCGTACTGGAACACATCAATTTGTATAAACTTTCCGATAAGAAAACAAAATTTATAATCAGTCGCAGAAAACGATTGTTTGCTGGAGGAGAAATTTCTCATTAGGCCTAAGAGATATATCGGAAATCGTCAATCATTTCCCACAATAATCTCACACTTATTAGGACTTGAATATCGCGAAATGCTGAATTTAATTTTAAGGCTTGAATATCGTGAAATGCTGAATTTAATTTTAAGGCAATTATATGTAAAGTCAAGGGAAGTAAAAGCGAGCCCGATATTTCATTAGACCAACAAGATTCGTCGGAATTCGTGAAAACTTTACCAACCACCTGTCACCATATTGGGCATTAAATGACGGAAGATTAAATTGCTTTTTCTGCGATTATATGAAAAGCTCTAACCTGTAAACACGATTTTCATATCTCATGAAACCATGGAAATATGTCGGAATTCGTGAAAAGTAGGTACACCATTTGGAGGTCGAATATTAAGACTGAAGGAATATTTTTTTTGACCCATATATAAAAAGAAAGAAATAAAATTAATTCGACACTTTCACAGACCTAAAAGATAAGACGAAATTATGTAGTTTAGAAAATTGGCACAACCTGAAAAATTTAAAGGATCGAATTAATTACCAATATAATCTTTTCAAGTAGTCTGGGTGGCTTAGTGGCTAGAGCACTTGCCTTCGGTGCACCTGGTACCAGTTTCGAATCTGCTTGGTGAGAAGTTATTTTCGAAAATGGGACTGGGTGCCCTGGTAGTCCGGCACTCAGCTGTTAATGAGTACCTGAGTTAAAATCGGGGTAATAATCACGGACGAGCGTGTAGCTGACCACTTCACCTCCTAGTGTTCCGTTGGTCTCGCAATGAAGTAACTCTAGCATTACTTCAAGGCCTAGGCCTGATTTGGGCTGTTGCGCCATTGATTATTATTTATTTATAATCTTTGCCGAACTAACCATTAATTTGCAGTATTCACTCTCTACGTACTGATTAATACACTGTTTTAAAAAAAATGATTTTCAATCCAATTTTTACTGGAAATTTCCATTACATTTCATTTTTCCAAGTAAAAGTACATGTGTCAATCGCTTTTATATAAAATTACTGGTACATATTAGTAGTTTATTCATGTATTTTTCAACTAAACTGTACAATTTACATGTAAAAGCTTACAACATTTCGTGTAAAATTAACTATATTTACATGAATTGAAAATTACGTTCTTTTCGTGTAATTTTACTTATCTATTTTAATTTAACATACCATATAAAATATGAAACCACGAAATAAGACTCTGCGCTCAATTTTTTTTTTTTCAAAATTCAATGTAATATCGTGTGAATTTTTTGATTTTGAAGTTAAAATTTACTGATTACAAATTTATGTTTACTGACTGAAAATTTGAAATTACATTCAAATTGACTATTGAATGTAATTTAAGGTGTGGGATATTTGCCTACTGTCCAAAAGGTGTAAAATTCAATGATTTTTACTTTACTTTTTACTGTATACAGCGTCCTGATGATGAACATTGAAATATTTGAATTTCAAGCCATCACAACACAAAAGTTGACAAATAAATGCAAATTTCAAAATAAAATTTGACAATTGACTTACCGAACGAGGACAATTGCTCGGAATTTTCCAAGACAGTGGAAATACAGCAACTATAGTGCGAAAAATACCAGCAATCTGTGAGAACATTGCCACAACTAGCATGATATTGGCCAGTATTGCTCCATTAATCTCTAGTTATGGCAATAGTTGTCGGGCAATTAAATGCTTGAAAATTTCTCGTGTACCAGCACCTTTAAAGGGATGCTCGACTCGACACCCTTTATCTATATTCTCTGATATTATCAGAATTGGGAAAAAAGTGTGAGATCCTGCATTTCTTTCCTGACTTTAGTCACGATGCTTGATTACTCCGCAATGTTGCAGATTATTTTATTTAAAAATTATTTCTGAAAAAATAATTGTTACGAGTAACAATACACTCTCAGTGTACTAAGTCTAAAAAACATTGTTGCGGCGATGTCCAGGGTTCAATTCTTACTCAACACATAATTTTTTTATAAGAATTTTTTCAGTTGCTATTGGCAGAACTGTAAAAAAATATTACTGCCTACTACTAGACTAGACCCGGTCCAATTATGACATGTCCATCCCTAAGCGGACTGTACAGTACTGTCGTTTAAGGGCTAAAATCCTAAGTTCAGTTCAGAATTCTTAAAGAGATAAAAATTTGATATTGTTATATGGAGCCTTCTTTGTAAAGAACATTCGCAGAATAAATTTCTACTCACTCGCAAGCAAGTGTGCTGAGTACGGAATTTTGTCATGATATCTCCTTTGTTACATACACAGTTGTTGCTGTTATTCACAACTAGTTTTGTGTAATTTTTCAGTAATTTCATTGAAATGGGACACTAATAAATCTAACTTCATCATGAAATTAACTGTACAGGCTCATGGATTTACTATCTATAAAATACTATTTTTCTTAAATAATTACTTTTGAAATTTCAACCCTCAGGGTACCCCGGAGTCCACAAAGTACTGCAATTAGCAGCTGGACTAACCATTGTTAAGAAGCAAGTTCGATAATTGAACTGTTCGAATGTTGAGTAATTTTTCAAAAAAAGCACAAAATCTCAATCGCCAATCTTCCTCACAATCACGGACTAAAGCCGCAAACGCCTCCATTAAGTGGCGTTTACCGAGCAATAGACCACGATCGAAATTGTGTAGTCAAGACCACACCCTGGCAACTCTAGCGTTAGTTAACAATAATACGCAAATTAATTGAACCACTTTGTTGCCTTCTTTTTTTACTTAATACGCTCAAGACATGGCACAACAAAGTTCGACCTTAATAAATCAATTGATCATGACGTGAGTTCGGCTGGAGGACTGTCTTTGTACTTGGTAAATAACGAGTATCGCTGGCAGTAATAGTTTTTCATGATTGAATGGAACCATTGGCGTTGGCCGGATAGTGCAGGTGTCATAATGGAATTCTTACAGGTCTGTAAAACGTGTGCCTCAAACGACACCTTACCTCCATTTGTTCAGAAAAAGTTGTTCCAGTTCATAAACAATAATTAGACGCTCATATCATACCGGTAAATATCTTTGGCAATAGTATAACGAGGTGTAGGGGTTTGAAGCTGGATGATGCAACAAGGTGCTATTAAGAAAGACAAAACGTATGTTGTTGCAACAAGGAATCGGCCAAGTGGGCTAACTGGATGCGAAATCGTGCGGAGAAATTTCATTCGTTGGTCGAGAATTAATTACCGAATTTAATAAGATGTCCATGAAATCGGAAATGAACGTCTCCAAGGTCTGCGAATCGATGAAGACAAAAAAATTCGCAACAGCATAAGACGAACGTGTGTGAATTTCCAATCATGCACTTAATATAGTTTCAGATCGGAAAAGGCCATGCAGAATGCTTAAAGGCATAAAAACTGTCAAGTACAAGACAAACCAACGAGTGCCATTGAATAGAAGCACTGAATACCGCAATTCAGACAGTAGCCCAAGAAGCCCAAGAAGGCACGTTACGTTTTATAACCATATTGGCCATACAGAATCTCACCACGAACAAGCCCAGTTGTAATCATCGAAGATTTGTCCAAACAAAAACCAAAGAAGAAATAAAGAAATCACAACGTCCGCGTACTTTTATGGATACAACGAAAAAAAAAAACCAACAGCCAAACAGAACTGTCGCGATCCAGACAAGGAAAAGCTCCACAACTGCAGCAATTGCACAGATGTCAACCATTTTGAATTTTTCTGAATCAATTTTGACGAATGTGGACAAGAAAAACCAAAACCGTCAAATCGAAAAGGAACGTCTCTCCAGAGACCTACTCACGGTAAATAATTAAAATAATTCGTAACACGACGATTTTCCACTGGTTGACATGATTTTTTGGTTTCCGTTTCTACACCTCGCTTTCCGTAAGATATTATAAAAATATTCACTTGAGTTACCCAATCACCTGGGGAGCTCCATATCAACAAAAAAAATGTAAGAACTTTGACCAATGCCAAAATTGAGTCCATCCCCAAAAAAAGAAACAACAAAAAGCCTATCTCTAACTATCTTTAACTGAAGATTGTCGGTTGAGATACGTTAGAGATAGTTTGGACATTCAATATGTCAAGATTTAAAAGAGAACACAAGAACTTACTGTCATAACTGATTTATCAAGCTGTGGCCTCGGACATCATCTCTCCAAGGAATTTAGCGTAACAGACATGTGCCACGGATTGCCATACGGTATAACATCAAAGATAGCTAATTAAATCTTAGTCGTGACTAAAAGCTCTGATTGTGGTCAAGAGTCAAACTGTCTATGGCATATATGTGAAATATAACGGTTTTGTAAAATTATTAATTATGTACATACATTTCGGGATTGATCTTTTGAAGAGTGCGCGCATCGGCTTCATTGTTGCATTGGTAATCGAAGTTGGCAACTTTGTAATTGTTTCGTAAGTCTGCTTAGTCAGGTTGCTTGCATGGGTGAAAGAAAATGAAAATTTCTTAACATACTCGGTGTTGTTTATAAGTTATACAATGTAGTACTTCCTTTATAATAGTTTAATTTTTGAAAAATTATCTAACAGAATTTTTTTCTTTTTCCCAGGTATGTACCACTGAGTGTATTTTAACATAAGGACGTACCTTGAAGTAACTCCTTATAGTTGGTGCAAAGAAGGAACAAGCAAGTATATAAACAAACATTATGACATTTATTATTGCATCAAAAGAACAAAACAGAGATCTATAACAACAACTACAACAATAATCTACGCCTCCTTCAAATTTTGGTATCCGAATTTTTTTTTAGTTTAAGTTGCTGAGTTAATTCTTTATACAAAACATGTAGAAGGCGAAACTATTACAGTGCGACAACAGTCAAAAGAAATTTTATGAAACCAAGAACCTACTAAAAAAAAACTTTCGACACCTACTGCACTGTTATTGGGTGTTACGCACCTATCTACAACCAATTTAAAAAAAATTGCATACCTATGTCGGCTACCTATTATAAAATAGAAAAAAAAAATATAGTTTTCAAACCTAATGTGCATCAACTATTATGCAGTTCAGGTTCAAAACTGGCTCGACGGATCGAAAAATGTTCAATTCAACAAATATAGCTACTGTAAATTTGTTATTGATAATTTAACGGCCCATATGTATCTTATTCAATCATTCCAAAGGTTAAGGGTTATAAAGAAAGAAATATAATTCAGATGTAACCAGTAATTATATACATATGACACGTAATGTCAATAAATTCATTCCCATTATATTAATTGAGAGACTAAATTATTGAAAGATGTTTGAGAATTTTTTTTTTTTAACTTCAGATTACCCAAGTTGTGAACTTTTGACATTATCTAGAGTGGTATCTTAATTAAATTTAGTAATTAGCTTTGAAAGAAAAATTCACAGTTTTTGAATTATAATTATTATGATTCTACTCAAAAATATGGTTCTAAACAGCCAAGAAAGACGATTTTAAAGTGATTGATAATATTATTATTTTTCTAAAGTGATTAAAGCTGATGTAAGACAAAAGTTATCAGGCTCTTAAAACAAGAATCACAATTCTGTGTCATTCTGCACTAAAGTCACAAGCATATACAATATTGTAGCTGACATATTTTTCCATACACAATCAATAAGTACGAGTCGAAATGGGAATTCAGAATCAGCTGTTAATTTTTGTCTCAAAAATGTAAAGAACCAAGAGAGTTCAAAATTTTAATACCTACAAATCAAGTTTTTATGAAATTTCAACATCGTAAATGTAAATATTTAATTTAAAAACATGTTTTATAAGAATTTGTTTTGTTCATGATTACAAATTAGCAGCACCTACCTCACAAAATGGGACATGTAATGAGAAAAATAGTGTTATATTTTTGAAATGTTTCAACTATTTGAAATTTCATAATTCACTTAATTATAAAACAATATTATAATAATAAATCAAAATTTTTAAAGATATGGTGAGTACAATCATGTAAGTTCATATTTGGGTCATTCCATCAAGAATCGCCAAAGTTGTCACCTTACCATCTCCAATTCTTTTAACATTTTTGTACTTGAAGAACTAGTGAAAAAAATAATTGAAACTCAACTTTATGTCTTATATTTTTTGTTAGTTATAGAATGTGAAAATATGTTTATGTTTGCTCCGAAATGGAAAAATCATATCTCTAGTAATTGTTATACTTTTATTATATACTTTTATGAACCGTGTCACACACGATGTTTATGATTGGCGTAACCGTTCTATTAAATGAAAAGGTTACGTGAATCACACACCTAGGTCTCCCTAACCATAATTTTGATTGAGCCAAACATAACATCTTTTCTAAAAACACAACTATGTTTCAAGTAACCATGTCACATGAATCTTATGATTGGCGTAACCATTCCATTGAATTTGAAGGTTGCGTAAATCACACACCTAGGTCTCTACAACCATAATTTTGTTTGATACAAACACTGTACGTTTCCTAATAGCATAACCATAGCTCTAGTAACTAATTTGTAAAATTTGTGCTAGTATATAGAACTTTAGTTATTACAAACATACATTCAGTTAGTACAACTACGTTACATGTTGTAACATGGTTGTGGCATCTGTATAACCTTATAGTAAGGTTCTCCCAAAATATGGTGGCCATAAACATATTTTTTTTTTAGTGCAGCAATACAATGTCTTCTAAATAATTTGAATTTTTACATTTTCGCGTATTTAAAAAGTGGATATCGGAATAGAGTACCGAAATGGAAGGACATGGTGGGACAATTAAATACATTAATCACTGGAAAAACTTTTACCTTCAGTCAGATATTTTGAAAAATAGTGTCTGAAATCGGAAATTTATAGTTGTTTTAGGAAGACAGTAGTTTCCCAAATTCCTGCCGCCAAGGTGTAAATATCTTTGCTGTTTACGACTGCAATGTTTCATTGCGTGTAATAACTGCTTCGAAATATTCTTTCATTATTAACATGTTCCTGAAGTTTTATGTGAATAAATAGCCTTTTCCGCTATTTTGGTAAGCGCAGACTGATACTAGGTCCTTGGTGTTTCTTTAAGATCTTGTTAATACAACATTAACCACCATTTCATCTGCAATATACATTTTATGGCCGCTCTCTTCATGGCGAATTACATATCTGCATTTCGAATTATACAATGTTTCGATCTTTCAAGCACGTATAAATAAACAATTATTGAAATCCACTGTAAGCCTCGTCTTTCTTCGTAATTAATAACGATATGAAGATATAGTTATAAGTGAACAAGTGAACTTCCTGGATCATAAAATTCAAATATAGCCTCGATCATTAACTAATTTGAATAGTATCGGTGCAGATCACAGAATTCTCGTTGCATACACGCATTTACAATACGCAACTCTAACCCTGGGTTAAAATTAAAACCGTACTAATCACGGAGATCCGCTAATCACACCATTAAGATAGTAAAACCATAAAAATGGTCGTGTAATCTCAAGTGCTACAGACCTTCTGGAAGACTTACCTTTCGGATACCCGGCTCGGCGGCATCCAGAATCGAGCACAGTTCCAGAAGGAACTGCATCGCTAGCGAATGGATGTTAGATCTGCTAGCGGTAGGCTGGCACATCAATTGCCATTGCACACGTACTTTAAAGTCAGTATACGATGCCAAAGGAATTCAGAAGACGTTTCATTTGGCTTTGGATCTTCCCATTTGCACTACATCCGTACGTTTCCGTAAGACGACTCCGGACAGTCCGACGAAAAAAAAGGTAATTGAAAATTATGAGGTTCACTCCGGGGAGGAATACAGCCAGATGTACGGCTAACGTGTAGAGATGCCGAGGCTAGAGTCAATTCGCAACCGTTCTAAGTCCAAGTCTTAATGAACTCGTCTGCATTGCAAACAAATGACAAAACTATGTTCGCCGGCAATGAGCCTATACACGAACTGAAAAGCCACGGCCAGGTGAACTGTCCCACTGAATTATCGCCGAGGTAGATTTAGACATCCAATTCGCATTAATAAGATCTCGAATGTATCTACTGACTGTATACTACGGAATTGCTCTTGATTAAAATCTAGTTTTAATGGTTCCTCTTTTTTTCTGATTCGAATTGTAATTAAATGGCCGATAATTCCATTAGAATTATTGCTAATTTAATACAAATCTGGGCACAAGTTTATAATTATGAAGGTGCATATTTATGATGCAGCTACAGTAGGAGAAGAAGTGTATTTTTAGTAGGTTTGCGCACCATTGGGAGCACTCAGTTCAGATTACCGCTCGCTCGCGAATTAGTTCACTTTTTTAGTTCGTTAGTTCGCGGGTTATTGGAAGTTGTATTGGAGTGGACTTAGAAGTTTTTGCTCACAGCTCAGTGAGGACAAATAGAGGTTGAAAAATGAAAAATCATGAAAATAGTTGATTATTAAACAAGTCCGTGGAAGTAAAAAGATATTCGATATCTGATCAGACCTGAAAGATATGGCAGAATTCATTAAAAAGTATAGAACCACTTTACACCGCTTAGGGGTCGAATTTAAAAAAATTTTAAAAACACTTTTTAGGTGTTTGTATGAAGTGTCTGTAGAATAAAAATGAACTCAATATTTGGGAAGACCTAGTAGATATGACGAAAATCGTGAAAATATATGCATTTTATTTCACTGATCATATTCCCCCCCCCCCCCCTTCCGGCAATAAATATTACATTTTTTTAATCAGAATTACCTTCCTAGTTGCTCTATATATTTTGCTTTTTTATAGTTTATAAAACGTGTAAAAAAAAATTTTTTTTTTAAATCGATAACGTAAAATTTAAATTTAATTTAAAGTAAAATTTATGCGTTCCGCAATTTTATGAATTTGTTCATCAATACAATTAATACGTTAAAACACTAACGCAATAGTTTCTAATACCATAATTATTGACAAACTGAAAATATAAATTTATTTGTATAGTTCCTTTCATATTATACAAATTCCTTTGGGATGTGGTATTTCAATTACAAAAATGTCCGGTTTCATACGTGAAAAGTACATTGAAAAAAATCGCCAAGAAGCAGAAAAAAAATGTCATCTTGCACTTACTTTCCAAAGAAAATAGTTTACGTTTAAGGGCATCAATCCATAGCCATTTTAAGCTTGCAGTAACCATTTGGTGTGATAACCATGAATCAATTCGAAACGTTTTATAGTTTGTTCAGTAACTCAGAGATGGACACATTCCTAACGGAATGAGTTCTTGTCTTTTTTTTTATTAACAAATAACTTGCGAAATGATTGAATATTAGCACACACAGGTAGCAAGTTATAGTATTGTAACTAAAAGAGAACCACTTATGGAGGGTAGTAGAATTTTAATAGCAGTTAGTATGGAATACATCGAACATACATTGTAAGATAATTGTTATTATGGCGTTCTCATTAATTTCTTGTAATATTAATTCTAAGTAGCAGATTAGATCGAATAGAAGTAATATGAAAGATTGAGGAAGTAGAAACGAAATGGAAATGTTTTATGCCATAAATTTAGAGTGTACGGATTATACTGTTTCCGTATGCAGGTTTATTACTGATTGATAGATTGCATTGATTTTGTCACTAGATGGAGTTGGATTCATGACTCGCAGTTCATGGTATTACAACTTCAACAAAGCGTTTGAATCGTATTGGCTTTTTCGATATTGCGTCAATAAGAATTGCAATTTTACTCATTAGGGCCGGGTGTAGTCCAGTGGTAGTATACTGGCTCTTGAAAACATTGCTTCTGCGATGTCGTGGGTTCAATTCCCACTCAACGTAAAAATTAGTTAAATTAATTTTTCAGTTGCTATTGTTTTCGAAACATTAATATAAATAGTGAACAGTGCGGAATGTTTAATAGGGTCACTACTAAATGATTTAACACTGAGCAGATGAGTTCTGTTTACATTCTTATCAGATTCACAAACACCATCAGAACAATCGGGCAGTAGTTGATTTGTTATAAGCAACATTGCTGTTCTGCTAGATCACATCACAGACAATCAGCACTAAAAAAGACTACTGACCTCCCATCCCTAAGCTGACAGGACTGTACACTACAGTCTGTTAAAGGCTAACCTCCTAAGTACAGTACTTAAAAAAATCTCTGTGTCTCACTCCTAAAAGGTCCTCTTACACGAGCAATTAAAATTGCTCAAGTTGTAGCAATATTCGTTAATTTTGATGTCACGAAAATATCATGCATCACACAGCAATAATAGCACTAGGCGATGAGGATAAACTGTTCCTTAAACTCGTTGCTAAATTGTGATGAGAGATATTGTCCAATATTTAGCAACTCAGCCATAAGGACTTACATGAGAAATTCAGTCTATGAACAACAGGAAAGCAAACTTGACAAACAAATCAGGAACTTAAAATAAAACATGGAAATATTTGAATTAACGTCATTACAATACGAAACATGACAAATAAATGCGAAATTCAACACAATTGTATGACCGAACGAGAAAAGTCATCGGACAATCAAAAGTCGTCGGACAATCAATTTCTTGAAAAAATGCTCGTGTAAGAGCACCTCAAGTAGTGAATTCAAATTTGAATATGATTCACTGAAAAAAATTATTCATAATATTAATAAATGCTTTTCCTAACACAAAATTCATAGGAAATTCACAGAAAAAATCATTAGAATTAGTGATATAATCATCCAATATTTTCCATCATATATAGTAGGTATAAACACAAGTGACAATTTTAGCGGAGAGTCACAATTTTAGAAAATCTTGGACTTTTCATATTCTAGCACAAAGAGCCGTGACACAATAAAAGCAGGATAAAAGTAAAGGTCATATGACATTTGTTTAAATGAAAGTAGCGTCAGAAGTAGAGTCGAAAATAGTGCAGCTTTTTCGTTCTAAATTTTAAAATTCTGCTTCTGCTTCAGTGCTGCCAACGTAAATCCGTTAAGCATTGGGAATATTGTCAGCAATGGAAATGTTAAAGGTTTCAAAATTGTTGATTAAAATACTTGTGATTATTCAGGTAGCATGGACACATTTTTCCTTGCTTCGGTGGCAGTTAGTACGAACACATTCTTCTCTGCTTCTGCTCTTTTTTAAATTCTCTAAGCAGAGCGGAAGGCACAACTGTTGACGCCTTAGTCGTTGCCGCTCTTATTGTATCACGGCCTTAAGTCACAATTTTGACGTGCCAAAAATACAACAAAATTGAGACTAGCGAAATAGGTGATCATAAGGCGTCAAGGGCGTCACCCTGAAAGTTGAGAAACGAAGTTCAAGCCAAAGTTTGTTTCTGTTAAATATCGACAACATTGTTGCAGAATGAAAAGCAAGGAAAACCGGACATAAAGAGTTGTTCGAGAGCATTAATCTTATGAGAGGATTCCAACCTACGATCTTCGGTATGATAGACGTATTCGACTTATCAAATCAATTCATCCATCAAATAAATGTTTGCTCTTCTATCAATGTTAGAACTTTTCACAATCATTGAAGTTACTTCAAATCGAGTATTTTCATTTCATTTTTCAATCATAAGGCGCCATCTTCCGTGAAATTCTTCTTCTCTACTGAACCATTTACCATTTATCTTTTAATTACAATGTCGGAACAGATACTACACATTTTCCATTCATATATGATTTGAAAGCGACCTCCTAAGGCTCGCATGGTACAAAATACGCAAAGTAACAAATGCAAAAAAAAAAAATTCAATCAATCAAGCGATAAGCGTTCAAATAACCAGAAGCCTTTATCTCATCAATTTTTGTTGATTACCTGCGATTACCTATACGATTTGGCCATTGGCTTCGAGGAGAATCCGTTCGGGGCTAACCAACTGGGCTGGAAAATGAGATCGCGTTCCGGATAGTTCGTTTTCTAGTAGTTTTGCGGTTTTCGTATCGATCCTCCGGTATCTGTAGAGTTGGATTAGTTAGGCGCATGCCACTCCAACCGAATAGAAAAACGAAATCAGCACCACATCTTATCGGCATTGCGATGCACCTAGGAGGTAACTTTACTAAGAAATCAGATCTGCAACTCTTGTGCCATAGTTGGTCTCGTTTTTGTATCTTCGAGGAATATCAGTTCTTATGGTCGTTCGACGTTGGCCAATCAAACTCTATGCGTTTTATGGTCATAAGCACGAGCATGAGTTTAGCATAACCCTTAGCTATAAATTTGCACAACACCTTTGAGCCGTACTTTACGATTTTTTCTGATTTCATTCTAAGTAGGTATGTAAGTGCACCTCTATATGACCGGAATGTTTCAGGGTAGTGCAAGGCAATTATTTTATTGGGAACGTGATCAATGTACGGTAGAATTGGTATTTATAACACTAAGTTGAATATAGTTAAGATTAGTAAATTGTATTCAGAATTTGCGCTGAACCTATATCGTTGCAGTATTTTGATTAATAACTGCAACAGGAAGCACAGTATCTAAATTAGAATCCAATAGTACATTTCCGTTAACCTGAAACAATTTATTATGTTCATAAGCTTGTACTTATTTTATAATTGCTAATTATTCAGAATAAAATGGATTGCTACTATAAAATTGCATGCTCGTTACTCTAGTAACTAGTAACGCGTGGATGTTGATAACTGCGGTTTTATTCCTTGATTTGGTACGTAGTTGATACTTTAGTGTAGAGGTAAAAATTAACACCTTCGATATCGGCCTTTTTGCACATTAAAGACCACATAATATTTTTCAATATTGCTGACGCTTATAACAGTCAGCTGCAGCAAATTGACACTGCTGCGCAGCAAAATTCAAAAGATGTCTAATTTTTAATGCGGTCGACACTTCTAGTGCTAACACTAGAAGTGCCTACGCCTGCGCATCGATACATTTTGCATGAACATTTTTAGAAGAATATCAAGAGTTAAGCTCGGTAGAACATTTAGTCGACACTGGAAAGTATCGACTATATAAGCCCGCCATTATACTGTATTTTAAGGCGTCCTTTTATTTTAGTTATGAAAAACGCCTGAATGAATGAAGTTAAACTGGATTCGAATGAGTATAAATGGCTTTTATATGTTGATTACTATCAGAAAGAACCCAGAATTCTATTTGATGAAGCATTTTGTTTTATCAATACTAATTCGATTAGTTTTATAAATAATAATCGTTGTATCAGTATCTACTAGTTTACTTTGGATGAATTTTGTTTTTCAGTACCGCAGCAGAACTGTAACAAGTTATACCAAATTCTTGAGAAATGAGTACTGCAACAGGAGTACATTATTCTTTGAAATCTTTTTATGTTATAGCTTTTAATAATTCATTAAGAACAATTTGATCAAAAGGAAAAAAATAGTTTACAAGAAAATTAAGCGAAACTTTTCCGTAATTTTTTTTATCTCGGAATATATATAAAGTATTTGAACCAATAGAATTGGTACCTACTGTATCTGTACGGTATGAATGCAAAACATTGAAAATCGTCAAGTCAAACTATAAATACAGTCATATACATATGTCTTCACTACGTGTTTCAAATTTCCTGCTAACTTGTATGAAAGTCAAGTAGAATATATCATTTGTCATACCTTACCTATCTACAATAGAAAAATTGAATTTCGTTTTTTATGTTCATTAAAAAATATTTACATCTACATACATACTATCTCTTTAACTTCACCCACCAGTATTGCGGTGGCACGCTACGCCAAAGCACCAACCTGAATTTAATGCGGTATCCACGCAGTACTGAATTCGTCTATGTATTTAGTACTGAGTGAAATAAGTTTAACAGAATTTAGCCACTTGTTTGATCCGCTGTAGATCTCAAAGTAACAATTTTGTGAAAGGTAAATAATTCCGCTTAAATACCGGTAGAATGTTGATGCGCCAAGCTACATACGTTTATGATTTTCATATGTACAATGTGTGCGTATCGCACTTGTTTAATGGTTGCTTTTGGCTTGGTGGGTTGTAACCAAACCTTTCTAAGGACTCTACTCTGAGAAAGATGGTATCGTTTCGACATTTCTCCAGTATTTTTGGTATCCCTGAACTTCCTTCCCGAGGTTGAAAGACGATACCCTAAGATTTTGGCCCACATTTTTTAAAACTATAATAAGCTATTCATCTCAATTTGCCCTACCGCCAAAGGTCACCTATGGGTTACAGAGCTCTTCTATTCCAAAACTCAACTTACCACTTGTGACGAGACCTGGAAGATCTAAAAATACCACAATGGCTTCCTTCTAGAGAGAATTTTCGTAAGATTGATTCCTTGAAATTGTACAAGATCGACAGACGCTGTCTAGATGTTAGGTCTAGGATTTTTGGAGTTCAAAGGCCCTACTAACTAACTATAAGTCGAATCGATAACGTACTCCAGGAAAAACTTCCTTGTAAGAAGTGTTCATTAATTTCAAAATGGCACTATAGTCGAAATATCTCAACATTTTTGATTTTTTTTTTTACTTTTCCAAGTCACCTTCAAGTCTATCGAAAACACATTAAAGTGCAACAGCTCATCTTGCATCATTTGAATGTCATTTGTATTTTATACCTCATTAGAAATCAATCACAAATGATTTTAGTCTCCTTCTCAATAAGCTAATAGTTTTATTTTAAGTGTGAATCATTATGTTGTTTTTCTTCATAGGCCACTTAAAACCTAAACCGATTTACTAGTAATCTTTATCGTAACGCTTAACGCTTAACCATAACGATTTATCGAAGAGTTGGTGATGCGGATTTAATTTTCGATATGTCTATTGTTACGGCGAGACTTTTCATGGTGCAATTAATTATTTATGCCTGAGATTGTTTGCTTCGATGGTATTTCGTAATACAAATCTGCTTCTTCACGATACCATTGCGTATTGTTCCGTTTAAGTTATGCTAATCAGCCTTTTCGATATGAAACTAATTTATTTTCCTATTCCAAATTTAATAATGTGGGTGCAAATTTGATCATTTTAGAGCGTGCTTTAACCTTCAAAAGTTGGTAAGGTTAAAATTATTTACGGAATATAGCTTAAGCTATAAAGTTGGAACTTGGTACCTTCATCATTGTAACTACAGGAAAACTGTCTAAATGGTAGGATGAAGGCAGAGTTATGATTTCCAGGTATTGTGATCAAGGTGTTATTAAATAATGAAACTAAAATATCAAGAAGTTCATAAAATGGACACATGAAGCAACGTTCTATGAAGTTAAAAAAGTTCACGTTTTGGAAGTTGTGTCACCAAAAAGTGGGCCAATGAAGTTTATCGGGGATTTCTTCGTACGTTAAGTCCTGTTCCACTTCAGGGCCGCTTTAAATACCTTCTTAGAATAGGGGTGATCAATTCATGGCTAGGTGGGATTCAAAGTCATATCATAATCTCCATATAAAAACATCTTTGACGCCCGAACAAAACTGAAAAGGCTCAACTAATTGATATTTAAAATTTTTCAATAAAAGCTTCTTTTGCGGTAGAACCTGAAGGACGTTCATATTGAAGTTTTATTTTTATTTTTTGTGACTTAGAACTGACTAGCACTACAAGTAGAAATTGAGAGAATAGGAACTGTAAAAGTCAGTGCTACTCCTTCTCACTATCTTGTAGGTAAGAAGTAAGAGGTCGGATATCCATGTTTTTATGAATGAAGGTATTAATTGTTGGTTAAAGTGTGTTTTTTTGAACACTTATCTAGATCAGAGCAGGTTAGAAAATATATATACAAAACGACAACAACATTGCTGTTTTTATGACTTTTTATAACTTTTTTCCATTGAAAGCTGACCCTGTGAGCGCAGTGAGGCACCTATTAACGTTAAATTCTCTAATCTAACCTTCTATCTATGGAAAAAAGTTATAAAAATGTCATAAAAATAGCAATATTGTTGTTGTTGGGAGATATATTTTCTAACCTGCTCTGACCTGGATAAGTTTCAGTGCTCAAAAAACACACCTGTTATAGTCGTATTCTCCGAACAAAATATGTAGATTTTTGGCAGCATTATTTGAGAATTGTGGAAATTAATTCAACGCGCTTTCTGGAATTGTATGGTGGTGCACGCGAAGCGTTAATGTGTTTGCGCGTCGCGCTATCTTCACTATAATTCCATCTTTATTCCGGGATCCAACTGTGAGCAAAAATTTAACTTCGATTTCGCTCATTTTAATTCATTAGAAGCACCTTTTAGAAATACAGCTGCGGTTGCGTATTAATCGAAAGCTCGTAAGCTCTGTATGCGTAACATTTGAGATTTTTGAACAAGTGATTGGCGTTGAACTGTTCTTTACCTTTGAACCAAAAAAAAAGCTTCTTCAAGTAAGCGGAAGATTCCTTTTCACTAAACAGTTCCGTGATTTCTCTTCTTGTGTTACGTGTAACTGCTGTTTTTAGCTGCATATTTGAAAAAAAAAAAATTACGAATGTATTTACCGGCATTAGGCACCGATTTCTAAATTTATAAAGTTGTTAAAGGCTTGGCTTTAGACGTGTGTCCTATTCGTTCGGGCCACAAGAGCCACTACCAGTTTCTCAAATGATTGATGGAACCTTGAATTGTTCCCTAGTTGGTACTCATATTATATCTATTGATTGCTGTTCATCAATTCAAATTTTAGTGCATCAACATTGATGTATTTGAGAAAGTATTCCTCGTCCTTAGCCCCCGTATAGGAGCCCCATTTTCAACCTTTACCGTTGAAACGTTTATTAATGAAGATAGTCATTCCTTCCTTCGCACGAAACTACAATGGCTTCAAGCTCTATACACAACATTGTTGATTGCAAAAATCTTGGGTGTGTTTTTTCCAGTTATCCTTGGAATTCAAGCCCACCTTATTACTGAAGTAGTTCAATTACTACCATAGGCTTTAGCGTACTCAGCACATTAATTTATCATAAAATGGCGAATTGTCTACTTAATCGTACTATCATTATCTTAAAAGTTCCCTACATTTCGGACTATATATTCGTACATTCTGATAAATTGAAAATACTGCAATTACGTCCTCTTCCCACTTCACACCAGTGCTGCAAATGAATTCAATTAATTCAAATTTATGTAAAATAAATATCCATTCGAAAGCATTATGGACAAAGTTATTTTCCGAAGTTAATCCATTTATTTTCTTAAAATACTGGACTAGCTCTAATGAACTATAACAGCCACACCTTTCTTTATCTTAATTTCTAATGGAAAAGTAGCAACAATAATTTAAAGCATAATTACGACTAACACCTTTTCTCAATCAGGCAATATGATTTCTGGTCTTTAGTGTCCAAATAAATAACACTTCTTATCAAATTTATAAGTCGGCTATAGTATCAGACTTCTGTATAAGCCTAAGTATTCAATGAATGGATGTTTTTCGAATTTGCATTTTAATGAAATAATAACCGCCATCGTTACTGCACTCGAAAATTTCAAAATTATCGTTGCATTCATAAAATAGTTGATATAAGTTCGAATTAATAACGAAATATTAAAAAGAAAAAACCGTGCAACAATCGTGCGGAACCCTTTCAATTTTCATAGCCACGCTGTCGAATTATTTTCCACTTTTATTAATTTCACGTATTAAAAATTGAAATATGATTTAAAAAAAAATTCCACGGAAAGCGAATTTTTGCGAGGCATTATTTAGTACTTAGTTCAATTATTGGTTCGGAGTAACAATAAAAATCGAATTTGCGAACATCGTAAACCGTTTCAAGGTCAAAGTGCAAAAATAAGATTTATATTCATCGTTATTACCGATGATTATTTATTGACCTTGACTGGTCGTCTCGTTGTTAAGTGTTTTCTCAGACCAACTGATTTTTTTTTCAATTCAAAGGAAATAAAACACTACAGATCATTCAAATTTTACAACACGACGACTGATCATCGATTTTTGTAGAATTTATTTTTACAAAAGATTCGGCTGATTTTTTTTCCGAATTTCTATGGAATAATTTACAGATGGACAAACTTATGCTTAAAAAACCGTATAGATGAAAAGAATTAATATTTTGATTTCATTCTTTTCAGGAAATTTATTGTTCTAGAAAAAAGTCATTTTAATAATTAAGTGTTGAAAATAAATTCAAATATTAGTCATAAGTTAGAATTGGAAATTCAAAATAAAAGAATTGTTTGGGTTTTTAGTGATATACACTAAAGGTTAAAAATGTTCAGTAATTCAGTCAAAATAAACCAGAATAATAAGTTTCGTAATTTATCTTTTGATTATGAAACAATAGAGATATTTTTTGTCCAAATTTAAGTTGTAACTTTCAAATTTTGTGAATAATTATTAATTATGTTTTTTTAATTTTAAAACTATCCGTACTCCGCTAGATTCGACTCTTAATTATCTGAGGCGAACAATAGTTAAATTCTAAAGAAAGCAAGCATAACAAAATTTTGTTCAAAATCAAATTAAAAGAACGATTCAAATTGAATCGAATTGAATGAATCATGAATCGAATGCTTTGTTGATAGGGAGGAGGGGCAGTAATTGAAGCGTAACAACTAAAAAAATTTAATTTCGTTAATTCGACTGTTGTGTAATTAAGAGATCTCTTCTTTCATGCAATTTGATTTATGTGATCGTAGGGAGCGCAACTTATTTGCAATTATTGACCGATTTCAATTGTAATTTCTGGTGGCTACGCTGTAAGAAACTAAATCCAACTCTGATTAATTGACGGCTTCGGTATTCTTGCTGTTATGTGTTTTTATTTTTAATTCACAGATTCTGTTTGATCATAAAGAACAAGATATGAAAATTCAGTAGGTATAATTACTTTGTTGTAATGCTGCAGTACCCACAACATCATTAACTTTAATACTTGACCGGCTTATATAAATAGTATGGTTTTTAATTACGAAACTATTGAACTTCTATCGTGAAAATTTGATAAGAATGGGGCGTAGAACAGTTTAGGGAGAAAAACTACATGTATAAAATTAAAAATATGTTTAAGTTTGTTTGCTTCTTGCTTTCTTTCTTCGTCCTTTTCTTTTTTCATATAAAAAAATAAAAATTAAAAATTCAATAAACAAAGAAACCTTGCTTGCTTATTTCAGTCTCATTTTTTTGCATTCCTGCTGGACTCGATCTTCCTTTATTGTTTTCTTAATTTCAAAAAGGAATGCGTGTAAAAAATTAAAAAATTTACCCTTTTACCTTTATTATTTTTTAATAATAAAGTATTGTGATCGAACTGAAATAATTTCAAAAAAGTTTGCTATCCTGAAATTTTATATTTACACGTTTCAGGACTAGTACAGTAAACACCAAAAAATCAATAAAAAAATGTCCGTCTGTTCGCCGTAGACGCCGTACGCTGTTTGAAGGTGTGTTACAAACCCCTTGAGACATTAAGCTGAAATTTGTATGCTAGGTAGAGTGGGTTAACGCCTACCTGGTACCTTTTGGAAGCGTGGTGGTAGTATGAGGGGGAGGAAAGAGTAGCGTTTTAGATAAAAAAAATTGGTGAAAAACTTTGAATTACAATATCTTGGAACTCAATTGTGCTAGGAAGATTTGAATTTGGATTCTGCATACACGTATATAACTACCAGTGGTGTCTACTGAATGTTTGAGGGGGAGGTGAAGCGCTGAAGGTGGAAGGCAGCCATTTTTCAAAGAAATAAATTTGTATGTCTCATAAACCGTATCAGGTATGATATTGAAATTTTTACAATAGTTAGGATCAGTAGATTTCATAAAAGAGTAGCGTTTGATGGTGGGAGGTTTTTGGTAAGGGTAGCAAGGCACGGGGGTGGGGAGTGGTTTTTCATATCTCAAAAACGGCTTATGCTAGAAAGTTAAAACTTAGTATGTATGTATGTACACATATGTAGAAGTACTACAGCAGTAATTGAAACAACAAAAAAATTTAAAATTTGATTCATGTACAGAGCTGGAGTAAAACAAATGTCAGTGAAAAGAAGTTTTTCCAACATTTAATTTCGTTATTATAACCTAAAGAATGACCAGGCTATTTCGAACGGTTTTTTAGGGGATCAGTCGCATAGTGACCTACACGGAATCTGAGTATACGTTTCAGACTTCCACCCAAAAAATGCTCATTTAATCAGATTATTGGAGCTAGAATTAACTATTAGGATTATCGGGTCAAAAAGAAAAAGAAAACAAAATAATTTAGTAGGTGGTGGACCGTGGAACTACGGACTATGGAATTGGGGGATAAGCATTTTTTTTTTTTTAGATCTCGTCTCATATCTCAGGAATTTTACAAGATACATACTTAGCATTTTTAAGGGAAGTTATCCTAATAGACTCGTAGCAGAAAAACAAATGTTGGGGGTGTATAGGATGGGTCGGTATAAGGAGTGAGGGTATTGAGGGTGAAATATAAAAAGTTGCGACTTTCATACCTAGAGAAAGTAGGTACCTGTGGCCTCCCGTGAGAACACGCACACACTTAAATATAAGAAGGTGCGTTATGGTACCACAGGATCATCGAATCCAGTTCTACTCGTCAAACTTTTAGGAGCCTGCATAAAAGTGTTGAATTCTCCGTTGGGGCAAGGTCCTAAGACTGTTGAAGAAGTAAGGTCCAATATGAGCTTTCTTTCTAGCGGACAGAGATGGCTAGGTACAGAGAAAATGAAGCATTGTCTCCTCATCTTCATCATCCAGGCAGCTTCTACAGAAGTCGTTAGAGATGAGGCCGAATTTTTTAGCATGCTGACTCATAAGACAGAGGCCTGTCAGGATACCGACTTGAGTGTTGATATCCGCCTTTCTGAGCATAGCTAGTCTTTTAGAGCGTCCCATCGATTCAGCTTCGATCTGTCTCGTAGTTTGACATGTAATACATAGATGGAGCTTAGTACCCACCCAACTAATAAACTAACTTCTATAAGGCCTTATCGAAGCTACTCTCATACCTCGATAAAACTTCGATAAGGTCTTAACGAACTAATGTGGCGCACATTTTCCCATGTTTCAACAGCAACAGCAACAGCCATTCGATAACAGGCCTTATCAAAGTCTTATCGAAGTTATAGCCTCCGGAAAATAAAAATTCAAAGTTTGTTTGCTACTTCGGTAGCGCCATATTGGAAAAATATAGTTTTAAACAGGGGTTGTATGGTACGGAGGTAGAAGGTGCATTTCTTACCTACAGAACGGCTTATGCTACTAAGTTGATAATTGGTAAGAATATGTAAATCTACAAGAAAAGTTATTTACATTGTTTTTAAATATCTATTGGCATACAGAAGGGAGAGGACAAAAAAGTTGATCAGTGGAAACAGGATGCATTTATTTTCATGAATTTTGTCATATACCTATCTTAGATCTTCCGAAACCAATAAGATGATGTAAAGTCAATGCACACTTTTGAACAAATTCACCTACATATATCCCTTTTTAGTTCCACGGGCTTGTTTTAAAATCGCTTAAAAATGTTTTCAAGATTTTGCACTTTTCAACCCCTAAAAGGGTTTAAATGCGTTTTAATGAATCAAGTCGCGTCTCTTAGGAGTGACAAGACTTGGAATTGATTTTAACTTCCACGTGCTTTATTTATATTTATTTAAAAACATCCTTTCGGATTTTATGATACTCCCAGGTGGTGTAAAGGGCCTTTAGACCTGATCTTCTCTGAAATAAGAACAAGTTTATAACTTGTTATATAATAGAAGATTTTTTGCAATAAATCATTTAATTCTTTATATACGTCTAAAAAAATAGAAAATAGAACGCAAAATATTAAGATTGCCACCATGAGGCACTGTTCTTATTATGAGGTTCGGTTTGGTTTTATCAGCCTCGGGCTATTATAAGCCATACCTTGGTGTCCATTTGTCCTTTTTTGGACAAGCACCCCAGCCCATGGGGGGTATTTAAATTTGAAAAGAAGTTAATTATTCAGTTAAGTCAATTACCACAAAGATCACCAAGTCGTACATATTCAAATTCTCGATGATCACATTTTCACCATTAAATTTTCCAATGCAATAAATCGCTGAAAGAAAGACATAAGTCCATGCATGACATTGTAGTGGAAAGAAGAGCCATAAAAATCTGTTTTCGTACATAAATCTTCGAAAATCGCCAAAGTAATAAATCCAATTTTTTTTAAGTGTACGGAGAAAATGGTGCATAGGCCCTTAATTATGTTCACCGATTTTCACATCCGATAAACTCGATCAGATGGTATTGCAATTTTTTTTTGTTATTATTATTTTGAGCTTTTATTGCATGCAATTGTTTCTATAATATTGTTGTTGTTTTTTTTTCGTCATTGCTATAAACTGTCGTGGCTTACCAATCTTTGTGCTCAATAAGTTGCCTGGTATTTGGTATACGTTACGATTATCTTCGAGGTTGTAAAAATCTGGCAATGTGCATTCCCATCATTTAAATTAAATTAATATCGTTGTTTTTTGTTGTTGTAATAATCTGGATTTTTTTTATTAATCAAAATTTTAATAAAATGTATATAGGTAATCAATAAATTTCGAAAGAAAAATTACTTTAATTAAAAACAAAATTAAACGAAAGATCACATTTATGTGTAGATCATTAATTTATTTTGAAGCTGACTGACTTAAAGAAAACCTTGAAGATCACTTTTAATAAGACAAATTAAATTTTATTTTGATATTTTTCTCCGAGCTTGATTTTTTTAATTTATACGATCATTAATGGTGATCTGTTTTATGCCTGAAGATATAAAATTAACATGATCAGTGGTCACAATAATTTTCATATCTTCATGTTATGATTACTTCCTGAATATATACATACTATATATACATACGATGTACGTGAATGTTGTTAAAGGTGAAAGTATGGAATGATCTTGGCTTCTACAAATATTAACGGAACATAATAATTAACAGCCTCATTATTAAATCCAAACTCTTTGATTTAATTTTTCGTTCGGTACATATACGAAACATGGACGATGATCGTGTCAGGTAGAATGTCGACAATTCATGGCATCGTCTTAACTACGCCTAATATACATATCGCCAAGACCTTCAACTGACAAAGATGTGTCAACTATATCGCATCTCTTAAGGTATATTACACCATCCAATCTCGTTACTGCAATGCAATGTTATCAAGATCTCAGATCTTGCATCCGATGTGGAGTATTCGATCACGATCAGTTCAAATCGATTCATAATTCTGTGGTGAATGAAAGTGCTGGCAGACAAGGTATCAACTATCCTGAAGTGCGCTTCTTATAAATGCATGGCATAACCTAGTCGTATAGTGTAATTACCTTCTCTCGTCTCGAAACAATTACCATATTGATGTTAAACAATTTTTACGATGGAATATATTCTTGTTAGCTGCGTGTATGTACGATCGGATCAAACGATAGGTGAACAGAAAAGGGGGCCGTGCAAACTCTTTCCGATACAAGAACAACCTTAATAAGGGTACGAAGCTAATTGCTACCTCATTTTTAATCATAGGATACTTAGCATTGCTATCGCTGCCGTCGCTACTACTTCAAGGAAAAGTGATTTGCAGATCGTGCCTAACGTACGGATTGAAATCGGGAGATATCCGTTTCCTAAGCGTTTACGAAATGGAACAATAAATTCCGCTGGCATGCGGCTAAAGTCGTACTTTTCCGTCTTACAATTATTTTCATCCTTCATCAGTCACACATCTGACTGACCTTTATCAGAAATTCTGACATATGAATCGTACAATGAAGTACTTTCTCATACGTGTAAGGTGCCACGAAGGTGTAATTTTATAAGATTGGCTATAAACCAAAAAACGCGAATATGCAAAAAAAAGAAGAAGAAAATATTTTTTTTACTAACAAAGCCTGCAATTAGCACAGTACAGAGATAGCCTGGGGGAAATTTATGCCTTTTTAAAGTTATCGGGAAGAGGAATTTCGGTACGGAACCCGTCAACGGGAGTAGCGTCTTGGGGGCTTAAAGTAGCGCAAAAACGGTTGCCCTTAAATAATAATCATCGTGATCGCAGCACTGCATTTAACCGATGCGTTCGATATTTAACATTATCGAAAATTATAGTAGCTGTTTTTTAGCCATGATAATATTCGCTGAATCTGCAAAAAAAAGACCAACATTAATGGTATCCAGGCCGTCTTCAGCCTTAAGCTGGCGGTTTTTTTTTAAATTTAAGCAAAGATAATGAACTGTGTAAAGGCTTCTTTGGTGAGGGAAAATGATGTTACGCAATGAAAATGGTTTCGAAATACTTTGCAATGCCAAAAATTTGATTGTTTAACCGAGTGGGCTTCGATAATCAAATTAAAGTTAAAGAGAATAAATACCATTGTTTATTTAATTGCAGTCGAAACGCTGCTATTATTTTTTAACAACTTTTGTGGTTCTATGCTACCGAAGCTATAATTAAACTTTGCTTTTTTCACATCTACATCATTTTAATCAAACATCTAATCGTTGAGGGAAAAGGTTGTATGTTTCAATGCTAAACATTACACACCATGAATTCACATGAATATCTGTGAGGAAGCACTAAAAAAGAACATCCTAGGAATGAAAATTTACATCATCATTATGAAAAGATCCTAACATTCATTTTCATTATTTTCAGTATTTTTCCCTACTCTTACAAATACAGAACAAATAATCATTACCTTAATAAAAAGGATACATAGTAGCAAAGAATGAATTCATAACAGTTATTTCTGTTCGTAGGTTGTTCATCATGATATAAATGTACAAATTCATTATTTTATGGAATCGTCCAATAAATAACTTGCTTTATGCTTTTGAAATAAATATGGCGTTGTTTTAAAAATCACTCATGAATTTGAAGAAAAATATCTTCTTCGTTCCCATGAACGCAGTATTCCAGCGCAATTTATTGAAAACATAAATATATTATATTGTCCTCAACAATATTTTGTAGTACTATTTTTATATCTGAACAAATTTTTTCTCTAGAACCGAATTTCTCTTTTTAGTTATTTGGCCAATTGAAGAAGTTTCTTTATAAAAAACACTTCTTTCCATTTTTTCATTTACATGTAATATGCACATTTAATTCTTTTCGAAGACTCATTCTTTTCATTGTCATTACCTTTCGACTTACCTAGTTATTCCCTGTCACCATCCGAATTATGGCATGATAAAAATACCACTTTCGATAGGAAATTAGTCATTGCTCTTATGCTCAAATGTTAATTATTATGTTCATCGGAGTAATATGCGTTTCAATAGAGATAAAAAGCTGAACTGTCGATAGAATAATTCTACATTTAGGGAAACATGTTATTGGAATATCTTCTGTAGCCTCTCAAAAACAGATCGTTACTACCCTTTGATTTCTTATATCAATTTTGTATATAGAGATTTATTTTTTATTTTTATACGGAAAATTCCTTTTACAATAAATACAGATGAAATATATAATAATGTAAAATTATATAATTTAATCAAAAAGCGACAAACCAAATATTCCACCAAATTGGTTGAAATATTGGATGATCTTCAGTGACGCCTACCTTTGGTATAACAATGCGTTATGGGAGTCTATTTAGCCCATATAAAATACAGCGGGCTTCAATAACAAAAATATCTTGCAAACGAGTTCTAAAACCAGGTACACGAAAACTCAAAAATCATAGTATATTTGGAGACAGTCAATGTTGTTTGCAAGAATATTAGAATGAAAATTGAGTTCAGCTTCTTCTCTGCGAATAGACAAGGTTGAGAGTTGTGGGGTTGATAACAGATCGTCATAACTTAAATATTTAATAGTAATATTAAGCTTAAAAGCTATGAGTCTTAAAAACTTATGCTGAATTGTTTCAATCCGACCAACATGTACTTCAAAATATGGGTTCCAAATTGGTGAAAGATATTCAAGTTGAGAGAGGATTATGCTACAATAAAGATACTCGAGCGTGAAAATATTGGAAAAAATATTCATGATAGCAAAACGAATATACGCCGAGCAGAGTTTCATATACTAACATAATGATGCCTGAACACTTCCTAAGTTTAAGTTTCAGCTTCCTTCGTCTCAAATATGTAAAATTTTTAAATTTTTAATTTAATATCCTCTCTCAGCTCACCACAAGAGCCTACAAAATGTTCAACTCTAATAGACGACACTGTTAAATTTTGAACCATTTTTGGCCTTTTTGAGTCTACTACCCCTAAAACGTGAAATTATAAAATTTGGGGTGGTAGGGAGGAATGAAATAGCTGAACAATTTATGGGATAAAGATCCAGAGCCTTTTTGTGGCATCTCAACCTTCTCCATCAAGATAGGCACTAATTCATACCAATTCACGCAACTAAAAGTAGCAACTTCTTCAGTTGGATCGAAACACAGTACGGAATAATTACTGGACATTCGAATTTGAAGGATCATCTGAAAAGAAAAGGAATCATAATTGACAACCTGTGGAGGTTCTCCCAAATGAAGGCGGAAACCTCTGAGCATTTTATGTTCTGATGTGAGGCGAAGGAATCTCCCCACCATCCATGAAAGTCTCAAATCTTTTCCCAAATGATGTGGAAGCTGTTAAACTCGATGTCATTAAAAAACACGCGTAGGATAAAAATTCCAGAACTTACACTCCCAAAACTTGGGTCTCACCCTTCAGCTTAGAGATACCGCTAAGTTCTTGGGTATAGTCCTGGATTGGAAACTCACCTGGAGCAAGGATATCGACGAGCGACTAAGGAAAACTTTAAAGGCTCTCTATGCTTTCAAAAAGGGGTTGTTGTGAAGTTGGAAATTTATCCAGGGAGGCTCTGTAGATGTATTCTAACCTACACAATATTAGTTTGATGGCGAGCTCTACAGAAGTGCACTTACCTCAACAAACTTACCAGGAGGAACAGGCGACCTTAGCACTACGCCTACAGCGGCACTAGAGATGATTCGCTGGATATTTATTTAAAACTTAAGACTTTGAGAACTAGGCAGCTAGTGACCTGTGCGGCACAGTTGCATCCTCAGACGCCTAAAGTTACTGTAACTTGTTAGTGGAGAAAAAGCACTTAATTCCGCAGCTAGAATTCAGTAGGATATTCTCAACAAGGATCCTTATCAGAGAGGGGTTGAATATGGATCAGCTCTATGAAGAGGACTTTCATATCAACAGGGGCAGTTCAAAAACAAGAGCATTAAAGAGTATTCTCTCTTTCGTCCCTGTTCATGTGTGATCACAACGGACCCATTTGCGGTTTATGTATTTTACCGCATCGTCTGACACTTCCCTTACCTAACCTAATCCATTAAAATGACCTGTACCTCCAGATTTTTGCCATGGGTATATAGGTTGGTCGTTTTGAACGCATTGATCAAACAATTGGAGTAAACTCTGCAATTTCCTTTTTGGTTGGGTCAAATGATATACTTAGTTTATATTTAAGGAGGCCCATTGACGGGCATGCATGCGTGTCATTCATGCATGTCGCGATACGCTTTGGCTTCGTACACAAATATTTAAAATTTGTTTAATTCCGTCATGCCGCATGATGGCAGACCCACACATTCAAATTTTAGAAGAATGACATGCAGCGTGTCCGTCTATGGTGCTCTTCATTCAAAAAGCCAGATAGTGTCCTTCGAACTGCAGCCAAATGATAGTCCTTGAAAATCCCCAACTTTAATGAAAACAGAAGTTCAGCATTTTATCTAGAGTATTATACGATTGGTTTGTTACCAATGGTGACTGTAGCATGTTTCCTATTCTAAACTTTCAACAATCGATCCTAGTGTAAGAACAACTGATTTTAACGCATGGGGGTATTTAGCAATATAGCTGAGAACTTGGTTCAAAATCTAATTTACAGTCCACTTAACCAATAAACGGAATTGCATCCATTTAGTTCCTTTTTTAGATCCTTTTTTTGAAAAGAGACGCAGCATGAACTTATTTAAATCGTTTGTCTTTTTAACGATTTGCTTTTAGATTTTCCGTGTAAAGTCCATTCACAAACTGTGACCTGAATCCTGTATGACCCAAGTAAAGGGGATGCTTCGCACAAAAAAAATGGTCTCGTATCTTGACGATCCTAATGCATTTTTTATGTCGGCTCCGTCCTCACCTTACGACAAATAAAACAAAAGGTTCGTCCGTCTTCCAACGGAATAAGTCAGGTGTACGCAATTACCGAACCATGTTTTTCACCGGTAATTGAGGAGAGATTCTTCACGAAATTTCCATATAAATGCAAAGAAAAACGATCAATTCAAAAGTGAACGCTATTCGGGATTTTTGTGTTCAATATGAGTAACTAAGTGGACAGGTTGAAATAAGAATGAAGAAGTGACCATATGGGATATGTAGGTAAATCCGCAAAGCATCTTCACAATTTTAATCCGACAGGTAACTGTTATACTAAAAACTAACCGTTTCGCTAGTAAATCTGCGATCTACACTACAACGCCCAGTATAAGGTGATCGTAAAAGAAAGCGCGTACGCAATCTTCATCTGATCATATGCGTTTGCAAAAAAAAAAGTCGTATACGTACGATCGCGCACCGATCAAAACCGTTCTTCGTCAACCAAACCGATCTTTTTTATTTAATAAGATTGAAAGGAGGACCACAATCAGATCTGGTCTGTATTATGTATGAACGGGAATACTATGAAGATAAGAATGCTTAAATCAAAAACAAAAAAAGGAATACCTACGGCAGGTAGAAGAACAAAACCGAAAAGATCTTTGTATATATATATAAAATATACCCTCCGTAATGTGTCCGGGCAAACACCGCATCCAGGGGTTTTACTTCTTCATTCGGTTTAAAATTTATATCTATATAGATTTTACCTATACCATTAAAGTAATATCCGTCACCGCGCGGTGCGGTACACACGGTATACGACGTATTCCACGCATCTACACAGGTAAGAAAATTACCTTTGCCCGGTTTTGATCGTCTTGAAGACAACAAGCACCGGACCGAACGAGCCAAGTCTCATTTGGTCACTTCGATTTTCTGAAACTTTCAAAGTGGTTTTCAGTTGATATCGGCTATTCAGAAAGTATAGAAGGTATCGATTGTATTCGATACAATCAAATTATTAGTGTTTCTCAAGTTCGATATGATTTTGATACGATAGTGTGACACGATCGATCGAACATCTCAGTTGTTCATAGTTTTGTGTCTATTTGATGTTGCGGTGGTTTTTATTGTTGACCGGAACATCGATCATCGACAATACTCTCACCTGGTGAAGTGTGCCCGCCAAAAATTAATATTTTTGGAAAAATATTAGTTTGTTTTTTGAACGATCGTGCCAATGTTCGTTACGAAAAGATTGTAACAAGTGTTTTTCGTGCATTGTTTTGTTTTTGGTTCGAGTCTGTGATGTATGGATCAATTTCCCGCCACTATTACCTTCAACACACCCGTTCAGTCAAAGAGTGTTATTTTGAATGAAAAGAGGGATCGTAATATGAAGTAACAAAAAAAAAGAATTACGAAACTAGTTTCAAATTCAAGTTCTACAAGATCGTGTCAGGTTTTATGACAGTACTTGTTGTAGAATTATACTTGTTACCAATTCACCGACCAAGTTCTAATTGAAACAGGTGATTTTTGTTTACTATTTATTGAGTTTTGATTTAATTCAATAAAAAAAGTGAAGATGTTCTATTGCGGCAATGTGGTGTTGTGATCGTGACACTTTCGATACACAATAAGATCATCGAAGATCAATCGAGTTTTGTTTTCATCGTTTTTATAAGATCTCAAGCAGCCTCAAACTGGATACCGGAAGTGCATTCTCATTGGCCTACTCGGATTGGCTAAATGAAGATCCTCGGTAAGCATATACGATCATTACATCTTGTTTTCGATCTTTATATCAACATGTTTGTTTTTCTTTTTTGTTAATTACATATGTAGCAAAATGGTAGCTCGTTTTCAAGGGCAACGCTTTTAAAGAGCCCTAATTACTGCCCTGCGGGATACATCAATTATCCGAATTCCATTTCATCGATCAGTGCAATTAGTGATTGAAATTGGAAATGCAACAAGGTGACACACATGTAACATGTGCTTGCTCACCTACTGCAAGTTAATGTGACTATTTCGAAAATTTGGAGAAATTCGTTTCGATGGAAAATACGTAGTTGTGAGAAGAGGTGTGTGCCTATTTTTCAAAAGTTTTTTTCCCATTGATCTCTATATCTTTTATGTTTCGAACATCTCAATTCACACTTGATGTAATAATAAATTCAACGCACAAAGATTGAATTTTGTTTGATGTTACTATTCACGTTATGCTGCTAAGAGAAGAACGAAAATATAGTTTCCTTGTACTAAGAAAAAAGGACACCAAAGGTAGGGCAATCTTTAGGTGTGTTTATTTTAAACTTATATTGCTCTTACGATATATCGTAAAATCTAACAAAGCGAACATTTTCACATCGACACTAATACAGAGCAATAGTGGTACCACCGTTTTTCAACCATTAGGTTTGTTGGACCTCGGTCGCAAAGGTCCCTGCATGGACCTCCTGTTTATGAAGGACACTATTCAAATACCAATAAAGTGCAATCATACTGTCCTGTCTCTTGTCTGTCGTGTCCTTTCATTAAATGCAAGGATAATTCTACTGAAAGGGTCGTTATGTAAATTAGATTGACCCTTCGCTTTAGAGGGGGATTCTTTTTTTTTAAAGTTCTTGGTCTTACCAGCATGGATTTATTTATCTTATTACCTGAGATTTTTATGAGAATATTTAGGTAAAATTCAATTCATATGCGATGAATTTAAAGAAAAACATACGGAAGATAACTAGGAAATAAAAACGTCTCCAATTCAGAGGTTTTGGGTTCGACGTCCATTTATTACGCGTGGAAAACGAAAACAGGGAAACCGCAATAGTGGCTACGTTTTAACAATACTCGCTAATACTATTAAAACTCATCTGAGTTTAACTAGTGGGAGAGATAGTACGAAACGGGTTAATAAATGTATACCTACAATAAGAGAGAGAGAGAGAGAGAGAGAGAGAGAGAGAGAGAATAAAAAACAGTATATCCACTTTGAGTACAGTCCATCCCATTTTCAAGGTATCTTCCATTTAAGTCTTAAACAGAATACCAGCTCCAACGGCGGACTTCACCGCTTAGTAATTAATAGTACACACACGATTGTATGCACACACAATGGCTCAGCGGCGCATCAATGCGACTGATGGTGAGTCTACAGCGAACTTCTACGGCGCAACTTTACCACCACCAGCCTCACAAACCGGTTTTTTGTCCGAAAAGTCGAAACCTGTTGGACTTCTTCTCAGTTCATCTAAACTTCCACTTTTTCAGCATTTTGACAGATGTCGCTCTGCACTTAATTCGATTTTTAGGAGATATTTGCACTCAATAGTCAAGAATAGTCGTGGGAAATCAATACAATTTGTACGGAAATATAAGTCTATGTGTAATATAAAGAGAGTATGTTCAAAATTATTGAAAACGCCCTTGTACTTCTGTATTCTATTTCTATAGAGTTTCATTGCTACATGCAATAAACGGAACAACACGTAGCCCTGTCCATACAGTTTATCCAAGACATTTACCAACAGGATTGTTAACCCTGCTAAACTAGCTTTTGGATTGATCCACATCGTTTTTTTCAATTGGAAAAACACACCTATTATCTTAATATGGTTGCAGCCTAATCACTTGGTATAAGATATGTCTAGTGAACCTCACCTGCAAACCTCCGGTCGCAAGTTTTACGGAAGCTTTATTGAAGTTAAAAGTCCACAAACCTCTATAAGACTTCCATAAGACCGTATAAAGGTTATTACCGAAGTTATGGCTTCTGAAAAGTCAGCCTTTGCTCGCAAGTTTTACGGAAGCCTTATCGAAGCTATAGCCTCCGGAAAATCAAAATGCGAAGTTTGTTTGCTAGTTGGGTATTCATACAAGTTGGTGTTAAGACCGCTCAATGGACTTAGATTTTGTTCAGTTATACATATTATATGTTTTCTTTATAAAGCCTTTGATTTGTATTAACCACTTGCTCCCATACAACACGAGAATAATTATCCAAATAATTTTCGAAGCCATTGTAGCCTTAACAGTTTTATACTCTAGACACTAGACACTCATGACATCATTTATCCTAGGGGACATTAAATTACCTTAATATTAACCAGTAGGAGGATGCTCAATGGTCGATTCGGATTATACATTAGAAAAAAAAAATTCAAAAGCGTACTAGGGTGAATCTGATAGCAAAATTTACATGAAATGGAATAACAATTGCAAAAAAGGATATTTTCCAAATTAATTTAGGAACATAGAATTCGCCAGTCGATGCCACTTTAACTATTTCAACTCACTATCATGCATTCTGATCGTCTGTCATCGCATCCCTATATTGGACTAGCAAAAAAAAATAATTTCCAACATTTTTTGGAACTTGGAACAGCGTCAAGAACGATGTATTATCGCTATTTTCGACCAAACTTAGTTCAAGCTTTCATTTCGACAATCCCAAGGGAAGAAACTATCTAACTATCCAGTTCTGAATTTTTCATCATATTTCTATTTTTTATTACATTCTCGAATATGAACTGATCTTTATTTTTAATTTTCTTTTCTAATTTCCAGAGATTGTTCGATCCCTTATCAAATTGGGATAAGGTAATGTTTCAGTTTCGAATTATCTAGTTTAAACACTTTTCTTTCAAATAATTTATTTAACAAATTGTATTTCGAGTCTTTGGTATGCTTTTAGAAACGATTTGGTTTTTTTGAAATAAATTTAATTTCTGCACAGGTTTCCAAAAAAATAACAGGTCCCCTAAAATTACAACAATTTAAAAAAAAATACAATCGTTAGTTGTACCTACTCTTGATCAAGTTTTTAATTTTAATTTCCTGGTTTCTGGTTCTGAGTTTTTCAGGGTTATAGCATTTTGCGTGTAATCTCAGACTGAAGCAAACTGTAACTAGACTAGTATAACAAATGAAAAAGTCGCACTAAAGCAACCAGTTGAAGCACTATTGGTTTTTGACAACAAGCTGTAATATAGCGGCTGTTTATTTTATAAATAAACAATGAGATGTACTACGGCTGTCATACGCCAATAGGAAGTTATAGCGATTTAAATGTTGAAAAAAAAGACGTAGTTTTCTTTAACCACTTTTGGATAAGAAAAAATTTTAGTCTCGATTCAATTTCTGCTTTCTTATTGAGTTAAAAAATAGTTTCACATATAAACGCGTTTTTCAACTACTGTGTAATCAAATGCAATTGCAGCAAATTTGCTCAGTACTTTGTTAATGGCGGGAATGCAAACCAGATAGCTATCGCCGTTTTTTATTTCATTATAATAATACATAGAGTATTGCGTATCATACCTTCATTTTATGTTTTGATGGTACATTTTAGAGTAAGCTAACCCTCAAATTATGACTTAGCGCTTCGCCCCTTCCTGAAACTAACTAACTAACCCTCAAATTTCAAGATAAAAAAGATCTGTATGTTTGCCAAACACCTAACGGAAAGCCATTAGACGATACAATCGTATTAAATTTCAATTTTGAAACTAGGGAAACTTCATTGGCTCTTAGCGCGTAGTTTAGATGGACGGTGAGAGAAAATCTTTATTTATTGATGGTTGATTTAATTTTTATATATCTAATCACTTAAGTAATTTATTGCATATAATCAAAAAATGAATTTTACCGATGAAATAAATGATTATGATTATGAATTGTTCTATAATAGCTATAGCTATATTTCGAAGGATGTTGCCTCTGTATCCCAGCGTGATCGTACCAGGGCTCGAATCGCACTAATTACATGGTCTTGCACTTGTCTCAATACCCTCTATTTCAATAAACTCCATATCCAGTATTTGGCTCGACCCTAGACGGTTGGGTTTTAGGCTAACAATCTATCCATGGAAAAAAAATTACTACGTTTAGGAGCACCGAAAAAGATCAGACGAAGGCATGAACTATAATGTCCCAAATATGATAAAAGAAATATTATCCTAGAGGCCAAAGCCCTGTTTTCGCCTAGACAGCACTGGGAATGGTCGAAGGAATTCGATGACCCTCACATTACGAAGACATTGTACTGTGCTTTTGTTTGGTCTGGTCTTGGGTATGCGTGTCCAGTTTGGGCACCTTAATCACATCAATAGAATTAAGTCAGTCCAGAGAAGATGTCTGAGATTTGCGCTAAATGATCTTCCTTCCTACTTCGAGCGCCTCCAATTACTCTCACTGGAGTCACTTGGGAATAGACGATGCCTTCTTACTGCTACTTTTGCTGTTAAGGTTCTTCTTGGCGATATAAATTCAATTCATTCTGCTGGATGAGCTAAATTTCAATGTTCCGGGTCGAACCTTGAGAGGCTATGAACTTCTTTATATACCATACCACCGGATAAATTATGGTCAATATGAACCGGATACAAACATGTCGCGCATATTGAACTCTAACAATGGAAACATAGATTTCCATCGTAGTTCAATGCAGATTAGGGCAGCACTATTTAAGAAATCATAATTTCTTTTTTTTTTAAATAATTTTTTTTTTTTATTATTTACTTTATTATTTCTTTACATTATTTGTTACTATTTACATTATTATTTCTTTACATTATTTGTTATCATTTACTGTTTATTTTTTTATTATCTTACTTGTATGTACTTATTTTGTTTACCTCTCTATTTTTTTTATTCTGTTTTTGCTAACATAGCATGTGGAAAACAAAAAATGTTTAATCATTGTATAAGTAATCAGATCTTTGATAAAATAAATTATTATTATTAAAGTTTTAAAATTTGGTCGGTTCTTCAAAACTAATATTAAATTTTTCTTGCCATTTTATAAGAAGTTAAGAAGTGCCTACAGTCGAGGCCACGCATTGCTTTCTCAATAATTTCCGTACAAAATATTGTATCTCAGAATTGCTTGGACATTCCTGAGATTGGTGCTTTAGGAAGATTCCACGTTCAAGGTTTATTTGCTAGAGCCAAGAATCTTTAGTTCCTATCTTAAAACTATGTAAAAAGCAGAACTGTTCTTTGAAAATTTTTCTGGTCCGCTATCTAGAAAAGTTTTCATTCCGATTTTTTTAGCAACTTTTCATCGTCAAAACTAGCCAGTGTCATAGCAGCATAAGCAGCAGATTAGGCTATTTTTAAAAAATTCTCAAAACTGCCATTTTTGTTGAAGGCTTTACTCAAGAACTTTTAACATTTGTAAGAAGGCACAGATCAGATTCCTTTTTGAAGTAAAATAAGTTGTAGTTTGGTGCAAGAAACATGCAGAGAGTTGAAAATGGATATACACAATCCTGGGTTTGAGTAAAACTACGAGTTGTAATGTACCCAAAGAAATTACAGTTTCGCTTGATTGGATAGGTTAATATGTTTTGATCAAATATAACCACCGTCCATTAATTCATTCTCCACTGTCTTTTTTTATTCACTCGAAAATCGCAAGAATAATTGCCAATTTTCACATTGGTGACCCCTACTGAAATAATAACCAATAAATTCTCACACACTTACCCTCCTTCGTACTAACGCCGGCCGGGGACTAAATACAGAGTCGGTTATGTTATTAATGAAAGGTTCACTTCACCTCAAATACCCCCTACGACAGAACAAGTCATAACAAAGAGTCAATACGTCAATGGCAAATGTCCATTGTATTCTGCAATCGAAAGAAAAGTGGAAAATTAGTTCAATGCACTTTCTACTTCCGGCTAGTGTGCTCCTGCTGAGCCTCTGTTTCTTCAACTTTTCTGACTCTGAATAAGGCGCATTCTTCTTCCTTGTCAGCACTCCGTTCAACGTTTGTAACAATGCTTCAATTCTTTTATTTTGTTCCGTTCATATTTTTTTTTGCCGGCCCCGTACACCGTGTATGGCTCGGAGGTAGGAATTTAATACCTTGCGCAAAAACGTACCACATCTCCATCGAAAGCATATACCTACCCTCGGAACCCAAGATCTTCGTATTCTGATTGATCTCTGAATGGGAAAATGCAAATAATATCGGATCCTCTTATTGCCGATGAGCACGAATCGGCAACCAATGGAAAAATCACTTAAGAAGGTTAAACATGTGATCAATCATCGATTCGGTGGATTTGGTTATTTACGATTTTTCCGTTCTTTGGCTTATGACTTAATGATTGATATCCATCACGTGTAAGGTACATTGCGGACAAATTTACGTATGTACATACGTAGCCGCGCGTACGAAAGAAGATCACAGCGCGAAAAAGCACATTCGAAAAAATATGCTCGTCACGAATATTATTACACGGGGCTCAATAGTGAATTACATAACCGAAACCTGTAATTACCTCCGGAGAATTCGGTCCTTTCTTGTTCGTCTTAAAAAATTACAGTCCAGCGAAACCACAGCATCTTACCTCCCTAAATGAGGTTCTGATGCAACGTAAGTCGGAAAAAAAAACTTAACGATACCGCGTACTGTTCCAGACTCCAGCGATGGATAAATATTGACCAAGACTGTGTGCTCCGAAAGGGATGAACCAGGAACCCTTTCGGTATGGGAAAACTCCTGGCTTGAAGACGTCCGAAAGAAAACCTTCAACTCTTAAAAAAAATGTATATATCACACAGACCCCTTTAGGCTTTTATCCATTTTACATTATTTTTTTATAGGACCGCATTGTTCCATTGTACGTCTTAGTTGGACATCTCGCCTATTCCTTGTCCGATTTAATACGGTCATAACAGTGAGTGAACAATCATGTAATTATGGGACCTCTAATAATGTCCCTCTGCATCGAGCTGTTGAAGATATTCTAGACAAGGGCCCCGGGTTTTAATAAATTCAAATTAAGAAGAGAGGTCCGTCAGCAAATATATGGGTCTGAGTTTAAAAAATATTTTTTTTTTTTTCTTAAGTGTTTTGTTTTCCCAAGATTTCGGTTTCTTGAATGTCCAAAAAGGGAAGACCGAAAGGATTAACATTTCTTTTATGGCTAATGGCCGACTGAAGGAGATATCAGATGGTCCGTTTTTCATCCAAGACATGGCCATCGGTTCGAATAGCGTGAGATAGGACTGTCTGAAAATAAAGCATTAGGGGTCATTTTTTTGAGTTGCCAGATGATAACTATTTGATTTGGTTCAGTTTTGGTACATTATCAGATCAGTTTGTAATGGTTACATCTGTTCGGCTGCTTGAAATTCTACCATCGGATCCACGACAAGAAAAATTGAATATTTGTCTTTGAATATTGTTGAAAAATAAGGAAAACTCGAAAAGCGCTCCATAAATGGGTCTTAAACTAAACTGGGATGAAAGAAGCTCCCACTCGGCTATCAAGATCACAACAAATCGGTGGAAATTTTAAATGTATCTTAAATCAGAAAAACCAGAAAGTAAAATTTTTTAGCACCATCAAAAATTACGCTAAAACCAGTTTAGCTTCTGACGATGTGGACTAACCTATCTCTCTGCTGGTTGCTATCACTAATTTGAACACTTGTTTTTCCGATGACTACTTTTGACTTACTGAACTCTAATTTAAAAACCGAAGAAGCTTTTTTGCTATCAACCATAAAACGTTTCATATGAAATTAACGCTACATGATACCAAGAAGTTATAGTAAAAATTGTTGAACATGTTGTGAATATTCTGGCGAATAATTTCATTAAGTTTTTAATTGACGTTCGAGTCCTAAACCGTTGATTTGTTTTTATCATGTTGAATGAAAAGAATGTTTTGATGTATTTCCAGTGATTTAATTAATCATGGGTCTTATGAGTCATGAAAATTTAAATGAGTCAATAGAGTAAGAAATTTCGTAAATATAATTTTATATTCGGGAATCAATTCATTTAAATCGAACGCCTGGATTTAGGTTTGATTACTAGTGGAAAATACTGAAAACTGCAAGAGAATTACCGAAAATTTCAAAAAGAAATTCAATTAGAATCGTTTCTCCTCGGAGAGAATCCTGAAATCAGTTTTTAGGCTATTACACTGAAAACCCATAGAAGTAAGAGTGAATTTACAACTTCATCAGATCTAAGAGATATGACGAAATTCGTGAAAACGTGTGCGACCCTTTACACCCACTTGGGCGTTGAATATTGAAAAATCCTGAAATCAATATGAATATAAATAATTGTTGTTTTTAAATCAATATAAAGAAAGTTAGAGGAAATTAAAAGCATATCAATGTCTTATCACTCCTAAGAGATATGACGGAATTCGTGAAATCGTGTACAACCTTTATACTTTATACCTTTCTCTACTAACATGTAGAGATAAACACGTTTAAATCGAGTTAATCACTTCTCGAAGGCGTTGCCACAAAGCGTTTAACAGAAAACTTGTTCTGTGACTCTTTTGGAAATCGAAGTAAACTTTAGAGGAAACTATTTAATAGGGCAGAAACTCAATCAATATGTCAACTAAATGAGTTGCCTAGTATGAACACTACTTTCTTAAAACCTTAATTTCGCCTAGCTCAACACGTTTAAAACTCATTGTTTGTACAGAGTTTTAGGGTCGAAAAGGCAAAAAAAATCCTGAAAAACTTTTCAGGCGAATATATGAAGAGCCAGTGGAAGTAAAAAGTTTTTTAATATCTAATCAGACCTGAGGGAAATTGTTGAATTTCTGAAAATCCTTACAACCCCTCGGTCGAATTCCAAAAAATCATGAAACCAAAATTTTCCGTGTAAAACGCACCCCTCCTCCCCTAAGACTCTATTTATGCGAATAAGTGTAGTTATATCTCAACGCGATAAAGACGAAAAGATTTCTCAACAGTCTTTGCGATCAAAGATTTTGATTAAAGTGTCTTACCGGCTGCGCCAAATACCGATTGAAAGCAATATTTGTGTGCTTTTGAGATAGTATAAGATGCCACTTCTGTCCTGAATATTTTTTGCAGATACAGATTGTGGTTTGATGCTTCTAAAACTATAGATATAAGAACTAAAAGTGTCATTAAATTTTTTCAGAAGTGAATGGACAGCATTACACATCTTTGTCGCAATCAGTAAGGTTTTTTTTTCCGTGTCATGATTTAGCAACAATTAAATCGGGAATCGAGCAGAAAGCATAAAAGCATAGCCTTAAATAAATCGGCCATAAACCGATTGATATATTAAAAAAAAAAACTACTACAAAATTAAATATACCATTTTAGTACCTTTCAGAAACTTCTCGAAAAGAGCTCTATCCTACCTGTCCTCCTGTCCGAAATCACAAAGACAATCAGCGTCCTTATCTTGAATTCTACCTTTTTTGCCAAACCCATCTTTTAACTGTTGACTAATCTAAATGGCACTTTTCCTTTAAGTGAATGCAAATTTACAGTCGATATCTTCAAGAATTTTACAGTTAAAAGTTTCGCAATTAAATTTCCTTCAAGCACCTAATGACCTTGCATCAGTAAAAATATTCAATCTTAATGGCTATAAATAAAATATTTTATGACTTAACGATAATCAAAAAAATGTTTCAACCCACACACCAACGAAAAACTGAAAAAAAATAACATTATTTAAAAGAAACAAAATCTGATACTTAAATCGAACCAAGAAGGACCTTCAAATATTTTTCGGAATAAATTGGGTTCCGTATGTGTGCGCAACAACTCAGATCTATACAAGAAGTCCATAAAAAATAGCTTCAAACAATTTCTATACGCGCTCATTAGCATATTGTTTGATCCGACATATTAAAAAATAGCGGAACGAAATAAAATATGTATAACATACTCGGACCATTTCTAAATGTCTGTGTGGTAAGTTTTGTCCTTGAGAAGTGATCTCTTGAGACGGAAGTGTAAAATTATTTTATGCATTACTTTCAAACCTTACACTATCGATCGAAACGAGCGCCACATACGTGCAATTTTTCCTTACTTATAATTACTTCACAAAAACCCCCACAAGATCACTTGAACGCTTTTATTAAAGACAAGCAACGCCTAATTAAGTAGGTGAAAAATGTTTACAACTTTTCAAGTTCGCATAAATAAACTTAAAAAAAATTGACTGGAAATAATTGGCACCTTTCAAAAAACTGATTGAAGTTCAATGGTTTTGTCTAGTGCAATCCGAGCGTGTACAAATCTAAGGCAAACGATTGCTTCAAACCCAGCAGTAAGACAAAATTAAGATATACGCAAAAATTCCTTAGATCTGCCCACAATAATAATTGGCACTGAATATTTTATTATCTTTGGGTTAAACGCGCGGACTTATAAAAGCCAATCAATCCCCACTGAACTTCCATCGGCTTGTGTTCTCTCAACACAAAAGTAAACTTTGCGTTTAGCACAATTTACATTATTCGAATGTTGGACGGGAAAAAAAACCAAACCAAACCCGGACAAATATTTGTCATAAAACTTTTTTTTTTCTTATTTTACATCTGCATTAAAATGTCAGTTGGGATGATTCCATCATTGACATAGTGCTAATTGGGATGAGTAAAAGCCGTAAAAAAGATGGTAAAAAAAAGCACAAAAAGATGCTAAAGAATTTACACTTTTTATAGTTTCTGTTTATTTTCGATTACCTACTGCTTAGAGCAGTGACTAATTGAGCTAACCATACGGGTGTAATGGACAGTTTTATCACCCAGTTTCGATATGAAAAGGTAATTTTCATTGAAAAAAAAAAATCTTCAGGTTACTCGCTTAAGTCTTTCGTTTCGTACTTGTATTGAATTGGAATTTCTGTTTGAAGGTTAAGTCGTGTGGTCATGTCGTGTTCTTTGGCAGCAGTTACTTGATACAAATCTGACTAAATGATAGATGTTGAAGAAAAACTAGTGAAAATAGTTGAAATGTTTCAATATTGTGGCGACTGTGGATGCTGTTTCGAAATATAGAGCTTGACCCCATTGATTGGCATCAGTTTTGACAGATTTTTGATACGAGAGGTCACACTTCAGAAAGCTAAGGTACTTATGAATTTCTATAGACCTTTAGTAGGTTGAAGTTGAAAAGTAGAAAGGGTTTACCTTACACCTGCGTATACTTAGTTGACACTACCTTCGACTTCATGTCCAACAACAAAAGTAGACTCAAATCACTCACTAATTTAAGAAATAGAATGGGCCAATCTTATTCGCATTATAAAGTGGACTGGAAGGATAAGGAAAAATGATAAAGCAGTTTTGAATTATTATATTGTAGATTACAGATGGTGGAGGACGGTCTAAGAATCCCGATTCATTACGGCATCAGTGGGCCTATTGTGATTGTCGTCCCTAATTACAACTAACTCAGGGCGGTGGAGAAGGTGGAGTTTACTTATTATATTTAGGCTGTCTTTTTTCAATACTGTATTTAAGTTTGAAAATTTCTGAAAAGGAATACTTGTTTGAGCTACACTTTTAAAAGAATCAGTAGATTGATATTATGGGGGCCACTCCTTTATCGGGTCAAAAAAACTGATTTTTAGGAAATAGTCTCATGGTGCATCTACACTCAGCGTTTGCGACGAGCCTCTATCCCCACCAAAAAATCGATCAATGAAATAGCTCGTGCAGTCGCAAGAGTCTTACATTGAGAACCGGTTTGCAATGGCCTGATGGGGGTAGCTTCTCGCCTCGAGGCGAGCCTCATGGATTAGTGTAATCGCAGCATCAATCGATTGCTAAACTATTCAATAATATTCGCTTGAAAAATTCCAGTCGACTTCTGCAGTGCTTACGAGTTTTTCTCGAAACATCATTTTTCGATTTTGCGTTCACGGTTGGGAAAATTCTACTGTAGTGCTTTGGCTTCATGACAGCTCATTTTTATAGTTAATTAAATTCTCTTCTAAATGACGTTAGTAGTTTTTTTTAAACAATTTTTTATATATTTTTTTCGGATTTTAAAGTCTTTTTTTTAGCGAAAAATGCACTTTGAATTTAAATCTGTGTATAAATATGCAATTTTTTCTTTAAAATACTCGACGTCATTTAAAAGCTAGTATCATCAACTTTATAAAAACTTTTTGTTTTTAGTTAAGATCAAAATTAAGGACGCTAGAATGTACGCAGATAGGCGATATCAACATCCATCCATTTTTAAATTAACCGTCGATTTTTTTAATTTGAAAAAATTACGCTGTACTCTTCAATTGTGCATTAAATTGTCAAAAAAAGTTTCAAAGCGTTTCGAGTTGTAATACATGAGAAAATAAAACTTGAAAATCATGTATTTTTCGACCACTGAAAGGAGTGTCCCTTTCAAGTGGAGAGCACGAACATTTTTAAGAAATAAATCTTACTTCAATTTAAAATCAAACACTATTTATTCCAATGACCAAAATATAGGATCTTTATTCAGTGAAATTCAATGATCGCCACATAAGAATGGTGTAACGCACAACCAATGTTTCGTTTTAAACGCTTTAAGACATAAATATTTTGCCAAAAAGATTAAAAAAAATTAGCACTATAAATTAACGTAAACCGTAACGTAGCAGCTAATGTGGAATATTTTATTAATGCTATTTTCACACTTCCAATAGCTCACAAGGCTTTTAGCAATAATGCTATCGATGTCTACAAAATCACTTTCTTTCCTCGTGAGCAATTACGGTGTTGGTGATACGAAAAGTGAAATGCGTACCTGATTATATTTTGAAATAATAAATTTGTTAAAACAAAATAATGACTATATATTCCCTCTAATGATGCGATTTCCCTAACCCCAATTTAGGTTTTGGTTATATTATAAGCGAAATATGTACTACACCTTTTTGAAGTGTTGGCTCTAAATTTATAAAAAAAAAACATTATCGGTTCTACAATCCCAATTCCGCATAGAATGTCTGTTACAGGGTTAAAACCCGCAAATTTCAGTCTTTTACCCCAGATGATTTTCTTCTGTTGAATCTGACTCTGGCTTTATACTATCATATTTTGTAACGTATATACAGATATGTCAATACAAATGTTGCTTCATAATAAACATTATTCAGTAGTATTCCACTGAATTCTCTAGAATAAATTTGCTCATAGCAAAAAATATTTGAGAGCCACTAATTTGCTATTCTTTTTGCTTGGTTGCATGTTATATGATATGCAGGTGTGCACTCGTGTCTGAGGGAACAGCCAATGTCTTCGACAAATCGGTACTGGACAGAATGTTTACAGTAGCTCTAAAAAGAATTTCGATACGTAATGTCAGATTCAATGGGCGCCTTGACGCGACAAAGAGACCAATAACCTAAATTTTAGCCAAGACATCTTTGATATTACAATAAATGCTTCCAAACTCCATATTATTCTACGGAAATTTTAAACGTTTTTTTCATCATGTGACTTAGCTACCATCTACAATTGAGTACAATTCGTATGTCTGGGGTGAAGTTCGCAAATTTTAATTACATTTGCTCAATCAAATTCAAAAACATGTCTCGACCAATTGGAAGTGAAGTTGTTTCTGCCCCTCTGGAACAAAACAATAAAGCGGTCAAGTTAAAGGCTCATATATCCCAGCAAAACCGATTAAATTTGAAAAATTATTATAAAGGTTATTTGGTGAAAAAAATTAAATTGATGAGTTCAGATAATATCTTGTTACTATTCTACTATTTTAATGTAAATGGACTACTGATGAAAACCATAGCGATTCCTTGTCGGCATCATGACTTTACTAAAAATAATGCAATTCGCAAAAATAAAAAGGAATCTTGTAAGACAATGTAGTATTTATACATACATAGGTTGACGAAGGGAATTTTTTTCATAAATAAAAAAGTTTCAGACTTTAAACTTTAGTAATCAGTCTTATAAAATAAATTTGCGTATAATAAAAAAAAATTAAAAAAAAACCTCTCATCACCTTATAGAGAAAATAATTATCAAAATTTAAAAGAAATATTGAAAATTGACTAAGTTATCGTGCCGACATTGTATAAAAACATGTTTTCGAGAAAACGCGTTTTTGATAGGTTCGACATAAACTTAACGGCTAGTCTCCCTTTCCAGCTTCGTATTGTATACGTTCTACTCCTTGTACCTTCCTATAAACGACCTTGTTTTCTAAGCAAGCCAGGTTGTACGAACAACGTTGCTGTCGAGAATGGCAGTTAGCTTTGTCACACTTATTGCTATGACTTTGTAACGTAGTGGAATTTTCTCAAAATTTCTTTTTAAATTCTAAATTTTGGTTTGTATAACAAATGAAAATCTGTAAGAAAAAAAAATTTTTTTTTAAAAATTCAGGAGTATGTGATCCCTTAATTGCACAAAAACAAATTACTACGCTTGAAGCATGAAAATTACATGGAATATGCGTAACTCTATACACAATGATCAATTTTACACATTATATGTGGAATATTACTTCCCAGTCAATAAATTTATGAATTAAATGTGTTAAAATTTGCAGTTTTCAGAACTACTATTAATTTTGCTAAATTTAATGATGATTGATTAATTATTTGTAAACTTACTACATTAATGCGGAATATTTTACTGCTTTATGGATAGTAATATCCCCAAAAATTTTTACTGTGTGCTTACGATTTTTTTGGACTAGTTAATAAAGTTTTTTTTAAAGTATAGTATATATGGCTGGAAAATAATATGTTTACCATTTTGTATTACTTTTTTGTTGTGGTCCCTCTTAGGACGAGATGGGATTCTCCGGTGCTTAAAGGTTTGGAGATTAATTTTTCCTCATCCGTGTACGCACAATATGTAATATCAAAACCAAAAATCAAACATAGTCAAATTTCGCAAAAAAAAAAACGATCTTCTCATTAAAACCTCGAAGATACGATAACTTTCCACAACCAAAAATATCGACGTTCAATACCAAAAGTGGGAGTATTCCAGTACTGGCTTTAACCAAACCAATTTAATTGTTTTATTGTTCCCCATCGCCGTGTCCATCTGGTCAATTGCAAAACATTTTAACCGAAAACAATGAACTTGAATATTATCCTCGAACGGTATACCGTATGCACAATTGACCGGTACAAACAAACATTACATTGGGTTTAGCCCACACTCGCTTTTATAGTCTCGAAAAATTATAATGTCGGAAATAATACGCCGCGAAAAAAAACGCCTCATAAAATCTTATTCAACCAACGGCAACAATATTCACTTTTAGTTTATAGTCTTCCGCGTTCCATACAATTATAATTTTTTTTTTGTTTGTTATTAACCTTATTTTCATCTCATTTCTTTTAGGACAGGATTCAAATTGAAGTCATTAATAAGATTTCCTGGGGATTAAAAGCAAGAAGTTGACGTGTTCGAAAATGCGAAAAGAAATCGTACAAAATTTTTTTAAAAATGAAATTTTTTCTTATTGAGTATTAGTTGCACCCTTCAAATGACTACAAAAAATTAGTTGTTTGATTAAACTCACTATCTCTAAGAAAATATTTTTTTTTATATGTACGTATTTATGTTATGATTTATGTTACGCTATTACATTAACGATTCGAATATGGTTCGTTTTTTTCGCACATACGCACCAAGTTACAAAAGTCATATTACGCATAAAGTAAGTGAGTTTTACATAATCCAGTGAATGTATCGATTGGGAAGTTTTTATGATCCCTTACCCTTGGCAGACGACAATCTATGATAAATTTATATTGTGGCAATGGTAATTTGATATTATTTGCTCGACTAAATTTTCTCTCAACTGATCTACCTTCACAGGTGATAAATGTATTCATATACGCGATTGCTATACGCTTAAGCCTATACCGAAGATCTCTATCTTTTGTTGAATGCATGAACGATCATAGTCTCGAATTTCTTTTCTGTTTGAGTATATTATTTTTTTTTTCTTTCGGATTTGTTCTTGTTTCTTAAGATTTTTGGTCGATTTGATCATTTTTTTCCTTCAATTCTTTACCTGTCGTGACGATAAAATTATAAGTGCCTATTTTTGTGTTGACAACCGAGAGCTGTGAGGCAATTCGATGTGTTTGCTGCGGTAATATAAGGTTGGGATGAAGGGTTTTTTTTCAACCACCAAAATATCCTACACGCAAGAATAAAAGGGTTGAATTTGACCGAACTACTGAAATTGAAAGTCGCAAGTGCCATCGAACGTTTTACCTTGACTATGGTTTTCGGCCGATGGGTTTCTGATTCTTGTAAGTGATATCTTTTGTTGTGGTTAATTGTGAATCGCTACGATAAAAATGTTCGACACATGATACATGTAATAACGAAATAAAAATGTTTTTTCATTGAAAGCATCCAAAGATATTTAGATATGGCGCATACGACGATCGTAAATTTTACGGAACTAAATATTTGAGAGACCACTCCCAAATGCATTTGTCACTGTGTTTTTCTTTGTATAAATCTTTAAATCCGCAAGGCCTTGAGCAATTTTATTTATTTACTTTTTAAAGTCTGCCCGTTACTTTATAGCATCCTTATTTCAAGATCGTTGAGATGAATCGCACAAAAAAACAGCAATTATGACTCAAATCGTTATAAATCTTCTATTTGCATAAAATACAAATCCTATTTATTATTGCAAAAATTTAAAAAAACAAGATAACAACACTTAACATTTTGACTTTAACACAAATTTTTATTTTCATAAAAGAATTCAATTTTATATTCCAGACATCTAAATATTATTTATTTCCGTTTATTTATTTCATTCAGCCATTTTATATTAAATATTGTTATTTGGTATTTCAACATGGCTACAATTCGTTGTTTAAATTTTTCATAAAATGTTAATCGAAAAAAAAACTTAATTAATCAAATTAGCATTTTGTTAAGGAAAATTTGTCTTCGTAGTTTTATTTCGGACTACAAATTCACAGTGTGTTAATTTTTATTTTATTCGCGTTGTTTTTGTTGTTAATAATATCACAGGAGCGAGAGCAAGAAAGAGAGCTTTAACTAAACAATCTATGGCATTTTCGAATGTATGTATAGAATTTTCAAGGTCAATCAAAAGATGGTTGTATAGTTGATATGAATCGGCAAATTTCTGAGCAAATGGCTTATAAAACGAAAGACTTAAGCGAGCAACCTGCAGGGGGTTTTAAACTTAAAATGCTGGAAGCTATGCTAAAGCGCCACGAACAGCGTGTTTTTTGCCATGTTGACCATTTTCTTTCGACATTAGCTACTTTATGTGTTTCTAATACAATTTTTTCTCTTCATTATTAATGAATCGTTTTATTTAGCGAAGCTGATAGTTATGACCGAAATGATTTACTAAAGCCCATTAGCTTTACGATTTGAAATAGAATTTCGCGAATTAATTCGGGCTTTTGGTGATTTTTTAATGCGAAACTGTTTTGGAAAAAATGGTTCTTTTAATTGTTGGTCAGGTTGATTTCGACTTGCCCTTGACAAGAGCTTTACTTAATTTATAATCCATGCGTAATTTACATGTTAATTTTTTTGAGAATTTATGTTTCACTTTACTTCGTTTCACAATAGAAATTATAGATAAAGCCGGTAACAGGCTGTGAGTAGTTTTATTTTTTTTAATGTATGAAATGCGGTTTAAGTCGAATGAGTCTTAACCTGTTATTCCGCTGCAAGCCTGAAAAATTACCCGTGGCTAATTTTTATAATTTTCCGTCCTTACACTTAGTCTCTACGGAAAGGCTTATTAACAAAAAGTTCAACCCTGAATGAATTGATAGCGTTATAGTTACAAAAAATCTGCAACCAATCTGGGTCCAAATTCACTTTTTTTTAGGTACAAGTCCAGAACGCGACACGTGCGGTGTAGGCGACTATGCGACTGACAACCTAAAACAAGAAAAAATTGTCTCCTGATTATTCTTTGAGTAGTCAGTGGAATAATGACCTAAGCCGCTTCTTAGTATAAAACGTGCTCCGGAGTTGCATCCAAAAAATAATAAAGTTTCACGCAAACTGTTGGTAGGCTTTATTTCTTTCAATTTGAAAAATAATAGGGTATTAAAAATCAACATAACCAAAAAGTACGAAAAATTTTAATTTCAATTCCCACTCTACGCATAAACTATTTATAAGAACTTTTCAGTTGCTATTAGCTTTGAAATCGTTAACATAACTTGTGAATAGTGCGGATTGCTTAATAGGTTTACTACTAAGGATTTAAGACTGAGTGGATGAAATTTGCTTCAATTCATATCAAATTCACTAACACCATGTGAGATCCAGATAGTAGTTTATTTATTCTGGTAGATCATATCATAACCACGAACAGTACTAACAAATTATTAACACCTACTAGTACATGCCCTCTTTCTGGCCTCCCAATTTCCCATTTTCCCATTTACATTTGTGTCGAAAGGTTAAATACAATTTTTATGGAGGGACAGCAACCAGTAGTGGTTCTTGTGAAAAATAACCGCATTTATTTTCATTAACCTCGGGCGTATTAATTCCAAATCCAATTTCGGGAATATTTTGCTCCAATTTCTGACAATCTCAATCTAATCATTCGAAATTATTGATCGTGGTTGGTCATTAAATCAATGAGAAATTTCAATCAATTAATATAAATCTATATTTTTTTTACAATATAATAAAGATGCCAATGACAAGGCCGTCTTAGAATCAGAAAATTGAATAAATTAATAATTGCATCAGTTTTAAAAATATGTTAATTCTTGCATTGGCATCGAAACTATTTCACCTTATGCAAATTAATTAATCATATCACTGCGAATAGTCTAGTCTAGACTTTTGAAAAAAATATTATACAAGCTTAAGATTTAGTGGCAAAAACCAAATGCAATTCTACATCTTATACCATATACGATAATGTTTTAACTTTATTGCTCGATGAAGAAACATGCCCGACTTACTTATTTAAACATTCGTTCGAATCCAATTAATAGCACCCCACTGTGTTAGATTTTGTAATAAAGAGCACTGCATAGATATTGACCTGATATTATCAATTGATTTTAAAATTTCCACATATCTTTCAAATTGGTTCATTACTGGCAGAAACTAAAACCTATGATTTCAAAAAAAAAAAGAAAAGACACCAACAATTCTACATTAACATACCATTAATTCCTACGATATTAATTTATGTTTTTCTCTCCGCCTAACTGAATTCCCTTTAAATTAATCTTTAGAAAAAAATACCATTTCGGCATCAAATCAGAAATTCAAATTCAAACTTCTTTGAAAGTAACGGTTCGCGACAACCATTTTTACCGTAAGGGCCTACATTAAACTCTTAAGATTTTATTTGGCCTAATACGGGCCTTTTGATCAAAAAACTTTAGATAATGTATTCCTTAGTCAATTGTTTACAATAAAATCGATGACAACGAAAAACGTTCAAACGGCCAGTAAATCACAATCACAAAGATCAAACACCCAAAAAACCGAAAGACTTAAGTCAGAAACCTTGAATTTTGAGCGATAATAATAATTTTTGATATTTTCCGTGTATGTTTTTCGCTATTCCGCCAATCAATGAATAGTCACGAAAACACTTTCCATTTAAAGTGAGCATAATTTTTTCCATAAATTTTTGTTATTTTCCCAAAAGTTTTTATTCTTATTTCCTTCTTTTTATTATTGTAGCAGTTGCTAAGAAAAATGTTTTTTCATGATCTCTACCCTCTGAAAGAAGCCGAAATGACGCAATTTTATATAAAATCACAAATCGGTAATAAATTGCTATCATGTAGACGTACATTGGTGACTATTTATAAAGCACAATCGAATATAACTTTTAAAGTTGGTTGATGGTGTTTTTGTTTTTTTACTGTATCTGATGGTGGTGTTGTTTTTTTTCAATTTTATATCTTTCCATCCAATAAATATGTAAATTACAGTATTAAACTTTTGATGATATATCTCTATAATAGCCTTATTTTTTTCCATCGTTTTCAAAAGTCCACACTATTCGACGAGAATGTGTGCATATAATTTTATAATGTCATACATTTGTATGGGTTCGACTGACATTTTCTAAGTATTTAAAACTCATTTCGTATGTATCTATCCAAATGGAAATTAGTCCATAAATTAAATCAAGAGCTGAATTAATTATGAACGCGATGAGATTTATTCGAGATTTATGAAAATTAATATTGTATCGACGGTGATATTGTGTGTGCGTATGCATTCGGTGCTTTTGTTGTTGCTATGGAACAATTACCTTCACGTGATTTAACATCTCCCAAAATATTTTTATAACATGTGCTTCCCCTTCCGTGGTCGTATTAAGATTGCACGTTAAATCGTAAACACCTAGGTGCGATCATATTTCATTCCGGATAAAATTCTTTAAGGTGGACTTCCCCTTCCGTAGCATCGAATCTTTTTATGCTACAATTTAGAATATGGGAAATTTTTTTTCTATACTTCAAGTCCTTTTAAAATGCCCACATGTGCGTCTAAAAACTCATATTCATGTACTGACTTTTTTGACATCCATTTTATCGTGTGAACTGAATAGTCAGTCTGTTAAAGAAAATTTAAGTCGAGTATTGTTTATGAACTTACAACTTTTATTCAATAATACGTATGAGAGCTTGGCACATATTGTGGAAATCATAATTCCAAAGCATATGTTACTTTAAACTAACAGTACCTTACACCTGCTTCCTCTTAAATTATAAAATAATTTACAGATGGGCAATCTTTGATTGATAAATTACTTTCAAAGAGTTTTGAACAAAATAAAATAAGTGTTCTAAATTGAACAGATTTGACAATCTTCGCTAAAACTAAATATTTTTTGATATGTTTTCACAGAGTTCCTTATACATAGATGAGAAAAAAGGGTACCTATAGGTTAGTGCTATCTTTTTCATAAGCATTGGAAAAATTAACTGAGTTGATTATTGGACACGCTTTCATTGGCGAATAGTCTCTATGATAAGATATCTTCCCGTTTTGAAATCTTCAAAATTCTTGGATAGCTTCTGTTCATCTTCGGAATTATTCTTTCAAACTACCACCACTACCCTTTATCAAGACGTTTGAGTTACGATAGGATTGCTGAAGCCAATCTACTACTTAAATCCAATGAAAGGTTTTAATAAAGCGTTGGATTTGCGTTTTAACCAGGTTGAAGAAACTGGTGAAAAAGTAGTCTCCTCTGGATGGAACTGGATAATTGCAGAGAAGATGAAGGATTCTCTCCTATTGATCCAGAAGTTATTCAAAAGAAGTCAAGCCTTTTAAAATGTGGGTGTATAAGAGAGTGGCTGGTCAGAATTCTCAAGGTTTGAGATCCTGTGGTAGCAAGAATGTCTCTTTCCGTGTTTTGACTGGACACCAATAGATCATAATTTGTCAATTAGATTTTTATCAAAGAATTCTGGGAATGTAAGTTCAAATTTCATGAGTCAAAAGATTGAGTTACAGTGTGAGCGATGCGCGCACCGGTCGCAAAAAATCCAATCGCTTTGCCCACATCTTATATCGACAGCACGGCTGCTCCATTTCAAAATCTTTTTCGAAAATTTTAAACGGATCCACAACAATTTTTTATTAGTCAGCTCTCATATGTAACAGTTTCTAGTTAAATATGTTAAGAGTTTGTACCAAGTTATCTGGAAAGACCTCAATATGTCAGGTTATTAATATTTATTTTGAGAAGGTTTTCCAGTTCTCCTTAAAAAATTTCCAGACTCAGTTGCTACGATTGGAAATGAGATAATCGAACAGTCATAGTCATTGCAACTACTAAATATTATTCTCAAATACTAAAATATCACATCGCTTCAATTGCGCGCGTCATATTCACTATATCACCTAATATTTGAGACATGGTTGAATTCAGAGTATAATAGAAGTGTTAAGCCTCAGTTACAATGGATCCGATCCGATCCGGCAACTTCGGAGGAGAAAATTTTGTAGTCACAATGATTCCGTTCGGACATCCATTAAAGTGACATTATCGAGGTGTAATTGTGATTTTTAGTGTGGCGAAGGAGGTGGTGAAATTCAATAATTCACCTCTTACCGTCGGAGCGGATAGAAGTTGTAAGTTGGTCAACTTTACCCATCCGTTTTGTGTCTCGGCTAATTACCGGTATTGATTGTGACTAGGCTTTCCGAATTTCCCTTTAAATGTGTGTCGGATGGAGAAACTCAAAACTCTCCGTTTTCTGGATCGGATCGGATCGGAACCATTGTAACTGAGGCTTTAATGTTGTTGTCACCATCAAAACGCGAACTATATTAATTACATTTGTTTTCATAAGCCACTAAATGTAAGACTAAGGTCGTTTCCGAATACCTTGCTTCGTCTACGTCTACATCCAGTTATACAGTTAATGACGTCAGACGTAGCAAAGCTGTATATCAATTCCTTTTCGGTTCGTGTCTTGGCTATTTTTACAACAGCTATCAGTCAATTTTAACAAACGTAAAAAAGAAAAATTTTTCTATAGAATTTAATTTAATTTTTTATAAGTGACAAATAAGCATCAGCTAAGTTATTTTGGCGGCTTAGCCAAGGTTTTTCTAAACTGTTATAATAGCAATGCTATGCTGTGACGTCAACATAAACGTAGACGAAGCAAGGTATTCGGAAACGACCTAAATATCATACATCTACAAGCTTACAAAACTATTATGTGAGGAAACATATGTATTATCTAAATTTCAATTTTCTAACGTAGGCCGTTCATGATACGGAAAAAAAACCTACTTCATCACCTACATAAAAAGTTAGTAGGTATAAATAATGCTACGCCACTATAGTCTTTATTTCATCTTAATCAAATGATTATCACCACCATTTTAAGATACATAAATAACCAGATTTTTTCCTATTGCCATACTATCATTCCCCAAAAAAAAAATAATTAAAGCAGCGATGCAAAGGATCCAAATACACAGAATCTTCAAATTTGTCGATCCAGCGACCGTGTTCTACAGTTTAAAAATCACAATAGCGATCTTTTCTATACAATTTTCAATTGAGCCCTTCTTAAACATAAGTGCTTCTCCTAGTTGTCGATTTCATATGATTTACCTTTCAAAAGGCGTCTACGAATCTTTTCCATCATCCATACGATCGCCGTCGCCTACTCATTATAATTTTCAAAGTTTTACAAGGACTGAGACTTCCGGTTCATCATAGAGGCAGTAAAGCTCATTGTTGTACCAAATCCCTCAGTTATAGTCTTTCTTTAATATTACTAGGATCCTACATTCAAATGCGTGAATCTCAGACTGAACTGTAAAACATGATGCCCTTCCACAAAGAGATGTAAATTGGATTTTAAAATTTCAAAATCAACATTGATTTTTCTGACAAATCTCCATAGCTCATATTTTTCAAATAGTTTTCCTTCCATTGACTCCCAAAGTTTTCACACCTTCGAAGTTCGAACCAGTGAAAACAGAACAAACATTTGGCCAAATGCAAAATCGAAATTCAATAAATTAAGAAATCTTTTATGTAGCTCCATTAATGTTGTTGTTGTTGCAATAAAATCACACAAGCTAATAGTTTTTAACGCACGCATTGCCCTCCCTTTACTAACTTCTTCCCGTTTTAATTCATTAATTTCGAAATCATGCAAAATATTAACTTCAATACATTCATGGACGTTCTTCTCAAAGATGTTAAATGTTATACTTAAAAGATAATTCTTTAACAACTGACCTCCCAAGACGATGATACTCACCGTAATTCTTGCGCCCAACGTGGGGTCGGAAATAATAACAACTCTTAAATGGCTCTCGCAAAATGAAATATTTGTTACAGTACCGTACTGTGTAGGTTAATAATTCCAAAAATTATTTAAAATTATGTTGCTGTTGTTTAAGAATACAATTTAAGCTACACAGTCAATATTCAATTCGATTTGGTTTTTTTTTATCAATTATGGTAAAGAGAGGGTTTTTTTCACATTTATTTGAAGGGTAAAATCCAGAGTGAAATTGATTCCAATTTTTTTTCAGTTTAAATGGTACAAAGTACACGCTATACACTGCAAAAAACGACACGCATTTATTATGAAAATATCATTAAGACTTTTGATCGACAACTTCTTCCCTCTGTGTAAATAAAGCTATAAAAAGTGCGTGCACAGTTCACGAAATTGTTATTGCTTTTCAAATCTGTAATATTGATATTTTCAAGTAACAAAACAGCAATGCCGTCGAATTAATGAACTGATTTATAATTGTAATTATATTTTATAGTTAAAGTCTTGCACTTTGAAGCACAACGCACCAAGTCGAGTATTGACGAGTATTTTAGAAGAGGAATTTCAAAAATAAAAGATTTGAAGTTGCATATGAGGTGGTGCATAAAAAGAGTGTATCAAGATCTTTTCAAGAACCGTTTGAGATAGTGTCAAACAATTTGCCCTTAAGGCTTCTGTATGCTACGCGGTGAAATATTTGACTACTTTCCCTGGTTTTTGACGTTGTCAGATAGTGTACCTAACCGTAAAATTTTCGTTTGCCACATTATTTTATTAAATCTACGCTTGGTCTATTTTGACGTCAAGAATTTGACAGAACTTTTCGTCAAATTTTGTGAGTTAAGTATTTGACAGCACGGCAGCACAGTGTAATAGTAGCTTAAGTACCATATGCTGGCTTGTTTGGCATTGACATACCTATATCTTGTTTATGCTTAGCTTTTCCAAGTCTAACACTTCACTAGAAACCGAGGAACATGGCTCGTTTTTACCGAAGCAGGTTGCTTTCCCAATCCTAGCCACTCAAATCCTCGACCCAATCATATTTTTTTACCTTTCTCTTGGAGTAAAACTGCATTAAAAATGACATAAGAATTCTACATTGCTACTATGTACAAGTGTTTCAAACATGGAAGCCCTGCAGGAAAATCATTCCAGGAGCTCCACAAAAAAACACAATTTTACACCGATTTTCATTAATTTCTCTCCTTTCGTTTTATGTTTACAGACGGCGCACAACATCAAATCCGGATTCGCCGATGTCTTCGGTTGCAACCAGTTCCGATCAAGTGCAGCACAATCATACAGCAACCGAAGTCATAAATCATGTGACGGCTGGTCAAACAAGTGTCACACAATCTGGATATTTGCCAACCGCTCGTTACTTTGAGCATCCGCTGACCGCCGTCACTTCGGCCATGCTAAACATCTCGTCGGGAAATGGACATTCGCAGAACGACGATGACCACGGGAACGGCAATGGTAATGGCGGTAACACGTCCGGAACAACAAGCGTTAATATCGGAACCTTGAATGCACCGCATCATCAGGTGCACGAAGTACACAATCCGAATGGTAGTACATCCTTTGTGTACGAGTACTACAAAGTGGCCGATAACAAGGACGGATTACAATGGAGGTAAGTCGTACCTGGCTGGGTATTATTCTTAAACTTTCACTATTTCAATTAGAGCAGAGTAGGAGGATCTTATCACACCTGGTATGGTGTCAGAAATTAATTTTGCAGGTCGTCTAAGAGTTAAGCTGTTGTCAGCGAATTCATATGTGAGGCGTGTTAATGTTTATTATCTCACGCGATTTGAAATTAGTTTCAAGACTGGTTAATGGCGGAACTCTTGCACTTATTCAATTAACGGATTAATTTCCATTGACTTTTCACTCAGATTTTCATACAGCTTTAATTATAGCGGTTAATTTCATTACGAAAAAGACTGGTGAAAAGCAAGTAAGATACAGTTTTCAAACCACTTTAACATACATATGTATGTCAGTTTTTCAAAGATATTTAATTAAATTTCAAAAATACCTTAACCAATTTTTTTTTCTAAAGCCAGTGGCGAATTCGAATTCAGTGTAACAATGTACACTAGTGCAGATTAATTCGTCGTCCAATCTATTGAGTGGAGCGAGTTGGTTCAATATTGCAAAAGCGTGTAGGCCGTTTAGTCTTCATGTGGCGCATCGCAGAATCTCTAGTACATTCGATGGTGTGTGTAATATACGTAATCTTAATACACATATTGCACTTATTGGATATTTCATTAGATCCGTCTGGAAATTTTTATTTAGCGATCTTAATTGTCGGTTAGAGTTTCTGTGGCATGTATAAAATGCGTTGAACAATTGGACAAACAATTGACCAGTCGCGGATACCACACCTCGCCAACGACAATCAACCCCCAGTCTTCATAACCACATATTATCATTTTACAGTGGTCACTTTTAAAGTTGGAATTAGAGATGGGCAAAGCAGTTCCTTTCAGTGAAGTAGTAGTAGAATGTGCTGACCTAAAAAAAAGGTCTAACTTCCCTTGTGAACTGAACTATGTAGTTCCTTCATTTAACTCCCAGTTCGCGAGATGACGAGCTTCTTCCTACAAACGAACTAGGATCGGAATTCACAGCGAACTAGTTCGTTCATTTCACTTATGTTATGGGAACGCTCTACCGAACTAGTTCGTTCACGAACTACACAAGCCTAGTAAACATGAACATTTACATTTACGCTTCCTTTTTTCTTGGGATGGAAAATATATTTTCGTGGAATTCTTCTCGCACCGCGTCGCGTATGCCATACATAATTACATTGAAGACAACAGCATTGCTATTAAGTTATATTTGTATGTATAATTTTTTTGTCATGTATCGAATAAAACTGTGAGTTACTTCACACACTCACTTCAATTAAGTGTTCTTTTGGAACAGTTCACTCGTAAACGATCCATCTCTAGTTGGAATCAATGTTTCTAAGAACATTCTTCTTATTATTACCATTACTAACCGACGAAACTTTGTCCTCTTCAATTTTCTTCATAAAAAATGCATAACATATCCGAACCGAATTTTTTATTCTCGATTCAACAAGGAAGATTTCTATAAATTATCGAATCTATTTATTCAATTCAATCCTGTTCAAAAATAGAGAACATGTCACATTTTATTATATCGAAAAGTTATTTCGATATCAAATTAATACACCATACTACACTATACACTCCGAACCCTATGATTTTTCCTTTTCCCTGTTTTTTTGTGTTGCTCTGTCTTTCAATTTCCATTTTGAAATCGTAACAAAAACATGCCGATTCGAAACGTGTGTCATAATTCCAGAATTTATAGGTAACAACAAAGGAGGAGGTAACCAGCATAATATTCTTCGGTTGATACTTTCATAATAAGAAACAACCAGCACGCTCATAGGTAGAGTCGAACGAACGAAAAGATCTTGAGTTATGACTTTTTAAACATTTGAAATCGAACGATAGAAAAAAAGGAACGTCTCTAACTACAATTTATTGTACACACACCATATGTAAGTTTTCTTCAGTTGATTCTGTACCCTCATTCAAATTGATTCTTTGATCGGGCAGGTAGCTTTAAAAGGTAGAAAATCTGATATCGTGGGAGCATTTTACACTGTTCTTATCTCGAATACAACCATTAGAAACATTTTGGTTTGTTGACGTCACGAAAGAAAAAGTGAAAGTGTAACTTAGTCTTATTAAAAAAAAAATTCATATGGCCAAAGTGGCAGTTCACTTCAGTAAAATTGCATGCGATAACAATATTCAAATTATACGCAGTTGAATATGCAAATCTAGTACTACATACATTTTGTACACTGACTTGTCATGCCTTTTCGAATGGACTTTTGATATCGTTTAATGTTGAGGTTTTCTTATATGGGCCAAACAGTTCACTTAATATTCAATTCAATTAAAATATATATAACAAAGGCTTTTCCGATAAGACAAATATTAAAAAGAACAAGGTGACGGGCGAAATGGATTTCCTTAGATAAATATTGTATTCAATATTATGGTTACGTGTTGATATGTCGGTTTTATTTATTTAAGTGGACTAAATAATTTGCATACAAAAAGGTGTTTTTTTTTTTATGAAACGTAACGAAAGGGTGAAGGTACTTTTAGTATTTGGATCATTTGCATTTTACATTATCGGCGTGATACGTTTGGAATTAACTAATTGAAATAGGGGGGAAATTGAATATAATCTTATTAAATAATAAAACTATTTTTAATTTCCTAACATAAGTTGTGAGGTTGTAAAGCTAGCTAGTTCCTTGCGAGCTAACGTTGCCACACTGGTACCTTGTATGACATTCTGGCAATTCTGCTTGAATTCACACAGGATAACTTTAAGGTTATAGCAACCAGGGCGACGTCGTCGGTCCAACGTTATAAAACCAAAAAAACAAAACTTTTTAGTTATTTTATTCTAATTGTACAAATGCTTAATCAAGATGAAGTTTTTATTATAAATCCATGACTGTATTTTATCAGTAACTATTGGAATGACTTTAAAGTTATAATAACCAGTCGGTCCGATATCATACACCCAGGGAAATAAATCCTCTTAGTTACTTTATTCGAGTTTTGAAAATGTTAAATTAAGATAAACATTTTAATTATTAGGTCATAACTTGGTTTTATTAGTAATAAAGCTAGTCTCTTGTACTAGCTGCCGGCTAACGTTAATACCTACACTTTTTATGCAATGCAGATTTTCAGGTTTTAGTAAACATAGGACAACTTTAAATTTAAAGTAAACCATCCAGTGGCAATGTTCATCCGAAATATTAAAAACCAAGAAAATTCAACTTTTTAGTTATTCAATTCAACTTTTAAACATATTAAGTCTAGATGACGTCTATATGACGTTTTGGCTACCAAGTTGTAACAAGAAAGCATTTTAAGGTAGCTATGCAATACAGATTTTCATGTACCACATAATTCACGAAAACTTTTAACAAATATAACTGTAGTTATTCAATTGGTTTTGAACTCACAGGCCTATTCAGCACCGAAGTCGCAAGTCACAAAGTAGCTAGAAAGTCACAATTAATTCAAAACTAATACAAAAGTGTGACTCTCCACCTACTTTGTAACTTGTGACTCTGGGGTGAATAGGCCTCTCAATTTTAATTTCACAAACGCTAAATCGAGATATCAATTAGTTATAAGGTCACAATTTTTCCATAATTGAAATCGTCTTAAATATTAGTTGCTTTCAACTAAACAGTTCTATGTTGTAACGACGTCTTATCTGATAAAAAATTATGAAAATACGACCAATAAACGAGTGTATACTCTTCTACTGCGACTCGGTTCTTTGCAAAACAAGCTATTAGCCTAAATCAATTTTTAAACAAGTGAGTAAAAGTCTGAAAATACATTAAATATAATTCTTCCTATTAAAACCAATATTTAGGTAGATGTACCTACACAATAAAAAGAAGTTCCATTGAATTTTACATCTTTTGGATAGTAGAGAAATACACCATTTCAAGTAAATTTACATTGTGATGTAATAGTCAATTTGAATGTAATTTTCATTTTTCGGTCAGTAATTTTCAATCAGTAAATTTCATCATTGAAAGCAGGAAATTCACTGGATTCCATGTATTCCATGTATACGTTAAAGAAAGTATATAAGTAGCACTCTTTATTTTTTCTTCCAATATTCTTTCCTACTGACTTACTCTTAATAAAACCCTTGCATATAGGTGGAAATCGATCAATTCTGGTCTTGCGCTACTGAAGGCGTTTTATTTTCATTTCAGTAGAAAACAAAATTGAACGAAGCGTCCAACTTCGTTGTTTCATATAATACATGTTTTTCGTCGTATAATTAAAATAGGTAAGTGAAATTACAGGAAAAAGAACGTAATTTATAAATTTTGCAAAAATTTTACATGGGTAATTTCGGGAGTCTCTTGCATGTAAATTGTACGGTTTAGTTGAAAAGTTCATGAATAAATTACTGATATGAGTAATTTCGTGTAAAAGTGATTGAAATGTGTACTTCTACTTGAAGAAATGATATACATATACTGGAAATTCCAAGTAAAAATTCAAAATATATATCCACGTAAAAATACATAAGTAAAAATACAATATATATATGATCATTTAACTTGACTGCTGATATTGTAATTGAGTTCGAAGGAAAAAGTCTTATAGAATTTCAGAAAGCTTAAATTTATAATTTAAAGTTTCTGTAATAATGTCATCTCTTGAAGTAGGTGGATTTGCTTCGATGTGTCATTATGATTTCGTGTCTAACCGCTATATTTGTACGTGACCATCACGATATTACATAAATTATAAAATAACTGAAAATATTTTAAAAATACTTTTGCTAATTTTTTAATTTATTTAATATTAATAAATATTTATGAAATTATCAGAAGGAAAAAAAATCACTTTAATGTCATCAAAATCGAAATGTTTCTGAGTCGTATAATCCATAAATAAATCGCTTCATCTAACTCTCATTAGTCATGCGTATAATCTAGCGGAAGCCTAAATTTTTTGGAACGTTGTTAAAACAAAACAACAACAACAACAACGAAACAATTTTAATCGCATATAGAATGAAGTTAATGTCTTAAGCCTTTTGTATAAGGCGCCGTTTGAAAAATTACCACATTTTTTTTTATTTCTTTCATTTGTGTTCATGGTAAAAATCCTTCTGATTTCATATTACCATCACACAAGAGACAAGCAAATATATTTAAATTTATAAAACAGTTTCACTGATTGGCAGAGAATATTCGTTTCGATAAAAAAAATATTCAAGGTTAATATTGAATTAATTAATGATCGGAAGATATCTAAAAAATTTTCTTATCGAAATATCAGAATACGCCTGCTTTACAGAAATAAAGAAAACAAAAAAAAAATTGAATTGAAAAACCACCATAATCTCTCTGAACCAAACACTACATAAAACTTATTTTTGCTATTTTAGTTGTCATGTTTATTTGATCACCCTGTCATTTGTTTGGATTTACTGTGCGCCACGAAGGCTAATATAAAAAAATGATCGAAAATGTAAATTGTTAATAAACATATAGCCTTTTCGACATATGACATTATCACAAGTTTTTATGGTGCTTTGTAGACGATTTGCGATCTTTTCTGTGTTCTAGGTATGAAAATGAATCACACCATCCATTCAAAAACATTTTTATAAAAGTGCTAATTACTTACTGCCACATAAACTTGCATGTGTTAAATTTCTGTTAAGTCTGCACACAGGAAAAACCATTCCAGTCTTTGTCACATCGGGCAAATAAAAACTTTAAGTACTTTTACTGTACATGCCACAGATATCTTGAATAAAAAAATTAACGACTTCTCTATAGTAGGCAAGAAGACGATTACAATCGGTGAAAAGATGCTTGCACTGGTTTCGTTCTAGATAACATCAAAATGTTTCTGACGAAGTAGAAGAAACCGAATTGAATTAAAGTAGCTGGCGATACCTTCAAAGTACTTTTTCGCAGAGAATTTTATAGTTTAAGACTCTAATTCCAAGGGATCGTCTTGATCCGTTCAAAAGAATGCAATAAAAAGTCAACGTAATATTATCATAAAATTCCCTTTCAATATAGGTGCGCAACCCTTCGACGATCGTAAGGGGGTATTTGTAGAAGTTTGAAGGTTGAAAATAAATTAGAAATCTGTCAGTTTGTATTAAGAAAAACGATCCGAGGATTTAAATTTTTAATTAGAATTCATGGCTTAGAAGTTGTTGTGTTACGATGATTGGGGTGAGTGCAGTGGTGAGAATGTTGTGTTAAGAAACGATTTCGATTGCAAAATTGAATAATAAATTTCGTGTAAAGTTTTTGAATTTTATGTTCACGATAGGAAGCTGTAACGTGAACTTGTAGTGTTTTGAGATAATCTTTTAGATCATTAGTCAAGATAGATCATCGTTTCCTCAATTTTAGTGCAGATCATGTGGCGAAAATGTTTTTTAAATTATCTTTTGTTTAATATAGTTAGATTTCTTACTAACTAATAACTTAAATTTGAAATTTATTCCTTTTTCCAAAAAAATTTTCTCTTTTTTTTCAAGTGTTTTCAAAACTTTGTGATTTCTTCACAATGAGCTGAGTTGCTTTCCTCTCAATAGCTTTAAGTTTAATTCAAGGATACGTTTTTAATCCATCCAAATATGAAAGGTTTTTTAGGATCCTGGGCTACCATCAGTTCTTCAGCTGTAATTATTTTAAACCCTTATGATAAGGTTCACTTTTAAATTTAGAAGTAATTTGTGAAAATAAATCTACTTTAAAATTTTAGTTAAACAAATTTATAATCTGCACGAATTTTCCCAAGTTTTGAAAAATATTTTTTGACCAATTTTCAACATTTCGAAAGATAAAATAGTCAAATTGATCAGGTTCTTTCCCAGTTATAAGATAATACGTTTAGTATCAAAAAAAAATCATAATTAACGAAAGATTCCACTCTACTATTATTTTAAAATAAGGCTGCTTTGACATGACTACTTAAATAAGTAACCAATATAAATATTAGTCGATTGATTACTGACAAAGAAGTTCTATTACGGGAAGATTAATTTTTTTTTCTTCAGAAAACAGAAATTTTACCTTCATCATCAATGTAATCTGTGCTTTACAATTTGAACTCGAAATTTCCATAAATACATTTTACAGCCACCTTGTAATTTTAATTAATAATTAAACAAAAGCAATGTTTAGGTAAAAACTTTGTTCAAATTTATTCCGGTAACACTTTAGAAGAAATTCGGTTCAAGTTTGAAATATTGAACTAATAATCATTGAATTCCAACTTGTGTAGTCCAACATTGGTTCTAACTTGTCTAAACTGAATTTCACTTAGGAATGAAATAAAGAACATTTTGTTGAATTTTTAATTTGTAGATCTAGTCTAATATTATCAACATGTTAAATATACAATTTTACAATTTTGCGTCTATTTCGGCGCTCTGGCTATCTAATTATTTCCATTAACTGAATGTAAAATTAAGTGCGTCTTCTGGCATTCTTATCCAATGCAGAACAGGTTAGTGATATAAGGAAATATCAGCAATATTTTATCTTGTCGCTAAACTGCTTAACGCCTCACAATGGTAGAAAAGAACGCATCTAACATTAATTACAAACCGATTCAGGTGTGGGTCAGAAGCAGCACTCAATTTTTATTCGACAATCACCTGCAATATGCAAACTGTGAGAATTAATAATGAAAACTGTGTGAAATGATGATTACGAATTTAACGCTAGGTATTTATTGTATTTCTATCTTACTTTATTTACAAAATACCATCAGTAAAACCACTCAGTAGCTAAATTCTGGTCAGACAACTTTACCGTTTTAGTGTAGAGTATCTGCGAAATGCATCACCATATCCAGTCAATTTTTCTTCGCTTCCTCGCAAAATAAATGATTAGATAAATTATTTTCAATTATGTGGCTTCCTTAGAGTTTATTTTTCATTAATTGTCTGTACAAACAGATAAGTCAATACTATTGAAAGTAACTGGGTATTAAAAGTACAAAAAAGAATCAAGCTCACTTAAGATTTTAAAATAAAAATATTGCGAAGAGTAAATTCCACTTTTATTGCAGTACAAAATTATAAAGTAAAGGAAACCCCATTAGGTGCATATGTGCTGTACAAGGTGAAAGTTTCAACACATACACGAATTTGCATCATTAAATTCGGATAAATTTATAGTTTTTGTAACCAACATTTTCTATATCTGTATGTCTTCAGGTGCCCAGAATTTAACACCAAGATGTCATACTCGAAATATATATCCATTTATAGAAATTAGTTGGCAAACGTTTGCCAGGTAGTGAGTCTTGGCTAAGCGATGGTTTAAAACTACAATATTGCTTTCATACTTATATCTAACCTATATAGAATATGCGTTTTAAACTCGTTTAAGAAGGCAAACTAAAGGTGTTAAAAAAGTAGTGCTCACATTAGGCAACTCATTTTATTTTGATACATGACGGCTTGACGTGTTTTGTCAAGTAAATATTTAACTGTGTTTCATTAGGAAACTTATGCTTTCTAATTGTTTGAAACAATGTATAGCAATAATTGAAAGTGAATTTATTCGCTAATGCAGTCGTTGCTTAAGCACAAAATTGAGTTTATACAGCATTAAATAGTTCCTTCCATAGTTTCCTTCGATTTTGGCGAGGATCGCACTACTTGTTTTCGGTTAAATGCGTTGTAGCAACGTGTTTTCGTAAACGCGTTCGGGAAGTGATTTCAACGTGTTTAACTCGATTTAAACGGTGGTAATCTCGTAGTCTGAACATAGTATTACAATGAAATATCGCACGAAATTTTTGAAGAATTATAGTATTAGTGAAATGTGAAATACATATCTCACGGATTTTTTGCTGAATCTGTGTAATTCACATAAAAATTAATCTTCCTAATCAAAACAGTTTCAAAATATCGAGGTCTGGGCGAGCTATTTTGTTGTAATTGTTTACCGATCAAACAGAAGAAAAATGTTGAACACCATAGTCCGAATGATGATTTTTTAAACACTTTAACATCACAAAAATTGCAAAAAAAGTTTAAGTCTAGAGAATTGATTCAAAAACGTATGATGTCACCTTCGAGAAATGATAACATAATAACGAATTTAGCTAGGAAGTTGAATTTGAAACCCCAGATTTTTGAACAAAATTTTAAGAATAATGTCATTTAGAATTTTGAGCAGTATAATTTCTCACCAATCGAAAGTAGGTATGAACGAAAATAAAAAAATTTAAAAACTAGCTACCGCAGAAGGATTTAAGAAGTGATATTTTCCTAAAGTCACGAAAACTCTGTTTAGGGTAAAAAGAGAGTTTGTGTGCATTTATTCAGTAAAAAATTACCTAAAAAAAATCTGAAAAGTCTGGGAGAAACCTCATTATTTTTTGAGTCAATGTTCGAGACAAGCAGATTTTCTAAAAAGTTAATATTGTCACGAAGAAAGAAGTAAAAATATCGAAAATAAAGATTGTAGAAACGCAGTAACACTTCCTTCGGGCTTAATTATCAAATAATCCTGAATATGGTTTCATTATTAACCCACGGAAATGAGAGGCTATTTGCTAAAGAGATACATATGACAAGATTCGTGAAACGTATGCAACCACTTTACAGCCCCTGTGATTTAAATGATTTAAAAACTCTGTGCAAGTAAGATCCAATTTGAAAAAAATCCTAGAAACGATTTCTAGATGAATATACTATATAAGAACTCGGTGGAAGTAAAAGTTAATCAATATCTAATCAGACCGGAGTGATAGAAATAAATTCGTGAAATGTATGCAGCTTCCTTTACTCCCCAAATCGATTGAATTTCAAAAAATCTTGATAATTTTTTTTGACACCGTCCCTTTCGTACGTGGATATTTGAAAATCGTTCTTATCTCAATTACTTTTCTGACACATCTTCATATACCTGCCAAGTTGCAAGTTTCTACTATAAGCCGAGATGTGATAATCATCCCCCAAATTCGTACAATACTTACCCAATTAAAAACATTATTTTCAAAAGGGGTAGAACTTTGGAAGTTTATAGTTCTACCAAAACACCAAGTTCCATCTATCTCGCATTAGCTAATGTTTTCCTTTTATAACCTCCCCCACTCTTACACCATACACCCCATCCCAAAATGTTTGTGTGTGTGTCTAAGGGCCTTATTTAGGCGAAATCTTGTATAGATCTTCAGCTTCTATCTTAATCATAAGAACAATATGAGGAGTAATGTTTTTTTTTAGAAAAGTTTTGTCCCTCCACCAAATTTCATCATTCTGGCATAATTAGTCCGGGAGATTTATTATGGTAATCAAAAGTTGTTCACCCCACTGCCCATGCCTTCACAATGTCATTTCTGATCCTTAATAAAATCACAAAGTTTCAGCTTTATGATATTAACCGTTTGGGAGATATAGATCTTAAGATGTCTTGGTCTTTTCTTTTATGATTTTCGGACGTCTTATTTTTTGTTAATATTCTTCCACCAAAAATTTTGTTTGCAAAAAATTTTACTTGGATTCCAGGTTTTGTCCTCCAAGTATCTGGTGTTGCTAAGATCTAAAAAGAATTTCGTTGAAAACACACAGTCCACCTATAACAAAAAAATTTCAATTTAATAACTCAAAGCACTTGGGAGCTACGAGCCTTCAATTAATTTTTTACACGGATGGTCTTAGTCCTAAAATGTAAAAAAAATTGGATAGCATTTTTTTAAGAAGCCTATCACGATACTGTATTTTTCAAATAATTAAATAAAAAAAAATACTGATAAGTACTTCTATCAATGTTAGACAAAAAAAAAAATATTTTTGTATCTTGTGCGGTGTCATATTTTTTTCTGTTGTCCTAAATAAAAATTCTGGCTGAGACAATGTATAGTTCAACTATCTGATTCCAAAACGTGATAAGTGCTACTGGGGAAAATTTGTTGGCGGGTCCAAAACATTCCTATTAGTCAGCTTTTATAAATAAATGTTACTATTCCGATAAATTAGATATTCATCTCAGAAATCCCCAACGTCCGGTGTTAGTAATGCTGAGATAAATGTTTTTTAAGTCCCATATTATGTTTTAATATTTAAAAATCCAGTCGCATTACTATATGTATTTTCAGTCCACTCCAGACATAATGCAGGACAAACAAAGTCCCTCATCAAATTAACATTACTTAAACAATTCAAGCAAAACACGTAAAATTCTCGTCACCCAAATCACATTGTAATCAGAAATCATTCAGTTAAAACCAAACATGAATAAATAGTTCCCCATCGATATTCATTATTTGTTCTTCAACAACAACACCAACTAAACACAGGTAAATCGGATCTTATCGCTTCGTAGCGAAATCGATCATCAAAATAAACCGCAAGCACACGCCACTCATCCACTTAGCCACTACAACTGCCAATGGTAACGATATTTTAAAATGCATAAAACACCTCTTTTATGTGCACATCGAAACCAACAGGTAAGTAAACCTGTTGCCAATCGGAAAACGGTTGCATCTCACCGAAAAACGAACAACCAGGCAAAACGAACTTCGTTCAGCAAAACGAAAGACTTAAGCCAGTAACCCTAGAAAATCGTTTGCCAATATCACGTCAAATAACCAACGTGTTTGATTGACGCACACCCGATCATTTGCTTGATGAAAAATGTTTTTTTCCCCGGTCGCCACCGCTCTTCTTGTATATGTGCTATTTTCCACACTTGAAAAAAAAAATGAAAAATACGCGCTAAAGGAAAAACTCTTAAAGAAAATTGTTTTTATTTTTCTCTTCGTTTTTACTTACAGTGCCCCCACTACGACAAAATTGAATGGACAGACCACACCTCTCGATGTATCTGGCCTATCGCAAAATGAAATACAAGGTCTATTGCTCGGTTCACACCCATCGTCTTCGGCTACAACGACAACATCACAATCGGGAACGGTCGTTGTAACTCAACAACAACATCAACAACAAAATATTAATGTTAAACGTGAACCCGAAGACTTACGAAAGGATCCAAAATGTGACGGCCGAAAGGTAAGTTACTCAGTTTTTTTTTCATCTTCTGCTTATCCTCTCCAAGGAAACATTCGAAATTTCGCATCAGGTTGTAAGTTGTAACCCATAGGTCTTGCTTCGCGTTCCGTACACATATGAGACGTGTGTTTTTATCGGATCTACCTTCATAGCGTGTATATATGATTTATACAAATTGTAATTATATTCCCCTACCTAAGGTTAACCATTAACCAGTTAGAGAGTGTAACAGCACTTCTTCAATTGAAGACGACAATAGACGAAGAGCGTCATAGTTACCTTTGGGTTGTCGGGGCCGCCTGCCTTATACTGCGTAGAATCGGTTACTCCTTTTATTCTATTGGACAAGACCTGGGCACTGGCACTGATATCTACCTGGGCGAGTTGTGCTACACACTGTAGAAATGTACATACCGTTTTAAAGTATTTAAGGTGTCCACCTGGTCACACAGAGAGTACCAACAACTGGTTAGAGCACCGTACATACGTGTATAGCGCGATAGCACGTCTTTTTATAGTGTAGTATAATGAAAAACTATGACGACAGCGATTCTTTTCATTATACGAAACTCGAATCAGTCGTAGAGCTTGTTGCTTGCCGTCTTGTTCAACATTTACCACACATCTTGTTTCGTTTTTCGCATGCACGCAGTGTGTTTTTAGACGCATCGGTAACATTTGTATTAACTTTAACCGGACTGATTTTAATTCAATGTGGAAAATATTGTTTGACGACTTTTTTATTGGTTTTGTTGTCTGTTCGCAAAAATTGTCGTATTAATGTCCAGTGTTTTTTTTTCACATCACGAACATACCAACACTAAATTCAAGACGTTCTCGATTATTTTTATCCAACGCAATAAAACCAACATCAGATGAATGAGACATTGATTACAATTTTCTATGTGCGCGGTAGTTTCTTAAAGATTTAAAAAAAATGCCGAGAGAGAAAAAAACGTAAACCGCGGTCATATTAATAAAAATACAAGCGAAAAAAAAAACACCTCCTTTTCACGAGAAAAGAATAATAACATACTGCTTATACCTTAAACTTAATGTGAAAAGAGAAGACAACAACAACAACAAGATAACTACTTGACTATAAACACTTTTAACACTATACCTGATTTTAGTCTGTCACATAACGTTGATGGAACAAGGTCGGCACGATCGGATTTTATAATATTTATTATGTTGATTAGTTGTTAAACGGAACGTAACATATTCGTGTTTGTTTTTTTTCCTCCTTGTTGTTTTGTTAGTTCTTTCGATTTTTGTTACTATCTTGTTTTTTTTTTCCAAAAATTTTTTGGCGCGAAATTTTCAATCGGTATAGTGTCTATAAACAAAAAATTAAATAAAAATCTGTGTTTCGGGAATAAAATAATACTGTGTATGTGCCGGATACTACATCCATTATTATTTAAAAAAATAAATTGAGAATTTGTGTTCCCAGTGTTAAAAAAAATTATTATTAATTTACAAAAAGTGATTTATAAAAAAAATAATAATAAGAATAAAGTGCCAGTGTTTCTGTTTTTATAATAATCCAGTGAATAAATTTTAATTAAACGAATATTCAAAAGTCTGGAATACCTGCAAGTAATGATTGTTAATTGTTGAGGTCAGTTATCTTGATGTTTCGATGGAATTCTCTTTAGTAACACGACTTCAAGTTGAAGAAAAAAACAATTTAGCAGTTTTTATTCAAAATAGAAAAAAACACACACACGACTTCCAAAAGAATTTATACGTTGTTCAAAATTCTAGTTAATAAATTTCGATTTGTATTTTAGGTCTGTTATTGTAATTTTTATAATATCAAATTCGAATACAATGAGTTTTATTCGAAAACGAAATTTTTAGATATTGCAAATTCTGAAAATTAACACATGTCTGTAGCCAAGAGCTAATTATTTCGAATACAATCGTTTCATTCAAATTGTTAGACAATAATCCATTGGGCTATTTTTTCATTTGTAGGAATAGAAAACAATTTAGAAAAAAAGAAGAATTCAAATTATTAACATTTAAAAATTAGCATATGAAAAAATTTTACGCGTTTTTAGTTATTTTTTTTATAGTCCGAGAGTTGCTTAATTAGATGCTCATATTTTTGTATATTTTAAGATATTTTACTGATTAAGAATATGGTAGATACTTTTTACTATAAATTAGAGAAATGTCTGATAGATTTATAGATATAAAATATTTTCATATTAAAATTTTTGTAGCACGTGTAGAACATAACGTTAGTTGAAGAAGTAATAGAATAGGTGGCAGATAAATTTAGCTATTAAAGAAAGTAGTAGTAGTAGTTTATTGCTACAAAAAAGATTTGTGCCTGTTAGAACAAAATTATGAAATACTGCATTCTTATAAATTGTAGGATAATATATTATTAGTGAAAAAAAGTTTCTCATTAGAATTAATACAGGAGAGTGTGTCCATGGTTTAAACTTGAAATTCAAGATATTTAACTTTAACTGTTAAGTATACTTGCTACTAGAAGAGGCTAGAAGAAGTGTAAACTTCTATGTGTAGTAATTTCAGTCATATAATAGTACCTATGTACTTTCAAAACTATTCTTAAAACATTGTTGAGCAATTTTCAGCGTAATATTTAAACCTTTGAGTCATTCAATAAGTCGATCTGGAAATTTCGAAATTTCGGAAGGTGGGCCTATTTGTAAATCTAGGACATATTTAAGTTTATTTCAAGCCTTTTTCTAAAAATTTTATACGTTCTAGCGCAATGTGTTCGAATTATTGTACCTTGAATTGCGTTGAGAATTTTTTTTTGGTTTTAAAGGAATTTCTGAAGTTCACTCAAATCTTCCCAAGCCAAGTTGATTTTTTTATTACAATTTGGTTAATTTGGAATTCTTAGGCTTTCATCCTAGCGCTGTGCATTCGTTGGAAAAAACCTACTTTCCTAGCACATGTTTTTAAGGACGTTTTTATGGAAACGAAATGAGAGAGTCAGATATTCTAGTTTTTTTTTGCATCCAAGCAGTACAGTATCAAAGAGTTTTTGGGTTGCCATGTGCACGTAAATGAAAAGATCTGTACAATTTTGGATACTCTAGTTTTTGAGTTTTAAAATGTGCTTTATTTGCCGTAAGTTCTTAATGCCAACAGGCTTTCTAAAATTAGTCTATATCTAAGCTGCTACCGTTCTTAATGGCCTCAATGGGCACTCTAAGATATAAATTTCATCGGGGGGATGTTTTTTGGGGGGGAATCAGAGTCTCTTTATTTAATTACATTCTTAATATTTACTTATCATTAAAATAAACTGTTGGGGAAAGGGCAAAAAAAACCCCCAATATTACATCAATTTCATTGGATACTCTAGTCAGACATATTCAACCTTTGTTAAACTGGAATTAGTTGTTAAAAGTTTAATTCGTTTGGGCTTGAATCAAATTTCATCAAAATTTTAACTCAATTATGTCTTAACCACAATATCATCTATCGCCTGTGAAATCTTAGTATGGTCGCTTGCATTAAAATTTGTGTGTTCTAAGAATATCTTATTAATTATATTCAAAATTACATTTAAGGAAAAAAAAAAAAATAGTGATTATTAGAATAGCATTCAACAAGAATAGCGTGTCATATAACTTATAATTATATTATTTAAAAAAAAAACTGACCTGATTATCTTTATTATCCTTTGCAAACGATAGAAGGTTATAATTTGCGTTATTATGACGAGAACATTTGTGAAATTAATATCAGTTAATTATTAAACATTTTTTTACAATATCATATGCATTAAAAAATTTATAGTTAGTTGTATGACTCGCAATTCTTGTTGAATGCTATTTTAATAATCACTATTTTTTTTATTTTTTTTGATTAAATAATTTTAATTTTTAAATCATGGTTACTTTTTTTATTTATAAAATATGTAACTTGCATTGGCTCTAAATGTAAATTTACAACCATGTAATAGATCTATGTGTCTAATGACGGGGTAGTAAGAAATTAACTAGTAGGTACCACGACCATTTCATCCATTTAAGAAGTTTTACTCTCAGATCATTACAAATATTAAAAACATAAACATTTTTGGTTGAACTCTTTTAAACTTTTATAAAAAGAGCTTTGTATTCTGTAAACCGATCGTTGACACAAGGTTTAATCCACAGAATATATTCATTTATTTATAAGCCATATAATCCATAATTGTTTAATTATTACGTCAAAGAATAGACTGAGCTACGTCCTTTAAAACTTGAGTTTCCGTTCTTTATTGTTGCGCACTTAGCAGATAGTTGGTCAATCAAACAACCTTTGATATCATATGAAAAGTTGAAGGTTATTATTTGATTATCAAGACCTCCGCGACTCAATTGTACCAAATTATATAGTTTTAGTGGAATTTCACTTAGTCTAGTGGTATTACATGAACTTACTGGCATAACTTCTACATAAAAATATTTCATTACCTCTACAATTTCAACATCTTACTAAACAATTCTAGACCAAAATTTTTTTATCATAAAATTATACTTTAACTTGCCTAATATTATACTTTCATCTCTGAATCTTCCAATTATGATCTCGACTGAATCTTCATATTGGTTAATTCTCCAATTATCTGACCAGATATTATCTAGCAACTATTTTAACGCCTATACCTTGCAATTAAATGCATAGTGGCTATTTGGTTTGCTATAATAACTAATAACCATATGGAGGTGAAATGGGAAATAATTTGTTAAATGTCCATCTGGCTAGTTTACAACTGATCGTTTGCTAAAATAATATTATAAATATCTGCAACTAATGAACTATAGCAGTAGGTGGTCATCTGCACAATCTCAAATTTGGATATCGATTATTACAAAACACTATTTAAAGAAATATATTTACCAGAATATTACATCATCAATTGCAATTGGTGTAATTCATAACTTCCATTCTTATTCGTTCCATTTCAATTTTGACATTTTATTTTCAATTTCGAAATTAATCTAATTTGAAAATATGAATTAAGTTAATACACATATAAGACTGTATTAAACTATAGCAAATACTCGCACATTTTTTGCCCGTAATACTGTAATAAATTTTTGTTTCCAAAATTTGTTATTTGTCCTAACCAAGACCTTTTTAGTTCTTATTTTTTAAATTTACAATATGATTTTGTTGCATTTGATCAAAAAATATATTTATTGTTCAAAGTTAAGAAAGAAGTCTTTTGCTATAATCGCCTTGGCGAAGTACGAAAATAATTTTTCCATGATCATTCATAAAATAAGAAACTTTTTCATTAAATTTTCATAAATTCTCAAAAGAGGAGCATAGGATTTTCATGGTGTTGTTAATGACGCTGAACAAAAGTGGTCACTAAGAAAATGCAGTATCCGTAGTGGTATTTCTCAGAATTGTAGTCCTGGCGAAAAATATTGTAACCACTATAATTAGTTATATCTTAGAGATTATCAAAAAGTATGTGTTCAATGTAATGTGATTTAAAATAAGAAACGATTTTCTATAATATTATATATATATTTCGGCAATACACACTAAGATCAAATTATAGAAAAGACATTATTCCAATTTTTTTTAAATGTTTCTCGGTAGCAAGAGTCACCACTAGAATCGGCAAATTACAGTTAAAGAGCTTGACGCAATAAACATTTGTAATAAATATTGAAATGTTAAGTATTCACATAAAACGTATTACTACCATTTCGTAAGAAATAAAATTTGATGATACCGCATCCATTTATGACTTAAACGCACTTATTTTGAAACATAATTTTTTTATTTTATTTCCTTCAAAAATCATTGCTAATACGTTTTATGAAAGCACTAAAAATTAAATACTTTACACATATCAGTTTATTGACCAAACCCTTCAATTTAAAAATGAATATAGGTATGTATATTGTGAATATTACCACAAACAACCAGATAAGCTCTTGTGTCGCAGTTACTGTACTGTAACTTTTCGCAACGAAATTTTCTGCAAGCCTTACAAATTTAATATTGGCTCTTGTTTTACTAGTGAAGTGAAGATATATTTTTTTAGATTTTAACTTATCTTTTGTCGAAATAATTTCATCACTTCCGTTAGTGGATTAGATACAAATATACATAAAATAAATAAATAAAAAAATAAAAAAAACGTTGAAGATCAGGAAAAGTAGGTTGTATCTTATTTTATCAGCAAGTTAAGTTGTTATTTCTAATAAATTAAATAAATTCTTTTGGGTGATAGGACAATGATTCGGAAATATTCGAAAATTGTTTAAATAGACAAGACTTAAAGCACTAAATCAGCCATGATATTCTTCATCATCTTCTCAGTCAGGACTAACATACCTCAAATAATATCTATTTATCAACCGTGATCTCCAATTAAACCTTTTTGGATAGTTTTGACAATTAATGATTTTCATCTTTTTTTCCCTCTAGAACGTTCCTAGGAACTCTTATTTTGTCCACTTAATATGACTAACTCATTGCAATTCAGGAATCTTGATCAGGATAGGTTGATGTAGATGCTAAACTTTGGTATATTGAGCATCAATTTAAATATTTCCTCCCCAGTCCATAGGTATAATGACTTTTATCATATGTTGACGAAACACCCTAATCCCTCTGAGTAATACTTAAATGCGCAGTAGAGCGCCGGTCTGGTAATTGTTTTCTATACTATGTAGTAGCGTGAGATAATTACAAACGAGCAAATTTCATTGCTCGAGGTGTCTCGTACATACAATACGTCAGTACCTCTGAAGTTGACAATGACTACTTTGAAAACAATACTTTTGCTTACTATTTCCACGCTGTGCTTAAAACTTGTAAGTAAGATTCCACTGCGTTCTAAAGATGTCATAACTTCAGCAGAATTTATTTATAGAATAATAAACTTTACACCATACTGGGCGTATCTTCATCAAAAAATGTTCAATCCTAAAGCTAAATTCTTGAATTAAACTTTTTCTCGCCTTAAGAAGCAAGTTGCTAATTAGGCAGATTGCTCTCCAGGCTCAAGAGGACAATGACATTTCAAATTCTTTAACTGAAAAGATCAGTTTTATTACTGCGTTGTACTACATACAAACTACTAAATATTCTTAAAAATTTTTAGCTTTTACGGCGGAAATACAAAAATTAAAAAATGAAGTCTAAGTTGGCTGTTACTGATCTTCTACAAGTGTTAATGTGAAATACTTCGCTAAATATTGGGTGCAAACTACGATTTTAATTAACATCCTTGTGGACAACCGAAATTGGTTTAAATATTAAATGAACTTCTCTGCATGAATGTAATAAAAAAATGTTTGCTATAATTCATTGTTAACAATTTCATTTGACGAATAAACATAAGCCAATATCACCATTTATAAGACTGTTGATACAAATGCAACCCGATGAAAAAACTAGTCCATCGGATCTATTCCAATACCGTTTTCAAACAGACTTTCTTGCAAACGCCTTATCCTTTAAATGACAACTGCCGGAATAGCTACGTATCTACCCAGTCGGGAATTTCATGCTGTTGTCTTCAAACAAGACCCCGACAAATATCTGTTATCCTTAAACTTGTATTAGACGACTTGCCAAATATTTAAATATTTTTCGTCAAATTTATTTTTGGCAAAATATTTTCTTTTCAAGAAGGCATATTTTGCTTAAAAACGTTTGACTTTATTTTTTTGGGACACTTTCATTTCTTTGCAACTACATTTGACAAAATTAGATCAAAATTTTATTTTTCATTAATTTTTCAAAACTACCAAAATTTTATTTATTTGAAATTTATGCCATCAAATTAATCAAACGACTCACTATGACGTAAAACTCTTTTGGTTTTAAATTCCACCAGTATAAAATTTATATTTATAATTTTATAATTTTGTCAAAATTCATAAAAAAAACTTTAAAGTTAACTCAATACGTTTTTTTGTAGTTTTAATATCGGGGATACGAATATTCCGTTGTCGAAAGTAGCGAATTTAAACATTTTAATTCGCTGTCGACAGCATTTGATGTAGTGTGTGTTTCTTTAGAACTATTCAAGGAATAAGATTGAAGATGCTTTCTTAATACTCGTGAAGTTTTGCAATTATCAATTCAGGGACATAGAGCAGTAACAGCTTCTTCAATTTCTAAGCCAACCACATTACTCTATTCACAAGCATTTTAAATTTTAATTAGCTTGTGATATCTGTGTTAGCAGTCTAGTGTACTTTTAACTTATGTATAAGCTTCTCAATTTTTGCGCAATCTACTATTTGTAAGAACGTTGTCGATCGCAAATATTTAGGTACTTACCTGTACAACAAGATGTTTTCTGTATAACTTCAGGGCGTCCATAACTGCTTTGATAAAAACAACCATCTTCCTGATAATAAAATATCCAAGTCAATGTTACGAATAAAATATGTTGAGTCATATTATGCCTGATGATTATCGCAATTTAGCAAATTTTTTTTTCTCTCCACCCATCTTAGTCTTGAGTGCCAATCTCAGCGGATTCCCGCACTTAAAATCATGTTGTTTTTGTTTTCTTCACAATACTATTCAAAACACAGTACTTTAGTTATATGCTCTTAAATTGTATTCTTCGTCTTGATTCTTAAGTGTTCGCCCCTCTTATTAGTTCATAGAGCCTACAATCGATTACCATATTACCTAGCGCTTATCTTTGCTCATTACGAATTCACATTATTTTCCATAAATTTATTCGAAATCTTCCGTCTTTCGGCCAATTAAAGAAATTAACGAATTGTCTCGCGAGAAGGTCAAAACATCAAGGTAACCTTTACAGCTGTCAGTATTTCTCACATTACATATTCCACTTGAGATTTTATTTAGACATATAAATGGATATGACAGACCCAAAAACCAAATTATACTAATATACCCCTTATTACGATCCTATACTATTCCAATTAACTGTAATTGCTACGTTATATTGTTACAATAAAACAGAATACAATATTATCGATCCGACATGTTCACCGATCGTTTTTAACTAGCCGTACAACAAAAGCAACTCTATTTCAATGATAAAATAAAATTAAAGATTTACACCAAGTTATAAAAGATCATAAAGTGGGCGTTTTTTATTATAATCGTCGTCAGTGAGCGGTTATAAAATGAGCATCGAGTGACAGAAATTCGAAAGAAGTAAAAGAGTTTAATCGACTCACACACCGAAAGATATCTCATAAAATCGAGTCGGATTAACACCAAAAGATATACGGAAATCAAAAAAGATCTCAAGATCTTGGCGGCGTATAAAATTCACTTAAATCCTTGACTGTCTACCGGATCGCTAAAAGCGATCAAAGTGGATGTTAACTTTTTTTCCGATTTTATCGCATCTGTCGTAAGCGATGTAATTCACTCGATGATAATGTTAATTAAAATAAGATTTTCGGAAAAAAAGGAAGACAGACAGTTGTATAGATGCAGCTATAGATACTATCGCATTTAATATTACATGTCTTCCTATATTTTCAAATTTTAATGGAAAAATTTATAAAATTTAATACGCCGATCAAGTGCTACTTGATTTGGTTATGATCGGACGATCTTCTGGTGTTTTTATATAAACGTTTTCATTTTTCTTTTATCGTAAAATATTTCAATATTTTTGGTTTTGTTTTTTTCATTAGGTCGGCACGTTAATTACGTGTCGAAATTACTTTCAATTAGCTGTAGCTTGAGTTGACAGTTTTTCCGTAAAGTAATGACTGATATAAAGGCATACCTTCAAAATATAGCCTTGAGCATATATTTATAATATAAGTTTCGAAAGTTTCACAATTTTTTTTTTCGAAATGTTATTAACGAACGCAATAATTCGAATGGACTTCAGTCCGGGAATGAACTAATTTAGTTTGACGGGAATATTTCGTATGACGGCGTCCGCAATGGTATCGTGTTCGATAATGGCGAAATTAAAATTTTCATTTTACACTTAAGAAATCGTGTGGTAGCATAGCAATTAAGTGCGTATTTAAAAATTTTGAAATAGCATTAAAACTTTTTTTTTGGAACTTCACAAAAATTCAGTTATTCACGATTTCGATTTGTGACTGTCGTCATCTTTTCATTGCTATTTAATGGTAAATTTATTCTAATTCGATCAATTTCCCGAAACCACCAGAAAATTGTGGCTAATTAGCAGCAATAGCACACCTTTGAATTTCATTAATAATCAAAATTGGGTTTTCAGACTAATCACGTCGTTCGATATACCACCAAAAAAAAGGAAAAAAAATGTCAAAACCTCTAAGTTGTATAAATGCCTCGAAAGAATACCATTTAATTCTATTCACCTACTCATTTTAAATTATAGATGGAAAAAAAAATCGAAATTTAAATATCTATCTTGTGATGTATCTGAAACGAGATATCTATGATTTTATTCAAGAATATCTTATGTAACTTACTTTTAATTCCATCAGGAGATAAAAAAAAAACACACACACAACATCTATCTATCGTTAATAGTGAATCATTTTAATTATACGTACATCATTGAATTGATTAGCCATTTTCAAGTTTCTTGCTTAAGTCTTTTGATTCCCCTCCAATTTAATATCGTTAGGTTAGGTACGCGTCGTATTTAATTTATTATTTATCAAATTTTAATTACATATCTGGGAAATTAATGCATACATATAGTAGTTTAATTAATAGTCAAGAACTGTTTCTAATAATCATTTGTTGAAATAAATTAATTACGACGAAGGAATTTCTACGTTTTGTATAGTATCCGTGCCGATGTTTATTTTTTCATAGATTAGATACAGAAGTATTTGATAAATAGCCGGATGATAAGGTTAATTTAAATACTAGATTGAAAATATTAGCAATATGAAATGCATTAGATTTGTTTTCTAGTTTTGATGTTGGTATGACGTGACTGCATGCCACAAAGTCTAAACATTTCATAATAATATTTTATTTGAAAAGTAAGTGTTGAGTTGTTGGAAAAAAATATTTTTCTTTATTTATTTATTCTGCCATTTCAAGTGACATAAAAACCTTTGAACAGCCAATGGGGAACCGAATGTAATATGGTATTCATAAGCTGCATATCATTTTTTTTTAAATCAATTAATTATTTAATTGATTTTTATTTTTTATGAAGTATTTTATTGATGGTATGAAGTTCAGTTTTTCGGTATAGTTTGACTGGTGAACACCTCTTTTACCAAATATCTATATCACGAACCGCGTACTCAAGAAAGTTGAAACTTGTATCTTATGTAGACAGAAACTATTGCAGCGCTCTGCAACGAAAATAAATGAAGGCGGGTAAAACTAAAAATATCGAGGGCTAAAATGAAATCTATTATTGAACGTCTGATAATCAACAGTTTTTCGAAAGATGGTATATTATCACTAAAGCAAATATGAAGTAATGATTTGATGATTTTTGTTTATCGCGAATGCAGGTAAAACGATAGAGTGATTGTGATTTTGTAGCCATAGAAAAATAATACTTTATGGTTGACTAACAAAAAGTTTTTGAGCTTGTTTAAAAGATATAATATTAATTCCAATTCATTATTGTATATTGTTTCTTACCAATCGAGTTCTACAATTAAAATTGGTAAAAATAACGAATTTTTCTGTAAACAGTCTTTTACAGCTGAAATATTACAACTAATGATTTCAATTGAAAAAACGTACTGAATGTTCAGAACTTCTTGGTATTTGTTCCTTACATTAATTTGTAACTATTCTGAAATTTTACAATATTAATTTGTAGGTACACTTCAAAAAATCGCCCCATACGCCCCATACGGCAACTTGTCTGATTACAAACTCCTTGAGATATTAAATTTCGTGAGGCTACCGAGATATCGAACTAATTTTATTTCTGCCGACTCTTTTTATTAGAGCTAGAACATCAGGATTTTTTTTTTAAATTTAGTGTTTTTTTTTAAATTTTCATTTCGATGGATTTTCTTTAACATCTACTAAAACTTAGCCTTAGTGTTTGAGATATTACTTCCGGAAAATAGCAGAACGTTGTTTTGTATGATCTTACGAATTCCGTCAATTCTGATGGATTTCGAATAGGTTTTTATTCAATGGGCCTTCAATATGACTTTAGCAATTAAATTCATTTTTATGATTTTCACCATTTCACTTAAGTTGGAAGATATTTCCTATTATTTTTAACTTGTGTTCGGTGATGCGTTTTTGGCAACTCTCACACCTACCAACCTGAAGAGCCGGTCCTACTTATTTATTACACCCTAGTAGGTAAAGGGTCAGGAGGTTCAGGAGGCCAGGCTCTGACTTGGGCTGTCGCGCCATTGATTATGAGATAAAGGGTGGAAGCTTTCAGGTAAATATGACATGTTCTCAAAGCTATGCTGTGTATCTATGTCATACTTTTTGCCTACTTCCTGAGACTCACTGATGTTACTGGCCATTCAGGTTAACTACTCCATCCTTCTCTCTCAACCTGGCTTGGGGTCGGCTAATACACCATTATAATTAAACAATATAGAATTAAATAAAAGTATCGATATTCGGTTCGCGAAAGAACACAATCTCGTCTCATCCTCAAGTTGATTCATTACTTTGCCATGTACATAAATAATAAGGTAAGAACTCACAGGTTGTATACTGTTTCGTAAGAAACCCGCATTCCGGTTACATTCAGCTATATTCCAAGTAATCAAGTGTTGACTAAAAAAAAAGGATTTGTCCAAAAAAGAAAGAGTCAAATTTTTTAAACAAAGAATTTGACACCAGTCAAAATTTGGCTTAGATTAAAGTACTAAACTTTCACTTATCTAAATTCAGTTCTGTTCAACAATCTGCAAGACTAAGTGTGATAATTAAATCCTACCTCACAGGTTGACCAGTCCCTCCTTCTAAATCGCTGCAGGTTAAGTCACACTCTATTTTCCTTGATGTTATCACTTTGCGGGATAATCTCCTCACGTGATTTTTAGTGACACGTTTTTTCTGGATTTTCTGGATTTTTGGATGCACTCAGATATAATGCCTAGAAGGAATAAATACCTGCAGAAATGACTAGAGAAGACAGGAATCTGTTTAGCATATTATTATGAATATTGTTATAGCTGATGAATAATAATGAAGTTTTCTACCACAAACATCTAGCTTATAGAATGATGCAGCATTAGTTGCAGTGGATTATAGTCGATTACTTCCTTAATAAACGTTGACTAGCCACCCTACCTTTAGACTGCATAAAAATTAAACTGAATATTTCATCAGTAATATGAGCTATTTAAATGCTCCTCGGGAAACTGTCCTTTTCCACGAATGGCAATGGCAATAACTAGTATTGGATAGTGGTTCACACTTGCTAAACGAAAACCATATTTTCGCCAAAAAGAAGTTTCTGAAGCTCCAGTATTGTAAGAAAGGAGTGGTCAAAAATATGTAAATTAGGAAACAAATTTCGTAAATTCAAATTAAAATTCTACATTACTAGATATTATTATTATCAAACCAATTGAATCTTAGAAATAACATTGAAACAGTCTAGAACACAAATCGAAATAAATAGTCAAAATCTCTATGTAGAATCGAATAAAAAAATAGGATCATTAACTACTTAAGATTTCAACCCTTAAAATTAATCGAGCGCTTAGTAAAGTAGTTGCACTTCTGCAAAAATTAGTATTTCTTTTCTTTCGTTCTTTTTTTTTTGTTTATATCATTACCATCCATCTCTTCAGGTATTGGTCGTTCAATCGCCATCACCATCAATACAGATTAAAGAGCCACCACCCAGTCCTGGAAGTCCATCAGCTGAAACAATGTACGCTGCCACCGGCGGCACGCAAATCTACCTTCAGGTAAGACAACACATCTCTTCTACGAAAGCCTCAAACTATCCTAAAGTAGAAAATTATTAATAACCTACGATTCATTTGATTCTAAAAACCTTCTTAATTCCTGGTAAAACAAAAGCATGAAGATTTGGCATAAGTTCAAAATTGGCAAGAGATAAAATCTATTTTTTATTTCTGCAATCTAATTAACATATCATTTCACTTTTACTAAATTCCTGTTCTGAATGTTGAATTTCAAAAAAAGTTATTTAACGAGCTATTTGTTCTCTTAAGCATTTACCACAAAAAAAAACAGCAACCTAATTTTACAACGCTTCACTAAAACGCTATGTTCCAATTGTTTAATTAATTGCATTTATAGTTCCAATAACAAGTCTTAAGCAACAAACTAGTGGCTTTTTTCTTCCTATACACACCCAAGTTCCTACTTATAATACAAATTATTGAAAATAAAAACAACAAAAATCAACGTACAACAAAAAACAGGGTCCGCACCAAACAAGTTCAACAACAACATCAGGTTCAAATGTAAATACACAGAGTCCAAGCCCTGGACCATATGTGACGGCAGATCAGTATGGAATGTACACAAGGCTGGCTTCCGGACCCGGATCCACCTTCATCTCCGAACCATACTATCGGGAATATTTTGCATCTGATGGCCAAGGATATGCGCCGACAAGGACTATCTACGGTGACGGTGATGGACCACAGCCTGGCACCACCTACGAAGGACGTTTCCAAACGACACATACGAAAAACGGTACACCGGTCTATGCGAAAACGGTAACCGCTGCGGGCCTTACAGTCGATCTTCCAAGTCCGGATTCCGGGATCGGTGCTGATGCAATTACCCCAAGGGATCAAAATAATATTCAACAGGTAAGTTTTTTCTTTGCACCTTTTCAAAAAATTTTCTATTTTTTTTTTAAGTTATTTATTTATCAATTTTTTTTATATTTATTTAACATTTATCATTTCGACTTTCATTAATACGACGAGAATTGTGTACGGCATTTTTCGCTACGTCTTTTCAGGACTGGGTGGCAAAATTTCTTAATTCAAATCAAAGTACCCGAATTATTCGTCAAATACAATTTTCAGGATAAATGTTTTTTTCATTGGTGTTGGTTTTAATGTTTATATTGTTCACTATATATTTTGTTTTAATGTTGTTATCTGTGTCTTATTAATTCAGCTCAAAACTAAATCAAGTGAAAATTTTTAATTATGATATTTCGAACTTTAATAAACCGTGCACAAAAAAACGATCCCATTCAATTCCAATTTCTTTTATAAAAATTTAAAAATTGTATTTTTATCTCCTTGGTTTAAAGGGCGCAAAGGTCAGCATTTTAATAAATTTCAATTATAATTATTGCAAAAGAAGTCAAAAAGTTCGGCAGTCAATTTCAGTTTTCACGTTTTGAAATATCGGTTTGTTGCTTAAAGTTTTCTGATCTCTGGAGCTGTTAAGCCTAAAAAGTTGAAACTTCACTCATACCATATATAAATATTTTCTTAGATATGGATGGAAACATGATAAAAAATTTTTTTTAAAAGTGCATTATCGCATGAAAAAGGGCGATATCGACCATATCAAAAAAATGTTTTTTGTCCGAGGGAATCTTTTTTCTAGTCCCTAGAAATCAACTTTTTTTTCGTGAACGGCTGATGCTACAAAGTTTAACCTTGGTATCGTTTTCAAGGCAAGATGAGGCGAAGGTAGTAATTATATAATGGATGGTTAAGAGCTATGTTATGATGAAATGAGCCGTTGATTTTGAAAGTGGCATAAATCACTTTCTGGACAAAAAAAATTGTTGTGACATTCCAACGACACAATACGAAGTGACTTTCTGAGAACCTATTGATGCAATTGTTTCATCTCACTTTTAACAAATACTATAAAAACGAAAGTGACTTATGCTACTTTCAAAATAAACGGCTCAAATATTAAAATTGGGTGGAATCGGTCTACTCTGAGAGTTAAAAGCAGAATATGGATAATCAAAAATTATTGATAAGGATTTCAAAAATTTTGAAATTGAGCCCATATTGGCGATGAATTTTGGATCAAATCCACGTCAACATCCCCTGAATTTTAGAATTATGGAAACTATTATCAATGCTCATCTTTGGATTTTGTAACTTGGCTAATATGTAATAAAGTACAAAGCTTATGCAAAACTAACCCTTTTTCTAAAATTGCTCTAAAAACAAAAGTTCAGTGTACAGTACAGTACAGTGTAGAATATTGTGCACCCTAAATCGAAACTGAAATGATATCCTTGAATAAACACTTTAAAGAGTAAAAATTAAAAGAAAGAATTAGATAGAAATTATCGTAGATAGATAAAAACAATCGAAAATGTGTTAGTCGGACCTGCGCCATTTTTTTGACTATCCCAGTTTGAAATTGGGACTATCAAATCGTTCCTTCATTCAATCTGGGTTTTTCTGGTCGGAGATCCTCAATACTTTTTTTATATCATCTGGATAACGAGGCGGAGGAGGTGGTGTTAAAATATTGACTTCCTTGATTAAATATGGCAAAATCGCAAAATCACTTGTAATGCGTTCATAGAAGTAGCTCGCTGAAATGAAAACAAATTTGATGTCTCATTAAGCCATTAAGCCATTAAGCTATGGGGATAGTTGTGAAAATATTATCAAATCCTGTTAATAATTTTGGAGGGTGTTCAAGCATAGTATGTTCCTGTTAATTAACACGATATCTCATATCTCTCCCTTCTACGATGTGTTGAAAAGTTCGAGGATCATACTTAATCCCTTTTCTTACCTTTAGGGGTTGAATCCAGAAATAACTTATAAGTCATTTAAATAAAATGAAAGAAGAGAAAATACCAGAGTTGTCAGTTAAAAAAATGAACCAAAATTGAATAAAAATCGAGCTCGTTTGCAAATTGGTTTCATTTTTTGAATCGAGGCCGGTTTTTAGTACATTTATCTCATGCAACTTTCCGCTAATTGTGTTCATGGATATAAAAAATATGTTTTCTTAGAAACTTTATCGTTAAGTAGTTTTGAAGGCCGGGTGCAGATCAATAGCAGCGCATCAGTATCAAGGCAATTGTTGGGTATAGTGCGCGGGACTCAATGTACAAATTTATTATTTACATATATTTATTATCCGTTTTCTGTACACTGGCAAGCAAAACTTGTTAGAGTTGCTCTATGACATTTCTTGCTGCAAGTGTATACGGTTCCGAAAGCGCATTTGCCCAAGTTTTTGCTCTAGCCAGAAAATGCTTGACTTTTCGAGCAAGTTGTGAATATACACGCTACTTGCGAGAGTTGAAAGCTAGTCTTGCAAGATTATTGTAGACCTACTTGCTAGAGTAAAATTGCTGCAAATTACTCTAGCAAGAAATGCCGCAAGTTACTTGCTAGTGTACACGAGCCTTAACTCTATGTTGCATTGAAATTACTATAGTCAAAACATATTGTAGGATAAGAGCGAGAACAGACTGTCTGAAAATATGGGACTTTTTCCAATCAAAATCAAAGCTTTTTGGCAATATCAAATTTGTTCAGCTTGTGGATCCAATATTTGTATCAGATCAATTTTGATTGAAAAATGATCTCTGAAACATATTTACATTTAAATTGTATTGCATTTTGAGCCGAAAATGTGACAATTTTCTATGTTATCACACAAAAGGATTAGATTGAAAACTTTCCAGGAATTGCTTTAGTCTTCTGAGAAGCTAAAACATATCGTTATTCTTTAGATGCATTGATTTCAATTTCCATTATCACGTACAATACTGAGTGTGCCGCTTCACCATCCATTTGATTCAAAGCTGAAATCGAATTGTAATGACCACCAAAATTTTTAAATATGCACCCAGTGACACAGAAACCTAGCGATAACTCCGATCCTACGGGATCTCCCACATTCCTACCTTTGACCTCTGGTCCTAAAATGTTTTAAATTCGACTTGAATTTCACCTCAAACAAAAGTAATATTTAATATTCTTTTCTTAGTATACAAACAACCTGAAATCTTATCAGCTCACACAAATTCACACTAAATAAGTGAACACAATTTCTGTTCAATTTATCACACATTCATTAATAATAATGCCTTTGGGGCAATTATAGCCCCCCATATCTTTGGTGCTGAAAAATTATCTCGATCATGTAAGTGATTTATTTAAGACCAGGACGATACTTGACATAGCGACACATTAACGTTAAATCTAAGTCAGGCATGAAATAGTTATCGTTGGCGAATAAACCTTGAAAAATGTATATCATAGTCTCAGTATCGGACACTCCCTACAAACATGGCACGAAACACGAGGCCACTATTTTCACCTTAAGGCAAATTAGATAAGAAATTCATTTCAAGAAGTCCATAGTACAATTGAAGCTTATTAACTTTTAGTGAATTATTTCTTGATGTCTATTAGATTGATAGCTTCAATTTGATTTAACAAATCGTTCTTATTGACAAAGTTAGATTATTTTATTTCTGAATAGTGAATATGTAGGTATCACCTACATATTCAGTGTTGAATTAAAATTATTTTATTTTATTTTTCACATTTGAACAGAATTGTTAATAATAAAAAAAAAAATCTTTTGCAACATTGTCTGTATGCAGCATAATTGTTGTCAATTTGAAGATCTAATCTTCAGAGTCGGCTAGATTTTTTTAGCTGATTCCACCGCCACTAACAAGTCAAAATCACCACTAAAATCCAGAAAAAAATAACTTTATTGTTAAACAGAAAAAATTCTTCTGGAATTTTGTGCTTCAGTTTAATACAGAACATTTCAATAAGGCTAGAATTTTAATATCTCTAGAAAATGAGGAGTATTTAAACTATTTCTCGCTACTGGCTTAAATCTGATTCAATGAGAAAACTAGTAGGTTGTAGGATTAACACGTCTATCATCTTAACATGGTTTAAAGCTATTCGATGTGTACTTAAGACCCGCTCGAATAAAAGCATAATCGAGCGTAGCTGCTTCATATGGAGCAAATAACTTCCCCAAAACTAAGGTGCCTGGGTGTTTCCATAAGTAAATTGAAAGACAAGGCTTTTAGTTTGTAGAACTTTGAACACACAGTTGCTGTTGGTTGATGGCTGATGAAGAACAAATTATATGATTAAAAAGAAATTTCGGGACAAACTCTGGCACTAAGCAAACAGTCATGCCATGGAGGCATCAAACTAGTTATTTCTAATGTTTTTGTAAGCTACAAATGTTATGTTATAAAAACAGTTGCTTAACTAAGAAAACGTGCATTCCAATTTCTATTTCTATTATGTTATATACAATATATAAAAATACATAATTCAGGGGGAGAAGGGTAAATGACCCCCACACATGTGTGACGTCCCTGATACTGTAGTTTGTGAAAATTCACTCGATATATCATCCATTCTACGAATTCTGCGTTGAAAAATTCATGAAACATACTTAAACTCTTTTCTTTCGTGTAGGGGGTTGAACCCCGAAATAATTTATAAGGCATTTATATAAAATAAAATAAAAGAAATACCCGAGTTTTCAATCTGTCTGTGAGTTACAAAGTTGTAAATATTCGTATACTTAACCCCTATAAAATTCAAAATGCTCTTTAGGACTTTGTATAAGTAACCAACTGCAGTAAGAACAACTAGACATTGATAATGAGAGATTTAATCTCTTTTCAACCCCCTGGGGGGTTTAATAATCTAGCAATTGCGGTTTAGGTGTTAAATAGCCTGAATAAGTAAAAACCAAATCTATTGAAAAAATAACAATTTTAATAATTTGACCCGAAAACATTTGGGCAAACTAACTTTCTTTATTGAATGTGTCGAGTGTGACTCTTTGAGTACGCTTACATTAACTGAACCATATTTCGCTTTAATATCTTTTTAGTGTTTATCCCAGGCGACATTGTAAGACATTCAATAATAAGAACTGTGGAAATACGAAGAAAAAACTTAACTGTCGAATCTTGGCCTTATGGAATTTTTAAACGTCCTAAACCGATCGAAAATAAAGTTGCATGTTCCAAAGTCGTTTCGATATAGGCAACTCCGTAATAATTCTGACGGAAATCATTTTCTTACCGTCTTTGATACGAACGTAAATCGACTTAATCATGCGGGCCCGTATTTGACCCTCCAATGTGCAACCTGATTATCGTAATTATAAATTTTGCACAGGTTAAACAGTAGGGCGTTGTATAAATCCAGGAGCAAAATCCAATTTTAGTGTCTTACCTTCCGTCGTCTTGCACAATGTACGGCTCAGTTATTTGTGAGACGAAAAATTTCCTCATCGCACACTACGTCCTGTTCAAAAGACGACACTCTGTAATTATGTTAAACGCATATAATTGAAGTAATTGCGTTAATAAGAGATCACTTAATGGAACACATATCACAGAGCCTATACTCGTTCATATACTATACAAAATCGTAACATACTCGTAGGTACGAGTTAGTACAATTACGAGAATGCGTTTTTGTTTTCTTTATTTTTCTCTGGAGGTTAGTTTTTCGCCCCGATCCGCGGTGCTTTAAAAAGTGCCGTGAAATCCAGGTGTGCAAAAGACTATAGAGCCATAGTACTAACATGCAGTTTATGGCCATTTATCACCAATTATCTTTCTGTAGCCATCATAAAACTTATCTGTCGCAATTTTTTTTTATAAATCACAAAATGTGAAAATCTTTGCCAAATAGGGGAAATGAAGAAAAGTTTTGTTGTCATTTTTTCCATCAAATTATGAAAGTTGAAGTGAAATTGTTTTCTATTTTATATAAAAAAAAAAATTTTTTTGTTCAAAATAATTATAAGATTCTTAATGTTTTTCATTTTTATTTAATTTATTTTCATAATTTTTATTTCGCAGTCATTCGATTATACTGAATTGTGTCAGCCGGGCACATTATTGGATGGAAATGGTGCAATTCCAGTTTCGGTTAATAACATTCAACGGGCAGTTAATGTTCATGCCGGACAAAATAGCCCGACAACGTCGTTGGGTAATGGCAGCAATCCAGCATCAAGATCAAGGCCATGGCATGATTTTGGCCGACAAAATGATGCGGATAAAATTCAAATACCAAAAATGTAAGTAAACTTGTTCGTTAAAATAAGCGATAAAAATTGTTTTTTTAGTGGGTAATTAAAAAGTTTTTGTTAGCAAGTGGCTGCACATAAATTTTACCCATTTTCATTCATATGGAGTTTCGACAAATGTCTTTGGGAAATGTACCACATTCAGCGTTCATAGTGTTTGCGGTCGAGAAATCCTAATATTAATTTTTATGCATTTGTATAAACAGTCTGTAGAAATATAACCTAAAAAATATAACAAAATTCGTGAAAATGAATGTTATAGTTTTAACCACAATTTTTTTGTCAATGCAAATCTATTTTTTTTTTAATCTCACTAAAACAAATGATCAAAATTTTTTGATATTTGTTGATTTGTTTAGTCATACATATTGACGAATTCCGATATTCCGTCGCTCTATATTAACGACAAAAAATTAATTCCAAAACTTTGGAATAGGGTAGAAATCGTATTCAACTTATTTTTAAAGCGCAGAACGAAGATTTTAAAGAAAACTTTGACTATCCTTTCAACGTTAGTGAAAGATTCATTAACATTTTCATTGTGATGAAAGAACATAGCCTCTACTGTGAGCTGTGTCTCGTTTCCTTAATGCCCTAAAGATGCTCTTTCACGAGCAATATTTCAAGCAATTGATTGCCCGGTAAATATTGCCAAAGCTAGTGAAGCAATTAATGGAGCAATACAGGGCAATATCATGCTAGTTGCGGCAATTTTTCAACAATGTGGCAATGTTTTCACAGATTGGTGAAATTGCTCGACCTATAGTTGCTGTATTTTCACTAACTTGGAAAATTCCGAGCAATCGTCCTCGTTCCGTGACTCAATTGTTCAGTTTTATTTTGAGCTTTGCATTTATTTGTTAACGTTGGTGTTCATTGAAATACAAATGTTTCAAATCTTTATTTTAAATTTAGGTTTGTTTGTCGAGTATGGTTTGATGTTGTTTATAGACTGAATTAGTCGTGTAAGCCATTATAGTCGAATTGCTAGTTATTGATGAATATTGCTTCAAATTGAGCAATTTTAATCGCTCGTGTAAGAGAACCTTAAGCAAATGCTTTTAATGCGGCTATTTTTTGCTGCTTTTTGATTAATCGAAATTAAATTGATCCCACGGAATTGGTTTTCTTGTTTTGATACTTTCGTGCTATCATGGTTTTCAAAATTTTGATGAGTAGGAAATTAACTTTTATGACAGCGTGTTAAAATTCGTCAAGTTATCTATCTATCGCATGCCTAATATAATTTTACTAGATATAGTTCTCAGTATCTAGAGGAATTTGTTAGTGTCAGTAATTAGATTTAAAACAAGTATCTAAAAGAATCTCCTTTGATTATTGATATAAAGTCGTTTTTGGAGATTGGTGATAATTTTTTTCATAACTTTCTGCGGCATCGGCCCAGTCCGTCGTTCAACACTTGACTGCAAATATGACCGTCTTCTGTAACTTCAACGTAATTACAAACGAAAAAACCCCAAAGAGAAAATTTTGGCATAGGTAGCTATTCTACCTGTATTATTTCATTGTCAGTATTATTAACTGCTTTACATCCTGAAGCCATCGTTAGTAACGGCACCGCTCGATCTACCTACATTTAGCATATCTGAAATCATACCTCGTTACATTTGACGTTCACATCAAAAATTGACTTGTTGATGATGTTACTGTCTTGAAGTCCAAAAAAAAACCGCAGTTTTCATCGAACCAATTCACTTTAATTTGACAGTTTCTGCGTTCATGTGATCCCATTGAAAACATTAAATTACGCATATACCGCGCATATAAGTACTCCGAAGTCAAAGTCTTTCACTTCCTTAAAATGCCCATACATCTGTGTACGCTTCGAGTTGTTATTACCGCCGCAGTACTCAGTAATCATCCCGAAGAATATTGTAATGGACTGTCGGACTCAGTATAAATTTAAATATTTATTTTAATATCCTCGAAGCAATGATATGCAATGGATTTATATCGTAAAGATAAAGACGAACGGGACGAGATACACCTGATATAGAGGAGCCACAACGCATACAAAACTGTAACAAGAATTGATTTCATTCTTCGCATTTTCTTACAAATTGGAAACATGTAAGATTGGAGCGTATGTGGCTCAGCAATTGGACATTGATTTATGTTTTGTTACAATTTCCAATTTTACTTATGTCCTATGTTGGGCTCGGGATTGCATCGTATGTAGGTAGAGATATATTGCGATTCGCGTCTCAGGTTGCATCTTGAGCAAATACAATTGAGATTCGGATTGATGTCAATTAAAATAACTTCTCTGTACGAAAAACAGTTTCAAAGACCGAGTTACACTACCCGACGAGAACAAGTGAAATTGTTCAAATGTTTAGTGGTTTTCAGTTCGTAATTTATTTCTTTTTGTTTTCGAATTTGAAATTACTAGACATCTTACGTTAGAATGTTTCAATTGAATTGTTCCTTGCGAAACATTAAAATCCGCGAAAAGATAAAAAGGTAAAATTGTCTTTAAAGTCAGAGAGCCCGTAAGGATAAGTGAACGAAAGGTAATTGTCTTCTTCGGAGTTTATTTATTTGTTTAGTTTGCATGACTTCCTGGTGATGTCTACTTTACGGAATAGTGCGCTAATGTTACTCGCGATGTGTGCCCATTCTCCGCGGTTTACAATGCGAATAAATTAATCAGACTATTTGCTGTTCGTTGGTGAAGCAACTTGGTTAACAAAAAAAGTTCTGTTGTTCGATGTTGTAAGATGTCAACTAGGAGCGGAGTTCGTTGCAGGAATCCATTGAATAGGGCAATTTTCGATGGAATTCTTATGTTGATTATCCTTTTTGCTGTAATCTACCGGGCACACTTTATGCTTAATAGCGTAGAACGCGTGGCAGTCTTCACATACTTTATTCGAATTCCATCAAAACCTCTTTTTTTCACTTACAAATCAAAAGGACAACATACATTACAACACCAACTATGTTATTAAAAATTAATATTCAGCTTAGTCAGTTAAGCTGTAAAAGCCAGTCAATCATTCAGTTTTTTAATTTGATCAAAACCACAATCCATACACTACTTGAACTAGCAACAAACATCATCTTTTCCACTTGAGACTCGCGGAATAGTCCGAAGATAAGAAGTTGAAGCTGAAGGCTTATAAAAGATACATGCAGTCATAAATCACCACATAAATGAATGATTCTAATGAAGAAATTAACATTTCATTTTGAGAAAACTGAACGCTAAGGAAATGTCTTGTTACTATGCACCTTTTCTTTTGACTTGTTTATTTGATTTTATTGAAGATCGATTTTAGTTTAAGAGCTTATTTAATTTATGTTGAAAACTTTTTAGCTAAAATTTATTAATCAATAATAAAAATTAAATTGAATGTATTCAAATAAGAGTTTTCTGTAATTTTATGCGCGACGAACGAGCTGTGAAAATTATCTTTCCTCAAACTGTTTATTATAACGAATCACCTTTTATGCAATTTTACGTAATTGTGATAGTTGTTTACAATAATTCATTAATACCGTTGAATTATTGACAATAAATATTGCCACTTCTTATTTAAAGGAAAAATTCACCAGTAACTTTATTATTTTTTGGGTGACAGTCCAGGGTTTAGTTAAAGTTAAGAGTTTTCTTTAACTGAAACTGATAAAAATAGTATATGATAGTATCTTTATAGGCTCTTTGGTCAATTAGGTAGGTACGTAATTTTACTTTTATTACATTTAAATAATAAAGATTTGTGATTAGACTGAAATTTAAAAAAAAAATTCTTAAGCCCTAAAATAGCGAAAAAAATTTCCGTCTATCCACCGTAAACGTCGTCCAAACTAGGCTTGTGTAAAAAATACAACGTATACAATACTCAGCTCCCAATAGGGTGTACAGGCTGTGTAAATTTTTACGAATTCCGACAAATATTTTAGTTATAATGAGATATCAAATTTCCACGACTTTTCACTAATTTCGTCATATTTCTTGGGTCCAATTTCCATTTCAAAATATCAACTTGGCTTCAAAGTCTAAAAGCCGGTTTCACAGTCGAAGTTTAAACTACAAATTTTCTTTAAACTTAAGATCAAACGAATAATGCGTTTCACAGATGTTGTAAAACACAAGTTTGTTCTAATGATAGAATTAAGCTAAACGGTAGAATTTCTTCCGTTTATAGCTCGGATTAATGTTTTTGACAGACAGTCGATTCTACCCTAATTAAAGTAACCGTGATTGTCAATAATTCCAAATTTTGAATATTACAACGAAATAAAATGACAGAAAAGACAGGGTATACCAATGTAAGAAAGTTTAATTCATATGAATTAGTACACAATGATTGCGAATTTCAGATTAGTTAATCACAGGACTATTTACCGTGAAATCAAGTGAAGTTTAAAGTGCAGATTATTTTTAAGTTAAAGTTTAACTAAACTTAATTTCAAATTTCTACTGTGATACTGGCCCTAAGGAATTAAAATATAATCGTCGAAAAAAAAAATTTGAGCATTTTTCTCAACTCCCAAGTGGCTATCAGTTTTTTAAATTTTAACGAATTCCGAAAAATATTTTTGATTGAATGAGATTTCGATTTTGGTTTTACATCTATTAACTTTATATACAATCATCTAAAAATTACATATATTCGGGATTTTGGGATATATTATATATACAACCACTAAAGAGATTGAGTACGTTTTTACGAATTCTGTCATATCTCTAAGGTCTGATGAGATATCGAATATTCAACCCCTAAAGTGATATGTTGATATTTTATCCCTCATGTTTTTATTGAAGGTTAAAAATAAATAAATACATAAATAAAAAAATCGGCAGACTGTTTGGACGAAATTTATTAAATATTGGGTAGGAGTCCAGAGCGCGTTTTCTGATGAGTTTCAGTGTATATTACTGTGTAACTGACACTGACAGCCTAAATTAACCAGAGGCAACTGGAACTGTTATTTTCTTAGGTTATCAGCTGCATAAACGCGTTCAGATTTTTTAAGTGTTCTTAGTTTTACTTAACACTACCCAAGCAAATGTAACAATAAAATAATGATAAATATGTCAAGATCGGCAACAACTTTAATTTCAACTTTCATATCAAATGAATAGAAAATCGGTATCCTAAAAAACATTTAGTTTTGAAGGTATAACATTTTATGTGGCTAAAGATAAATATCCAAAGAACCTTCTTTACCACTATATATCTCCGGACCTATTGAAACATAACCCTCGCTTCGAATCACCGCACTCTAAAGCTATCGACTAGTTACTGGACAAGTCGCTAAGGCAATTTTGTCCACAGTTTAATGCCTCAAAAACACGAACTTAAAATTAAGTTTTCAAAGCTCGAATAGAGGTTACTATCTTTGTTCAGAAAAAATGTGACTTTAACAAAACATTTTATTACTTTTAGTTTAGTTTTCACAAACGACATATCATTATTATGGAATTTTTTCAATCTCAAATAAAACATTTAATTCAAATCTTTCTTTAATTTTCAGATTCACAAACTTAGGCTTTAGATATAACCTGGAAAGTCCAATTAGTTCATCACAACGACGAGAAGATGATCGAATAACTTATATAAATAAAGGACAATTCTATGGTATCACATTAGAATACGTCCCAGATCCGGATAAGCCGTTCAAAAATACAACAGTCAAAGTAAGTCAAAATCGCATTGAATTTACCTATTATCCGATCACAAGGTATATTTTTTCTTTTGGCCCTTTTCTGTCGTCCTGAGATTAATCCTTTTTGGTTCGGGTGTTAACATAAAATTCCAATTAATTACACCGGACTGGCAGAAGCATACAAAACTGTCAAAATTAATTTATGTTTGTTTTCTTTCCTTCATACAAATTTCTCTGGCATATCGACCAAATCTATGTATGGTCCTTTTTTTCGTCATATCCATTCAAGATGGTACAGATGAGTACTGGCACGACAGACTTCCGAAGGCTGGCAAAAAGACATCCTTATAGGGGTGAACTCAAACGGAACTATTGAAGACGAAAGAAAAAATGTACCTATATCCGAAAAAAAAGGATAATGACTTAAAGTATTAAAGGACGACTACCGATGTTGGGAATAAAGGGAAGAATCTATTTTACTGAACATGACGGTATCTATCACAAGATGATGAGTGACTTTTTAAAAAAAGGTGTTGCAGCGGAAGAGATGAAGTGGAAGGCTCTAGTTATACCTATTGAAGGGAGAGGGTGAAATTTAATACTCTCGAATAAAATATTACTTTTTATGAGGTCATAAACAGTAGTAACTGCAAGTTACAGGATGCTGGATACATCAATGAATGTATAATTTAAAGTAACGGACTGATCAAGTGTGAAGATACAGAGACGTCTGGTTGAGATGCTATTTAAATTTCCCACCAATAAAAAAAAGTCCAAGTGGGTATTTTTCCCACAACAAAACACCATTTCAGTTTTTAGCTTTATATTACCCTAGCCTTGGCAGTTTACCAGCTACAATAAATGGAATTGGTAATCCTTTTTTGTTTTCTTTTAATTAAGACCTTACGTCGATTTCACTATGTATAAAATTTTTCCAAAATAAAATAAAATACCACTGTAGATACCTGTAAGGAAAATTTCACTGTCTTACCTGAGCGAAGCAGTGTTCAGAAGAACAAAAATAAAAAAAAAAGGAAAACCTGAGCCTCGAATGCTTCCACTTTTATAGACCTCTTCTGAGCCTAGACGGATGGACGAGTAATCGCCATATGTCGTCCAAGAAGTCATTTGTCCACTTTTGTAGACTCTGTTTTGTAGGTAGTTTGGTACTATTCCGTCTGAAGTCTGAGCAGCGTGTGGTTTATAAGCGATGTCTTTCCAGTGGGCTGGTATGAAACTAAAAATAGGTTTACATGTTAACAAGGTGTCTTTAAGATATAAATCTTAATTAAAACTGCAATTCGAAACTCCAAGACGATTTACAGTTAGAGAAAATTCTCTCTTTACTAAATATGTGTGTGGACAGTTTTGTTCCAAGAGTATTTAGGTGCGCGTTGGATTGCAAATGCGTGATGGCATTTTGTTGCAGTTCTTTGACTGCCGTGGCAATGGTACAGCAGCAGCATCAGCATCACACCGTCACCAACCGAATTTGTACAAGCCACCAGTCGCAAGACTTGACAAGGTTGCCTTGAGCTATTACCGATCCATTTTAGGTATCTGATCATTTCATACTGTCTGAACGGTTTGTTTTTTACCTTCGTCTTATACTGAGTGGATGGATACTCTCCTTACTCATTCTTCGAACAATATAATTGTACAAATACATGTCTTAAAATTGATGATGTCTATACAATCAACATAAAAGAGAAAACCGTTTCCAGAAGCACTTCTTCAAACAAAATCCAACCAATGACGAGCGCATCCCGGAAAATTCTTCTCGAAGATTTGCATTTTCAATCCTGCGTTTCAAAAGCTATGTCGTTGTTATGCAAGAGGAAACGAAGAAAGTATCATCCAGATTGTTCTCAGCGATAGCTAACAAATGTATTTTTTTACCGCATCAAATCCCCTACGTTCGTATGCATCATATTACCGAAGAGGAAGGAAGCAGCAAGTAATTTGTTGGAAAAAAATCCGATCAAAAAAAGGTCCATGTCCTCGCCCTAAGGGACACCAAAATGATAAGTACTCAGCAGTTATTGTTCCGGTGCGATTTGTATGCATATGTATACCTTTCTTGGGATAGCATCGATTTTGAGCTGAAATGTGTTTGCAGAACTTTGAAATGTGATGAATGATTATGATGATCTTCTTCAAATACAAGATATACGTTCGGATTTATATTGTTGAAAGGAGTGAAAAATTTCGTCTTTAAGGAGTGAATTGTTTGTTTGTTTTAGACCATCTGCTTGAGGAACGAAGAAATCGTTATATGCAAATTTTCGTACAATCACAATGATTTACAATATGTCTACCCGGTGGTGCGACTATGTCTTTCTTTTGATTTATCTTTGATATGTATCGTCTTGTATGACTGATTTGTTCTTTACCATTTTGATTTGACTGAGTTTTCAGATAGGAGATGCAGGATAAAATTTCAAGTGTATTGAATGATAGTTAACTATTGATAATTATTCAGTGATAGATGGGTAGATATTTTGAGATACTGTTGTACTGTTGAGTTATCAAGAACTGCCTAAATTAAGACTATTGGGTCTGACATCTACTATATTTCTTTACTTAAACATCAAGAAATGGGACTCGTTAAAAATTACGCAGTGCGCGACACGTTTTTTGAACGGAACAGTGATTTTGAAAATAAAATTTGATAATTTGCACACGCTGTTCAAAACTATAACCTGCCGTGGTGATTTTTAATATACGACTGACCAATTCACAAGAAATTCGATGAAGGTTGCTTTAAAACCATGGCAGCTATAACCTAACAAATTTCGAGCGTTCTTATTGAAACACCCTTTATTATCCGTTGACTTGAAAATTCGTTCTGCTTTTTGGTATGGCCAAATTCCTTTATTCATTTATCAACTCTTAACAAAAAAATTTGGTATCCCGATATTTCCTATTTTAACTATCCACTGGCGACGTATATAAACGCCTACAAACTTATTTCAGGATTTTTGGATATTCAAGCTCTAAGAGTGCGTAAAATTGATTGCACATGTTATTACAAATTTTGTCATATCTCCGGATTTGATGAGACATCGAACTGGGTTTTACTTCTACAAACTTTTCATTTAATCGCTCAAAAATACATATCACCACTTTTAGTTTTTTTTAGTTTTCAATGGGGTGTAAACAGGCATACTTTTCATAATTTTTCAATATCTCTTAGGTCTGAAAAGAAACTAGGTTTTCCTTCTACGTTTAATTTAAATAATTACCTAAAGACTAATTTGTCGTTATTCTTTGTAAGTTCGTCCTCAAGGGAGTATAAAAAGAATGCTTACATTTTTACAAATTTTGCAATACCTTTACGGTCTGATGAGACATCAAATTGGGTTTTTTCTCTTACGCGTTTTTTTTTTTTTTTTTTGTTTTAGCCTAAAATTCTATTTTACGATTTTTCGACATTCAACTCCCAACGGAATGGAATTGTATACGTTTTCACGAATTTTTTCATATCTCTTGGGTTTGTTCAGATAGCAAATTATTTTTTTCTTCAACTGGCTTTTTACATAATAATTTTCAGAATTTATTGATATTTTTTATGTAATAGCCTGAAATTTTTAACAATTTAACTCCCAAAGGGTTAAACGAGTTTCTTCATATCTCTTGGGTCTGATGTGATAAGAAATTGTTTTTTTCTTCAACGGTCTTTTTCTGTAATCGCCTAAAAACAAATTTCAGAATTTATTGATATTAGATATTTCTTATGTAATGGCCTTGAATTCAATTTTACGAATTTTCGATATTTAACTCACAACGGGATAATAGCGGTATATATACCTACTTTTTCACAAATCTCTTGGGTTTGTTCAGAATTAAATTCTTTTTTTTTCTTCAACTGGCTTTTTACATAATAAGTTTCAGCATTTTATATGGTGAAAAGGTGTATAAGTTGTCAGTTAAGAAAGAAGTTGAAGAAAACAAATACTACCAAATCTCATGGAAGAATAACTGAATTAGAAGAGAAAATAATTATTTTATAGAGACATGTAGGTACTTCAAAGAATTCAAATCACAATTTTTTCACATTAAACTAAATTCAAGTAGCATTATTTACTTTAAACAAATTCTCTGCAACATTATCTACATTCTGCACAAAGTTACAGGTAGTTCTAACAGTTTATCAGCTAATTAGCGTACTAATAAATTAATTTATGTCCAATTAAAGTCAGCATTATTTAACCATTCATATACTGATACTTAACAATACTCTATTCGCACAATATGTACGATATTAAGCACTCGGTATATCAGATAACACCATTGAAAATATTGTGTAATTTTTCCATTCAATTCTTTCATGAAATAAATGGCAAGTGTCGGCTTTTTCGAAAATTTTCCCATGATTTCGAATCGACACTCTCATAATATTTTAAACGTTAGGCAGCTCGTGTATGAATTTATAGCGCTCAGTTCCGAAGCGTTATCATTCACCTGCTATATATGATGCCGCTTCGCTATATGCAAATGAATAGTTTTTGTTATCTATTCGTAGACCGTAAAATTGATTCTAGCAAAGTTTTCAGCCCCGTAAGCGAGAGAAATGTTTATTTAGATATTTTTATCTTAAGAAGTTATAGGTAGTCAGAAGTGCACTATGCCGTAAGGCACAACGCTTGTAGGTTCTGTACCAAAGAAGTTGTACAGGTGAAGAAATCTTCAAACCTAACTTATTACCATTGACTGTATATCTGGGCAATTTCAACTTTATAACGTCGGATTTATTTTAAATAAATTCCGTTTCTATCAGATCTGATAGTTGTGAAGATATTCATAAACGTTCCTGCGCTGTCGTACTACATTTTAATTTTAAAAGATCTTTTCTCATAAAACTCAGGTGTTACTTATCTTACGAATAAAATTAAATATTACCTTGTAGTTCTTGGATTTGACATCGTTTTGATACTTTTCTAATTCGTCTTTTACCGAAAGCATGTTCACCACTTTCGACAAATGAAAAAAACTAGGCTTCGTCATTAGTGACGCAAATCTTTACATAAGATTCATTTCGAATACACCTTCCCATTAAATTTTAATTCTAGATTATACTCGAATTGATGTCGTTCGTGATATTTAGTGTTTCTTTTATTGGTTATCTTGTTTTAGCGTATAGAAACTATTAGAAATTTTTTTTCTATTTTTAACCGAATTTATTGAACAAAAATTGGGCTAATTTTAGATTGATGTAGTTTTTAAACGGCTAGCTACATAGAATTTCGTGTTGGGAGAAACGTGATTAAAATTTAAAAAAAAATTATCCGAATTATTGATGAATGCCCAAAAGATATTTGTAAAATGCGTGTATCTGAACGAAAAATGGCTTGCGATAATTATGGATAATGGAAAGAAATAAACTAATTCAGTATGCGCACAAGGACCATATACATATTTTATAAATATTTTTCATTGCTGGAACTCCGCAAATGTTTCCAAAGTATATCTGGTACGATTCTTGAGATACATTTCCGTGCTCCACCTCCCCTAATTAATCAACAATTACCGCATTGGTGCCTATTGGTGCCTATTGATGCATGCCTTTCTTTAAAATTATTTCATCAATGCAAATACATTACCCGAATGAAACATACATACATCATGTTTCTAAATTCTTTAAATTCTCAATAAAGCTATCCGATGATGAAAGTACAATCCAACCAACCTGTTCTGGAAGGAATTCATGAATGCTTGAAATTGTTTATCGAGTCTTAGTTGTAGTTACTCGTTAGTATGAAAAAAATTCATCAAATGACGTTCGTACTAATCAAAATTTTGTAATATGATTGTTCGTTAATATGAAGAAAAAATTGTCAGTAGACAACAATTTTAATCATTTGATAAATATGACTACATCAATGAACACGTTCATTGGACCAAAACTGACAAATGTTTTTATTAGTTCAGTGAAAAAATTCATAATTATGAAGTACGAATTTGGTTCAGTGAAGACTCAACTTGTAAACTTATAAACACAAACCGGATCCTATCTGTCTAGTGTTAATGGTTTGAAAGATATTCCAATCTATAGTTTTTTACTATGTAGGTATTAAAAAATGTTAAAGTAAACTGAGTACCCTACAAATGTTAAATATCAAAGAGTGCCCTTGTTAAATAGAATATCAATTCCTCAATGGAAAGCACGGCAATATCTGAAAATGAATTAGATCTTAGACCTCGAATGGTGTCCTATAGCATCTGAAGAAATACACCCAAAAAACATTCAGGTACGGACTTTTCTAAGTAATGATAAAAATATTTGTCTTAGCCGAGTGAAGAATATTGTCGTCTTTTCAATTACACTACGGTGTAAAACTGCACATTACTGCGAAGAATTAATGGCATATGTCTACGAAAAATTGACAATATCATTTAGATGGCTTCACTTTTTTGTGTTACCACATTCTTAGCTAAACTATTCAAATTATTCAGAGATCATGTAACGCATGAATTCATCATAGATCAAATCAATCACCGTAAAAATCGATCGATCAAATTTGTTCTAGTCTCGAATATCGTGTATGCTCAAAACAAATCGCTGATACATTGGAATGGGGGAAAAAATCCAACAAAAACTACTACCAAAAAAAGTCGTATATCTATTTCAAGAAAAAATCAATTTTTTCCGAAGATTTATTAGTACAACCTTTTGATCTTGCAACATAATCCGGAAGAAAATAATATCGCTTATCAAAATGTCATATACATATATATTTTTTACTTATTTAAATTAGTTTATACGCGGTTAGTGTTGACCTTATATTGTCCGTCAGTTTTTAATCCCGGACTCATCAAAAAAATAAAACTGATCAAAAACAAAACGATCGAGCTTTTATTGTCCGTCTTAAATAGTACAGCGAAGGACATAAGTGTAATTTAGAGAACGGTCAATACACCTAAAGAAAAAAAAATTATACTTGTGGACATATACAACATATACCTATATGTAGGTATGATCATCCTAGGTTCACCTTCAAAGTGGATTTAATTAAGAAGTTAGTCAATGGCCCCGTATGTCCCTGTACTTAGCAGTTATTGATCTTGTCATTGATCGGTACTTTCTATAATTTTTGTTTAAAAATTTTCTTCTACCCCGCTAATGTTTTATACAAGATTTTTTTTCTTGTAATAATCGTTACACACAGTTGAATGGCGATTTAATGTGACAGCATGTTTTGGTGCAGCCTTAACAGATAATGTCTTCTAGCAACTTTAATCTCTATCACGGAGCTAAGAACGCCTAATCTTTATACTGTGCGAATGTACATCTTCTGTGATGGATATTTTATGATCGGTGGCATTAAGAAGACGGTGTAAATTCTTCAAGACAAATCCATCCGTATAATGCGAATGGCATGTAATCCGCTTCTGTTTTAGACATTTTTTTTTATTTTTTTTTTTTTCGACGTATGAAATACACCAAAGTGATGCACTTACAATATATTGTAAATGACGGTTACTTAGGCTCAAGATTTAACTTATGATAATGCTTCGCGAAAAGTATCTAACTATAGGCAACGGTAGGCTCAAGCAATTTTCACATAGTGTGTTTTATTCGACGACAGATAAATCAATGAATGCCATTAGGTTCGTCTTAAGTACGCCGATGTACGGTTAAGTTGAAAAATTTAAAGAAATTAGAGAAACTGTCTGTTTACATTACGACACTCTGCCGGATATTGGCAACATCAAACATTGTTTTTAGGTGGAATGAGTGCATCAATGGAATTTTACATGATAATCAAACTCAAATTAAACTACCATTTTCAAGCAATTGCATTTGGCTTGTACTGTCTGGTCTAGTCATGAAGACCCTGAATTCATACCTGGTCTAAACACAAAAGTTTCGGAACTCTCTAATGTTAATTTAATATTCTTGCTATTTTTTTTGCAAATTCGTAATGAACGCTGTTCATCAAGGTAACATACATATCGAAGAATACTGAAAAGACCAACTATCAAATTTCAATTGTAATTTACTTGTCGCAATTTCATCTGTCTTCTTAATAAACCAGGATTTATACCTATTTAACTGATGCGGAATAAATTCTCAAACCTTGAATTCAGACATGGTAAAATTTGAATGGGCTAAGCTTTATTAAAATCCTTTCATGTGGTAAAGTATGCGGGACGATACTCTGACTGATATGAAAGCCGGACTATGGTCAACTGATGTTTAAATCTTTAAAATGTTAGTTAATGCTCAACGTTGATTCATCTTATGAGTTCGAATCAGATGTTTCATTTTTCTAAACGTAATTTGTATGAATGCTAATATTTTTCCCTAAATCTGTCCAATTTTTATCAATTTGTTTCATCATCATTATAAGTGACTGCGCAAATCAGACCCTGACCTCCTGAGCTCCTGAGTTCCTTAGTGTTGTAAATTCCGGTGATGCGTTGTAGAACGCTCGTCCAATCCCCGACTTGGAAGTCCAGTCCTACTTATGTATTACACCACTTTATGAATTTATGAAAAGGGTTATTTTCAGCTATGACATGTTGGAGTTCTCCCAGCTTTGCTGCGAGGCTGACTATGTCATACTTGTTGCCTACTTCATTAGACCAAAAGGTGTTACAGGCCATTCAGGTTTGCGTGAAGAAATTTTGTAAATGGGTTTTTTAATTGATAAAGAATTTCATCATCTGATGAACATTACATAGAAGATTTTATTCGGCTTAAATTGCGTTCCAGTGGTAACATAATAAAATTTAGGAAAACATTCATCAATTGATGTTAATAATCGTTGAATTTGCGGACGGCGGAACTATGGGGATTAAACACTCTTTTTTTTAAATCTAACCAATATTTTAAAATTTTTTTTTTAAATAGAACTTATAAGTTTAATTGATTGTTTACAAGGCTATTCATATTCAGTTAAAGAAATAATGAAGAAAACAATCATGGCGCGATGCACGCGTTAGTCGATGTAAAACAGTTTGTAGTTCTTCGTCAGTATTAAAAAACGTTCATAAAACTATGCAAGTGTTCATCCAATGATCAGTTGTAGTTAATCGTTAATATGACGAAAAATCCATCAAGTGATGAAAGTATTTATCGATATTTAGTTATGGCTATTCCCCAGTATGAAGATAAATAAATCAAATAACGTTCATATCCATTAAAATTTTTTAACATCATTGTTTATTAATATAAAGAAAAAATTATCAGTAGAGGAACATGTTCATCATTTGACGAATATGTTTTCATCATATCTAATATTTCTAAATTTAATCTTATTTCTTACTTTCAGAGTGTCATAATGTTAATGTTCCGAGAAGAAAAAAGTCCCGAAGATGAGATCAAAGCCTGGCAATTTTGGCACAGTAGGCAGCACTCTGTCAAACAGAGGATACTAGATGCCGGTAAGTAGTTTAATTGAACAACTATTCTAATCTCAAGATACAAAAATATTCATACGTGAAGAGTTTATGTATTTATCTAAACTTCCTAAAAATTACCAATTAAGAACCATATCTCCTCGTAGTTTCGCGCACCTATAGCCAATAATTGCAATTTATCATAAAAATAAATCATTTCATGGTATCCGTTGCCATTCCCTGGTAGTAAACTTTTATGATGTACTCATACTGGTGATTTGTATTGACAAGTTAACCCATTAATGGCACTGTCCATTTATTCTAAATTATTGCCTGCAATTCTTTTGAGAAGATAGTCTGAAAGTCATAGGCACACATATACCTATATAGCCTTTTATATTTCACCATATCCAAAGATAGTTTAAATTAATTGGTCATACGATATGCAACAGAAAAACGAAATTCTTATTCTTTCAATTGATATCGCATTTGGTATATTAATTTTAATTATCGCCTGACATTCTACATGTTCTTCACATCAAATAAGTAATATATGGGCTCAATTTCAAAAAACTGTCAAAAGAATTTGACTTAAAATCTATTTTAATTAGTTCCAATGTTAGCAAATAATAATTAATAGGAATTATTATAATCCTTGAAAAATTCTTTATATTTATTATTTTTTTCAATTATCTCTAAAGATGATCGAGCGGATAATGAAATATTTCAAAGTTAAATGGTATTTTCCATATGCAGTTGGACGGAATTTTTTTTTAAATTGCTATTCAAAGAGTATCGCGTTAAATATCAGTTTTGATCTTTTGACATTTTCATTCACAGCGTGATATCCGTTAAATCGAAAATATTTATTTAAGAGATATTAATTTCAATGTTTCTTATCAGCATCATTAAGAAGGATAAATTATTACGTAGACGAACACCATATGGGTCTTTGTTTTTGGTAAATTCAATAAGCGGGACCAAAAATTCATTGAAAATTTTCGATTGTATCAGACAATATTTTTTTTTCAAAAATATAAATTTTAATCAAACAAAAAAGAAAGAAGGAAATAAATTCATATTTTCAAAAAATATGATGATTACACGATGCACAATAATCAATTCAGCTATTTTTGTATGTTACTTGAGTATCTATAAGTTGGCAATTAGTGGAATATGTATTTAAATTTTAAACATCGGATTGTATAATCAGAATTTTAAGTTGTTTTTGTGATGAATGGATACTTCTCATTTAAAAAGCATACACTTGTTAGTAAGCGCAATTACATTCCAATTTTGTTGAAGTCGTACTTCTAGAGGTTACGGAAATTATTCATAATTTATTCACACCATAAAACAATTAGCACCGTCAGAATATAAAGTGATCTTGCAGAAATAAACAGTAGCAATTAATAGAATAAACCCTTTGAACTGAAACATGATCCCATAGTGCATTATAATGTTAGTAAATCTTAATTTAACATCTTTATTTATTGGTAAAATTTGCGGTAGTTCTTGCCAGGGTAATGATCATGTTAAGCCATTCATTAGCCGACTAAATACTATACACCGAGTCGTCTTACAAGACAGTATGAATGCAGAAAATTTTAATTATATTCGATTAGAAGAACATAGGCCTCGAATGTTATTTCCAGATTTATATTATTTTCTTCGTTGTTGTTTTTTTTCTCATATAATCCACGAAAGACTTATTGCTCCTTGTGGTATGCTGACAGACCAAACATTAATTACTGACAATGATGATTCCGATATCTTGCAATGAAAATCTAGCTAAGATCGAGTTTAATGAATTGGTCAAGATTGAAATAAGTATAGGTCTTCGCTATGGTATCCGTACAGATAAGAATCTATCTTGATAGTATTTTTTTTTTCCGTCCGTTCTTTTTCGTGTAAATAAAAATCATAAATTCCAATAATTTATAAGATATTTCGATCTTTATCAACGGATTAATAATTGCTATAATTTATTTTTATACTTAATTACAGATACGAAAAATTCAGTTGGTTTAGTTGGATGCATCGAAGAATTATCACATAATGCAATTGCAGTTTATTGGAATCCATTAGAAAGTTCGGCGAAGGTAAGTCCAGTTTTGATTTTGTCAATTTTTAAATCAGAAAGTCGAAAGTAAATTATTTTTCGAATATGATGTTATCGGAAATTTTATTGATATTCACTCAATTAACGGATTGTGTGACACGTTGAGAAATATAAGCTCCGATTTGATACTTTTGCTGTAATCCATTACCTCAAACAGACCACCTTGGAGTATTCAGGAGTTTTGCAAGATCTTCTGTTACAACAGAGTAGCGCAAATAAGGTCTGATTCTCCTTGATCTTTTTCTCAACTGGGCATTACAGTATTTCCACCGTCTGTTATGAACTTTATTTAGAAGGTCTGAAACATAGATGTTTTTCCGTATATCGGTTTTGAGTCTTTCACTCAATCTCGAGAAAGACGAAACTGTCTTTGAAGATATTCATGAAAACAACGTACACAATTTTTTTTTGGGGAGGAGCACAACTTAAGTTTTTTAATAATTGTTAAAAATATCACTAAATCTTGATCCTTGATTAAAATCTAGAAGAAAAATATTTGCGATAATTAAAGTTTTGAAAAAGAATAATCTTTATGGAATCGAATATTTTTGGCCCGTCGAACCGGATTTTAACTAGTAATCTGTAAAATCCAGAGAAAGTGAGAGAAGATCTTGTGTTGCTATTTTTTTTACTTTGAATCAACTCAGGTGGAGCGAACTTAAAGAGCTTCACTCCCTTAAAGAGTGCCCTTGCACATTAAAACATTCAAAAACATTTTTTTCCGAACTTCAATTTTCTCAATTTTTCAAAAGACAAGCTTGGGCCTGAATAAAATAAAAAAGAACTTAAAATATTATAAACTATTAGAAGTTATATTATTATTATTATTTATTAATAAGAAGTATATAAATATACATGATTATTATAAAGCATTAGTAGCTAAGACTATCAGCTGTTAGAAGTTATAAGTTTGTCAGAAATCCAAAATTTTGAAATTATTTATTTCGAATTATAATGTTAGAATAAAAATGTTCAAATCCGTTGAAATGAAATTGGGAAATTTTGGATATCCGTTTAAATTTAGTGAAATATACATAGAATGTTCCCCCAAATAGGAGACCTGACTTCTCCAAACTGCCAACCTGCAATTTTGGTATTATTCAAAAAATAGGACAATTGCACAAACTCGTTCTTGAAAGCCAGGCACTAAGGTTGAATAGTAAAAAAGTAAGTAGTACGAAAATTTTAAAAATTACAGTGCGTTACTAACTTTTCGGCAGTATTTTAGTTTTTGAAAAAGAAATCCTGTCCGTATTATGCCATTTTTCAATATGTGTAGCCCAAATTGGCTGATAGCTCATAATTTAAACTATTTGTTTGCTCTTTGATGAGATGGTCTTGTGGCTTAGAGCCTTCGTGGTTGCTATATTGATTTTATTGACTAAAAAAAGTTTTAACATGCATTAAAAACTAATTCGTTTCGACTACATCGCACGAATTGAGATCCGTAGAACTAAATTTTAAATGTATATTAAGAGATGTTTACAGTTAAAATATGGAATTCTCGATCCAACTATATTCCAAATAAACGTCTTACCCCCAAAAAAATACCACTACCCACTATTATACTAATTCCTCAAATTAAAGTCACCAAAAATTCGTAAAAAAAAAAAAATTAACACTTGTCACATTCACAATAGTAAAATGGTAACTTTTGAAATTATCATCACAGATCTAATAGGTCAATATTTCTTTAACTCTTCTATTTTTATTTTTTTTTTCGATCTTCGCCCGCAATTTATTAGTGTGAACGGAAAGTACAATATTCCATCAAATAAATATTACAAAACCGACAATTATCACGATGCCAAATGGTTTTTTACCATCTTTAGGTAACGCAGAACGCACCTTTTGGCCGTATCTATTCAAATAAAATACACGATCATGTAACATTTCAATGCATCGCTCATACATATATGTGAAAAGTTCATATCTTCAATCACGATATCTCAACTTTGTTAAATTCTATTAAATTTATTATATTGCAATTTCAACATTCGACGATTCGCTTCGGTATACAAAGTTATGCTAGACCGCGCGGATTAACATTAATCACTTTGTGAAACGACAGTACGATAAATGCACTTCTTAATTGGTTTCAGTTGGACAGTGTTATAAATGCTTCCAGATTATGTAAAGTTATATTTCAAGAAAATTCATGCTAGACCTTTCTCAAAATGGTAACCATACAGAAATAATAATAGCCAATGCATGTATGGTAAGTATGTACCGTGTGTTTTGTGTGACCCATAATTAACTTATTGTACGGATAGCCTTAACACGATCCCGAACTAACCTTCAGCGATCATCATCATCTTCGTCCCATCCATGAACTTTTATTTAATTTTCGCATTGGTTACACAATTCCGCCAATATAAATCTCTTTAACTTTTAACACCCAAAACAATAAAAAAGAACGATATTTTCCCTCAATTTCTGGATCAAAATCGTTTGGTTAGAGCTTCAAATCTTTTCTCACCGTACCTCTGCTAATTGAACGATTTCTCCAAAAATTTAATAAAAAAAATAATAAATTCCATAAAGCTTAGCAATAAATTAGCCAAGGATAACCTTGCCTACACCACACAGAATCGAATCAAGAATTCGCACATCAAATTCATTTTATTTATTTACAGCGCAATTTGCCAAATAAGAAAATTAAAATTAAATTTGCCAACATTTTATAACAATTGGCTGCAGGACAAACCGCATTTGTTGTTAATTTCGAAGGTTGTATCTTTAAAGGAAAGCCTTGCTCTTCTTGTTCAGCCAACATATGCATTTTCGAGTACCTACCAAGGCTGAAAATATTCGGCCGTAATTTTAATCGTTCACAAAAGATTATTATTTCTTTTGATCGATTGTTACTGACCAATGGACTTTTCGATTATAAACAGAAATTACAGAATGAAAGATCGCACAGATAATGTCATGGTTTTGATCCAACGATCAATTGATGAGCATTGTGTTCAAACTGGAATGCGGAATTTCAATGAGAAATCCTTGTGATCTAAACATCATAAATGATATTATATATACATCATTTTTTTAAATTTCCGGACCGACAGGTGATATAATGGGATTATGAAATATTTCGGAATGTATTATTATTCCATTTCAGCTTATTCTGCCAGCAATTTCTAGGTTGACGCGCGGTTTTTCAGATTATTATTTCATCGTAACGGTGGCGCTTTCTGATTACTTCATTAAAATTTAACGTTTTGCTAGAAAAAAGTTATATGAACGGTTGCCAACACGGTCAATTTTCTCCGAAGTTGCAATCAAGGAGTTACAACCAAGAAGTTACAACCAAGCAGTTGCAACTAAGAAGATGCAACCAAGTAGTTGCATACAAGAAATTGCAACGAATCAGTTGCAGCCGAGAAGTTGCAACCGCCTGCAATTCCTTTACAAACGTAAACTATTTCCTCACGATAATAATTCACACCAGAAATTTTAATATATAAATTAGCTGAAATTCAATTCAACTGAGAAATTTGTCTTCCGAAAAATTTAATTATTTAACTGTGTGATTTCGATTTTGTCTCTCTATCGATCAATTGACTCGCATGCATTTGATCCAAGTGCGTACTCTCAAGTAGGTGCCAGTCCTTCAGAGAGCTTCTCTCGATTTGCGATACTAACCGATTAAGCGGTAAATTCTTGCTTGGTTGATACGTTTTTTCACTTTCAAAGTAGGTCTCTTATAAAAACAAACGTTAGTAATTGTGCGAAATCTGGCATAATTTATTTTTATAAAAGTAGCGCTCTTATAGCATTGAATTTTATATATCCTAGCGAACAACCGAAAATTTCACCAAATTGGTTGCAGTATTAGGTGATCTTCAGTGCCACCTACCTTTAGTATAACGATGCAATGGCAAGAATTTCGCTCGAATATAATTCGCAAATAAAACAAATTTCGATTTAAAAAAATTTTAAATTTTAGATATTACCATTACCAGAAAAATTGTAGCTTTAATTAGTTACATTTTAGTGAAATTATTCATTTTAAAATAATTTTTTATGTTAACTTAAAAAGTATCGTAATATAAGCGTCATTTTTAAATGATGTTGTAATTTATTCCGTTAAAATTATTTCAATAATTTGGCTGAAACCCCTTGCTACAATTTTTGAGTTTTTGTGGAGTACTTACTAGACAGAAATTTTAGGGAATTGATTTCAAAACGCAATAATTTTCTTTATATACCATATTTGTTCAAAAATCGAACAAAATTGGGATGTAGAGGTCACTCCGTAGGTATTTTTCATCTAAATTGAAGACAATATATTGATTTGTCATAAATCTTGTACTTGAGGTGAGTTTCCTTTCATTCAGTTGATACTTACGACCATTCTATTATACATCCAGAATTCAGCAACCCGAAAAACTCTAACTTTCTGCCATCGAGATTCTCTCTTTTATTGTGCTCTGTACTAGAATGCAAACGAAAGCGACTATAATTGGCTAGATTTGAATAGCAGGGCAATATTCTATGCTCGAGAATGCTAGGAGATAGGTACAACAGTTTGGTGTATTCGATGTAACGACAAAAGCGTAATTTCTGAACAATTTTCCAGTGTCGATCACACTAGTACCTGAGATAAGCATAACAAGAAAGAAAGCTTAAGAGATTATCATATAATAATTTGACATGCAACCAAACAATCTTTCCAATTCTCCAATTATGATTATAATCACTCACATTTATGAATAAATTTAAATTATCTCAAGCAATATTTATATGAAACCTACAAAAACACAAACAAAAAAAATCGTTTGTTATTAACAAAAATGCCCCAGTTCCGCGATAATCAGTCCTTCCCGGAGCAAACTTCAAAAACTTTCCTTTTATTATTCTCGCATAATCTTTTGTAGCTCTTGCGACACTTATAAATTTCCTTAAATGGCAACAAAGTAATTCGAACAGATGCCGAACTAAACTATAAAATAAATATCACCGTTGGCAATTTCTGCATATTAATAAATTAAAACTTTTGTAGTTAAAAGTACTATATTTTCTAATCACAATTTTCCTTTTTGGCTTCGACATGTGTGTCTTGCCGTTGATCTTATTTGAGATCAACGGCAACCACTTAAGACAGTTTGTACACTACGCCAAGTGCTTTTTAAATGAAAATTTATGTCGGGTCCAACTGCACGTACTAGCGAAAATTCCCTTTACGCGATATGATTAATATTATGTATATTTCTCAAGAACTATAGATATAATCTAATAAAAAGAGACTTATTAAGTCTTTCCGAATTCCTTTTTTTTATCACTTTTCCGTTAATTAATCACCTTTTCATATACTTTACACCCAATAACATATTAAAAATGGTCAACACAGTAGGGATCAATGAAGTCTCCTTTAGATACAGCTCTTCCGCTGTATCATTTTTATTGAAATATATTATAAATAATGCTAATAAATTACAACAGAAGCCATTTTGCTATTAGTTTTATGCGTGGATTCCAAGTGATACGTCTATGTGGTCTTTTCGACCTGCAGACTATCGATTCGGCCTGAAAATGAATCCCGTAGGCGGTATTATACGGCGTACGATCAAAACCACTTTACGCATTTAAAATAATAAAAAAAAAGTCAAGAAAAATAAATAAATAATACTCCACTACTCCACCAGTGTCTTACCCACTAAGATGCTAGTTGTGATGAGGATGCTGGGTAATGATGAAGGTTGCCACTAAGATATTTTATATGTTCGCATAATTTTCATCCGACTCGACTTAAATTTTATGATCCACTTTGGTTACGGCTTTCGATTGGATCTTATCCCAGGGTCCCAGGTGCACTTTTCATTCAAAAAGAAAATTGAGACATTTTTCCTTTTACATGTGTTTTAATTAGTTTTATTCGTTTCTTCAGTTCATTTTACATTCCTAATGATCGAGATAAATGCACTGTATCAGGAGACTATTAAAATTAAAAAAGATGGATTCTAATTAGCTAGATGTATCCATTTTATAAGCATATAGTATGTTCGGATTTTTAATGGTTTGATGTTAATTAAGGTCGATAGAGATATTAATAATTGCACTGAATATGTCTATGCGAACGAGATCATGTTTGTATACGACCATGTTTATTGAAATCGATTTTACTATATTTGGTAATATCAATAATCGAAAAGCAATTGACTTATATGATTTTCATTTTAAACTACACGTAGAAATTGCTTTAAAATCACGAAAATTACATTGAAAAGAGCTAGGAAAACAAAAGACTTAAGCAAGTAACCTATATTTTCGTTCTGTCTATTCATCTTCAACTAACAATTCTTATAATAGTTTTACTACAACGCGTGAAGTACATTCAATGCCGTGCGTTTTTTTTTCGTTTATTTAGATATTATATGGATAACCTACAGCTAGTCATTTTGGACCGCTGTATATTAAGACAATTATCACTTTATTTGCTGCCGCTTATTTGCACTACTGCTACTACTTTGCAACTTTCCTGGTTCGTTGAAAACTTTAATTGAAGTTACGATTAACATTTGCACATTCTATCAATCTATATTGTCGTGTATGGCCTTTATCAATCAACTGATCGCGTGTGTGATTTTGTCTTTGATAAAGCGCGTCTCAGTATCTTCAATGTATAGAACTGTTGAGATCCATCTCGATCTTATAGAAACTCGGCTTTATTGAACGATTCATTGAGCAATTTATTTTGTTTGTGAACGGCTGCCTAACTTATGGCAGGAATCATTTAATATTTACAGTTTCTCTATTGAGTTTGTGTCAACAAGACATGTAGATATCTCAAAATCAATTATTTTTATCAAAAAGAATTTCGCCCTTATTTCCCTAAATTATCTTATAAGAAAGAAAACTGTTGACTATTGTCATTATACCATATGTGGTAAAAATACTAAGAAACAACTAGCTCAGTCCGTACATCATACTGGCTGTTCTGCCCCACGTTGGGCGCCATTCAATTAAACGAGTTTTAGCCAAGACGATTATTCCATTTTGATTCCATATTGGGTGCCATTTTAACAAATGATTTTAAACGTGTTTACAAGATCGGAGCTTACTTCATAGCAAAATATAGTCTATTAATATTAATACGACTGAACTAAAGATGCTCTTACGCGAGCAATTTTTCAAACAATTGTTTGCCCGACGACTATTACCAAAACTGAGGGGCAATATCGTGCTAGTTCCGACAATATTTTGTCAATTTGGTAATGTTTTCACAGAATTGTCCTCGTTCGGTGATTCAGTTGTCAAGTTTTGTTTTGAATTTTAGATTTATTAAGCCCAAATCAGGCCTAGGCCTTGAAGAAATGGTAGAGTTACTTCATTACGAGACCCACGGAACACTAGGAGGTGAAGTGCTCAGCCACACGTTCGTCCGTGATTATTACCCCGATTTCAACTCAGGTATTCTTTTACAGCAAGCTTTAGCAAGTAAGCCACCCAGACTACTCACCCAGACTACTTACTCACCCAGACTGTTCGTGTTATAATGGCTTGGAATTAAAATATTTCCAAGTTATTTTAAGTTTCATATTTGTTTGACAAGTTTGCGTTCGAGTTATTCAATGACTGAAATATTCGTGTATCCATTGCCAAATTGCTAAGTATTTCTCTATATCGCTAGTAACTGCTGAGCAACGAAATGACCACCATATTGTCAACTGCTGATGTTGCTGTATGTTTTCGTCAAAATTGTTTTAGGGAAAAAAATTGTTTTAGGGAAATTCTTAGCTTCATTGAAAGCGCAGGGATTGAAGAGGAAGCCTAGAGAATCCATGGAGACGTTACAATAAGCCGAACTGATGTTTCAGTGGAAGAGGTTAACCAGACCAACCCCATTCCCTAACTTCATCTAATCCATTCTTAAGGGTTTCCCTTCGTACAAAAAATGAGTTTCAGTAAAGAGGGACTCGATTTTAAAAATGTCAAAGAGTTGGAGAATTTTTTCTGGGGATAACTCATGGCACAACCTCGGTGCGGTGGAGGCTTAAACAAATAGTTAGGTATGAGGCCTTTCGAGGAATTCATTGTTTGAAATAATAAAAATTCTTTAAATTTGCCTGGAACTTTTGAACTCTGGCAACCAATTTCTTAACACAATTGCCTCGAGGCCAGCGTTAAAAATCTCTGCACGCCACTCACTATAAAAGCTCACTTCAAAATGACGAATCGACATCGAATATTCAAAAATTCAAATGTCCACGTTTACGTGAAGATACGATCATTGGAATATTTAGTATCCTCATTCAAGTCTAATATCCAGGAAGATAGGAACGATCTGTCCAGATACAAAAGTCAATTGCTCTACCATGCACCCGATCTATACGTACATTGAATTCAATTGATTTCCAAAGGATGGATAGATGGATTAGATTGGCATTGGTTACAGGTTCGTATATACGATATACGAGCTAACCTAAGGTCGTGAAATAGCCAAGCTCCAAGTCCAACTGTAGTGCGTCGATCTATCGGATATAAATTTTCAAAATCTATTACCAACACTGGACGCGATCATACCAAAGTCTAACTACAAAAATATACAACATGGTCATTGGGAATTCTGCAGAAAAACCGAGAAAATCAATTCTATAAGAAAAACAACGACAAAGAAGTAAAATATTTTTGCACACAATATAACCAGAAGTCGTATTGATGATGAGCTCTTTTGCGACTATCTTCTTATATTATTCAAGCTGGTACCATTTTTGAATGTAGCAGCCAAATCGACGAAGATAGTGTCGTGTGGCAAAATTTATCGTCAAACACCAATCGATAGTGCATACTATCTACCGTATAAATGGCCGTATAATATCACACTATAGTGTTCATTTTGTTGCAATATCCTCGAATGCAAATTGCTCATACTGCAGCTTAGCGCTACAAAGTATTCTTGCATTATTCATAAAGATTTCAATTTATGTCACTTAAAATTATCGAAATCGCCTATACGGCGGTTGTTTGTTGCATGCCACAACATACAGCAACATTATGACGAATAATATAAGGTATAGGCCTTCCAAACAATAAAGACTCGAACGACTTCAATTTAATACCTCTAATGATGTGTCATGGCGTTTTGTTAGTTAATTAAATGCGTACGCAATTTTTCCGTAGAACGTATGACCGTATTGAAACCGAAAAATTCAACTGCCAGAATAATATATTGCCGACAACAAAAAAAATATAAAAGATACAAAAGTCCTGTATCTACCGAAGTGAAAATTCTCGGTTTTGACATTAACGGCGAGTACTATACAAAAATGATCATATTACTTTATATGGTTTTATGTTGCTAATTAATTCTTAAGCATTACATTCGAGGTTTTTTTTCCTTCTTCTCATATCCACATATGTATAAACAAAAAAAAACTACGCCTAATTATCATATTTTACCGAGTGGCTCGAATCGTTTAAAGCTCGAAGAATAATGTTTATGGACTTATGCCAATCATGTCTTAGTTTGTACTTTGCAACTTTTTAAGTGAAAAAGTTCTTGCGAGTTTGTCAGTTTGAGTTAAAATGAATGTCATTAATTAAATATTAATTTACTAATAGACTTGTGATTAATTATTGCAATTTGTTGGTTTCTTTTTATTGATTTCATATTTTTCTTGTTATTTTTCAGATTAACATCGCAGTACAGTGTTTAAGTACCGACTTTAGTAGTCAGAAAGGAGTCAAGGTAAGTGCTTCAGTTCAAATATTTGTTTTTCTATGAAGTAGTGTTTTTACTGTTTTACTGCGCGACAGGATATTTAAAAAAAAACAATTTCTTTCGTATGTTGTTGTGTTAATTTACGATTAAATTAATGGCGCCCAACGTGGGCTGAGGTTTGAAGTTTCATGTTATGAATGAACATCATTAGGCTATGTAGTACGAACTGGAAGATATAATGGTAAAAATCTATCTATTTGGCTGTACGTGATACTATGATGTATCTCTTACCATGTCTGTTTCAGTGTTTCCCAAACTTTTTTCGTCGGGCCTGGAAATAGGGCAAAATATTGAAAGAAGGATTATATAAGAAATACTAAAAAATATTTAGTTTTTTTTTTTCTACCTATATATCGGATTGTTAAAATTATTTTCGATGGGTAAATAAGTTTTAAAACTCTTCTTGAAAATGTTCTAAAAAGGACTTGCTATGTTTTGAAATGGGAGAGCAGTATAATTACATGCAAAAAATATTTTTTTGGAACGTGCCACTACTACTGCTCTAAATATGTATAAGGTGTTGAATCGCCGCTGGCTGGTAACACCAATCTCGTTAATATTTCTGTGGATCCACTCGATCCTCGAAATGTCATTCGAGTATCGTGTGGATCCACAGAAAGTGCCGACAACCCTGCCACCATCGAACGTAGGAAAAGATACCGTGCAAATGGCGGACGTGAAAGTGTAGCACACATCGCAGTACCCAATTTTTCTAAAGTTCTTAACTCGGGCAAGATTATTCACCTTAGTGCTTTTCTCTTAGTAAAATCTTAACATCGTCTTGGCGAGAAAGGAATGCGAGAAAAGTGTTTGAGTTCCTACGGTAGAATTCATCCGAGAACAAACTCTAAAGAAGCAAGTTGTGATTTTCGTGGACGCGAGCTGCGAAGCTAGGTTAAAGTGTCAAGAGTGCATATAGTTCGAACTCGGGAACGCATAAATTTCCTGGTAATCTTGTTTAAAATTTTGTAAATTTGTTTGACAATCTCCCAATCATCGCCGTGTGATAAGAATCTACAAGATTAAGATGAGCGATTCATGATTGTTGGGAGGTCGATGGGTCGGTAAACGTCGTCGAAGACTTGCATTTTGTCGGAAATCTGCGTGGAATTTTTTTTGTTGAGGTTCCGTGCCCCTTTGAAAAGTGCGAAGAAGAGTCATCGGCCGGGCTAATTTGGCAGAGCAGCACCTTCTGTCTGCAGTGTGCATTGTCCGTCCAGAATACGGAGTATGTGTAGAACAGTTTCCTTCTTGCTCCCGTTAAACGGAATCTACGCGGACTAATAAATTCAATTAAATTAAACGCAAAGTCGAAACAAAGGTCGCGAATTTCGCGAGGAAAAGCGTTAACTACCTGTGAAGACAGGTGTGACAGAACGACGGTAAACGAGAAAGAAATACGAGTAATTTTTGCCGACAGAATCCATCGCAAGCTTCTGCAGGTCAGAAGCGCCAAACCTTGCCAGCTAACAATTTGAAGTTGGAAAATGAGCCGAAATTTAAAATTGTTTTAAAAAAAAAAAAAAAAATATAAAGTATCACAATTCGAATGAACGAACGTATTTAGATGGAAGAAAAGAAATAGGAAATATGGAAGAAAAGAAATAGGAAATATTGAAGAAAAGAAATAGGAAATATTGAAGAAAAGAAATAGGAAATATGGAAGAAAAGAAATAGGAAATATTGAAGAAAAGAAATTTTTACCTACCCTTGGATAAGTCGGCGCTGATAATTTTTGTTGTATAGGTCTAGGGTTTATGGTCTGAGTCGGAGCAAGTACCCCCCCCCCCACACTGCCGTAGCTAGTCCCGGCCGCCAGCAAGAGCGTCGCACCAGCAAAGACTCGGCCACCAATTCGGACGTAGGTGGAATTGGCCCTTCTGTCCCGAACCTTCCTTTTCCTTTCAATTATTTTGACTTTTCTAAGTCAAAATAATTCTTCCAAGGCCTCAAACACAACAAAGGCTTCATCTTACTATCTTAAGCGGCTCTTGAGAACATGAACATTTAATTCAATCATATGGCGTAAACTATTCAGGAGATATGGGTTTTAGATTAAGTCCCTTGTTTTTGCCCCTCCCTCCTCACTTACATGTTGATCAAAAATAGCTGCACTGTTTTATATATTTATATTTCAAGTTTCAACTTCCTAGCATAAGCAAAGACTGGAACATTGCGACAATTTCTTATGTCCAAAACGGGTCGTCCACCTCCACCGTCACACTCATCACGCATATTTTAACGTATTTTTCCGCAACAGTTTATAAAAATGAACTGAGGTTAATGAGGTCCCACTAATAAATTTTAACTTAATACCTGAAAGGGTTTAGGATCCCTCAACCTCAAGTGAATATTTTAAGGTTAAAATAACAAAAAATATGGAGCCTACGAGATCAATTGTTCGGTAGGTACTTGGTGATAGTTTCGAAACAGTTTAAACTTAATTAAGACAAGTGCGCTTAAGTGTTTAAACCCACAGACTTAGCTTACCATGTGTGATAGTTAAATTAAATGATCAATCGCTAGTGTTGAAAAACATTCATCTTCTTCCTGGAGTTAAAGATATATGAATATTCGCCCTATAATTACTACCACAATCTTTTTAAATTAAACACCTGAAAGAAACAGTATTTAGCTACACGTTACAAGTGCCATCTGCATCTACTCTCTTACCGTATGTCTACAAATAAAAATTTATTACCTTGTTTAGAAAAAAGCCTTCTCATTAAGTACCAACAAAAAAATAACATCCACGAAAAAAATACTGCCACTATTAAACCAAAAAACACAAATTTTCAATTAGTCAAAAGGCCGAAAAAATTGTTCTTTGAATCCTTTTACCGTCCCTTTATTTGACCGCTTCCCTACCGATTTGTCCGTCAAACGGTTCGAATATTCTTCAAAGGCCGTCTTAAGTGTTAAGATACGAAATAAAAATGCCATAGAATCGATCGTGGTGTGATCGGGCCTATTAAAGTTGACCGCTATTCTTCTTTTTCTTCAAAAACATATATTCCGTACGAACATTTTCATTGAAAACAGACCAGCAACATATCGTCTTTTTCTTTTCGTTATTTTAGTTTCGGTATATTTTAAAATTTTTCTGGTAAACTCCTGCCTATGGTCAATGCAATAAATAACGAAATTTATAAGATTAGATTTTTTTTTGGTCACACACGCACGACAGCACTTTCAGAAATGTTTCAAATAATGTGTCTTAAAAGTGTTTTGTATTTCTGTTAGGATAAAGGTGCGGTTCGATTTTATGGTCACTCTTAATACCCTCATTATGAATCGTATGAAAATCTATCGAACAAGCCCGAATATTGTGAATTCGTATTTAGCTGCTTCGTATTGTTGTAAGAATATTGAAGTAATTTGAATTTTTTTTAGACGGTGAATTTATTTCAAAGCTGAAAATTAATGAAATTTTGATCCACAGTTGAGATATTATTTAGTTTCATAGACGCTTGAAGTATAGTGGCTGAATATTAGTACTAAAATTATTTATAAAAAACTGAAATTACAATTCAGTTTTAAGTATTCTTTACACTGTAACCAAAAAAATGGTGTATTTTGTCGTCTAAACTGTAAACTTTACAGTTTAGACGACAAGATACACAATTTTTTTGGTCACATATTTAAATAATTCGATACGATGAAATATTCGTTCAGAAATTCAACTGTATAATTCGACATTTAAATAAAAGACTTTTTTAAATTTAAATAAATTCCTATTAATTTACGAAACATAAATTTTAATATTACCAAATTATCCGGTAATTTAGTCAATAGTAAATTCAAAAATTTCAAACAATTTCCATTTAATTACCGACTATAAAATCTGTATATAATCTGCATAGACTATATAGCTAGTAAAACCGCCTTTGGATTAGTTCAGATTTACCAAGAAAATGAAAACCACGCATTTACTTTTGTTAATTCGAAAATGTTTCTTCTTCTTTGGCTAGGACATCAGGAAAATCAATTTATTTTTGTTCAGGTGTGGCAGACTGCTACTGTACTGTGCATTCGTTCAAAAGGTAGAAATTGCAATTTTTTAAGGTGCTCGTACACGATTAATTTTTCAAGCAATAAATTTCCCGACGAATATTGCTGAAACTAGTATTATAATAATATTTCAGGTGGCATTGTTTGCGCTATAGAAGCTGTATTTCCACTGACTTGGAAAATTCCGAGCAATTATACTAGTCTAGTGGTTCAATTGTCAAGTTCTGTTTTGAATTATGCATTTCTTTGTCAAGTTTCGTTTTATTATGGCTTGGAATTCAAATATTTCCGAGTTTTATTCTAAGTCTGAGATTTGTTTGTCATGTTTGCTTTACTGTTGTTCATAGACTGAATTTCGTCAATTTTCAAGCTACAACGTTTCTAATGATAACAATAATATTGCCATACACAAATTGACAGTGTAGACGCATCCAACGCACATGGCAATATTGCTCCTAACATTGCCAGGGCAATCACTGCCTTGTCAATTTTGAGAGCAATATTGCCAGAAAATGTTTCGTTTGACATAAGTCTGCGTCGTTTGTCATCAGGTAAGAATAAGTATTTTTAGCTTTGATTGTGAAGTGGTTGAAAATAAGTTGACTAAAGAGAAAGCTATTTAACTTTTTTTTGGCTTTAGAGCTTGACCCTTCGAATTCACTTGCTCAAATGCAAATTGCCAGTCAAACAAATGCCCACTCATTACGATTTGACATTTATCGCAATGGAAAAATTGCCATTCCCATTACCAGATAAACTGCCAGTGTAGCACAGACGCAGAGTTAGGGTGTGTATTGGAGAATATCGTGAAAAAACTTATACAATACCGATCTACTATCCACGCTTCGTCTTTGAATCAGATTTTAACTTATGCCGTCTATGTGGGATGCCATAAATAATAATTAACAAATATTTGTTTATATTTTTCAGTGTTAATCTGATTGCAAGGCAAATAATCATGCAGTCACTAATCAGTGCTAATTGTGAAAATACATAATTCAATCTAAATACTTTTTAAATACAGTAATTTTAAAAATTTTGCAGTCATTGTATAAATATGGGGTTTTTTTTCTCTAAACCAAAAATTGGGATTTTCCGATTATAGTTTCCCACTGCGGTTAGTGTTTCTGGAAACAAATTGCATTTTCTATTAGTCATTTTTCAATAATCTAAGTTCCATAATGAATTACTTTTGTAACCATACCAAAAATGTTTCTAGTTCAGCAACAAAGATCACTAGTAGATTTGAATTTGATGGTATGGTATAGTATATGGGATGGTAATGCCATCATCCTCTTTTGATATTATAATCAGAAATCAGTTCACTCCACTAAAAATAATATCCACCTTATTTAAATTTCAAAAAGCCACCGGAGTACTTAGCAGAAAATATGGCTTTTCACCAAAAGTGTTGTAAGTGAATCACTAATGACTCATTTTGTTAAATATATAGGTCAACTCATTTACGATTCTTATATGAATCATTGATGTTGTTTTTTCTTACTAGTGAATTATGGGCATGTACTAACTGTAAATGATCATATAGGTGGCTCGTATGTGGAAAATCTTAGTGTATTGCATTTGAAATTCTTTTGAACAAAACAAAGTTTCATGTTGTAGGTTCTTCAGTCAAAATTTAATTTTGCTGCACTTACATTTAACATTTCTGATTTTTTTTACTGAAATGTTTGTTTTTTACGTAACCAACTTCTTTGTAGTAAGTTCAACTAGATTCACCTGCAAGATGCATTTCTTTCATTTAGCTAAACATTTCACATCATAAACAGAAAGTTAGGGTTCCGTCTAGTAGCGCTAAAAGTTTTATTTTCTTAATTTTGATCTTGCCATACTTAATCCCTTCAAGCATTTAGATACTTTCTTCCTGAACTGAAAAATTAAAAAGACACTTCCAATTGCTATTAAGAGATGCCAAAGCAGACCGCATACGGGGTATATGAGGGACAGGCGGATTTAATATAAAGCATTTTTTTTTAAATTTGCCAGTAGTCCGATACTACTGATTCCTTTAAAACACCAATTACCATTTTGGTTCATAGTGGAAATATGACATTAGCTTTTTCGGTACAAAAACGTTATTTGGAAAAATAATTCGGTCAGTAGAATAAACTCTCCTTTATGGATTGAATATCGAAAAAATACAACTGCTTAAACTCTGTTCAGGGTTCTACCCGGAATATGAACGAAAAAATACTAACATTAATTTTTAGTTGCTTACATAAAAAGCAAGAGATAGTTAAAACCACGTACCACCTAAAAAATATGTCGAAATTCGCTAACACGTATTCAACGTTGTTGAGAATCTTTCCTGCGAATTATTTCAGAGTGAAATATTTTCGTTAACTCAATTTTAATTGTCCAACCAAATCGAACCATAGTGTGCCTCCTTAAAATTGTTATTTAAATAAAGATACTCTGATCCGCACAAAGTATTCTACGATACAATTTATAACTTAGAGTTACCACTTGAGGTCATTAAAAACATATAGCAGAATAGATAGATATTAATTAATTTTAGCTTTAGAAATTAAGAAAAAAGCTGTTAGATTTAAGATATTGGCGTAAATAAAGCACATTTTAAAAAATAAAACATAGCGTGCTTCCTGAAGTGTGCAACCACTGTACCGAAACTTCTTACGTTCTCTGCAATTTTAGCACTTTTCCAGTGAAGTTTTTCGCTTTATTATACTCAAATGATAGTAGTCTGGGTGGCTTAGTGGCTACAGCACTTGCCTTCGGTGCACCTGGTACCAGGTTCGAATCTGCTTGGCGACAAGTAATTTTCGAGAATGGTATTGGGTGACGGACTACCAGTTCACTCAGCTGTAAATGAGTACCTAAGTTAAATCGGGGTAATAGTCACGGATGAGCGTGTGGCTAACCACTACACCTCCTAGTGTTCCGTTGGTCTCGTAATGAAGTAGCTCTAGCATTACTTCAAGGCCTAGGCCCGATTTGGGCTGTTGCGCCATTGATTATTATACTCAAATGATGCTGTTTAATTAGCTTATTCTTTGGATTGCGTACAGTAATTTTCATCAACTACGTTGATAGCAAAAAGCAAAACCTGACGATCAATGGTAATGCTATGCTACGAAGTGAGCAGCCTTAGGCGCCTACTTTCTATGAAACACTAATTGATCTGGACTTAATGTTAAATTGCATCAAGAATCTTAACCAGGTAAAATGATGATTTCTGAACAGAACAAGGGTGTATTTAAATATCAACTTAATTCTCGTTTCCGCCGCAAATTTCCTCCAAATGACAAGAAACTTTTTATACATAAATAAAAAGTGGCACTTCTTACAATTTCGTATTTAATGATAATCTAGTATTAAGTGGCGCTAAGCTAAGCACTTTTCTTGAACGCTGTATCATTAAAGTCATTCAAGCGATATTAAGACCATCAAATTAGGCTCTATTACGAAATCACGATATCTAGGTACTGGACAACAGCGCGATAAATCTCTGGGCAAACCATCAATTATAAATGAAATTTTCACTTTTTAAAATGATACCCACCAACCACACATTTCTTATGATATACGCCGTCATATCCATACTTATCTCACGAAATTGAGCCTTGAATAGGTAAAAAAAAATTTTGACACAAAAACCACATTTAGCTAGAACACCTGTTTTAATTCGTTTTTGTTGTGATTTTTTCTCTTCCAACCTTCATTTTTTGTTGTATTTTCTTTACATCTTCTTTTCAAATTTTATCTCTCGCCATAGTTCTTATTTCTTTCCATACAAATATCAGCATTGCCATGATATCTACAATCTTAGTTTCAGTCATATATCTTAAGATATCCGTTAATTCACCGGGATTATCATATAAAGTGACAGGTTAAAAAAATATCAACGTATCATAATAAAATCGAATTGACTGCATAACTTATTTTATTCTCCAGGTAGAAATGAAGTTCGATATCAATAATAATTGTTTGGGGCGGGGAAATAAAAACAACAGAACAAAAGAAACAACTGTCCAATTACACACTTGAGTTTGAGTCATGAAATTTGAAAAATGAATTTCAAGATAAAGTGCTAACGAACGTGATGAGGCGTACGATTTTATTCTGCATTTGTTTGGGTATGAGAAAATTATCTTTTATATAGCTATTCAATCTGAATCTTAAATATTGGATAGAGCATAAAATCAATGTTATTGCGCCCACTTTGTTTGTCGCGTACACGTATCTCTTTTTTTTGAATTTCGATAGGCGATCGCCTTCTTTTACTGGACCAAAGTGTCGCAAAATCTATCTTAGTCCAAGACGTATTGCTAATTTATTGGTAACCAATCAACTATACATCCATAGTACAGACTTATATATATGAAATCCACCTCTACCTATACTTCGTTTACTCGTAGATGTTTTGAAACCAGAAAAAACACTTCACATCTCATTTTATTAATAACATTATCCGTAGATTGGATGTTTTTTTTTTGCATATCATACAAGGCAGTCCAGACCCATGGATGATAGTAACTTAAAAAAAAAAAGTACTGTACAAGAAAAAAAAAAATGATATGACATGCAATAAGCAACAACAGTGACACCTTAAATTTGCAAAGTGGACATGTCTTTTTAGAGTTTATATCCACACTCACAGGTAGAATTTACCTGTAAAAATCAAGCATTAAGGAAGAGACCCAATGATTGGGGGCTTTTTCTATATATTCGTATTTTATTGCGAATGTCAATGAAATGATTGATGTGTCCAGATTGCAATTATAATTTATAATTACCAGCAGAAATGTAAATTGATCAAACGAAACGAAACGACAGTTGTACACTGACTGCACAACAAGGTTTTAGCATATATTTTTTTTGTTTCGTCATTTGTATGTTTTACTTTCCATGACAAATTGATTTTGTAGGTTTTTTTCCCTATCGAAAAAATCACCTGCACTAGTTTCTACACAATATTTCTTATTCACGTACCTGTCGGGAAAAATATTATACAAGTAACTTTATAGTAAGGAGTTTCAACATTATTAATATATCTTGACTATATGTCGACAGGCGAGCAGAATTATGATGAAATAAAATAAAAATTTTGTTTTATTTGAAAATTAACTTACGTTATAGGATATTTTATTAGTTGAATAATACGAACACTTTGCACGTAATTAGATCGATCAGTTTTACGTAGTGACAAATTGATTTGATCTGACAAAGTAGTGCAAATAGATGTGTTTGCAATGGGCTAAGACTTTTCGCAATCTGGAGGCTTGTTATTGATAAAGTCAGGAAAAGTATTGGAAATTTGACGTGAAACTGATTATATGTTGACGTAAGGCTGTGATAAATCTAATTAGCATTGAGGCTTAACTATACGGAAGCAAGGTATCTACTTGTTTTTATTTTTTTTCCTGGAATGTCGATTAGTTGGCAGTTACTACTTTGTTGCATCTTGTTATTAATTTCTAGATTTTCATATACATTTACTGTTGCGGTACAAATCAGAAAACTGGTCAGATGTATCTTTACACAATGTGCTTGAATCAAGACGCTCTAAGAACACAAGTTAAGAATTGATTCGTCTTTTTAGCTTCTTATTCTCCTTTTCACTATAATTACATAAAATTGGTGTAAAATCATACTCGTCGTTCCCTAAAATTATACAGAACCTTGTCCGAATTAAATTAAAAACTTTACTTTATATTTTCTCTCGCTTCTCTTCATTGTATGTACAATATTCTGAGCTAACGAAAAGATTAAGATTCTTCAAGGTTTCTAATATAAACAAGTCTTACGTGTGTCATTAAGTACGTGCAACATGTTCAACATCATAGTGCCACAGCGATGCGCTTTGAAATTTCAAGCTACTGTCATAACTTAAAAGGCTATTTTCTCTCACTTCTCTTAACTGTACTCTATTCTCAGCAACGGAAAAACCATGCAAATTTCAATCTGTTAGGACTCTTCCACGTTTCTCATTTGAATAAGTCACACGATTCTCGTTAAGTACGTACAACATGTTTAACGTCATAGTGTCGGAGCCATGCGCTTTGAAATTGCAAGCTGCTGTGATAACTTAAAAGGCTACCGGTATCACAGTGTTAGGCGCATCGCAGCTATGTTCAAAGTAAATCATTCATTTGTAATTTCCCTAAATTTCGAACAACTTTCATTTGTAATTTCACTAAATTTCGAACAAAGTCAGACCCATGGATGATAGTAAAAAGTTGTTCTTGAAATTGAAAAAAACTTATGTCAGTCACATGTCATACAGTTTTATACCAGCCACTTAATTTATTCATGCTCAGATTCATTAGCTATTCGATTACTAAACTTTGTATGTTTGAAGTAATTCAAATCAAATACTACACTTATAACTTAATTAACTGAAGTAATGAAATAATTCTTTAGAACGTTAAGAACAGGAAACCCCACTAGAAATTTAATGCTCCTCTGTTGTAGACAGCGTTATTGTTGAAAACCTATCGTTTTCGTGATTTTTTTCAGTATTTTTGATGAATTGGTGAAAAGAACGACTACGTTATCTACGCAGTTAAAAATTTTTGAAACATTACATGCTGGTAACTAATTGCCAATCAGGGATATTGTAAATTTACATGTCCAAAACCACTTGCATTTCCACTGGAAAATTATAATTCGGAAATGCAATAAATCCATATGGCTGATAGTCATCATAAATCACATGGCATATGTAATACTACAATTTGGAGGTTAAAATCACCTTCATTGAAGTAATTCATAATATGTAACTTTACCACTTAAAAGGTATATTATATAATTAGCCAGATTTAAAATAACTAAAATGTTCAATATAATTTTTTTAAACACTTAAACAACAAAATGATAACACACTTATTTGTAATAAATAAAAGAAGTAATTTATAAATAATCAAGAACAAGAATTTACAAATATCCAAAAAAGTAATTTTATTTATCAAAAATATAAAAAACAATAGTAAAATTATAAAATAAACATTTTCATTATAAATAACATAGAAATAATAGCATTTAAACAAATTAGACAGTTGTTGCCTTCCTGTTACAAGAAAAATTAATCGCGATGTTTACTTCGCAATATCCATACAAGAACTTATAAATTGACGCATAATTGCATCATTTCCCTTAACTTACAACATGTCTACATGTAAAATTCCATCCAAGTAGGTACTGACTGACTGAATTTTGGGCCCTAATTTTAAGTTTTACATGTAATAAGTTATTTATCCATGTTTCGAAATATATTTTTCCTTAAGGTTTATTGTAATTTTTATCTTTAAGTACCTAATATTACATAGTATTTCATGTAAAAAACTTAATCACACAATGGTAATAGTGTTTATAGATGAATAAGGTAATTTTACTAATGATATTTAATTTTATTACATTAAATGTTGTAAAATTACAAATAATGTTTACTGTACACATTAAAAAGTTCATTGAATTTGACATCTTTTGGATAGTGGGCGAATATACCACACATTTTCAAGTAAATTTACATTGCAATGTAATAGTTAATTTCGATGTAATTTTCAATTTTCGTTCATTAAATTTCAATTTGTAAATTTCAACTTCGTAAGCATCAAATTCACTCGATATTCTCTTGAATTAACACTCTAAAAAGAAGTGTATAATTACCACTCTTTGAGATACACATATTTCTAGTTCTACTAAGACCCTTGGTGTGAATGTTGTTTCAATTCATTTCTGGTTTTGCGCTATTTTCATTTCAGTAGTAAACAAAACCGAACGAAGCGTCCAACTTCGCTGTTTCATAAATTACATGTTTTTCGTCGTAAAATTCAAATAAATAAGTAGAATTACACGAAAAGGAACGTAATTTTCAATTCATATATAAATATAGTTAATTTGACATAAAATGACGTCCATTTCATGTTAATTGTACGGTTCAGTTGAAAACTACATGAATAATTTACTAATACCAGTGGTTTCATGTAAAAGTGATTGAAATATGTACTTTTACTTGAAAAAATTAAAATACTGGATATATCAAGTAAAAATTGTATTGAAAATTCAATTTTTTTAAAAAAGTGTAGGGAATATTTATCCATCACAATTAATTGGTTCATGTCACAATCGATAATCTCCATATATCAAAATAAATCTTGGTAGAACGCTAGCACATAAGATACAACCATACATGAACCTAAACGTAATCCACAGATTATGGCATTAATTTTTAATCGCAATATTTTCATGACTTATGACTTTATTGTAGTCGACGTGTGTCATGCACACTTGTTATTGACTCAAGATTATACTCAAATATATATACATATATATATTTTTTTTTCATAGATTTGTAAGTACACCCCACTGTAATTTTCAAGCAATGATGAATTTTTCTTTCGGATTAAACCCTCGAGTAATGCAATTAACAATCACTTAACCATCTGGTCTTACTCCGAACACAATTCAAATCTACTTATTCTTAAATAATAAACAAAAATCGCAATTTGATTAGTTCCTTCACAAAATCTTATTTAAACCCATTTCGATTCGAGTTCAAGACAAAAGATTTAAATTTGATCATTTCATGGCTTTAGATTTTGCTACAGAATGCAACGTTCATAATTCCGTCAAGAGTACTTTTGTCTGACATTCGAAACGAAATTTCAAGACAAGTACTTCCACATTTTTAAAAAAAAAAAAAAAAAATTTGTTTCTTATAATTCCATAACGATCGAAATTCTAAGGTATGTAAACGAACAATAGGCAGTAACAAATTAAGAGCGTAAACACTTGTACAAGTGCTTGACTTTATCCATTCATATTTAACACCTTACATAGAGTTGATGGTGTGTATAGAGCGTTAAGTTTCCAACACTAATTTCTTATGTTTAATTTTGATTTTTTTTCTATCTATTTTTTTACAGGGTTTGCCATTACACGTTCAAATTGACACCTTCGAAGATCCCCGTGATACCCAGGTCTACCATCGAGGCTACTGTCAAATAAAAGTCTTTTGCGACAAAGTAAGTACCTATACAACAGATCAAAATTATTTCGATGGAAAAAAAAGAAACATGCCATTACTGCACACTCACCTTATTTGGTAAACACCTGTATTTAAGTGGGCGTCAATCAATGGCAATCGATTTTTATTTTTCATCAATATATATGAGGCTAGTGTCAATTCTATGTTTATTTATCTCGCACGTTCCCCATACGTATAACTATTAAGAAATAAGTTTTGTTATCTTTGATTTTGAATTTCGTAACATGCTAAACTAATTTCCTGTATGGTTTTTGACCATGGGCATAAATTGATCAGTGCGTAGGTTTTCATCAATTGAATTCTTAATAGTATTTCGCTAACCTACTCAACGGATAAGTGGCCGGAAAATAACAAAAAGGATCAATTGTTGGGAAAATGAAAAAGTCGAACAGAGAAACTCGCGCTTTTATAATAAATTGGCAATTTCGTTTGCATTAAAACAAATATTTTTTGCGATCACTTTCTAATTAAGTCACTTGATCGTGTAAACCTCAACGAGGCCTTGACTACGCGGATGAAACCTTCACAAAGTACCAATATGCAATTTTTTTTTAAAAAAAGGTTTTACATTACTTTCTCGAAACATTTTATACGTTATACACTCGAGAAAAGGTTATCGTAAAAGCCAATATATGGACAGCAATACGAATGGTCAGCTTGAGGAAACAACAACACCGAAAGAAAAAAAATTTCGAAGTCGAAAATTGCGATCACTTTACATAAGATCAATGATTTCGTGCATACATGCGATCGGTACCTTACAGTGGAACAGTTTGGACCTTTACCTTTACCATTTATCTTAGCCGTATTCTTTAGGTGCATCCAGTCCACTTAGTGCGATCTCAGAATGACCGAAATATACAGATAGGTGCAAAAACAACAAAAGCCCAGATTGTGTATACATTTTCGATATCAATTTCACGTATGCATATGTAGTTTTTGGAACGCGGCTTGAACCGATCTTGTCACCTTGGCCAATGAGTGATGTTATCGAATTTTGGTTATTCTGTAGCGTTAAAATTAAAACGCGTGTGCACGTTTCACTCGAAAGATTTATGCTAAATACTGAATGATTCATAGCATATCAAACTATGACTATATTTTCAGTGGGTAGTTACACGGAGCTCAAGTAATGTTTGAATATTTTGTTTAGGACCATTGATCTTGTTTCCTATTCCCCAAGTTAAATTTGCACTGTTACTCTTTCATTAGTGGCAACTGGCAAGGTTGATTGGAATCTAGTCAATTCGAACACGATAGGTGTACCCTATACTTAAGTTCGGCCTTGGTAGTTTAGTAGCTTTTGGACGCAATTTAGAGGCTGTGGGCTCAAAATCCCACCCAAGCTATGGGATTTATCATCCATAGTCTTGGAATTGAAACAGTATTTCGATAGGATCACGCACAAACACTGAACATACCTATTAAATTTTGAAAGGTAATTTACTTGGATACTTGACAGTAAGCACCGTATTAGGGGTCTCAATAGTCGTAAATCGTTAATCTGCCAACAAACGAATTTTTCTACTTCATTTATAAAGTCAAGAGCAAAGTAGCGCCTGATCCTTCAAGATGGTTTTCAAGTATTTTTCTACACAAAAACACTGTAAAATTTTAAAATTTTGCCCAAACGCCATGGATTTCAATTTTATTCATAATTTTAATGTCTATTGCATGGAGTTCATGTTTCTATACAATTTTTTCTGTAAAGGTCCATTGGTTAATTCAATTTATTCATTTCTTTCTCACCTGTATTCATTATATGTACATTATTCAATTCATTTTTGCTTTTTTAAATTTCCTTTTTCATAAACTTTTTTTCTTCAATTTTTTATTTTTGTGGTTGCTATCTTCTCATAAACTTAGACCGCACTCGGGGATAGAATCTTCCACTTAATTGTTCATAAGACGACCGCATCGATTAAAATAAGTATAACAGGTTTCTTGACACTCTTTGTCGCATGTTGTCTCTTGAAATGGATGGACTCAAATATCGATAGTCTTCGCTTTTCTTTTTTGCACCCAACTGTCTTTTCTTTACCAAAAAAAAACCTTTTTCCTCACTCGCCCAGCTGTCGAAATATTTCGCGACACACGATGCTGTTCAGTTTCATCCACTGAACTCTCCACTGTATGCGAGAAGAGTCGAGAGACTTCCACACTGTTCATATGTACTTACTTTCCGTATCATCGTTGCGACTTGTACAGTTCTACCTATAATATTTTGGGGTGGCGATGGCGCAACAACAAACTTTCGGGATTTTTTTAATTTTTTGTATTTTCCATACCCACGTATGATCTGACAATATATATATAGATATAGAGATCTGGTGGAAATAGTACAAAATCCCAAGAAATTGTTACGTTTAAAGATAGTTAAAAAAATCACATCACCTGATAAGGACTACTTTTTTTTACGATATTCATATGAGGCCCTAGAGCCGGGACACTCACCATCCAAACTACTTGAAAAGTACAGCGACACATGACTTTGTTTATGGATCGTTTAATCAGTATAACTACCACCCAACCCCCATCTAGTCAAGTAATAATGCTCGACATAAATGAAAAATTTGAAATATAAAAAAATGTATGTTCCTTTGGCTACGAAGAGCCCTCTCAGCTTGGGCGCTACAAGATCAAAGAGCAAACGTAAACCGAAGCAGTTACATTTGGTTCAGGTGTATCTCATATGGTCCGCACTATTCAACGCACACAAACAATTTCATTGACATTCAATGAAATTTATTAGAAACTTTAATGCATCCCACAGTGACCTCTATCTATCTTATAGTACCCTCGGTACATTGTTCTACAGTAATATTCGATATTATAAGTGTGGTTAGTGCAGTTAACATTCAAGACTCCATTCAGTCTCTTCGGATTCTTCGTGGTTTCTTGACTTTTATTGCTGATAACGTAACATAGCGTACGAATAGTCGAAGCCAGTTTATGTTTCATGATGTTGCTATTTTAGCATTTTTTTTTTTTTGTTCATATCCAAAACGTGTGGTAAAAACAGGTGGAAGGGATATTCTCGATCGGCTTGTATAAACGAAGAACAAGACTATTCGTAACATGTTCATATTCCGCCATATTACATATACTTATGCCATACGATCATCCACATCATCCACGATCCGTCCAACTATCAAATTGGATACATAAATTTATGTACAATCAAGAGAAAATTATGTTCTGGCCAACGCTTCCGAAACGATATAAATAACTATAATAAAGATAGATTTTAAAATAAATTTTATTTTATTAAGAACGTATGAGTATCTCGGACTCGATAAAAGGCACATCAACCATTCTTCGATATGAAAGTGGGCCTTCCTCCACTCTTATGATATAATTTAAGTGCTTAGCCTATAGATAGTTTACCATAGATACTAAGCCGAGGATTAAAAAAGAACGTGGTCGTCGTCGTCGTCGTCCACATCTCATCTCCATCATTGTATATCTGCATACATTTTATTAAAGAAAAAAAAAAAGGAAAATTATTTCCTAGATGCGATCTCGCATGCAATCAAAACTTTAGCTCGAAGGGATCATCGAGTACTGAAGATAGTGTGTGCGGCGCAAAGGAAGTTCTCTGTCTTGGACGGTTGTTATTTTCTTCTTTTCCGAACTAACATTAGATACAACATGCTGTCTGGTTTGTCGAGGAACATCAATAAACAAAATTGACATGTTTTATCTTTTAATGTACCGGATAAAATTTTTAATGATTATCTAACACGTGATGAATGGATCTCAGTACAAGATGTAGGTATGCTCCGATATATCGTGGTGAAAATCTCAAGAAAAGGAAGGATAATTTTCGAGACGAACTATACTTATGGTGTAATGGTTATTTTATCTCATATCATGCAGATTATATGTAATTGTTAACCTTCGCGATGATCGTTATTCTATCTAATTTAACTTCCGTTTACTTGTTCTATGGACATACCAAAGTTGCTGCGTAAACTGGAGCCAAGGCTGGTTTTGCAATGATAATCAACCTGAAGACGAAATTATCAATTTTCTTCATCTTTTAATACAGTAATACCCATAATAAAATTGTTAATTTGAACTTTAATGCGATATTATAAACATCAAAGAATTTTAAGGCAATGGTAGAGCCCATCATGATTGGACGCCAAAATTAACCTATGGAATAAAGGTTGGCCATTTATTGGACTTATCTTCATAAGAAAATAAGTTCAAATTCTTCACAGTTTGCTTTAAAAAAAAATTCACTTACCTATACAACTTAGCTAAGCTAAGAAGCACTTAGAATAAAGCGTATGGTTTGAGGTGAAACTACTATTTCACATGAATCAATTATCAAAAAAAGCAGTGGTCCTCGCACCGCTTCCAAAATTTACTCTACCGATTCATTTTTGATATTCAAATCATAGTTTACAACTCTCAAAAATCAAAGGTTATTTTGTACTTAGTTAATCGTAATTAATTAAATCGCGTGTCCATGTCAATGGTTGTGTATCATCGACATTAAATCCACTCTTTAGTCCGCAGGACTCAGTCGTAGGTCCTCTTCTTTTCACCATCTTCATTAATGAACTGCTCCTAATCAGGGCCATATTTACCTGTGAACAGACTACCTATTTCGAAAATTATTTTTTAAGTATGGTATGGTATGACGGGGGGTGATATTGTCATCCTCCTTCACATAGACGTTAGTGTTCGTCCCTTGTGCTCCCCTATTTTTTTAATATAATACGAAATTCAATATAAATTGCGGGAATGCGTCGAAAAAACTAAATGATGGCAGTAGCAAACTGCAGCACTTGCCTAATCTTGAAATTTTGACGGAACTTGTTGTATCAAAATTTTCTTCATGAGACAAGTATTGACCGCTTCCGAAGTAGTGGATGTTTGTATTAATCCGTGAACAGTTTACATATCTATATTGGACTAGGTTGAAGGGAGCTGTTTCATCATCGGACTACTTACTTCCTACGATGGCGCAACAGTCCGAATCAAGCCTTAGCATTCTGTATGTGCCGCCTCCAGTCTTTTCGTTTCAGTGACCCTGTCCTCCAGTTTGCGAATCTTATGAGTGATTCGCTGTCTGCATCAATATAATCCTCCTTCATCATTTTATTTAGCTAACTACTACTCTTTTCTACGTACTGGTACAAACATTTCAAAAGACAGTTCACTAGATATAAAAAGCATCTAAACCAGTTTGATCTTAACGAATTTTACTTGACTAAACAATATTCAAGACATTGAAATTTACATTAAATTTCTTCATATTGAAAAATTAATATCTTTGGATAAAAATCAATAAATATAAATATCAAAGAAAACCGCTGATTAAAAAGCACTATTAAATTTATGAAGCTATTGATTAAAATAAGATGGGTAAATGCCAACAGTTGATTCAACAAACACCTACTGTTTCCGCATTTGTAATGCTAACTGCATGTCTTATTCACTTTTAAGCACAAATTAAATCTCTGCTCCATGTCCTTGTGGTATGGTAGTAAAATAAGTACATCGGTGTCCAAGGCTCGATGTCCAACTGCGAGTAAGTTCATAAATAGGGCAAAAAAGAAGGAATAAAATTGTCAGTGTTACTTTAAAAATGCAGTCGTTAAATTGTCATGCAATGCTTGACTTGAGCCCCGTTTACATGGTGATAGTTGATATCATGATACTCATCGTGTAAACTGGCATGATAGTCACATTCGTACTATCACGTTTGACGACAGATTTGATAGCACTATTACGAAATTTTTAAAACTACAAGCCACTATTGTCGTGAATTCTAAATTATCGCAATTTTGAAACAGCCTTCTGTCCCAACGCCATACTATCACGTCAAATATACAACGGACTATCGCACTCACGCTACATACAGCGACTATGCAAGAGAGCAATAGTATGTTGTATTCAAAATGTGATGACACCGCGTTGCGATAGTAGCGTGTCTAATGTCAACTGCGATAGTTTTGTAATGTTTGCGATAGTACTATTAACTATCTTATCAAACGTAATAGTGCGATAGTGGTTACATGACAGTGTAAAAATAGATACCATGGAGTTTACATGATGAGCGTTATAATAGCAGAATTATGATATTAACTCTCACCGATGCTATCACAGTGTAAATTGGGGTTTTAGGAGCTGGAAACAAATCATATTTGAGAAAAAGTAGGACCCTTTGTCCTTCACCCCGACATGACTATTAAAAAACAACGTTAATTAATCATACTGATAATCAAATGTGCTTAAATTGTTAAGCAATTTTACTGCTCCCATTAAGTACAAGCTGTTTTGCTCAAAGTTCCACAAAACTTCAAGCTCAATTTCGTATTGAACTCAGAGCTCTACATACGAGTACATATTTTAATAATTTCGATAAGCTGGCATGGAAAATATACACGTATTATTGTCAATAAGGACTGGCTCCGATTCGCCTACATTTCATCGCAATGACTTACTTTACCTATCACGTGCTATCCAAATCGTATGTAAAACAGATTAGCTGACGTGCTAAGATGCGTTTCACATACGTGCGAAATATCTGCATCTGCAACATCCTAGACGATGTACACGTTGTCTCAATCTTGCAGTCTTCTTAAGCCACTTATCATGCGATTGCAATATTGCGTGGGCCCCATTAACATTACATTTTCAACATGTATGATCGGAGTTCATCTCAAGCATAGGCCTCCTTTCTCTTTGATTTTCACTTTAAGCCGTTTTCGACTAATACTTATCGTACACACATGCCGCCATCTGTATAATATATATGCAAAACATACTCAAATTACTAATCTTGACGACGACACATTGCCTTGCGATATCAATTTCCTCTCACCGTACCTATACGGATTGTTGCAAATGATTTTACTCAAGCCATGTACCAAATGGATATGACCAGGTGATTGTCTCTGCCAACTGCCATATGTAGGCATATATAGTATGATATGAAAATAAACCATTTGTATTAAAATAGGAATAAAAGACGTTGAATAGTGATAAAATTTATTGCGCTTAGTACACGTGTGCAAAATATCAAATAATTAAAACGAAAGTTTTTTGCGGAAAAAAAAACAATTTCTTAAAAGCAATTTCATGTTTTGCTCGAAAGTGACAAAGCCAACGGAAAAGGGACATTAATATATTTTTTTTGGAATAGTTGTACTTAGAGTTTTAAGAGAATTTTGTTCCAGAAATTCTAACGAACAATCCCACGGTATTTTATTTATTTTGAAGGGAGCGGAAAGGAAAACACGAGATGAGGAACGACGTGCAGCCAAACGGAAAATGACTGCAACTGGTCGAAAAAAGCTGGACGAATTGTATCATCCTGTTGCCGATCGATCAGAATTTTACACGATGCAAGATCTTACCAAACCACCGGTACTCTTTTCACCTGCCGAAGATATCGATAAGGTGAGTTTTTTTTGCACTTTGTTTGGGTTACATTGGGTTAAATCAAATTCTTTTCAGCTTTCCGGAATGGAACTGCAGAATTTTTATGGTCATGAGACTGATTCGTTATCGGGAACGCCCGATGGTCTTAAAGGTACATCACCATTTCTCCTGCATGGAACACAAAAGCCAACAACGCCGACACTTAAATTCCACAATCATTTTCCGCCCGACGTGCAGACGTGAGTAAAAATCGATATCCAAAAAAATGAATCAAAATTTAAGATTTAATTTTTAAAATAAAAAAAATTAATTAATTATTTTTGTTATTTAATATTTAACAGTGATAAAAAAGATCATATCCTCGATCAGGCTCTTGTACCCGGCTCTATGGCCGAATTCGGACCCCCAATTAAACGATCGCGAATGACGCCGCCACTGAACGAACGCGTAATGTTATACGTGCGGCAAGAAAGCGATGATGTTTACACGCCACTGCATGTTGTCCCGCCAACTACAATTGGGCTTTTAAATGCGGTAAGTTTCTTTTAAAAAATATAAATTTAATTTCTTCAATATAATTTTATAATAATGAAAATTACGCTGGGTACATCGAACGAACGATCACATATTTATTTATCTTTAAATAAAAATAGTAATTGCAATAATAAAGTGTCTTGCAATTACGATCCGTTCGATCATGCCATCAGCAATGCTTTTGAGAGTTGACTGTTCTTCGCGTTAAATAAAATATCATGAAATAAATCAGTAGTTATTATTAAATCATAATTTTTATTTTTAATTGATTCATCAACAAGTAGATTTCACCGTTAAAAAGAAAACGTGCCGTCAGTTTTAATTAGAAATTTCCATGATTTATTTAATTAGTGTTGAAATATCGTTGCCGCGCAGCAATACGCTGTAATAGGTTTGATTAACGTTCATATAATCATCGTCTTCGGCTATTGCTCAACAACCAGCACTAAAATGTAAATCTAATAATATTAGTAATTATATCCATAAGATTTTAATATTAGTAGATACATCCTCTTTCTGATTATTTGCAAATGAAAACTTAATTTTATTCGATTTTTCATCAACTTAGACGTTGAATGGAAAATATTTTGATGCGTTGTTTGATGAAGAAGCCCGAGATGAAGTTTCATATCATCATATACAATTGATTTATTTGTATGAACAAAAAACAACTTGATTTTATCGATGCGTTATATAAATGCCGCGAAACATTGTAACAATACGTACAGTAAAAATACTTATGTTGTACTGAATTAATTCATTAGAAAGGAATTATTTATGGAACTGCATTAAGTGCATATAATTTCTAACATAATATAACTCTTTTAAGACAGCAAAGGCCAAAGTTTATCTTAATAGTTTGTCGTTTTCTGTCTGTAGCTAGCACATTATTAAAATAGTTTTTAAAAATAAAATCGAGTCCTGCAAACAAAGGTATCTGCATTTGTTAGTAGCAATAATTTAAAATAGCAGACTGTTCAAAATTAGCATACGACAAAATGGCATTTAGTTTTATTCTAGACAAATGTTAAGTTTCTTTTTTGCAACAGTTAATTATTTGCGATCTACTAGGAAGCCTTTTTCTTATTAAAACGGAAACGATGTCAAGATAATAACTTCTAGCTTATTAAGCTTAAGCGACAAATTACCAAAATAATAATATTTCTATTTTTCAAAAGTGCCTACAATCATGACATACTATCTAGAGAATGGGATCAGTTTGAAACCAAGTTTTTATGACAATCATTTTCATTGGACTGTAAGCCAATTTGTCAAATCTTTGACTAGTACTTTTTCTATTTTATTTCAAATCATTGTTCGATAAACTCCACGCAAGAACTGTTTTTAAAAATTCGATTTACTTCTTGATTGAACTTTTTTCGTCAAGTTGTTTTGGTCAAATATTTGACAACATTAAATTTTCAGACCAAAACAAAAATATCCTTAAAGTTTCGTGAAAAATGTGTCAAAATTACATTAATAATAATATAATCAATGGCGCAACAGCCCAAATCGGGCGTAGGCCTTGAAGTAATGCTAGAGTTACTTCATTTCGAGACCAACGGAACACTAGGAAGTAAAGTGGTCAGCTACACGCTCGTTCGTGATTATTACCCCGATTTTAACTCAGGTACTCATTTACAGCTGAGTGAACTGGTAGTCCGGCACCCAATACCATTTTCGAAAATTACTTGCCGCCAAGCAGATTCGAACCTGGTACCAGGTGCTCCGAAGGCAAGTGCTCTAGCCTTTAAGCCACCCAGACTACAAAAATTACATTACCTAACCAATTTTTAAAATTAATTTGAAATCTTCCTACAGTCTCTGCGACTTTGACTTTGTTAATTTTCGGGTATAAGTACTGAATGCGTTTTCAGTTGAATATTAACGTGCATCGCATCTCATACTTTGTTTGATTTCTAAGCAAAAAAAATAGACTGTTGGCAGAATTTTCCATGGGGGTTGAATATCAAAAAAATCCGGAAACCATTTAGGCGATTATATAACTAGCTCGAGGAAGTACAAAAAAAAATGACATCCCTTCGAACCAAAGAGATTCAAGCGTAAACTTAGGATTATATCAAAATCCCGAAAACGATATATAATTTTACCAAGTTTCAACTTTCTAGCATTGGCTGTTTTAAATATAAAAAAGCATCCTCCAAATCTCCAAACCTAGCAATACACCAAAATTATACAAATAGAGTATGCCTTTATGGGTTTCTATATATAGCTGTTTTTCAGATATAAAATTAGGAAAATCTTTTGGTTTCCACTCTCACTCTTTACACCCCCAAATCTACAGCATATAACTACTGGGTCTAACTCCTGTTTAAATTCCCAGGTCTTATCTGAAATGATTGGTAAGATATAAGACTTGATTTTATTTAAAAATTGTTATCCCTCACTTCATTGCTCCACTGTATTCTCGATTATTTTACATTTACCATAGTTTTATTGTAGATTGTACACTATGTTCTTAACAGGTCTAGATTCTAGAAGAACCAGGCTTCTTCTAGAAATGTAAAGAAGGGATCTCACTAACATAGTTGTTTATGTAATAGGACGCTGTAGGCTGAAATATCCGGGAGAACTTAGGAAAATAGGCACATATATGATCTGTGCTGAGTGGAGGAGTCCGCACAACACTTTTTGTGTCAACGCTCAAATTTTTGACCTCAGTTTCTATACTTGTGTTATACTAGCAGCATCTTTCATTTACAATCCATTGTACACTTATAAAGAAAACTTCAAATTTCATCTTTCAGTCGTAAATGATTTGAAGAATTTTTTAATACAAAGTTTTTCGATCCTAACTTCTCTTCGTCAAATTTTACATAGTGATGGTTTTTAGAATATCTTGTCTCCAGCTTTCGAGTGATCCAAGCGTATAGGTTCTCACCCTCATACTTGTTCATTTCTCGGCACAAAGTCTACGCTGCCCACCTCAATTTCCTGGACACTATTTTTTGTGTTGATTCCAATGACTTGCCTTTTCTTTTATTGTGTACGCCACTCCCTCCTATTAATTTTTTACAAATGGCACTACTACTATCTCGCTATATAATATTAAAGTTTCAACTTCCTAGCATAAGTAGTTCTTGTCTTTGTTTTCATTGAAGACCCGCCCCTAGCTTCCACTTATATCGCAGCACCAACTATGTTATACCATGGATACACAGCTAACAAACCATGGTATTGAAATCATAGTATTGAAACTAGTTGCATATGATACACTGCACATATGGTATGATTTGACAGTATCTCATATAAGCAAGCAATGACATTTGGTTGCGATACTCGCCACATAATTGTCAAATGTATAGTATACTAGGTAAAATTATCGAATTTGTATACTATGAAACAGGTTCAATACTAGATATACACCAGTTCGTTTATCTCGTATATGCTTTGCGTGACACACTGCTGGTATTGACGATATTATGATATCAATACCAGCAGTGTATCCATGGTATAACTCCATTCTTCAGGGGTTTTCTAATTTACAAAGTTTGTCTAGTGTGAAAATTTCATAACTACGCATACAAAGATCTCCGAAATTAAAAGGAGCGAGCACGAAAACGGCGTATACTAACATGCTAAATTTGAAATTACACTCTTTTTTAAATCGATAAAATTACATTAGCATCTACCTATTACAAAAATATTAAACTAAAATCATTGAAAAAATTCTTTTCGATTGTCGAAAAAATTTGCATGTAAAATTACATAAATTTTACAAGGATTAAGACAATATAATATTCATAAAAGAGTAATTCATAATTCTGAAAATTTATCCGCTAACAGAACCCTATTATAAATTCTAAATAAATAAGATTAACCGCATTATTATTTAATAAACTTTTTCTTAATATTACGCACACAATATTTTAAAGCTTCCAAGAACACAACCGATTGATCAATTAACTCTCAAAAGCATTGAAGTAATTTAAAAAAAAAAAAACAATATTTTTAACAATCAATTAATTTTACATGATGTAGATATAATATAAATTTACGAAAAAAACTTCTGCGCCAATAACAATTAAAAAAAAAACTTACACCTCTTTTTATCTTATACCTATGGATCATATTGTCCAACAAAAATAATTATATCTATCTTTTTTATTATTAATGATACAAATGATGCATCTTTTTTTTTGTGTACTGCTAAGTACATAAAATCAAGCTCAATCAATTTAATCGACAATTATATTTATGAAATTCATTTTATTTTCCATTTGGGTTTTTAGTATTTTTATTGTACGATTTTTTCGAAAGTTTTCTATTAACCGAATTCGGTTTTTCATTCATGGGGGAAAAAGTGCATGTGGTATACTGCACTAGAAAAATTGTGATAATTAATCATTTTTGCTCGCCACATTAACACCTCCCCAATCCTTTTTTTTACCCGCCCAATGTTTTTAGTTGCTGAAGATATTTTTTAAATAGTTAATAATTATTATTGAATGTTGTTGTTTTTTTTTATTTCACGTCATATTTTTGCACGTTTATGTGATTTATTTATGGTATCTGTCGTTTTTTAATGGATCAATTTTACACGATTTCTAGGAATCAGTAAAAAAAAGAAATAATTATAACTGTTTGAAGGTCAATTTGTTTACTATTTTAATATTTATGTGAATTTTTAATTATATACAGTAGCCTGACAGTTTACTATTTCTGAGGTAAGTTTTCGGTTTTATGAACATGGAGAAATATTTTAAGCCCACGCATTTTATAGTAATTACCACAACGTTTTATTGGTTACTAAACGACCAAACTTGGGAGCACTAACTAACCAACTTAACTATTTTATCTTAATTAAAACGAAACATTTATATATTAGCATATCCATGGGTCTACTCCGTTACAGATACGTATCTAACTCTTTATTTTTTATGTCTGGACAAAATTTTATTGGCATTTAGATAAGTTAACTGATTACCTCAGAAAATATTATAAATTTTATGGAAGAAAAATATTGTTTTTTTCCTTAAGTTTTTCGATATCTAATTTAAAATCAATCGATTTGCCAGCAAAGCTTGAAATATTTCTAAATAATATTAAATCTCATCTCAATGAAAACATATTTTTTGTAATAAAATAATATACGCTTAATTATTGTATGTAATTAAAAAATAAAAATAAACATGCTACGCTAACCATTAGACAGATACCATAAATAATTCATTCATTTCATTCATCTTTTTTTTGTTTAATAATTATATTATTGTGTTATGGTTGGACTAATATAACAACATAATGTTTAAAAATAACACATACAAAAAAAAGTACAGCTTGACACCATAGTTTACCTAAAAAAAGTACCAAAACGCGTAATAAAAAACAAAATATTCAGCAATAAGAAAGACAGAATAATATTCAAAAAAATATTGAAGTAGCAACAAGCGAAGCAAAAATTCCTCTTTATTATTGGACTTTTTCCGTATTTTTATTCTTACATATTGGCACAAAAGTTTTTTTTTTTAATTCTTTTTTATCGTTTTTTTTACTATAAACTTGTTTCAAAATTATTTCTTACTTGTACAAAGAAACTATGTAATTTTTTTTTTAATTTAATTTGATTTCTTTTTTTATTATAATTTGAACAACCAAAAACCATTGATTCGATTTGTCTACTTTTGTTTTTTTTCTGTTTATCTTAATTGCAGATTGAAAATAAATACAAAATCTCCACAACCAGTATAAATAACATTTATCGAACAAATAAAAAAGGGTAAGTAACCAAAATTCTAAAAAGCATTCGAATGTAGTTTTTAAAACTTCGGGAATAAAAATAGATAATTTATCGCCAGGTTTCTTTGTAAAAAACACACACACAGTTACATTATCTATACACATACGCACACACAATGAGAAGTACAAACAGAAATCTTACAATAATTTGTTTTTTTAATTATTCAATTAATGTCTTAACACCACGTCATTTATTTATTTAACATTTTTTCGTTAACAATAATTTTATATTGTATTTAACCAGTAATTGTGGTAGAATTTTATTTTTTTTTTTTTTGGTTCAAAAGTTATTGATATGCTTACGCTATATATTAATTATTTTATGTTATTTTTTGTGCTTGTGTCGTATAACAGGTTAATGTATTATCATAAATTGCTCAATCAAATTGCAACTAAAAAATTCAATAAACTTACAAATTTAAATATGATGACTTTCGAAAAGGTCGTTCCGTTGGTTAAATAGAGCTGGTGAATTAATAACAAATGAATTTCGGAATATAAATACAATTGAATATTTTTATTCATTTATTTGAGTTGAGATGAATTTAAGGAGAACCATTTGAGTCGATCGTTTGGGTAAATTTTTGAATATGGAATAAAAAGCAATCAATGGTCTTAATCATAAATTATGTCATTTAAATGCATTTTGTTGGTTACATTTCGTTTTTGCGGACCAAAGGTTGAACAGCAGAATTCTTCTTTTTTTAAATCTGTATAGCGGGTTAAACCTGTGACGACCTTGTATAACACTTTATGCCACTATATCAATTGACTGTTCTGGCTGCCAAATGCAGTCAGATAGTGTAATCGTCAAGTTTTTGTTAGTCATATTATTTTTTTGTTTCCTTTTGACAAAACATTTTGTCAAATTTTTTATTCAAATATTTGTCATCATGGCATACAGTGTGATTCTAGCTTTAGAAAAGAACAGAACCGTTGCGGCGGGATAAATTATAGATTTGGAAAGTTAATGATTAAATCTTAGTTTGGTAATACCCACCAGCAAAGCTAAGTTATTTTTCAGAAGAACAAAATTGTTTGGCACCAAGTACAGACGGTTCTCGTTCTAGGGCTCATTGGGTTTATCTACTATATAAATTCCAAGATCCTTTCTCAAATAGCTCCTCAGGCATTAAACTTGAGTTTTTATTATTAGTGCCATTTATTCCTTGCTTCTATCTACTCTCAAACATTTTATATTTTGTATACTTAGTTCATACGATTATCGTTTTGCACAAAATTACATCGTTAATACTTCTGATATATAATACTATCCTAATATTCACCAACTTTCAATTGGAGAAATGGATTTTAAAATGTATGAATTTTCCTAACACATTGTTACCCTCTACACCCATCCATGTCGAAATTTGTTTTGCAAATGGCAAATGGTTGCTCTAAATAAGTTTCAAGTTTCAACTTCTTACCGCAGCAAAATTTTTCTGCGAAAAAATTAACGACTTAATGAGATATTGTGAAGTGAGGGAAAGTGATTAATGCGTTCGAAACGCTCTAGAGCTCGAAATTTATATCTCCTGAATGGCCTCGGTTGCCCAACGACAACGTATCAAACCCATCAAACTATCAGATATAATAATAATAATCAATGGCGCAATAGCCGAAATCGGGCCTAGGCCTTGAAGTAATGCTAGAGTTACTTCATTACGAGACCAACGGAACACTAGGAGGTGGAGTGGTCAGCAACACGCTCGTCCGTGATTATTATCCCGATTTTAACTCAGGTACTCATTTACAGCTGAGTGAACTGGTAGTCTGGTACCCAATCTCATTCTCAAAAATTACTTGTCGCCAAGCAGATTCGAACGTGGTACCAGGTACACCGAAGGCAAGTGACACTCAGCCACCCGACTACCTAAGCCACCCAGTTCAATATATTTAGAAAATGAAAAAAACTTCGTCTTAAGAGATTCTATCGATATATTTGACTATATTTCAACCCCAAAAACCCCACATGAATTCGCGCCACTGATTGGATGTTGTTGACTGTAAAGGCAAAGCGTAGGATCCTGTTGGTTGGAAATTGAATCCACGACCCTCATTTTGAAACCATTGCCTGAGTCGTGAACTTGACTCGATTTAGGATCGCTATCTTGTCACTTAATGTTTGCGTTTTAATCCTGCCTTTTCAAAATCAGCCATTAGAATAAGAACGTAAAATTCTTTCAACGAATCTTAGCACTTTATACCTTTACTACTAAGGGAACACCAGGAAATCTGGTTCTACAATTGACTATCTGTCCTCAAATAAGGATTTCAATTTCAATGTGCCAGACTAGAGTGCCAGACAAGTACATATGTGTAGATAGTGTGATAACATCATTGACGCGGATGGATCTTCACTTGTACCTAACACTCATATATTCTATTTGAAATTTTCATAGAATTAAATTAGAGATCGAGTAAGAATAGTACTATGACATCGCAAAAACAATGTTGTGACCAACTGTACCTTTCCATGCTATGTCCAGATACTTAAAAAAAATAGAATCCTTATTATCTGCATGACTTGGGCGATTTTTACTTTATTATTTTAGTAGTTTTAGGACTAGTAGTAGACCCCAATAAAAAAAATATGTCCGTCTGTACGCCGCCCGTGCGCCGTACGCAAAAATAGTTTGAAGGCGCGTAGCTCCCAAACCCGTTGAGGTATTATCATGAAATTTTTATGGTGGGTAGGTTGGGTTAACCTCTACGACTGGTATTTAGAGGGGTGTGGGTATGAGGGGGAAGGAGTAGGGAGTGTTTTAGACGAAAAATTTAGGTTTCTAGATCTCAGCAACCGCTTACGCTAGGAGGCTGAAACTTGGATTTTCTATAGAACTTTGATAGTGAACCCATTTGCAAAAAAAATTGTTGATATGGGTTAAGGAGTGGGGGGGAAAATAATTCGTCCGAAACGCGAAATGTCGGGATCGACACATTCTAAAATCCATATCTCCTAAAACGTTGATGGTACCAAATTCAAACTTAACAAATATCTGTACCAATACTAGGAAAAAAGATTTAAAAGAAATTTGTTGTACATGGGGGGGGGGGGGGGGGGTCAAAAACTTTAGATTACGATATCCCACGAACCAATCGCTCTAGAAAAATGAAATTCGGTTTGAGTAGAAAGGTCGACAAATAAAGATTGCTCGAAGTAAATTTTTTTAAGGGGGTGGTGGAACATTGAAGTGGGGTGGATAAGAAATTTTCAAAAGCATCACGTTTCATATCTCAAGAACAGTATAAGATAGATGCTCAAATTTTTTACCAGACGTAGGCCCAATAGGACCCTAGCAGAGAAAAATGTTTTCGGGGATGTGGGTGTAGAGGGTGAGGGTGGGGAAGGGTGAAAAGGAAAAAGTTCCGATGTTTATATCTTAAGAACCTATAATGATAAAAAGCTGAAACTTGGTATTTAGATAGAGCTATAGTAGTGGCATGTTAGAAAAATATAATTTTTTATAGGGGTAGTATAGTACGGGGGTGGGGGGTGTTTTTCCCAACTATGGAACGGCTTATGCTAGAAAGTTGAAACACGGTGTGTATATGTAAATCAACTAGAAAATTAATTTGGATTAAAAAAAAAACAAATATCCATTGGCGTTCGGAAGTGGGGGCAAAAAATGTTCAGTCAAAATAAAATGCATATATTTTCACGATTTTCGTCATATCTACTAGGTCTTCCAAAATATTGAATTCACTATTATTCTACCGATTCTTCATATGAATACCTAGAAAATATTTTCAAGATTTTTTGAAAATTGACCCCTAAGGGGGTGTAAAGTCATTGTACACTTTCTCATAAATTCTTTCATATCTCTCAGGTCTGATCAGATATCGAATATCATTTCACTTCCACGAACTGGTTTAATAATCACCTATTTTTAAGTTTTTTCCTTTTTCAACCTCTAGATCGGATCCCGGAGTATGACCCAATCATGTTATTCATATTTTACGCCTTATTCTAACCGCTTCTGAACTTTTTGTTAGTTTTTCAGTCACATAGTAACCTACACCGCATCTTAAAATTGAACGCGTTCAGAACTTCTGCCGGAACAATAATAAAGTTGCGCCCAGATTGTTGGCAGATTTTTTATATTTTAGTACCACTGATGTAATACTACAAAATGAAAAAAGGTATCAGACTCAACTGTTTTGCAATTTGGTTTAATAATAAAAATATTGCTTATTTCTTTTTACTTCTATCGAACCCAAGTTCAATCCGGCTCGACGGACCAAATATTTTTCTTTTCCGAAAGAGGAGACTATCTAGCATTTAATTATCGCAAAAATTACAAAAGGAAAGCTTTAGGTACAAAGTGAAAAGCTGCCAGCTATGTATACATATATGAGGAAGATACGAAAATATCTAAAGCCGTTTTCGCAAAGGGTGGGGATGCATACGGTTAATACTACACGAGTTTACCCACCTAATCAATCATGGAATAGGATAGGATAGGTTGGTGCATGGCATGTTGAAAACCTCTCTATAAACATTCTAACCGATTTTTAGTCGGGCTATAGTTTGGTTGAATGGCTAATGCTTAAGCACGCACACCGATCATTTAGTTTCATCCAAACTAAATAGTTGAATATGCAAGACGAATCACTTTCGATCGATGCACGACTAAAGAATCGCATACAGATCTTTATCTAGGTATATGCGCGTACACATTAAAATAAAAACCTCAGAGAACCGGGTTTCTCTCTGCATTTAGTCGAATCTTGTGTGCATTTCAGCATTAATACTCTTCCAGTGGTAGTAATAGATTAACACGAGTCAATTAATTGACTGTACCTATTGGCTGGTAGTTTGAGCAATGTGCGGATAGACATCGACTAAATAGTTTAGTCAGGCAGATAAAAGTGTGCGCAGCTCGATGTGTTTACAAATTTGCGTGACTGTTTAGTCGTCACTAGCCTAATTTACGGCATTGTTAGTTGAGAACTGTGATTAAGAAATAACATAATTTTGACAATGAAAATAAATATAGCTCGGGGATTGTGGTGCCTTAAGTAAATTTCATTGTTGACATCAACTTGTTTCTGACATTTTGACCAAAACAACAGAAGTGCGACATTACACATATTCGCACTAGAAACTTTAAGGCCCGTTCCTATTATCGTCAGTAACGTTCTAACTTAAACTTTAACTGACAGATGCTCATACGAAACTTACAGTCGAAGTTCTGGTTAAATTTTAACTGAAGGTCGTAATAACGGCCCTAAGTTGCGAACTTGTCTTAATTCTAGTATGAAAACTACCCTGCTCAAAGAATGGTTGGAACATAGAAATATGTATACATATTATACTGTAGATGACAAGAAGCAAATTAGTTTGAAAACGGCAGCAATTTGACACTCACTTACTGAAATTTATGTTATGTCCCGCTCTTGAACACGCAAATCAACTACAATTTGACACTAAGCCACTATTGCATCTCACTTCCACTTTGCCTCAAAGTGCTCTTTGTAAAAACGGTGCCTTTCGCCTGCAGTATAGTACCTGTGGTGCTTCATGGCATAATATTATGCAAAACATCACTCCAATTGAGAGTGAAAGTACCATAGATCACTGCGGATCAAGTAATATTATATATGCTGCCTAAAGGTTGTATGCCATGCTGTCCAATATTCGACTTGAAAAATATGGCAAACAAAAATTTGACTCACTGCATTTGCCAGCGAGAATAGTCTAATATTTGAAATAGTGGCATAGAGTGAAATTAAAGACTTAAGGGAACCTAGAACACCAGTATTAAATTGCAAAATAGAAATTGACATTTCGCCATTTCAAACAAAGTAAAATTCTTATTATTTTTTTTTAATAATTGACGAGCAAAAATATTGATCAAATAAATTTAAAGACGACAAAATCTTTTTTTCTTATTTTCAAAAAGAAAATAAAGTAATAAAACATAATTTCTTTATTTTTTTTTTCCAGGATTACGGCGAAAATTGACGATGATATGCTATCATATTACTGCAACGAAGACATATTTCTCCTTGAGGTTCAACAAATTGAAGACGATCTATTTGATATAACACTAACCGAGCTTCCGAATCATTGATGATAATTACAACTAACCGTAATGATATTACACGTATTTAAGTTTAATTCTACACGTTATAAAGACGAAAAAACTACTATTACAACGAAGAGGATGGCAAAAATGAACAAGCTATAAACAAGACACAAAATAAAAATTTATTCGTTATTTAAAAACTATGTTATAAGGAAAGTTAAGAAAAAAACAAAATAATATGCAAAATTATTGAGAAAAAAAAAAAGATTTACATTTATAAGTTATTTTAGTATTAAATGAAATGAAAAAAAATATTATTTACTCTGCAATTAAAATTTTAAGTAAATAAATTTATGAAAGAAATGAACAATACGAATATCTGCATACAAAAGAAATACAAGCATGCGAGAGTTATTGTAAAAGGTAAAACAAATTAGCTTTTAAAGAGAATGTTTTTCGTTTTTAATATTATCATTAATTAATTATATATGTATCTTTATTTGTGTTTTTATTTACGATATATTACATAATATGAAAGAAACTTTTCTCTTTTGTCTTCTTAAAATACTCTTAATGTTAATTAATTAATTTCGATAATTGTTTTAAAATATAAAACAATTTCAATTTTTTAAAGATTTAATGTTTAATCTCTAAGAAGCCGTGCCTTAAACACACCCACACTACACATATATAAATATAAATGTATAAACTTATACACAATCAAAATATGCAGCATAATTTTAAAAACTCAGACTTTAATCTGATGTATCAATTAAATTAAAAATAAAAACATAATTTACTACATTTTCTTTCAAAATATTATTCCGGACATTCGATCTCAATTTTGTTTTACTATTTATTATAAATCTATTGAAATATGTAAACAAAATTCAACTAAAACTAAGTGGATACAATTACACCGAACGCAATTTCGATATTGTAATGCAAAAATGAAGGATATATTGTTTTCTATTATTTAATAGAGAAAAACAGCGAGATTAAAAATTTCAAAATTACATTAAAATTTGTTAAGTTTATTATAATTTTTTCCATTTTTAAGGATCATTACTCAAAGCTAGAATCAAGTATGTACTTATTTTGAAATAATTAACTATGTTATACAATTACAAACAAACAAAAAAAAAACAAATTAATAAATAAGAATGAAATATAACAACAAAATATTTTATTTTATTTTATTTTATATTCCAAAACGAAACAAAAAATATTAAATGCAAACAAAAAAAAACACATAAATTGTTTTATAAAAAAAAAATTGTGATTTAGATAATGTTATACCTATTTTTTCTATTCTTTTTCCTGTAAATAACAAAATAACAATGATTTTGATAGGTGTGAACAAAAATCAAATTTGCAAACAAACAGAACTTAAATCAAAATCATTCGAAAAATGAAAACAGAAACATACTTTAAGCGTTACAAAAAAAAAAAAAAAAACTTGAATGAAATAAAAACAAAACAACAAAGGTAAATAATTATAATAATTAATTAATTGAAAAACAAATAGACATATAATATTGTTATACTTTTCTATGAACCGTCTTCGAGCATGTAATTATAAATTACAGTTTAGTATTTAATATTATGTACGAAAAATAAAAAGAAACGTCGACGCAGAAAACAAAAAAAAGCATCAACGATTTCTCACGCGTATAAAATGTATATGAAAAAACAAAAATAAAAAAAATATAAGCATTATAAAATATATAATTAATGATGTTTAAAGAAAAAAACAAACAACAAAAATTTTTTGTTATTATTAAGAGAATTTACAATCAGCAAAGCATTTATCTTGCCTGTCTTTTTTTATTAATGGAAAAAATTTATTTTTATAAATAGAATAAATGATTTTTAATCAGAAAAATGTGTTTGTATAGATCAAAGTTTTTGTTTTAGATTCTATTGCAGAAATTAGTTAAAAATATGATTTTCATTGAAGTGAATTTAACTTTTTAACTTCGACACCTTCTCTTCGCTTTAAAGATGAAAATAAGATTTGCCAGCATGATACGAATTTTTATCACTTTCTCGAATTTTTCTTTATGAATCGATAAAAGTGCAAATATTATCAGCGATTATACGCAAAACTGATAAAAAAAAACTACGTGAGTTGAGGTGCGTACTTGGGTGTGATTGACTCGCATTGGTGGAGTGAGAGTTTAAGGGTGCGGATGGGGGAATATGAAAAGGAAAAAATTTCGATTTTTATATATCGGGATCAGGCCCGTGCGCACGGGGGGGGGGGGGGGGAGTTCAACCCCCCCCCCCCCCCCATTGGCCTATTTTCATAGGGAAGCGAGGACCGTTTTTTTTTTTTTGTAGGTCATCACATTTAGTATGGGGGAACTTGATTAAACCCCCCCCCCATCATACTTTCCTGCGCACGGGCCTGATCGGGATCCATTAAAGATGAAACTTAGAATTACTGTAGCAAAATTGTTTAGTACTTACTTTGAATCTTGGTGGTTTTATTTGTACGTATGTGCTAGAAAAGCTAATAACATAAAGAAAAACCATATCGCCATTGCCGTAAGGAGGGGGCGAAAAAAAAAAATCAGTAGAAATTCAGTGCGCACATTTTCACAAATAATTGTATTACATAAATGTAATTACAGTCAAAGCCGGATATAACGACATCGCTTTTAACGATCGATCGGTTATTACGACTGAATGGCATGGTCCTGGTCAAATCTCAATGGAATGTATCTAAAGTGCATATTGCTTAAAACGACTATTGGATTTAGCGACGAGTTTAGAGGGTCCCTTCAATGTCGTTATATCCGGTTTTGACTGTATTATCATTATTAAATGAAAATGCAATACATGTAAGTAAATGAATGTAATAGAAAAAAATCTGCCAATGGTCTGATCGAAACTTTATTATTTTTCGCGTCAAAATTCGGGAGTGGTTAATGTCGATCATCAGTTGTTTCAAGATTATGAGGTTTCTTGGAAAGTTTATTTTGTTCTTAGCCGATTAAACATTGAAAAGGTATGTTTAGACTATTCGAATTTCGGTATATTATGTCTACTAAAAGCCCATAGAAGTAAAAACGAATTTATTACCTTATCAGACTTAAGAGATATGACGAATTGTAATATCCACTTTGGGGTTGAATTTCGAAAAAAAAAATTTAAACACGTTTTTAACTGATTTCATACTTACTTTTTGGCGATTATATTGGAAGCATTAGGAAGTAAAAATGAAGTCGATATCCCATCAAATCTATGCAATATGTAGGTATTTGTGAAAGCATGTGCAACACCCACTTGGAACTTGAATAACCAAAAATTCGGAAAGAAGTTAATAGATAAATATGAAGATAGCGCGAGTAAGTAATAACCAATTCAATTTCTTATGACTTATACCCTCTTAGGGGTTGAAAAAGGAATGAAAGATTGTTGGCGATTATTAGGAAGGCCCACGAAAGTGAAAAGATATTCAATGTTTAGACATAAAATAGACAAAAGATATTCAATGTTTAGACATTGAATATCTTATATCTGATTAGTCATATCTAACGGATGTAGCTGAATTCGTGAAAATGTATACAATCCTATTACACCCTCATAGAGGTCGAATATCAAAAATCTCAGGATTCCGTAGAATAAACATAAACTTAATATTTAGGAAGAGTTATGACGAAATTCGCGAAAATATATTCATTCCATTTTTTTTTATCTTTTTTTTACCCACTTGTACGCCAATGGATTTTTGATATTTTTCAACTGAATTGCAAAACACCCCGATCCTTGTACTTTCTAGAAAAATTAAATTTTTCTTTTTCGGTCTCTCCCACCCTTTCCCCTTCCACACACACCTCCAATTTTTTCCCTATTACGGGTCTATTAGCCCTACTTCCCATACCAATTTTAAGGAACTATCTTGGAAGGGATGCTCAAGAAAAAATCGTAATCCCCCAACTTCTATGCCCCTCAAAAATTTTACTTTTATCAAACTCCATTTAATGACTTGTATAGAAACCAGATTTAATGACTTTTCGTAGTAAACCGACGTCTTTACTCATATAGTTTTAGTCCTAAAAATCGAGTTTTTATATTCCATTTTAGCATCACCTGCTAAGAAAGGCACGAGCCGCCACTGGTTTGAAGAATGTCTAATTTCAGCTTTTGGGCCTTTGTAAGGTTTTTTTTTCACGTAATTCGAATCCATAACAAACAAGCTATAACTCGTTAAATTGTGATTATGAGTTTTGAAGATATAACAGTTTTTAGTAGAAGAATACATGTCCGAAAGACTTTTCTTTACCATCTTTATCTCCGCGGTTACTGAAAACATTGTAGAACATGATTTTATCAAAATACAACAAGGAATCACTCCTTAAAATATTGCCACTTATGTACCGGATACTCTGAATAGTAGCCAATATATGCACACTAAACAAACGTACACGATGCAAAAACTCAAAAAAATTATGAAGATACATATCAAGAATTTTTATATACGGAACCCTAAAACAAGCTATTTATAGAACCAATAAGTACTCCTAATTCTCTTTTTACACGATAGATACATTCCCAATAAAATTGTGTAAAAAAGATATTATCTAAATGGAAAAATAGTAGATTGGTTCCAGACCTAAAAAAGGAAATTTGAAGTATGTACAATACACAATATTAAAAAATTCTTGTTAGAGTTCACTTGAGAATTTATTTTCCGTGGTTACACATTTTAATACATTAAATATATTATAAAAAAAAAATTATGAACTGGATAAAAGAAAATAATTTCAGAAATTTATTAACATAAAAAAAGTAAAACTAATATAAACATAACAAAATTTTATTCATCGTCACTTTCTGACAACAAACGCATACGTTTGAGTACAAAATCAGTTATTAAAGATTGTGTTTGATTTCGTGATAATCCATTATAAAGTTCCCTGTAAGATGACATTAAAAATTTCAGTTCACGTTGAAATTTTGCAGCTCGTTCCTTATCAGGGTCATGTTGTTCGAAATAATCACCTAAATTCCTTGCAAGGTCAAGACCTTCTTTAATTTGAGTTGCATGTAAAACAGGAAGATCCTCTTCGTCATTATCGCTTTGTTCTCTTTCATGATAAGCCTCAAGTGTGTGGTTTATAATTCCATTTTCACTTAAGCTTTTATCAACTTAGAATTCCTCTAGATCTGCAGATGATAGATCATAGAATACGTCTACACCAATTGTTTGTGCCAATGTAATAATGTCAGTAAATGTGTCGTTATTATGGATGACAGAGTCTTTGCTTTTGACACATTCAGGCTAAATATATTTCCAACAAGAATTCAAGGTTGATGGCTTCAATTCAGCTAACGCTAGCCCGACTTGGTTAATGCAGTCCATAATTGAATTTTTTTTTCATACATCAATGACTGTTAACTCCACATTATTATCTAGTTTGTCTAGCACGTATTGGAATAACCGTTTTATGTAGTACGTTTTAAATGTAGCAATTATTCCTTGGTCTAAGGGTTGTATTAAGGATGTAGTATTAGGCGGCAGAAAAAAAATTGAAATCAGCTTGACAACGAGCCAAATATCAAGCAGCACAACGTGTCAATAAAAGATTACCGACCTTCAAGCCGTACTTTAGTTTCTAATGCTAATGCTTTGAGATCAACAATGTACCAAAAAATTTATAAAAGAATTCTTAGAATATTTAAAATCGTGTTAAGGCAAAACAATTCGTGTAAAAAGAGAAAAATGTTAACTTTTAAACTCGTGTTAAATGAAATTCGTGTAAAAAGAGAATTAGGTGTATACAATGTCCATACCGGTATTTTTGTTACTATATTTGTCTTTTTTACAATAATAAAAACAACAAATAAAGAATTAATTCACTCTTGACCCGCCTTCCCATCGAACTTGGCCCATTTCAATGGCAATCGTAGGAAATGTAAATGTACATATGTAGATAATGAGTAATACATTATAGATTTCCTTTTATTATATATAGTGTTTCTCAATACAATTGACAAAAAATAAGCTTGATTTTCAATACGATTATTTCGAGGGGGTTCGGACCCTGTCACACCATATGTATGGCTGTAATGTTCTACTCAAAAGTTTGGCAATTTTGTCCAAGTTCCTTTTCGAGATTTTGGATCCATATAAGGGAATCATAACTTGTATTGGATAAGATACATGTAAAATTCTTCATTGGGACTTGAAGATAGTAGTTTCGTTTTTCGGGGCAATTTTGTTTCAAAATTTAGTTATGTGTGGAGTCCAAGTCAGATTGTCGTCGAATTTCAGTACTAAATATTTTTTTCCGTGGGATTTCATTAGTTTAATTCTATCTATTTTTAACTCCAAATCAACATCCAATTTCTTAAATTGTCTACATGAATTAAACCTTGTGGAACTCATATATTGACTGTTTTAGGTGGGCTCAATTCTTCAATATTTTTAGTCAAATATTGTCCTCCAAATAAAAAGGTTTCTATTATATTATTTGATTTTCATTGAATTGCAATTTCCTTCAATTCTTCATGCAATATTTTATAGTTTACTATATCGAAGGTTTTTTTTAAATCCACATATATTTGAAACATTTCTCTAGTCTTTCATTAATAAATTGTATACTATCTACCAATGGTGTGATGTCGTATTGCTGCCTTCTTGTAATCCGTGTTAGTGCGTTTCATACCCAGAATCTTTTTTGTAAGTTTGAATACTCTCTTGTTGAGAACTTTATATCTGGTTAAAGCTATTGATCTTTGTTTAAACTACCTTTATAAAATCAGTGCAGATTTGAAGCACTCAGTCAGGTTTTCTCAAAGAATAGCAGATTCATTTCTACTTTCATCCTTTTTTTAAGACCCATTTGAACTCTTCTCTAATCGTCTTATCGGCTTAGATAACATCTGACACAAGTATTACCGACAAACGTCGTAGATTTAGGTTCACAACCGGTAGAAGTTTCTTTCGATTGTAGGAAAACATATTAAATGTGATTCTAAATTATGTACAACTTTAATTAATTTCATTATTGTAAAACGGACGATAACAAAAACTTTTGACTGCAACAAAAAACACTTTACTTCTGCGTCTGTAGCGACGGCGACAAATTCCTACCGAGTACGTTCTCGTTAAGCCTTAGTTTGTCGACTTTAGTTGGATCCTGTAGCACTGTATCGGTAGTAAGTCGCTCGGCCCGATTCTCCTGGATGGACTCTACAAGGACAAAGTTAAAAAATACATTAAAAAGCCGAAGAAATAGCGCTTTATCCAAAATTACTGCTATACGGCGTGTATTTATCCGACAATAGGTTCTCCATGTTGTAGCCAATAAAACCAATGAGACCAGCAATCGGGAGGGTGATGTACACAGCATTTGTTCGCACAAAATGTATTAAGATCGGCCACATTTTCAGGTAACAATTAATTTTTTACAAATAAATTAAATTTTGAAAGTGCACAAGGGTTATGCCGACAGAGGAGAACTGTCAAAACACAGCTGATAGCTTGAGTTTAGTTTCACTATCTCTCGCTCTAAATTAAACTGGCGCTAATGAATCTAAAGGCGGGAATTTTTTTTTTAAATTTCGTTTAAATTTATTTCAAGAGAACTAACAACTAAACACGCTGCGCAACATCGTAACGAACAAATTTGTTCATTTGAAACGGTTCGTCTTCGAAATAGTCGGAATCAACAACAAAAACTTGAACAAAATCCTCAAATTCGTAGGTACGTTTCTGGTAGGTGTTCGTCAACAGAAGATTTGTGACTTTAATGAGTCCCAGTTTGGTGGGACACACCGTCAACGGAAACTCGATTGATTTCATCGTCTCAATCGTACCCAATTGAAACTCAGCGGATCCGGTATAGTCACAGCCTTGTCGCGGTTTTGTATCCAGCTTGGCCGATAGCTCCATCATGTGGTCACTTGTGTTCGTTACTTGGCAAATGAATGTGAATGGTTCGCCAATTTTGACCATATTGTTTGCTTGAACAACGAGCAGTCGAAGATCATTATATTCGATTGGCTGAAAGAAAAGATTGTGATTTTGTCGGCATTTCTTGCTAACTAATGAACACTTACGCTTCGTTGAAGTTGACTGGTTTGGAGACGGCCACGTTCGCCTAGATTTGAACGCCAAACTATGTCCAATTTGCCGATGTTGTTTGCAGTTCGAAGTGCCTTTATGTCCTTGGCAATTTCAGGTAGTGGCTACGTGAGAGAAAGGGAAAAGAAAGATTACTTTTGGCTTGAATAAACGGGAACAATTCACTGCTTTTGAGATATTCGAGATACGATACATTTATCGTACCAGTCTTAAACAAGGGTGTCTTTTTGCATACTACAAAGTCACACTTAACAACATTATAGAAGGCGACAACTAGCCTATAACACGTTTTGGATATTTTTCCATAAAATGAGTGGGGAAAATATTTCACTACTACCAATACACAGCAGGCATATCTTCATATGGAAATGTGACTAAAAAGGTATAACGCCTATACCTGCGAGAATAATCGCCATATGAAATTGTGAACGACTGGAAGATACTCACCAGTTGTGAGCTTTCCACGGTCTAGTTAATAGCTACCAAATTTACCGAGCCGCCTAAAACGGTTGCATAATCTTCGAAAAGCGTAAAATTTCAATGCACTAACGAGTGTAAGGAAGTCTTCAAAACATTAAAGACCAAGTAGTACTAAAACATTGATCACATACACGGCGAAAGCCTTCCTTTTGTTCTCGTTACGAACGTTTCAGCACATGGTCTGGGTGCAGTATTGCATAAGGATGTCAAGCGACCGATTCCAGGTCCTTAACAAAGTTTGAAAGCAACTTCTCTCAAATAAATGTACTGCCGATAGCTCAAAAAGGATGCAATAAGAATCGAAGAATGCCGGAGATACTGTAATCATTACAACAAGGACATAAGTTATCATTCAACGAACCAGAATACCAATTTTAACTTGAAAATTGGAAGGTTGCTTGTCTACGTATATAATACATCAACAATAAGTTTTTTTTCGAAAGAAATAAGTGAGTCCTACACGGACATGACAATGGCTAAACATAGAACCAGTGAAGCTCGAGACTATTATCAAAAAGAAACATCACATTTAACGCAAATGATGGGCAGGATCATTGGTCTGTTCTATTTGACGGGTGTAGTGTACACCTTCTACACTTTTTGCACTGGCTCTCGAGCTAGTGCAGGAAAGTGTAAAAGGGAGTGGCGGGGAAGGAACAAGAACACTATTTGAGGTTGAGTTTGTGTCATTGATTTGACGTCAAAGGCTGTTTAGAAAATCGAGTGCAAGAAAGTGCCACTTACACTGGGCAAAAGGAACAAACCTCATATCATCACACCCGATTTAATTCCAGTAACCCGAGACGATGTAGATAGAGACAACGATCTTACAAATTAAGCCGCTGATTCATGGGACACAGGTCGCCAATCTTAAAACTGAAAACAGTACTCCAGAACTCTGGAGATCCACTAGTTCATCTAACCGTTGGTACTCGCAGTAATTATCCTGTGAGGAGGAGAGATCATTGGAGATCATAAACGGAGGATTTGCTATTCTCGTCGACTACCGATTACACCGGTTCACATTCGATTCCCATTCACGGCACATGCGACCATTGAAAACGTTCAGAAACAGCTTTATCGACTCACTTTAAAGTCGTTTATCCCTGGCGTTTGAGACCCTATTTTAGGGCAGAAAAATGTCCAAAATGATTGAATGCCAATTACTTTCTGAAACAACTTTAAAAACGCGGCACTTTCATTACGAATTTCGACAGAACAGTCGAGTGGTTGTAAGGGCTTAATCACACGTTCCTCTTCGGACACGTATTGATGAGCCGAAGCAGCAACAATCATCGCCAAAACAGAAGCTTCCAGTTTATGCCGGGTTGCAGGACCAGCATTCATACTAGTGGATGCGAATCTTACCTAAACCTCTGCTGCTTTTTGGACGACAGCGTCCGGTTGTATCGCGACTCCACGTCAAGTTCCGAAGAATTTTGTCCGCTTGAACATAACCATGGAGATATATGTAGTGGAGATGGCGAGCAGCGACTGTTTTGAAGCCGGGAGATTTCCCGGAAAGGACCGGCGTTATTTACTATGCTACTATCAGCACCTTACTCATATGTATGTTATACTCTGGTCTTGAAAAGAAAAAAGTCCAGCCTTTGAATACTAGGTTACAATTGGTATTTCACTACCACCTGGCATGAAACGCCGAAACGCCGGCGAAAACTTCCGGAAGTTGCCGCTGAAAAAAGATTATCACTAAGTTTATCTATGTACTTCCAATCTGTGAATACGTGTGAGGTATCCCCTTTTCTTTGTTGGTCGTGCTTGCATCCGACCATCTTATCCGCACTCATCAACATGAGAGATCTCCTATCGCGCAATTTATTTAAAATGAGCAAGAACGAGAAGGTAATACGTGCACTCAGGCCGCGGTCCAAATTACGCTTTCTGCGCTTTTAGCACGCATACAACCGGTCCGCTTTGCGCTCAAGATGCATACAATTTGCATGGAGGGGTAACTTTCTGGCGCTTACACTACTCACGGTTTCGAGCATAGGCACTGTGAGTACACTGTGTGCACACGACCGGTCCGAATTATATGCGTCGTAAGCGTGCATACAATTCGGACCTACTGTAAGCACTGTTGGTAATGTAAGCACCGTGAGTCCGCGGCCTCAATGAAGAGTATGTACAGTCGGTGCCAGAATTATTTGTGCATAACCTTTTTATGCGTAAAAGCTAAAGGGAAATTACTATAAATTTTATAAATAGGGACAATTATATTCATTTCTTTTTTATATTTATATATATACTATATTGTATACAGCCTACAACATTAAAAAATACAAAATTTCCAAAAAAGGGGTATGTATAAGCAAAATTAAAAACAAAAAAGATGCCACAATTATTAGTACACGTATAACAGGTCCCTATAAAGGCGAAACAAAGAAATTATCAAATTAGATTCTAAGGCTAAAATCCGCAAAATTATGTATTTAGTACTTCCATAATATTTTATTACTCCACACGTTTGTAATATTTTTCCACGCTTCCTTAGGCAGCCTTTTAATTACTTGACGAATTTTTGACTTCATCCAGTGACAAACGTTTTCAATTACATTGAGATAAGGCTTTGTCCAATATATGCTAAAAACTTTGTTACAATTATTGATTTGTGGACATTGTCCTGTTGTAAGATGAAGTTGCTTCCAATTAATTTGATTTCCCTGACGAACAATCATTCAATAACGATTGAAGATGTTTTTTGCTCTTGGCTCTTTGGACACCTAACTAAGGATCCAATCACATTGTGGGAAACACATCATTATGTTTCCGCCATGAGAATATCGCGTTGGATTTTTCACCGCTCTATTGTTTGTTTCCTTTGGATCCGAAAAATAAAATTTGCGTTTGTGTGTTCCATTTAATGAAAAGATAACCGCATCCGTCAAAAGCATACTCCTCCAAAATTGAATCGGCTTATTTATATACACGAGAGCGAACTTCCCGTGAAGGTTTCGGTTTTTTTTAATTATGGCTTCTGTTGCACAAAGTAGGATCTTATGTTATTTTCTGCTAGCCTCCTTCGAACAGTAGTCTTACTAATTTCATTCTCATACAATATTCATATCGTTTTAGATGTCCTTGTAAATTGTGAAAGGAGTTCTCTATGCTGCTCTAACAAAATTACCTTTGTATTATAATTTCGCCCGTTTATTCCCTCTCCCTGGCAAAGTTTTCACACTTTAGTGTTTATTTGCTTTCGATACGTGGTAATGGATGATATTCCTACGACACCCATACTTTTTCGGAAGTAGGAACACCATTTTTGTAGTCAGCAACTATAGCTTGCATTCGCTCGATGGTAATTTAAATTTTTCAAAATATGTATTTTCAAATGATTTAAACATAACACAATATAAAAACTACCCTAAAGTAAGTGAATACTTTACTTTACTTGTATAATACATAAAATACCCAATAAAACTAACCGTTATTTTCCTAGAAGGATATTAAGGCACGTGCACAAATAATTGTAGCATGAAAATGCTATGCACAAAAATTGAAGCATCTTTTCTATTATTAATTATGTTTATACGTAATCTTTTTTTTAAGATTCATATGTTTTTTAATTTTGTTTTGGCTGGGTTTCGATACCACGCATGATTCCGACCGACATACCATTTCAATTTAAACGACTACAGTTTCTAGTCTGGCAATAAAAAACTAATCAAACTTATTAGAAACATTACTGTTCTAACTTTTTTCTATATTTTTAACTAAGCCGGACTGAGCTACAGCGTGGTCGAGTCAACTAGTGTTTCATAAAATCCTCAAAATAGTCTTAGGTCCCAAGTGTTCCAAAATGGGGATCACATCGGACAAAGACTAACGTTTAAGTGAAAAAGGATGAAGGCATCTCCACCCTCATACCAATATCCAACAAACGGTAAATTTAACCCGAAATTCACTGACAAGATCCGGGGAGCAAAAAATACTTATAGTCACGCGTCTACTTAGCAGTCTTCGAAATATCTACGAGATTCTTACAGATATAACAAACAGCGACGCAAATTTCCTTATATTCTTAGAAAGTTTTTATATAGGAACATAAATTCCTTGCTCTAGTCACCCGTCCTTTGAAACGGATAATTCTAATTGGGACGATTTAGAAGGAACCTTTTTATCTGGGGTCGTTAAAAGTGAAAAAGAGCGTTAGATCACTTGGACGCTCAGTGACGTTTTAGTGCTCTAAAGGCTGCAGTAGGAATAAGTATACGTACCTTTATGCAGTAGAGAAACTGACAACTGTTTTTCGGCTGAAGCATATTCTTGGCTTTGAAGACGGACTCGCCGTTCGAAAGGGTATTCAACGACGTTACTGAAAGATGAATGAATTAAAACCAAATGAAGAAAACCACGAAAGCGGTGCCTACCTGTGTACTGCTCGGTTGTGTCCAGCTCAACCTTTTCCAAACAAATCGGACCGGCCGTGATGTTTTGAATCTGAGCCTCCAAGTACACCTCGTCCGTCTCGGCATTGTAAAACTTCGTCTTCACATCGAGCGGCTTCAGCACCTGAAACTTGAAGAACTTCCGGAACGATTGCGGAAATCCTGCCGGCGTGTTGTAATGAACTTCGCAGACAAGTCTTCAAAAGAAAAAACCCTAAAAAACCAGCACAATCTTCAAAAACACCCGGCCTACATGTGCGTCCCGATCTCCTTGACCTCGTGATGAATAACATCGTCCAGCGTACTCTCCGGATTCAGTACGACCGGTGTCGTTTGCTTCTCGTGCATCGGCAAACTAATCCGCGAACTGTTCGATTGGAGATCGGCTTTCACCGTGACCCCCTCTACGGGGTGCGCTGTACAGTTGTGAACGCAAATGTAGCTGGCGAAAGTCTCGCCCAGGTAAATGTTGCCGAAACTTTGCGGCAGTAGCATGAACTGTCCGGCGGCAATCGTTTCGGAACCAACGACAGTCGTCACGTCGTTCTCGAGCGTGTTGTGGAAAATATTTTGCGGAAGATCCTTCGTTTCGGACGTGATAATCTGCGGACTGACCAGTGTCGGGCGGGTCAGGCGCATCACTAGTGAGGATTTGTGATGAGTCGGGGACATTTTGTGATGGAACAAAGCGAATTACCTTTCAGGGCCAGTAGATGCTCCGTTGGCTCCATTACGTTCATTTTTTCGACCGAAATTTCAGTCCGAGCTCCGAAGACCTTTCACTTTGTTGTTTACCTTTCACAATGTAAATGGCATAGTTTTGACAGTTGATTCCTGACTTAATATAGGAAATTAGCATAACTTTTTAATACGTTTGTTTCGGCGCCAATTAAAGGTAAATTTATTTTATAATTGTAGAATGATTGTTCTTTTGTGTTTCGGACGCTTTAGTGGCTCAAGTATTCTTTATTATTAAAATTGTAGGATGCTTACTCCAGTTATCACAAGGTGGCTCTTAAGACGCACTATGGCTTTTCTTGAAGTTTTATTTAAATTTAAGGTGGTAACTTTTGCTGTTTATTGTTTCCGTTTCTTTCAATTTTGCTAAATTATTTATTAAACTTTTCATGCAATTTTAGTTTTATTGATAAAAACTGAAAATAAAATGCTATGAAATTTAGTACAGGTGCCCCAGTGGCCTAATGGATAAGGCATCGGCCTCCTAAGCCGGGGATTGTGGGTTCGAGTCCCATCTGGGGTAAGGTTTAATTTCTTTTTGGGTTCTTTTTGCTAATTTTTTTCATTTATTGTGAATACTCAAATCAATCAAGCTATCCGCATAGAACGGAACTTCGGTCGAGGATTTGTTTACGTACGTTCTTTAGTTCTATCTTAATTTTTCCCCAAACAATAAGAAACTAATCTAATAAAAACAAATAAAAAAATACATATCGAATTCTAAATAGCATATCAAAGTTGTAAAAGCGGTAGCTTGATCACTTAACACTAAATATCACATATGGTATTGTGTCTTAGTTCTATCTAAAATTCTAAATGCCTTTGCTGTCTTAACGTCTGGGCGTTTGCACGATACTTCAAGAGGAGCAAGGACACCGAAGGCTGCCCAAAGGGTTTATGGAAATTAGTTGCCACCGACGCGCTGACTCCGTTACCGCAATGTGATCCCGAAAAGGCGATAGCAGTATGCAGGAGGAAGAGGTACAAGAGAACGGAATGAAAGATGAGGTGGCGAGAGCAAGATCAAGCCTTTGGGGGAGGATATAATTCCACCAATATGCGGCATCAAAGCGCTTATGAGTGAATGACAAGCTAGAGGATTTATAAAAGTTTGTGGACCAAACTGATGAAAATTACGGTAGCTTGTCGCAGTACTGACGGGTCACTGTATGCTAAGGAAGCACGTTAACGTTTGGGATTAGCTGACGCGGTCGTGTGGAGGAACTGTTATGATCTGTATGCTGTTAAGGCCTTCATTATGTGTAAATATTTGATACTTCCAATAATGAAATCCGAGAAAGTGCACAGGAGCAATAAGCTAGAAATGTTTATAAGACTAATATACGACCTATGCTCCATTATGGTAGCGAGACGAGGACATTAACGCGACCTGCTGAAGAAGCGGTTAACCCATTCGAAAGAAAGATTCTCAATTTTGGGACTTGTGAAGGAAGGAGTGGACTGGCGGTTTAGATGCAACCATGAGCTATATCAAATATACGTGGAGCCAGAAGCTTCAACGTTCTTTAAGCTACGTAAACTGCAGTGGGCTGGCCATGTAGATCGAATGGAACACAGAAGAATCTCCAAATGAATCTCCAAAGCGAGTGGTAGCACCTAACGATAATTACGGCGGGTGACATCATGAGATTCTTGGCTTCCAATTGTTGGATACCGCCAAGACAATTCTCTCTGACAATGGATTACAGTTGAAGTCGTCGACATTTAATTCCATGCTCCAAGTATGATGTTAAACACCTTTATGTCCTAAAATAATCGCCTCAGGAGAATGCTTCAGAGCAGATGAACCGGTCAGTTTTAGTTGCTCTCCGAGCGTTCATCGTGGAGGACCAGACTCGACGAAAACTTAAGACAAATAGGATTTTCTCTTGGGAGTTTAATTCAACAAGCCAATAAGTTTTCGCCCTATCAGGTTTTGTTTGGGACTCAAACTCAATTTAGAGAAGGAGAGGAAGTGTACAGAAGAAACGCAAAATTATAACTCCAAACTTGCCAAAAAAAACTATACTATACAATCCAAGCGAATTTCTTCCGTAATTTTGACATTGCGATTCGATTTGATTTGATTCCTTCAGCAAAAACGTAGTCCTTAAAAACGTGGTCAATCTCTGTGCATAATTATCTCAATAAAATATGAAATTTATTTTTCTTTCATCCATCGAATATTCTTGAGTTTTACGAATGACCCTTTAAATTTTTTCCGAAAATATTTTAAAGTTTGCGGTTTGCCTTTGCAACGGAAGTCTTAACTCACTAGATCAAAAACGCCATGTTCTACGTCGTTAACTTGATATGATTTAGAACTCGTAAGAATTATATGTGCCTCGATAGCGCAGTAGGTAGCGCGTAAGTCTCATAATCTTAAGGTCGTGAGTTCGATCCTCACTCGGGGCATTGCTTTTTTTATTTTTTAATGCTACCATAAAATTTAGTTTAGTCGTATTTTAAGTAAATCCCCACACAGAGCAAAAATCACATGATTTGACACGATCGAAATCATACAATTTTTTTTTTGTACTTGTACGACATATCTTCGTGATTTCATTTCATTTGTAAACCAAACTAGGCAGTTATTTGTTGTTATTAGATTTTTCGTGGTAAGCTACCAAAGAAGCTATTATGATTAGGAGTTAGTTATTCTTTCCGGTGTCAGTGGAGTGAAACTCCAACACGGAGTCCCCAACTGTGGACTAACCGCTATCCCTGAGGAAATGACAAATTTGGAAAGAAACTTCACTGGAGAAGCCAGTTCATCATAAGATTGTGGTTGGACTAGGTCCAAAGGCAGTTATTGTGAATACTCAAGTCAGCAAAAGCTCGTGAGCTGCATTCAGCATATTTTTGACGTTATTATTTTCAGTTATCGTTTCTTTTGAAGGTGTAGCGAACGTAAACGATAAATACTAGTTCATATTTTTTACGTTATTAAAAGAACCAGAAAGGTTAAATGGGACATCACTTATAATTTTTGTACTATCAATTTTCACTGCTGAAGTTTTCATATGAACACAGTGAATTGTAAAGGGTTTTCCAATAAGGACTTGACAACTTTGAATTCAATTTGTGAACGCACCCTTTCACTAATCATCGAACTGTCACTGTCAATTTATTCAGTAAACTTAACATTTTTATCATGGCAAAGTACACGAAGGAACAACGTCTGCAAATTAAATTATATTATTTTGAAAAAAAGTTGTCAAGTCCTTATTGGAAAACCCTTTACCTGTTAAATGAAATCTACGTTATAAACTGGGGCCGTTTGAGATGTAACGAACGTCCCAACGTAGTTTGGCAATCCGTAATTGTGTTGCGTTAAAGTTGAAACTGTTCAAAAAATCGATGGAATTAACGGACCTAACCATCAACTGCTGCGTTTGCAAAGTAAACTATTTCAAAGTCTACCTATTTATATTTGAGATTATCGTTTCGTTGTCTAAAAATGTTTCATTTATTATTTGATAATGACGACGAGGTCCGTATGTTGAGCCATGTGCTCTGCTAAATAGTCAACTTTAACTTGATTTTTAATAACGGGGTTTCTTAGTTTAGCCCTAAAATTTAATGTAAAGGGTCTTTCACCAATGGCGCCAAATTTTTAAATGTAAATACAACAAGTTGTATGTGAGATATCCACCCAATTATTTTTTTATTTGAAAGAATATTTTATTGCATAAAGAATGGAATATAACGTCGTTAACGATGCCCTCAAATCGCTCGTGCAAATTCGATGGATGTTGCTTTAACATGGCCGCTATAACCTAACAAATTAAACATGCTCAAAGCAAACGTTTCCAACCATGAAAACTATTTCTTAATTGTAGTATGTTCATTATTTTCCGCTGAGATTTCAATTAGAACAAAGCAAAGTCGGACTTACACGGCGTCGTACAATGACTATCCTAAAAATGTTGAAATGTCAAAAAGGCGGTCTACATCACATCAAAATGGCGGGGAAGTAGGAAGTGAACGTCGAGCGTCGGAATAGATCATTTAATCCCAATATTGAGTTCAATTTGATTTGGAAAACCCTTTATGATATCAGTTTAAATCGATTCAAACTGTTGTATTATTAGTTAGTTTCCAAAATCAATGTCAAATCGACATGCATATTGAAACAAGGATTTAAGGATAAAAGGAGGAATAATTTACGAAATGAGGCGCCACACGGTGCTCGTCTTGATCTCTTGATAAAATATCGCGAGCACAGCAGCGAGAACAACGACGACTACTGATGCTTCGATCGCTTTTAGTTTTAGTAGCGTAGCACAATAACGTAGAGATTTTGGGCTAAAAATACGTTTTTAATAACGCGGAATAGTTATATGTATTTTCCAATCGAATGGGACTATTAAGATCACCCTTGAAATAAAAAAAAAAAATAAAAAACAAATGCCCCGAGTGAGGATCGAACTCACGACCTTAAGATTATGAGACTTACGCGCTACCTACTGCGCTATCGAGGCTATGAAAAAAGTTCTTCCATAATCAAGGATTTCGCAATTTTTGAAAATAGAATCTTAGAACCAAAACGGGAACTGAAGACTTCTATTGCTTTTCTTGTTTTTCACATTTCGTGAGGTTCTCATCTCGTCGTGTCCACAAAAGAAGGTTTTTTTAGGTTTTAAAAGAGCTTTATTTACGCCAATATCTTAAATCTAACAGTTTTCTCTTAATTTCTAAAGCTAAAATTAATTTATATCTAAGCTGCTAATGGCTTAATGGCCTCAAGTGTGTACTCTATTATATAAATGGTATCGGGGATGTTTTGGGGGGGATCAGATTCTCTTTATTGAACTACAATTTTAATTTAATTCTTATTACTAGAATACCCACGAGATCCGTACGGAGTTCTTCCAACTATCCACAAAAAAACGTGGGCATCTCCAGTTGGTTACACCTTTAATCGAGTAGGCATGGGAACAAAACATATCAATTTAAGGTTCTCTTTCGAGTAGCGTAGCGACCATTCGAAAGTACTTCAAAAACGGGTGCCCGTGCCCATTATCTCCGAACAAGCATTAACTAGGGAACATGTTGATTAAATAAAAATATGACTTTATTATAATAAAATTTAGAAAAAATTCGGGTGCAGGTGGTATTAATTAGTCAAATGTTTGTAAATCTTTTGCTGGCTTAAAATTAGTACTTATATGTATAATAGGGTTTTTTAATAGGTGTGCTCCAACTTTTTTCCAATAGGGATGGCGAACGACGCCATATTTTTTTCCCATTCTCTTGACATTTATAAACTTCATTAGTATACATTTCATCATGGAGCGATACACACCTGAATAGCGTTTGCAGCGTTATCCTAATTTTCTATCCTGAATTTCATCGAAAAATCATCTTCAGCGACTAGGCTCATTTTTGGCCAAATGGCTTTGTCAACAAGCAAAATATGGGTTATTGGGCGAAATCCACATATACTGAGTCACCATTGCATCCCCAAAAAATAACTGTTTGGTGCGGACTTCGGCGGCGTCATTGGGCCATATTTTTTTTGTTGATGATGCTGACCGTCACGTTACTGGAAATCGCTATCGCAGCATGATAACTGATTATTTTTGGCATCAATGGACTTGGACCATATGTGGTTTCACATTACAATCGGTTTATTGAAGAGAAAATTTAAGTTGGAGCGCTCTTATTGAAAAACCCTTTACTTATTGAACACAGTTATCAAGCATTATAACTATAATAGAAAACAGCATTCATACAAACCAGAGCCCGATTTGGGTTCTCGCGCCATTGATGATGATTCATACAACATGAGACAGAAGTTTCCGATGGATTTCATTCGGGAAATAGAAAGATCATTCCATGACCTAAAACAATAAGAATATCATGAAATTATCAGAATTCCAAAAGAACTTTCCAACGTTCCAAAATCCTTGTGCTAAGAACATAATAAAAAAAAAAATTTAAATGAAAAATACTCGCTGCCATGTCCGGTCCGACCTAAAAAATACAGGATCAGTAAAATTCTAGTACAATCAGTTATGATTGCAAAAAATTCTGCAGACTCTGTTTTTTACGTCAAACCTGATAAAAATTATCTAGTTAAATTTTACTAAGGTTTCGGGAAGAGAAAAAAGCTTTAGGAAATGCTCCGGGCATTTCTGTAGAAGTAAAAATAAATTCAAAATTTCAGAAGACCTAAGAGATATGACAAAATTCGTGAAAATATAATCACACCATTTTCGCAGGCCTTTTTGCGACCCCACCTTTGCACGTCAATGAGTGGTAGGTATATGGAAATTCGCAAGTTTGAAGTTTCTAACATAAGCCGTTACAGAGATAAGGAAAACACAACGCATCCCCGTACCATAGATACATACTACAACTTTTAAAAATTATATTTTTAGTAAGTTCAACCAATACAGCTCTACTGAATCTATGAATAGCGGTTATCGGGATTTAAAAGTCGGATTTTTTTTCCTTTTACTCTTGTTGCCAAAATTTGTTCGGGCCAATCGGGCCTACTTTTCTAATATACGTACGCCTGGTTTCAACTGGATTGTAGAACATTGTAATTTCTTAGCGCTTCGCCGCTTCTAAAAAATAATATTCTTTTATTTTATGAACATGTACAAACTTAAACAAAGTTTATATTTCTCAAATGATGTAGTTTTTTAAGATTTTCAATTCAATATTGCATTGAAAGCAAAAAAAGCTTTATTCTAGTTTCGAACCATTGCTTACCCAAGACTCGATAGTTGTCCAACGTTCGCCAGCTAATTGCAATGGCTTTCGTCATCTGCCGATAATGTTATCGACTAGTAAGTTGCAATTCGCACATGTTCAAGTCCTAATCGTTATATCAAGCATTTCAGTGCAAAGTTTATTACTCAAGTGAAAAACATAATCTCATTATTCAGTTGATAAGATGAGGAAAGTTTATAACACTGAAATGTGTACTTTTCCTACAGCCGGCCTAATTCAAATTGCTTAGAGGAGCCGTAATTTAGAAAACAAAACTCACCATCCTTTTCAATTTCAGACACTTTATTTCATATTAATATTTTTCAGAGATTATTCAAAAAGAAATTTAATAACGCCTGCTTCATCTATTACAGGACGACGGTCACTACTTGCCCATACGCTGGATGGACCACTCCTGCTGGCAAAGCGGACAACGATTGTTCTGCTTAACCCACAAGGACATGCAGCAATGGTGGAACGAATGGTTGCATTCTCCCCATACAACAACACAGTCCTGGCGTCCTAGAACTTCACGCTTGTTCTCGGCTTGGCAACGGAGACAGGCATCTGAAATAAAGACGAATAATAGATTTTAGTATTATTGTGGATAATAAGGTACTCCTTTACGAGTACAAGTGCAAGTGTATAGTAATAAAGAAAGGAATACACTAGGTTACATAGTTTACAGTCTACCCTTATTGTTTGGTATCAATAAAATAATATTCATGAATTTCCGGCAAAGGTGTGAAGTTTATATTGTATTATGGCACTTAAAAACCTATTCAGTGATAGAGTTAGGTAACTAAGTCCTAATTATTAATTAGCAAACTTAGTTGCTGTAAAAGTGAGTGCGTCCATAAGTCGTTAGCTGCACTAGATGGTTATGTATATATGTACGAGTATATGTTAAAAGTCGGCAAAGAACGCAACCATTTAGGGGTTTTCTCAAGAATCATAAAATTAGACGCCAAAATTACTACAGAATTTGTCATATCCTCAGGGATAGTGGTTAGTCCACAGTCGGGGGGGGGGGGGGGGGTGGAGTTTCACTCCACTGACACCGGAAAGAATAACTAACTCCTAATCATAATAGCTTCTTTGGTAGCTTACCACGAAAAATCTAATAACAACAAATATTGGTTAAAAAAATAAGTTGCGGCGGACGGGATTTGTTTCTTCGTAGATCAGATCCAAGGTTACAACCATTGTAAATTTCACAGCCATGAAGCGCTGACCATATCCAGGGTTATAACCAGAGAATAGCCGAAATCAAGAGAAAAAAGCTTCTCAAAATACACGTCTTTAGCCTAAGGTAGAGGACGCCTTTCTTGACCATTAAATTCTTCTCGGTAATAAATTTGGAATGGGATGTGGCTATATAGAATTTACCTCAGCGATCCCACCAGCTGTCAGGGTGTTTCGGTTAGTAGGCAAGAATACACCTTCTGAAGAGTCTATGCCTTCCGATGACGAAACAGCTCCTTCGGACCTAGTCCAACACAATCTTATGATGAACTGGCTTCTCCAGTGAAGTTTCTTTCCAAATTTGTCATATCCTCAGGGATGGCGGTTAGTCCACAGTCGGGGACTCCGTGTTGGAGTTTCACTCCACTGACACCGGAAAGAATAACTAACTCCTAATCATTACTACAGAAGTTATAAAACAAAAATTATGTCGCCCTAACTGATAATATACATATGTATATGTCGGAGTTCGTAAAAACGCAAAATCTTAATATTATTTCTTTGAATTCTTGAAGGTCGTGTGGTAGAGTATTAGCTCTTAAAAACATTGCTTCTGCGATGCCGTGGGTTCAACCCCGACTCAACGCATAAATTATTTATAAGAATTTTTCAGTTGCTATTAGCTTCGAAATATTAATATAAATAGTAAACAGCGCGGAATGTTTAATAGGGTCGCTACTAAAAGACTTATCACTGAGCAGATGTGTTCTGTTTACATTCTTATCAAATTCACAAGTAACATCAGAGCTACCAGACAGTGGTTGATTTTTTATCAGCAACATTGCTGTTCTGGTACATCATATCATAGCCAAATCAGCACTAAAAAAAATATTATCACCTACTAGTACACTGCCATACCCGGTTCGATTTCTGACCTCCCATCCCTGAGCTGACTGACTGTACACTACAGTGTATTAAAAGCTACTCTCCTAAGGTTCGGTTCGCTATACTTAAAAAAAAAGATAATTTAGAAAAAAGCCCAAATGAAGTAAATTTCATTAAACCTAAAAGATTTGTCGGAATTCGTGAAAACTTGAACAACATTACATCACCAGGGGTTTTACATTTAAAAATGTGTAAATCGGGGTTTTTCGACGATTAAGTCTTTAGAAGTAAAAGTCAATTCGATATCTCATTAGAAGAAATTATATCGAATTCGTGAAAATGTACACAACCACTTCACACTTCCTTTGGGGTTGCGTACGGAAAAAAATTGGAAAGCGGTTTCGGGGCTCCTATATAAAGAGCCTGTAGAGGTAAAATAAAATTGATATGTAGTTTGAAATGCCTAAGAGATATAACAAAATTCGGGAAATTTTGAAAAATAAAATCATTTTTACGAAAATTTTGTAAAAACTTGAACAATCACATATGTTATTAAACAAGTCCGTGGAAGTGAAAAGATGTAGAGATATAGAGAGATATGGCAGAATTCATGAAAAGGTATACAACCACTTTACATCCACTTAGGGGTCAAATATAAAAAAATTTTAAAAACGCTTTCTTGGTATTCATATGAAGAATCCGTAGAATAAAAATGAATTCAATATTTGGGAAGACCTAGTAGATATAAGGAAAATCGTGAAAATTTATGCATTCTATTTTCAATGATAGTTTCCCCCCCCCCCTTCTGAACGCCAATGGATATTTGAGTTTTTGTTCAATCAGAATTAGTTTTCTAGTTTATCTTCATATAGTATACACACCGAATTTCAACTTTCTAGCATAAGCCGTTCTATAGTTAGGAAAAACACCCCACCCCCGTACCATACAACTCTAAAAAAAAATTAATTGATTATTTTCCAACATGCCACTACTATAGCTCAATCTAACTACCAAGTTTAAGCTTTATAACATTATAGGTTCTTGAGATATGGACATCGGAACTTTATCTTTTCACCCTCCCTACCCTCACCCTCTACACCCACACCTCCAAAAATTTCTACTTTTGGTAAAAAATTTGAGCATCCATCTTACACTGTTCTTGAGATATGAAACGCGATTTTTATGAAAAAATTCTTATCTCCTTCACTTCTATGCTCCTCTTCACCCTTAAAAGATCTTACTTTGAGCAATCTTTATTTCTCAAGCTTTAGACTCAAACGAATTTTATTTTTCTAGTGCAATTGGTTTGTTTTTCGGGAATGTTATCCAAATTGACCCGAGTAAGTACAGACTGAAATTTTTGATGTACAGGCCAAGGCAGGGACGTCATTTGTGGAGGGGGGAAAGGAGGGCATTTGCCCCCACCCCTGAATTTGGTTTTTCATATTTTATAAACAAATGTATATTTTTATATAAAAATATATACATTCATAACAACTTTTCCTTCCCCCCCTAGAAAAATCTGAAATGAAGGCACTGGGCCAAGAGTTTTATGATCTGTAAGAACTGAACCCCCCCCCCCCCAAACAGGTAGAGCTATCCCGAAAACCAGCAAGTACTTCGCTCCACTTAACATTTTATACACCAATTCGGACGTAGGCGGAATTGGTGACCACCTGTTTCCCGAACCTTAAGCTATCCTTTAATTATTTTGACTTTTTAAGTTGAAATAACCTTTTCAAGGACTCCGTTCACATTTCTCTTATTTTCTTCCAGGATCCTAACGTAATGAAAATTACCGCGTAACAAGTGGGTCCTAACTTTTAAGTAGAGTGAGTAAATCACACGTTGAGAGATGGCGGCTTCTTCTGTGAATGCGGCAGACCACAAACTTTGTTGAGCGAAGAACCGCTGCTTTTCTTCTCAAATTGAGCAGAAAGAAATATCGTAGTATGGTTGGTGTCCTCGCAGGGCATAACTCTTGTGGCCTACACTTAGAATTAGAATCATTGACGACTCTATGTGCACTGTTTGCGGCGAAAGCGACAACACAAAGGAACATTTTCTTCTCGAGGGTCCAGCTTATCTTTGTTGCGAGAATGTACGTATACGGCGTTGATGTTATGAGGATGGAAGAACTCCGCTCTCGGTACCTACCTCAGCTCTTGAAATTCATGAGGAGGACGAGTATATTGTACCATGGTGGTCAGAATGCTCAAGATGCGCTGCATTTCTGCGTGCCTTCCCCACACCAAACAACAACACACTCTGAATACAGATCTTGAAAGAGATTATATTAGATTTCGAATTGCTCTTGGTTTGGTTGCCCCTGAAGCCTCGATTGGGTCTCCCTAGAATATCTATAATTCCTCATCGATCCTTGCGCTTTCAATGAAGCTAAGTATTTTTCGAAGATAAACAGTCAGGCATTCTGATTGTTCCATGGAGCCCTGACCAAAGTGATTAAATCTTTTGTGAACAAGTTTCTCACATTCACAGAGTATGTGCTCTGGTGTTTCGTCTTTGTCATCACAAATCTTACATATTTTGGTCTCAGAGAGGCTAATCCAATGAAGATGTCGCAATGTCCAGTCAGAACTCCCACTAGGATTTGGGTTTGATATCTGCTTAATTTCAGATAATCAAACGTTCTTTTCTCCGAAACGGCATATTCAGAAAATTGTTTGATCTTGTCCTTGTTATTTTGATCAATTCTACGATCAAACAAACAAATATTGTTATCCAATAGTTTACAACAATTTCGGCAATGATCTTCGAATACAAAATATTTTCGAAGAAACGCTTAGTGGGTATGACACATAAACAAACTAAACATTTTAAAACGCATATTAAAATAAACATCGAAGAAAGTAAAGTCACACCCTCTCTTTAGCCAGACTGCATAAGATTAAGCAGTCTTGTGCTTTCTATTGTACAAAAACAAATAATTTAATTAAAACGTGCGCACACTTTAACAATCGAACTTGGCTCAAATACGGCGAATATAATTAACTTTTGCCAGGTAATGAGCATCTGCCTCGGACATGTCAATCTGACCAAAAAACTAGCCATCAGCGCGAAGCTACATATGTTTAATTTTACTGACATTCGAGCCATTTTTAGTTTTTCGAACTTAAACTTGGCATTTGAAAATATCAACAATTTTCAAACGATAATAGAAAAGAAATGAGGGCGAAAAAGAGACGATAGATTGTGAAGACGTTTCGCAAACTATTCTTAGCGTCTTGAGGAGTGCTAGCGAAAATATTTCGCGAGCTACAAGTGATGATGCTCGGTCGACAAAGTCTCGTGATTGTCGCAAAAATTGTGATGTGACCTCTTTAAAGGTGGCGGGTTATTTACGGTTGTGAAGCTTTCCTGAATTAAAACATCTTTTCGACGGAGCACTACTTTTTCGAGTTGTACGCCTTTTCCTAAATCGGAATTTTAACGAGTCGTCGTCATTCGCGACAAAATAAAATGACAAACTAATTATTTATGTTATGTGCCTTGCAATTGGTAGGTAGGAGGAAGTGATCTTTGTAATTAATCGAATTGGTTTGCTCGATTTGTAATTAACCTTCAGAGCGATATCGAAGAATTCGAGTTAGATAAGTGATATATTGCGGAAATCTTCAAGATTATGTAGTGGCACATCCACATATCATTTCGATCACTTACAATTACATACAATATATGTAGGTATACATACTTCGATTATCTAGACAGTTTGCAATTTAAAAAAAAACACGCTTCGTTCTCATCTAGTACCTTAGAGTTGCTACTGGCTATTTGACCTCTCGAAAAAACCTTGGATATACCACATACTCAGGTTTGGACTCTGGAGCTTGAATGTACCTGCAGAAGTGAGGTTCGACAGCGCGGAACGGAACGGAACACCGACTACGACTTCGATTCTATGCAAGCAAGAAGAAGAACGAGTGTCATGTCAATTGTCACTACAGTTGTGTTTGATTTTTAAAAATTGAGTTTGAGTGTTTCAGGCATGTTTCAGGTTGCGCACATAATTTATATACAAAAACACTAAACAAAATTACCTAGAGATGGCAACGATTAATCAAATGATTCAAATAAACGATTATTATCTTTCGATTGTTCGATTAATCATTTGATACTCTTGCTTCGATTAATCATTTGATTTATCGATAAATTTGTTTTGATTGTGACCAATTTGGTAAGCAGAAACATGTAGGTACCTTGTTTTGCGCATACACTAAATCTTGTGTGTAAAAAATCTTTGGAAATTCCCGAGGTGAAGGAGCTCATCGGAAAATGTAGAAAGATTGTTATTGGGATGAAATGTCACGTTAATGCTAGTGACGAGCTTAGTAAAAAGCAATCGAACGCAGGAGTACCGGAGGGAAAAAATAGTGAAGCTTCTCTTGGACGTGAAGACTAGATGGAACTCCTGTTTTTATATGTTGAAACGTTTGATAAAACTGATACCATATGCAAATCAGATAATGCTGAACCATGTAGATGTGCCTTCCATGATAACTACACGAGAAAAAGAAGACACAACGGAAATACTTTCCATTTTGCGACCATTAGAAGACATTGCGAATCAAATCAATGGTGAGACGTATGGTACGTTGAGCCAAATAATAATAATAATCAATCGCGCAACAGCCCAAATCGGGCCTCGGCCTCGAAGTAATGCTAGAGTTACTTCATTACTAGGCCAACGGGACACTAGGAGGTGATGTGGTCAGCCAGACGCTCGTCCGTGATTATTACTCCGATTCCCCGTTGATCCATATAATTCCGGTTATTTACTACGGACGCTAAAAGTTGGGAAAAAATTTTTTTATCACTACGAAGGAAGGGAAATTTAAAGATAAGGTAATATCGGAGTATGAACGACGATTTGGTTAGGCAGAGAAAATATTTCTACTACCAGCATATACTTTATTGGATCCAAGGCTAAAGAAAATTTATTTTAATAACTATGTTGCTGTTCCCAAGCCCTAAGTAACCTTCGGCTTTAAATCGAAAATGTCAATATGGCAGACAGTATCGACACTTCGGGCGAAACATCTACCTCGGCTTCAGGTGATGAATTTGACCTGTGGGCTGCTCACAAGGCATTGGTGCATAAAAAAAGGAGGAAGACCAGCGATTCAACATCAAACCTTGATGAACTATCAGTGTACGTAAATGCTCCAGTAATAAATAGACCTACAAAAAAATCCATTTGATGCCTAGGAAGAAATGAAATCAGTTTACCCGAAACTCTACAACGTGACAAGGAAATATGTACTCCCCTTTACTTGGAACATATTTTCTACCAAAAAATTGTCTAAGATGTTACTTTTGAGGCTTAAGAGTACCAACAAGAAGATATAAATCTTCACTTTTCTGTGCAATTATAACTTAATTGAATTACTATTATATTTCTGTAAAATCAATTCTATTTCTGTAAAATCAATTATATTTCTGTAAAATCAATTCTATTTCTTATTAACTTTATTACCGTTTTTAAAATATATATTATATATATTATATATTATCCATAAATAGATCATGATTTGGTTTTCTTCAATTTCTTCAAGTATTACATGGTACCTTCGTAATAAAATATAATGTGGTAATACATATATTGTTAGCTATAAAGGCGAAATTAACCGATTAATCGATTTTCTACAGATTTAATCGTAAATCGATTATCACATTCCGATTAATCAAATGATTGATTAATCGATTAGTTTATTTTAATTGCCATCTCTAGTTACACCGTTATCGCACCAAGATTGTAAACAACTGTCAAAGTCATAATTCCCAACGTAAAAAAACTACAAAGAAACATAGAAACCCAGCAGACTGGAAGTAGGCCCAATGGAAACCTAGCAGAGAGAAAAAATGGGGCTGTAGAGAGTGAGGGTGGGGGAGGGTGAAAAGGAAAAGCTTCCGATGCTTATATCTTAAGAACCTATAATGATATTAAGCTGAAACTTTGTATTTAGATAGAGCTATAGTAGTAGCATGTTGGAAAAATATACTTTTTTTAGCGATATTACGGAACGGGGGAGGGCGTGATTTTCCTAACTATAGAACGGCTTATGCTAGAAAGTTGAAACTCGGTGTGTATATCTAAATCAACTAGAAAAGAAATTTTGAATAATTAAAAAATTCAAATAGCCATTGCCGTTCGGAAGAGGAGCAAAAAAAAATTATCAGTGAAAATAGGATGCATTTATTTTCACGATTTTCGTCATATCTACATAGGTCTTCCCAAATATCAAACTTCTTCATATGAATATCTAGAATGTATTTTCAAGATTTTTTGAAATTCGACCTCTAAGGGTCACTTTAAGGGTGTAAAGTGATTGTATTCTTTTTCATGAATTCTGCCATATCTCTCAGATCTGATCAGATTTTCACTTCCACGGGCTTGTTTAATAATCACCTATTTTTAAGTTTTTTCCTTCTGCAACCCCTAGAACGCAAATGACCCAATTATGTAATGGAATACGACCCAATTATGTAATGCATATGCTATTCTAAGCGCTTCCCGAACTTTTTGTTAGGTTTTCAGTCGCATAGTAACCTACAACGCATCTCAGAATTGAACGCGTTCCGAACTTCTGCCGGAAAAATAATAATGTTACGCCCAGATTGTTGGCACATTTTTTATATTCAAAATCAAATTAGTCGCTTAAATCGTTCCGAAGTTGTCGCCTAATATTTGTGTACAAGAGTCTTAAGAACTTTTAGTATGGCAACCAGCTAAAGATGGAGGACACTTTTGCCAAAACATCAGGCGGATTACAATTTTCAACATCCTGGTTCAAAACACTATTGAGCCACCGAGCTCTCGCACAGATGGACAGCCGCAGCGTTATAAGGGTTTTGAAAATAATTTAACTTCAAATGAAACTTCTTTTTCCATCGAAGGCTTCATTGTACATACATACTTACAAACTTTCCGATCTAAATGAAACTTCATCTAGCACAAATTTTGCATTTCTCTAAAAATCCTATACACACTCATTCTATCATGTTATTGCTCAAGTCTCACGAACTATCTATTAGAGAACACGCGATATTAGACTTAAATGTATAAAAACAACAAACTTGCATCTTCTTGGTTGCCCTTGCAATTTCGACAAACAAATTGTTGATCAATCATAAAATATTTGTTTGCGTGATATACAGCTGCGATATTAATGCAAACTAGATAGTATCTACTTGTAGCTAGATTGTTTTGCATTATGTTTAACAATGCTTATAGATGTTTCACTGTATTTGTTTGTTTTTTTGAGGAGCAGGGTTTGACACCATCTTTTCAAAAACCTCAAATTTGGCAATAGCCGTGGTAATTTGAAAACAATATTTGCCTAGTTTTGCTTGTATACTCCAAAAATTGAACATTTGTGACCTTAAATTACATCAGCAATCGAACGTTTTTAACGCAATTTCACATTATTTGTCGATCACTTGGCTTTTTTTTATTTTCTTAAATTTCAAGAAATTTATTGGATGAATATTTCGTTGCTTGAGATCAGTCTTTTATTTATTTATATTTTTGTTGGATGTTTTTGATGCCGCTACGACCGTGAGGCGCAATTATAAATAAATTGGCACGACAACTTGAGCGAATTCTTTTTTGATATTTGCGAATGACGTTAGTATTTTGTGTTGTTCTTTCGATGATGCTCTGAACCACACCTCCTTTTCGTATCTCTATCTAAACATACGTCAAATAAATATTTACATACGGGACGGTAACTGTATGTTAACAGGCATATTGTGCAAAAAATTTGAACAGTTTTTACAGAACAGTTTTCTACTCTAATATATTTATAAACCTTGTACATTATTTAACAATAATTTTGGAAAAATTGCTATTGACAGATTCGGGACGCTAAATGACAAACTTAAATCTGCCAAGAGTAGAACGACTCATTTTTGTAATGTATTGTCTGCTAACATAATACACCTGTCGAAATGAGCACAAATAATGCACATTTCCTACTTTTTATAAGGTCAAAATCTATATTAATATACATACATATAATAGATATTCATTGCAAGGTGATGTCATAAAATCTTCGTTAGTGGACCTTTGACGTCAAACAGGGACTTCAAGAAGGAACAGTAACACCACCAATGCTCTTAAATATCTTCATCAATTGGAGCTATTCGGCCTTAATACATTCAAATCCAGGGCAATCGTTGCATTTGCATTGACCTGATCCTGGACTTTTAGTACAAAAAGAGCTACAAATGGACTTCAACATTTCAGAATTATTTCCTTTCCACCCATTCCTACGACCCTCGCTGCCAAAAGTGTGTTCCCTGCTGGGCCTAACTCCTGTAAAAATTTAAGACATTTGGTACTGTTCTTTTTTAAGTTTTATACCCTCATCCCCTCACAAGAGAGCTCAACAGTCTCAAAAATTTCACATTTAATTGAGCAGTGTTAGATGATTGGTTTATAGATCTCAGGAGCTACTTGTGCTCAGACGGTTGAAACTTAGTGGACAGTTTACAAGAGTAGTAGACCTGTCGCAGGTGACAAAATTTAGTATACTTTATTTAGATGCACTGAACAGAATTAATGTAAAAAAAAAACTGCAGTTTTCCATTGACGTACAAACGTGGAGTAAAAAATTGTCCGTAAAATGTAAATTTTTTTTTCCTAATTTTCGAATTTCGTTATATCCTTTACGAATGTCGAGTTACATAGTTAATTTTACTTATTCTTACTTTATATACTATCGTCTAGAATTCGATTTTAAAAACGTTCGGTATGTAAAGTATTTGGTTTTCACGAATTCCGATATATTTCTTGGGTCTAATGAGATATCGAAATAGCTTCCACAAATTTAGAGGCTTTATTTAAATTTAATTAAAGAAAAATGATTTAAGCATTTTTTTCCGATATTAAACCCCTAAGGGCCGGTTTCACAGTCGAAGTTTAAAACAAAAATTTGGTTTAATTTAGGATCTCACGAACAAATTCCTAAGTTTAAAACAAATTTTTGGTTTAAACCTAGACTGTGAAACCGGTCCTTAGAGATGTAAGGTATTGTTCAGGTTTTTATAAATTTCGGTAAATCTTTTAGGGATAATGAAATCGAATTCTTTCAACTTTATTATTTTTTCGGTAGAAGTCCAGAACGCGTTTAAAGCGGTATAGTTCACTATGCGAGCTAAAAATAACCATAGTAGTGGGGATTTTGTACAAGGCGAGTCGCCCAAAATATCGTCCAAAAACCGAAATTGACAACTTTGGGATTTCGAGCACTGGTCTCCCGCCTATTAATTTGTCGCCTAAGATGCTGAAAATCCCAGAGTTGTCAATTTCGGTTTTTAGACGATATTTTGGGCGACTCGCTATTTGGAACGTTATTTCTTATGATGATGATGATATTGATGGGGCATTATCTATTACTCTCCTAATGCTGCTGCAAAACGTGAAGTGAGAATCGAAATTGAATGAAAGTTGTACTTCATTGTATGACACTATGTCAAATATTTGACTGTCTAGCAAATTTTTCATTGCCGCAATATTCTTTTTGGTCTATTTTGACAGAAAAAATTTGACAAGTCCCCAAGAAAAAACCTATTTTTAACGTTTAACTGTTTTGTAAAGTTTTGAACGAGAATTTATCCGTAAGAACCATGCTATAACAAACCATTTGTACTACGTGCTGCTCTACCATGCCGATTATTGCCGATATATTGGTTGTGTTGGTTGGCAGGAAGACGTTCCCTAAATTGAACAACCTGTCAGCGTGATTTTTATTTGAACTATAGATCTCTACAAAAATGGGACAGACGCGTTTATCCTAAGCTTTTGAGACATCTAGCCAAAAAAAACATGTACGAATTATTATATTCAAAATTTTAGTATTCTCGACATGATCTTAAAATTATATTATCAATTTTCTATAATAACATTTTAAGTTGAAACGCGTCTTCTTCCATGTGAACCTATCTTAGGTCAATAATCCAAAAGATATTTTATTTAAAATTTCAAAACAGAGCGTCATATAACATTCACACAGATTTCATCCAAACAGATGTCATTTGCCTGTCAACGTTTCATGTGACCAAAAAACGTACCAATGTAATTTGATAATTGTCTACGATAAAAAAAAGAGAATCGAACGTATATGAAAATTGTACAGACATTTGTGTGAAATTTGCAAAATGCAAGCAAGCCTCAATGTGCAAATTTTGAGCTTTTCTTTGTATTCCCGGAATGAACACATGATAACAATCACGTCAACGTTCTTTTTTGTTATTGAATGTTGTGTGACTTTTCTTTCAAGGGGACAACGACTCCAATATCAAAATGCTTCTTTTTTTTTTAAATAAGACCCCATTACTTAGAGGTCCACCCTAGAGCTCGAGTCACAGCTAGGGTTACAATGAAACCTAACAACTATACACGTGTCTCGTAGTATCACTAACATAGTTGTTTAGGAGCTAGTAGTAAAAAGATACTTCTTACTTTGCACAGAAGATCAAAGATATTTCGGATCCTTATCAAATTTTTTGACGGTATATTTTTTGGTAGTTCACTACTTGACTTAATTAGATAAAAATATCTAATGCGAATTAATTTCAATCAATTTGATCTGATTGAAATGAGAATCATTTTGATCGCCGGCGTCAGCAAATCAAGACTATGATGTCGATTGATCAGTGCGAATCGATGATCTACGCTTGTGAATTCAATTGGCTGACGGGCTTTATGTCATCCTTGCGTCATGTTTGATTTTTAGTTTTTTTTTCAATCAATTCAGGGGGCTTGACAATGCTAATAATCTTTTCTATCGAACCCCCTAGGGGTTATATCGATTTATTACTACAAGGACATATTTGTTAATTTTTTTCTGGTTTTTTTCATGTCTAATGATGTTTTGATAGTTTTTGACGAATATTTATCCAATCGTCGATATATTGAATGAAAAGCAATGAAAACTTTTATTGATATCAATCGTCAAAAATTGTGCTGAATTGAATTAATGAGAAGCATTTTACTTAAAAGTATGATCGGGTCAAAATACAAAAGTTTAGAGAAAACGCGCCAACTACTAGTGGGATTTTGATTGATTTCTGGTTAAAAAGAAAATTGACCTTATTACTTTGTGGTTTGGGCAAAAGTGTCGTTACTTAGCCACGTGTCCTAGCCATCAGCTCGGATTTTTTTGCTTCCCTTGGTTGGTTTAGAGCTAGTGCATATTGCGGACTGTTTAGTTGGGCAACTTTTTAATTGAATCGAGCTGCGTACACTCTTATCAGTCAGACTAAACTATTTAGTCGAGGTTCATGCGCACATTGTTCAAACTCGTCGGCCTATAGTTACAGTCGATAGTCTTGTGCATCATATCAGACATATCTATGCATTCATGTACACACATGACGTGATCAAAGTCAGTTAGAAAATCGGTTGTAAGCGATTTCTGTGTATAGAAAGAACTCTTGCCCGATAGTTTAGTTGGACGTATCGGATCGATCGGTGTGCGCGCTTTCAAATATGTACATATAATAGCTCTATAGCCATATTAGCGATTCAACTAAACTATCTTCCGAATAAAAATTGCAAGCCTAAGGGTACACTAAGGCCAGTTTCTACGAGGTTCAGCTCTAACTGGGATACTGATCATACGTTGAAAGCAGTGAGCGTGTATTTCTGCCTAAATAAAACTAACGTCATTCCATGTAGAGTACAGTTTCTTAACATGAATGCACTTGGAGACGATAGGAACGGTATGAAAAGCCAAGAAGTAAAGGATATAAAAAATTAATTTTTATTGCGTAGAGGAGATAGAGGTAACATAGTGGTAGCAAGGTACGGGTGGTTTTCATATCTCGTAAACGGTAGATGGTAGAAAGTTGAAACTTATTACCTAAATGTAGACATGCTACTGGTGTAAATAAAACTAAACAAAAATTGGCTTGGGCGCAATTTTATTAATTTAATGGAAGAAGTTGTTTGAATCCTTCTTAGCCTACGAGCCAGTCAACAGCTTTGAGGTTATCTGGTGGAACAGGAACGAGGGAGGGTTGGTCCTCGTATTCGGATAGTGCGATTCTGAGGACAGTTCGAGTAAATGAGTAAAATATTCCGGTAGAACTTGAAAGAAACTCCAGTCTAGTTCCCTAAAAACTTGCTGATGTTGAAGTATAGGCGTTAAACATCTGCACGATATCCAGACAATGGCCAACAGAGAAAGAAACTCCACCATTATAGTCATTTTGCTGACTCCTCAAGAATAGTGATAATGAAGCATCACAATGGAAAGTTAAAGAAGGAGCATATATCACTGAGCAAAGTCAAGTCAAATCCAATTCGTAGAAGCGAACTGTAAAATGCCCAGTTTCATAAAACGCAATCCAAAGCGTTTGACTAATCACTCACCTGGTTGGTCACTGTCCCTAAGAGTATCATATGAAATTATCGTTCAACTGGTATCAGAAACCAAATGGTAAATAGAAACGTGTGTAACTCCACATACGAGTACTCGATGATTTCATTGTGATGTGGACGAACTGCATTCATGTTCCAACGTTCCAAGTTTCGATAAAAACTTATTCATTAATTTTCTGCACTAGTAATCCAAAAATCGCAGTCACGTTTCTAATCTAATGTTTACAGTCTCTTTCGCCAAAGCATATCGTTTTCTTCCCAGAATTCGAATATCATCAAAAAAAAATTCATTAATCTCATTGTTAAAACTTTGATTCAATTAAACGATTGCTCTGGCACGGAAATACCTGACAAAATTTAATGTCAGCATTTATTAGAAACGAACGAACGAATATTGTTGACATGAATTTGAAACGTATTTGAAAGAAAAAAAAAGTTCACTTAAGAAACTATTCAGGTGAATAGAAAAATTCATGGTCAAATCGAAAATCAATTATGTCCACCAGAATCTTAGCTTAGGTCATAGAAAAAGATGGACAGGCAATTGATGAGCAATTTAATGGCAAATTGTTGATACGAAGTAAGTTTGCTGCAATAAATTGGTGCTGATAGTTGAGTTTGATTGGAGTTGTTTTTGTCGTTTTCTCTTCATTGAGCTACGTCGCTATTGCAAAATTAATTAGTTTTTTAAATTTTTTAAAAATTACCGATATCAACAGATAGATGTAATGAACACAGTAATTAGGATGACATGGTGTCAATCTGATGAACGAGTGGAAACAGTATGCCCAATATCATTTTGCTTCATAAGTCTGTTGAAGAATTTCTGATTGCAGATTTTTTTCCACATATCAGAATTAAAAATCGCACAACAGAGTTCGATTAAATTGGTACATGAGTGGAGGAAACTCGTGGTAATGAGGAATTCGTACACACGATCTCAAAGCACTGCACCACCTCAATCTAGAATTAATTCTTAGCCTTGTCTAGCACGCACTGCTGGACATCAACAAAACCTACTTTCAAGTGATTCTAACTTTTCCATTACAATTTTAGGCTTTAATTTCCGCGAAGCCTCCAGCAGCAAATTACCAAACATTCACTTTTAGGGTTGTCAACTCTACTGCTTGCTAAATAGTTTTACATTTGGATTTGTGATATCTTCAATTCTCTTTGACAACGATTAGATGGACAATTTCAGTTTCTAGATCTCAGCAACCGCTTAGGCTAGAAGGCTGAAATTTGGAATTTATAAAAGACGTGGACATTGGACCCAATTACCAAAAAAACCAAATTGTGGATATGGGTGACGGAGTGTCGGTGTCATGGAATTGATTTGTATTCCATGGATTCTCTAAATAAATGCCTAGAAAACGTTTTCAGGATTGAAATTCAACCCCTAAGGCAGTGTAAGGGGTTGAAAATATTTTCACGGATTCAGGCATATCCTTCAGGTGTGATTAGATATCGAATAACTTTTTACTTTTACACGGTCTTGTTTTCTAGTCACATAAAACTCGTTTTCAAGATCTTAAACTTTTTAACACTTAAAAAAGTATAAAAGGGTTGAAAATGTTTTCACGAATTGCGTCATATATCTTAGGAGTGAAGACGGAACCTCGGCGCATATTTCCTCGATAAACTCGATGATATCGATACGGGAAAGCTATGTAACACAGCAAATTTCATTAAGAAAATAAAATGGTTTTAGGTTTCACGAGGTATAATAGTCTAATGGTGAGCACAACGGATGAACACTAACGTCTATTTGAAGAAGGATGAGGACATCACCACCCCACACACCATACCATACCATACCTTCTTAGGAGAGATAAGAAATCGAATTGGCATTACTGACCAGTGCTTTCTTTATATTCATCTAACAAGCTCTTTCAAGGCTTTTGGATATTCAACCCTCAAGTGGGTGTAAGGGGGCTGCATAAGTTTTCACAATTTTCGTCATATCTGTAAGGTTTGATGATATATCAAATTGGGTTTAAGTTCTGATTAGTAGCCTACAAACCAATTCTAAGGATTTTCTGATATGCAACCCCTAAGACCGTGTAAAGGGGATGAATACCTTTTCACGAATTTCTACAAATTTCTTAGTCCTGATAAAAAAACTGATTTTTACTTCATAAGGCTTTCTTTTCAGAATGTTTAGATATTCTACTCTCAGGAGTGTAACGCCCGTTGCATTCTTTTCACAGTTTTTAACATATTTTTTTAGATCTGATTAGGTATCCAATTGGTTTCTAATTCCATCGACATCTCATATAATTGCCTACCTAACCATTTCCGGATTTTTTGATATTCAAACCTCAATTAGTGGAAACGGGATGCATGTGTTTTCATAATTTTTACCATCCCTTAGTACTTATAAAATATACAACTGGTTACTACTTCTACGGGCATTTTATGTAATGGTCTAAAAACAAATTTCACGTTTTTTTGAAACTCAACCCCCAAGAGTGAATGACGAGGGTGCTTAGGTTTTCAAAAATTTCAAAATACACATCTAGTGTCTGATGAGATATCAAGATGGTTTTGATGGAATTGCCTAAAACTTTAATTCGCAATTTATCGAAATTCAACCCCATAAGTGGTTGTAATGGGTTTGTATACGTTATCAAAATTCGTCACATCTTTTAAGTCTGAGAAGGCAGCAAATTGGTTCTTCCTTTTGACCCCCGCCCCAAAATACGCGTCATTAACAATATTCGACAACGAGTGTTCAACTACGAAACCCAAATTTTAACAGCTTTAACTAAAACTGCAAATTTTACTCCTCCCATCCAAATTTTGTTGAAAAATTGGAACCAACCATATCCAACTAATGGATTTATAATTTGGAAATGGAACAAACTCATTTACTTCTTGGGATAGCTATCAAAAATACCGTTACAACTATTCTTTAATAACAAGAAAATTTAATAAGAGAATCAGATAGGTATTTGCCCATAATATCTCTTACCAATTTCAATTAAATACAACTTTTTAAAAACTCAATCGGAGCACCCTGTTTTTAGAAAAACAATTACGTTTCCCATTGTATGCCACCCCTTCAAATTTTTGACTACTTTCCCTGGCAAATGCTATCACTATAAATGTTCCAATTTTTATTTGCCACATTATTTTATTTGTTCTACGCTACTCAAAGTCTTTTTTGACGGAACAAATATGATAGAGCATTTCGTCAGAATTTTTAGTCAAATATTTGACAATATTGCATTCAATGCAATAATTAAAAAAAAAACGATTTTTCCGAATAAAATTGCATTTATTTTATTTTGCGTGTGACGTTTTGGACTCCACTGAGTTCTTATCTGAGTTTGATAAAGGAATCAGTAAAGTTCGAAACGTCATACAAAAAAAAAAGAGAACCAGTAGGTATTTGTACTGTGAAAACATTCATCAAAACAGTGTATTACTAGCTTAAGCCACGTTGTTAAATTGTTGACCAAAAAATGGTGACAAAAGTTAAAGAAATCAATTTCACGAAAATAGTAAACTATTTGAAAAAAGGCTATAATAAACCATTTTTAGGAATATATGTGTTCATAAGTTTGTATGCCACTATGTCAAATATTTTTCAAATTTCGGTGGCAATTTAGTGTAATCAAATTTTTCTTTGTGAAATTGCTAATTTCCATTGATAGTTTGGTATACAGCTTGTGTGGGTTGAACCTTTTGAATTTCGACCTCGACTACTTCCTTTTTCTGTACGTTGTAATCTTATCAATATTACTCAAATGCAAATTGACGAATTGTGATTATTACTCATTCGGATAATGGCATTACAGGAATGATTGATATCAAATTATCAACAATTAGTAGGTATTACTGCGAATGCCATTAACGATATAAAAAATATTCGCACATACAAGTTAGCCGAAACTAATCTAATGTACCGGAGAGATAACTAACTTTTTTGTATCACAATATTAATAATCATAACGACTAAGCATTTAATACGTGAATTGCGCAGGTGAAGTCACAAAACTAAGGCAATAAATAATGTTAAGACTTATGTTGGACTATGAATACACTTCAAGTAGTGTGTAACTGTACCGACTTTTGACGATCAAAACCCTGATAAAGGCTGAATCCCTCATAGAGGACCTACAGCTACATATGCTCGCGGATCTAGACTTTCGTTTTTGTGGGGAAGAGGATGGGTGAAGGAGGGTGTGGGACAATATGAGATTTTTAAAAGCTTTTATGACACGTTGACTTTCAATACCCTTGACAAATTGTTTTATAACCGCTTCGATAACCAGCATAACACATCGGTAGAGCAGCAGAATATAAGCGGAGTTCTTTTTCAATTCCAATATTGAAATACATATAGCGATTACGCAACATATTGAGAACTGATCGAACTCACTTATCAGAAATGTGATTTACCTGCGAATATCATCGATCGATATAGTAGTTCTTGATTAATCTCCGTTTGGACCAAAAGGCATCTAAAGTGGTTATTAGCAACGGTCTTTGCCGTCCAACCAGAACCAGAATCCTCTCGCCAGGACTTATTATACCTATATAACGCTTTGTAATTGAACGTTTAGCAAGACAATCTATCGCTCGTCGTCAATCGCTAAAAGTCGCTGCATGTCGTTACATAATCTACAGTCCATTTCCAAGTAGAACATGTCGTGGCTTGGGTGTATTTTTTTACCACTATCCCACTGGAAGAACAATCAGACCAGTGCTGACACAGAACTGATTTCTGGAATTCGCTAATTTCAAGCTATAAAGAACAATTCATATTTAATTACTTTTGGATTCAACATATACAACAGATGAGTTCATTTTACATTCTCATGAGATTCACAAATGTCATCAGAGCTACCAGACAGTAGTTGATTTCCTAGCCTCTGTTGACTTAGCATTAACACCTAAGACATATTAACTAGAACCCTGCTCGATTTCTGACTTTTCATCCCTAAGCTGAATGTTTACTTCTGTGTATTAAAAGCTATCCTGTTAAATCCAGTTCGATAGCCATAAAAAAATCGTTTATATATACTAAGTTTCAACTTTCTAGCATAAGCCGTTTCTGAGATACGAAAAACCACCCCACGCCCGTACCTTTCTATCAATATCAAACAATTTTTCTGGAATGTACAGTAGCTCCATACATTTTTCATTTTTTACTCCTTTGCGGATTGCGAGAAATTAAAGTCAGAATTTTTTCATTTCCACCCCTTCCCACTATCACTCCCTATACCCACCCCTTAAAAAAAAAATTTCTCCGCTAGAGGTCTACTGGTCCTAACTCCTTTCAAGACCATATCTGATTCGGCTCATCAGATATACAATTTTATTTTTTTTGCAAATGGCTGCATTCCAGCGCGCTCCACCTCCCCCTCAAAAATAGATTCCACTGGTACGTCTATATACAGAAACCAAATTTGATCTTCTTGGCACAATTGAATCGGAGACAACTACAAGAGATATGGATTTTGGAATGTTTCAATCCCAGCTTTCAAGCGTCTTGGACGCATTGTCCAAATTTAGATTGAATTAATCATTCCTACGTTTTTCAGATGGAATTAAATTGTTCAGATTTGCAAAACCTGTGAAAAATATTTAAACCACTTTAGAAGTTCTTCTCGATGAACTCATCTGATTAATGATTTTCTTGAAGACGTGCATCCGTGCATGGTACGTTCGATTCGGTTCGGTATCCAATTATTCAGCAAGCTCTTACTCTTCAAAAAAAAATGTTGACTGGAAAGAAAATCAGTCGGCATGGCATTCACAAAATTTGTCATCGCGGACATCGGATATAGTCAAGTAGCCTACCTGTACAAAACCAATTCGAAAAATTGTAAATATTATTGTGAGCGGAATCTTGATCGACGGACCAAAAAAGGTTCGAGTCTTATATGTAAGTAACTCGTTAATTTTTCTTTTTGCTACGAAATTTCCAGTTCTTATTTATTTATCAGCTTCTGAATACTTCACAGACAACAGAACCATGTATTATTTATTCTCGTAAAAAAAAAGAAATGAAAATAATAAGACAAAACAGTTTAAAGACTAAAAAAAATTAACCAGAATTAATTTGCATTTCGTAGGCGAAACCGGAAAGACATCTGTTCCTCCAGCTAAGGAAGGTAAGACGTAGGCTCTTATTGCTAACAATGCCTAAATTAAATTACATCGAAATCGCTTCACATCATTAACAGTGTTTAAGATAAGTATAAAACAAATTTGGATTGATTGAGAATTACCTACATATATTTAGTCATTGTTACGTAATTTATTTCAACACCTCCTCTTCCCTAAATTCACTCAAATCTTATGGAAATAGCAGCAGTGCCTCAGGAGAAGTCCATCCTAAAATAAGCTTCGAATTTTTTCCTTCTGGAGTGTCCAGTTTACTCTTTTGCGAGAATGTACGTATACGGCGTCGATGTTATGAGGATGGAAGAACTTCGTTCTCGTTCCCTACCTGAGCTCGTGAAATTCGTGAGGGTGACGAAAAAGTTCGGTTAGAGACTGAGGGACTCGAGAGCAATGGGCAATAATTGTCTGAGTGCTCAAGTTGCCCTGCCTTGCGGCGTATCTTTCCCGTTTTGAACAACAACAAGCCACAAGTATTACGGTAAGTAAAGGTATGACCAGTTCACTAAACCGAAACTTTCCACGAGACTATCTCAACTTGTTTTTCGAAACCGTAGATTTCGACGTGAAAACATACGATAAGCGTCTGATACACGGAAAATAACCTTCATATGATATTGAAATTATTTTTGAAAAAAAAAATTGTACAAAAATACAAATAAAATAAAATGACACACCCCCTACTTACGTAGGCCCGAGAATGGTGGGTATATCAGAGGGATAAAATTTTATCACAACATTCGTAACGAGTTGATTTACATAACTAAAAGATAAGAACGATAATAATAACAATATCAGTGCCTGCATAATAACTATAAAAGCATAAACATGACTATAGAACATGCATACAAAAGTAACTAATTGTTGCTATGTTCGAGTCGGGAACAACATTCCCAGAAAAATGTCAGGAAGGTAATAATAATAATAATAAAGTAATATTACTGATTAAAAAAAAATGCTATTTAAATAAATTTGAATAATTTTTTTTTACTTTTCATGATTTGTAGCCACTAAACAAGCAATAGGTCCACAACTCTTTGAGCTACTTTTTTTTTTGGGTAGACTGAGTGGATTTCTTTATGGCGTTATGCACCTTTGGAGTTTTCGAAAAATTTTAAATGACCCCCTAGGGCCTCAAAAATGCTGTCCCAAAAGATTATGGCCGAAAAAAGTCTCTAAGGACTCGGATTTGAATTTTAGTACAAGGCATATAGCAAAACTACTCATGATTTTCTACAACTCGAAATTTCAAACGCGTTTATCTCAAAACTACATTTTTCAAGCTGGCCGGAAACACAACTCAGATAATTTCAACCGATTCACTTGAAATTTTGAACATATCTTTAAAACAATATTGTCCATGAGAGTACGTAGGATTTTTGTTTTATATTTCATAGTTCATTTGTTATTAATAATTTTATGACAATTTTTTAGGCAAATTTCGCACTTTTCACTTTAGAAGTGCGCCATTTGGCTAAAAATCATAATAAACGCTGCACAGCCGCCATTTTAAAATTAATCGCTTAAAAATAAATTACTGTACATAGTCAATAACATGTATGTACTATTATAAATATCCATTTTTGTAATATCGATTTATTTTGTAGTTTTTCTGAAAAAAATCCCGAAAAAGGCCTATTTTTTCAGTCTCTAGAGTGGCATAACCCCTTAAGTGGCCACGTTTTTAGGGAAGAGGGGGTGAGAGAGGGGATGAACGTATCAGACAACAATTTTGGTTTCTAGATCTCAGAAATCGCGTATGGTAGGAAAAGAAAACTTACAATTTATTTATGTAGTGGACTAATTTGCAAACAGTTTTTTGGAAATGGTTGGAGGGGTGTGGAAGGATAGGAGGGTGGAAACGATCAAAATCCGAGATCGAAACATGCTTAAAACATTATATCTTCTATATGGTTAATGTCACGAAGTTTAAAATTTATGTTTGCTGTAGTTATACTAGAAGAATAGACCGGAACTACAATTTTGAGAGAAAGCTGCGGTGCGGTGACGGGAGGGGGGGTAAGACTTTTGGTTTCTATATCTCACAAATCAATTGAAGTTGGAAAATGGAATTCTGGCTGTGCACTGAAGTCAGCCAATGGAGTTCGCTGATTTTTCAAAAAATAAAAATCACCTATCGTATCTCAAGAACAATATTAGATAGTTGCTTAGAATTTTTACGAGAAGTATGTAGCCTCGCGTACACTAGCAAGCAACTTGCGACATTTCTTGCTAGAGTAATTTGCTGCGATGTTTAGCAAGTAGCTCTAAAAAAATCGTGCAAGTAAAACTTGCTCTCCCGTGTATACTTCATAATCAAAGTTCCGTTGAACTGTCAATACGAAAAAGAAATAGACCAGAACTCTGATGATAGTTCCACATTGGTATTGAACAAAAACGAGTTTTTAGATTTCCACTTGGATTCTCTGTTCATGTTTCGCACGTAAACTATAGAACTCTGACACCTAAAACTGAACTTAACCTCACTTCCAATGCAACTGTACTGGCTTACTGAAAAATTTCGGAACCGATCGGAACTTTCTTGCGAGATTTGAACTCTCGCAAGCTCGCGTCTACATTCACAACGTACTTGAAAAGGCAAGCATTTGCTGGCTAAAGCAAAAACTTGGGCATATGCGCTCTCGGATTCGTGTACACATGTCTTATGCCATGTTTCCACTGCCCGGTAATCACGCGATTAAGCAAATCTACACGCTAATCTAGTAGATTACCCATACTAGATTGAGATTACCAAACCGCGAGATTAAAAAATAATCTAGTTCTAATCTGGTAGTTTTTTAGTGTCAACCCAGTAAATTGCAATTCAGCCAAAGGCAGAGAAATTCAGCAAACCATATGTTGACAAATGTCATACATGGAGATGTCAAATGTGAAATGTGAGTTATAAAAAAAGTTAATTGTTAAGCGTAAGTATGTTTTTTACTTAACTTTTGTCATTTACAGTATTTAATTGTTGAACGGAAACATTTTTGCACATAGACTCTATTTCGAACTGTCGTCGACTAATAAAAATATTGACAGTACACAGCAGATATTTCGTTTCAACTGTTAAATTTAATCTAGAAATGCAATGGAAACAGTTCTTAATCCAGTACTTTTAATCGCGTGATTACGGGGTAGTGGAAACATAGCATTAGAGCAACTCTAATAAGTTTTACTTGCGAGTGTACACGAAGCTTAATACTCTTTTTGATGACAATTCCAATTTGATTTCCCGACTTGGGACTAGACCTTCAATTCACTCTTCCTTAGAATGATTTTGGCGGACACACCTAATTGCTTCGGCGGATACTTAAGGAAAGACTCCAATTGCACTTTTCTTGTCATTTTAACCATCCGGAATTCCGTTACGACATCGTACCTCGGTTATTTGCTTCGTTTTTCGTTTCACCGAGTTTAGCGATCGTAACTTGCACTCAATGTCAAAGCAATGTTAAAATCCCCAATCTCAATTTGAAATCCGTATTATACGTGCACTACAGACTACGAGTTTTGACTCGTAACGTCTTCTTAACCTAGTATTACACTGTACGCCATGCTGTCAAATATTTATATGACTAAAGAAATTTTGATGAAAAATTCAGTCAAATAATTTTTGTGTTTTGACGAGTACACTATCTGACTGCATTAGCAAACCACAAAATGTAGTCAAATATTTGATATAGTGGCATACAGTGTAATACAAAATAGGTGACAAATTTCTCTAAAAAAAACTTTGCCATTATTTAATTTCCTATGGTACAAAGTCTATTTTGACTTAATTTTTCATCAAATTTGTTTGTTACACCTTACATGACACCTCTAGGCTGCTCTGCCACCGAATAAAAAAAGTGGATAAAATTAGATTTGGTAAAGGTATCCTCCCAATATTTTAAATATTTGCAATCCTCGCCGTACTACAAGATTAACAAGTGAAGTTCTAAACGGGGTGTAATTATTAAAACTTTGTTGCATCAATGGCGCTAAGAACAGTAAAAACAATCAACTACATAAGCATTTACGAGTACGAAGTTATGTGATTTTACTTGACCTTACTCGCATTTTACACGTGTACTTACATTTCACGTCGAATTGCTAATTAATATAATGTGACAATTTAAGATGTTGACAACTTTATATTTCCGGTTTCACATGTACTACAACTAATTTTATCGCAATTGCTCTAACTGGTCGCTTAAGAAAACTATTCCTAGTTGCTTCATGTGAGAATTACTCTTATGAAACAATTTAAGACCCACGCATTACGTTTTACTTGTGCAGTATTTTGCACACCCAAACTCAATCAGCACTAGTAAAATTTTGATGTAATGCTAAAGTTGTGAGGTATAACATCTCTGTACTGGCGGCTTAAGTCGGACAATTTTCTTATACGCATGATTTGCGTAGTATAGCGATGTAAAAATAGATCCGAATTTACATATGTATAAGATGTGATACAGGAAAAATGACAACGTCCGGTTCACAATTGCTAAATCTATTATTATAAATAATGCACAATTTTTTAATGCGACACAGCTGTTAGGATCGACCTAAACATAAAATAAGAGTAGTGATCTGAAATTTGGTACTTCCACGTATTAAGCTTGTATTAAACTTTATGCTACTATTTAAAATATTTGACTATTCTAGCTGGCAACTATATGTAGGTTGATAAATCTTGAAATTTTTGCTACATACGTTAAAGTATAAAACAAAGATTCAATTCAATGTCTCATCAGGCCTAAGAGATATGTCGAAGTTCGTAAAGAAAATATTTAGGTGATTACATTAAAGTCGCGGAGAAGTTTAAACGAATTCGGTTGTTAATTAAAACCAAACATATTTTCGAAATTCATGGAAACTTACAAAACTACCTAGAGGATTGAATATCGAAAACATTCTGATTTATGAGCGATTAATATAGTCCAAGCAAATTCTATATCAAACTAGACCTAAGAAATATTTCGAAATTAGTGGAAAAAAAATTAGGAAAACAATTTCGCTTACATAGAGAACACGTTTTAGTAAAATTAATTCAACACCTCACTAAACCAAAAAGACAAAATTCGTGAAAAATGTAGTACACACTCCTTTCACGGAATTCATGAATTTTAAGTGCCTCGCTTCTGTACGAAAATGAATTTTTTTTTTTTTGTGTAATTAAATTAGATTAGATTTTTTATTGTTCCATATTACATTTTTTATATTTTGACATATCAGATAATGAGATGCTCAGACCCTACGGTCTCTTCAACTCGTGATTATTGAACGATTATGCTAAGGATATAATAGTTTGTCTATTCAGTGAGGAAAATGAAAAAAAAAACTTAAACACACCGTAAAAACTTTCAGTAAAAGTACTTTTTTGGTAAAGTAATTTTTACTGTAGGGTTAATGTAATTTTACAATTTGAATGTAAATTTAGGGAAATAATGTGCTTATTTGCTATAAAATGTGTAAATGTTGTAATTTCTGTAAAAATTACATAAAAGTACGTAAGTTTAAATGAAGTTGTGCAGAATTCAATGGCGTTGTGTAGTTTCATATATATTATTATGTATTAGTTCTACTTCTGAATAAAGTTGCTTGATGGTGTTCTTATTTGTATACGCAAAACAAAAGCAAGTTCAACGCCGTGCTATTGACGATAGAAGTCAGTTTACGTGATAGTTGCTTTATCGAGTTTCAAGATATGTCTGATTATAATAATGCATACTTATCTATAACAATTTACACACTAGTGTGTAACGTACAGAATCCAATGTAACATGATTTAGATAAATCTTTAAAGTGTAAAAGTACGAAAAAGCATGTAATCACAACACATATGTATTTATAAGTAACGATTTACACACTATTGTGTATCGTACACACTGCAGTGCAATTTTATTACAATTTAAGTTTGCATCCCATTGCCTTCTTCTTCTATTTTTTTTTTTTTTTTTTTTTACTTTTTTTTTTTTTTTTTTTTTTTTTTTTTTTTTTTTTTTATTTATTTATTAACAAGAACATTTCAATCAATAAGTAAACATTTAATACAATGTATGTTACTTAAACTATGTACATTTAAAATAATCTACACATAAAATCTAGGATTTAAACTAATGATAAAATTAGAGCCTAGAGAGAATGAGTGGGTTCACCGAGTTTCTGCATTTTGAGGCAAACTTGGATGAGATTTTGTGGACAAACTCGTCAACCGTAGGTAGAGATGCGATATTATGTAATACCCGTATGGAAAAGTGCCAAGCTTTGTCCAGGATTATTCTTAGACATTTGTTTAGTACGATTTGTAGTTTTTTCCTAAATGTTTTGGCACAACAAAACCAAATGGGCTCCGTATAAGAGGATAGGTTGCATCACCAATCTGCCTCAAATCTGCATTTCTGTTAATAAGACGATATAATATTCTAATTCATTTTTGAATTTTTGTACAGGTCTGGTTTATTTTATCGTGGAACTTAAGCTTTTTATCTAAGTACATACAACAGGTGTATAAGCTTGGAGAAAAATCACCTTGTCATGTCTTTGTTGATATTACGGCCTTTTTCACGCAGAGCACGGCGCAATTTGATCAATTGTTGGTGGTAGCGGAGAGCATTGACAGTTTCACTAGGTTTTAAGAGCTCATAGCAGACGATACCCTGCTGATCCCACTAAACGCGCTTTTGTCGCTCAGGTCAAAATCGTCGTCTTTGAATGGACAAAACCACGTTGATTCCACTAAAACATTGTTACCATAAGCCATAGAGCTATAACTAACGGAGATCGCAAAGCGCAGTTTCTGTATAAAGCACTTTGAAGCATTTTGATGCAAAATTGAACATTTTTGTATGGAGCGTTTCATGCCCGGTGGCAGTGAAATGCCAATAGTAGCGAAGTATTTAAAGGTTGGGCTTTTTTTCTTTTCAATACCGGAGTATAACATACATGTGAGTAAGATGCTGATAGTAGCATGGTGAATATCGCCGGTCCTTTGCGAGAAAACCTCCGGCTTCAAAAAAGTCGCTGCACGCTATCTCCATTACACATACAGCTCTATGCCATAGACCTCCCCACAAGTATTTGATGCTATTCGCCTCAGTTTAATTTAATAATTCGCACAATCAATCCCATCAAGAAAAAACACAAGAATATCCACTACTTCAGAAAGAGGACATCGCTTCCTCTAACGATTTAGTCGTCTTACACCTTTTCTTCACGCCAGTGTTTCTTCTTGTTACGCCCAACGACATCTTTTGAAGAGTGTCGTAACACAGCGCTTCCCGCATATGCTCGTTTTCTGGTAATACTATACATGGTCAGCACAGGACAAACGTATGATGTTGAATGAAATTTGTAACGATGTGCTAGGTTGCTTAACACGACCACTAACGCTAGTACATCTACATGTACATAGCTAGTTTCAACTTTTTTGACATGTGTCATGCTCTAACAATTCACTTAAAAATTATATATTTTTGTCGTAATTAGTTCGGCAGATATTGTATGTCCATGCATATTTCATCCCCATGGGGGGTTATCGCTATAAAAATTTGTATATGTGCTCCTACCATACGTACAATCAATCAGAGAGTTTTAACTTTATGACATGAGCCATTCATGAGATATGGATTATAAAATATATCGATCTTAGGTTTCGATCATTTCGGACGCATTGTTTTTACTCCTCATTCCCACGCCCTTTCAACTATACCGACCATTACTTTGCAAATGGCTCCACTGTCATAGCTCTATGTTAATTCCAAGTTTCACCTTCCTAGCATAAGCGCTTCCTGCGATTGGGAAGACAAAATTTTGGGCACGTCGGACAGACGGTCTTAGGTGACATCACATTAAATGGTTATTAAAGAAAATAATCAAACCTACATTTCCATGATAGGGGTCAAGAACAGTCATTACGAATGAGTTTTTCTAGAACTTAGTGTCGATAAGATATCAGTTCAGTATCTTATTTTACGAAAAATGAGCAATCGGTAATAATTCAATGTTCCAGTCCAGAGTCACGTTCAACAATCTGCCGTAATAATGATACCAAGTCGTGAAACCATATTCCAAGAAATCGAGCCGAGCCCACCAATTTGCCCTCTAAACGTCTTCGAGAGGCACGCGATCGAATGCCAAATACACAACTAAAAGTCCAAAGTCTTCCAGCATCGCAATAAAAATGACGGAAAAGAACTGAATGTGTTTGTGCGCGATATGAACTTTAAAGTTGAGCTGATTGAGCTGAGCGCCGTCGATTTATTTTTACATGGAGATGGAGCTGACGACAGTGATATTGCGTCAGCGACAAGAAATCCAGAAGAATCAGACGAAGTACCTACGCAGCATCAGTCACGTGGATGGATGCCCGAAAAGCTGAGTCAATCAAGATCTTGTGACGCCGACGCCGAAACATTGTTACTGTGGGGGGCCTGTCTATGGAGGGCAGACTTTTTTTTAGTTTGAATCCTTGGTGTAGGTTAATCAGAAAAACGCTTTGAGAAAGGTAGGTCAATTCATTAGTACGTTCGTTCTGATTGGCTAATCTGCGATCCGGCCTCTCTGTGCGTGACGTCAGCCAAATATACAGTGGAGCAAATCCAAGCTTGTACATCCAGAATATTATTTCTGTAGTATGTTGACGACACAGCATAGCATGACTATTATAACCGTTTAGAAAAAGCTTAGCTAAACCGTCAGCTGATGCTTATTTGACACTTCATAAATCAAAAATCTAATTAAATTCAATAGAAAAATTTGAATTTCTTTACGTTTGCTAAGATTGACTGATAGCTCAGCTGCCGAAGAAGTAGTTAAGACACGAACCGAAAAGGAATTGTGACACAGCTTTGCTATGTCTGACGTAGCCATCTATAGTTTTTGTTTATTGTCTGAAGAAATGTATACTTTCGAAATTTACACAGCTTAATTTGACGGAAATTTTTAAGACAACGTAAATACTTTAGGCTATAACATCGACTTTAATTTTAAGACAAGTTTTTTGAGCTGGATCACCTGGAGCTGGACATAGAAAAAAAGTTATCAATTATTACATAAAACAATACACAGGTTTTTTTTTTTTTAGAAAGTTTCATATATTTTTTGTCCAATGGTGAGAAAATTATAAGTAACCTCCAATAGTTTTAGCATTAAAGGTTCAGAAGGTATTCTAATTAATGCAGAAATAGGAAAACAAAATATTAAAAACAGTGAGTATTTTTAATTTTTTGGAGACTAAAGAAATATTTCATGCTTCTATCTTTATACTAATATCTATCTACTTACATTAGTATGTTTATTCAAATATCAAATAATCAAAATTCAAAGAATCCAATTTAAAGTAAATATTTTTTAAGGTCCAAATTCATACATTTAAATTGCAATTATTCATTGCAGGGAGACTGTAGGACTTCGAAAAGATGACGGATTTAAAAACAAGGGCATAAGAAATTCAGGATCTGAGAAGGACTTTTTGAATCGTTTTTTTTTTATATTTACCACGAGAAACATATGTATTTGCAGACTACCTTAAAAAGAACACACTCGATTTAATCTGAGATAACATTTGTCAGGTTTTACCGATTTATTAACACTTTTTTAAACAAAGACCAACACCATATGTGGTTTTCCTCAAATCACTAGAGAACTAAACTAGATGAAATTATATGATTTAGATCAGCAACACGATTTTCCACCAAAGTAAACGTCCAGACTCAAAAATGGTATTGCCACATGGATTATTTTCCGCAAAGTGACCATGCCAAACACAAAAAACCTTTTATTTTCACTAGACGGTACATTCCTAATAGTCCGTCCATATCTACCCATCTAGATAAAAAAAATTGTAAAGATAAGTTTTTCGGAAATTTTTACAAAATATTTTGCAGATAGACTTAGTAATCATCGAAGAGAACAAAGACTATTGCATTCCAAAAAAATTCTTGTTTGAGTGTATGTTTGCACACTTATAAATGCGAATTATGTGCAGTTCCAAGAGATTTGCCCTAATATATTTGGATCAGCGCTCCGATACAGTTGCGCACCTGCATGCACATACGATATGCAGGCAAGTAAAAGAATAAAGCAGTGGTTCTCAAATATTTTTCGATATTGGCCAATATTTTTATAGAGAAAATCTGCTGGCTTATCATCAAGCTTTATTAAGTATGGTATTCTTGTTCGTAGCCTGTGTCTAAGTCACTCAGGTAAAATTAAATAAGGCACCTCTAATGAGCCAGACTAATAATAGTGTTGAAAGCAGACTGAAATCCAGGTTTGTATTCTGTGCGTCCGCCGGATTTCATTCTCAGAAACAGGATTTATAACATTTCTTATTGTTATAAAAAGATTTTTTTCTTATTTCAAATTAAATTGAAAGGAAAATACCATTGAATGTACAAGTTTGTTTTTGAGTGACTGTATTTTATAATTATACACAGTTTCTTTTTCAGCCATTACCAGCAGATGTGTAAACGAACACGTAGCGTTGGCTACAAAAAAAATTCAACTTTTCAATTATTGTTGAATGACTTTGTTCCCAAAACCAGTCGACCCCACATGAGAATAAGACTTCTGCGCAGTTTACAGACATAAGACGGTTATTGTTATGAAAACTACGAATGAAATGGTTATCTCGTGTTTAGTATGTAATTTGAGCTCATATTTTCGCTGCAGTTCAGATAAATTTCGATGTATTGCTGAATTTGGGTTGATAAAATTATGATCCAGAAAAAAAGGATAACAGACTAAATAAACAAAGGTCGCTTCATTTACAATAGTACACTAATTGGATATAATAAGATTAATAATATTACTTTATTTGTTGTATCTATTAAATTCAATAGTGTTAAATATAACAATTAATAAATTCAACATTCGCATTATTTTTTCAGTAGGAGTTCGGGTAGCGTTCAATTCAGAGATGCGGTGTAGGTTACTATGTGACTGAAAACCTAACAAAAAGTTCGGGAAGCGGTTAGAATAGGGTCGCGCTAGAATACTTACGCCGCTACCACAAATAACATATGAATTACAAAATTGGGCTATTTTTCGGGATGCGGTCTAGGGGTTGAAAAAGGAAAAAACTTAAAAATTGGTGATTATTAAGCAACCCAGTGGAAGTGAAAACATATTCGATATCAGCTGATCAGCCATGAGAGATATGGCAGAATTTATGAAAAAGTATACAACCCCTTTACACCCCTGAATTAAAAAATCTTGAAAACACTTTCTAGGTATTCGTATGAAGAATCCGTAGAATAAAAATGAATTCAACATTTGGGAAGACCTATAGATATAACGAAAATCGTGAACATAAATTAATTCTATTTTCATTGATATTTTTTTTTTGCCCCTCGCCCGAACACGAATGGATATTAAAAATTTTTTTTAATCAAAATTATTTTTCTAGTTGATTTACATATACATACCGAGTTTCAACTTTCCAGCATAAGCCGTTCTATAGTTAGGAAAAACACTACCCACCCACCGTACCATTCTCTAATATGCCCTCTAATATAGCTCTATCTAAATACCAAGTTTTAGCTTTATACCATTATCTTGATCTTGAGATATAAACATCGGAACTTTTTCCTTTTCGCCCCCCCCCCAACCTCACCCTCTACACCATCATCCCAAAAAGGAAGGAACTAGTTCTTTTCAAATTCAGAGTGAATGTGAGGACCAAAAAAAGAGGTCCTCACTCACGAAGGAACTACTCTTTTCAACTTCGGAGTGAGTGTGCGGACCTAAAAAAAAAGGCTTTCACTCACGAAAGAACTAGTTCTTTTCAAGCTGTGTCACGTGGCGAAACGAACTACAGTTCACCAAAAGGAGTGAGTTAGTTCACTCACTCACTTCAATGAACTGCTCTTTTGGAACAGTTCACTCATGAACGACCCATCTCTAATTCAGACGTTTGAGTCTCAATTCTTGGTCTTTTTTCCTCGTGAAAAGGATCTCCCGATTAATGTTGATTGGTATCAACAGTTACCAGCCCTCCTGCTCAAGGATTTGGGGCTAACTTTAAGTAAATCGTTCAAGCTGTCCAGGAATCTTACCTTACGGACCTCTCACTAACAAAACGATATCATCTGCGTAGGCGACTACCTTGATCCGTGACGGCAGTCAAATGTAGAGCCAGTAAAATTACGTCAACTACTATGACTAATAGCAGTGGAGGTAGTACGCTACCCTGCGGGGTTTTACGAATATGTACACTTTTTGAGTACCCAAAGCTTCAGAACAGTGAGATCACAAATTCCGTCCTTTTTGGCCATTCTTGGTGGAATTATGCAATAAACCCTTTCTTTGTTTCACACTATGATCTGGTTAATTTTATTAATTATTTTTGGCGCAGAGATACAAAATCGGAAAAGTCGAAAAATGGTTGGAAATTTGGAGTTCGCTAATCCCGCATTTTTTGTATCTAATTGACTGATGCGTTATTTCAGATCAGCAAATCAACAACAAACACCTTCACTAATAACAATTTTCACAATTCCGTAAGAGCAATGTACTTTTAACAGAACTTACCTAAACTTTTTTAATATTATGCACTCGAAGTTAATGTCTTGTTTGCTATTCATAGTGCTATAGTAACAATTTTACGCTTTATTCTATAACGAAACACGTGACGTTGTAAACTACTTTTTCGTTTTCCGACACTGATATTTACTAATTTAAACAATCGGTTTATTATAAATCACGTTTCCCTGCACTGGTTAACTTAGTATCTCTAGTTCAATAGACAATTTATAGTTAGTTACACGGCACATGTGCGCAAGTGATTAGGTAAGGATCGAGCCCCCTAAGATACAATCAGTAGACACTTATGCAAAGTATAGCTAGGTGCTCATATCTTGAACACGTTTCTTCTTCAATGAACCCATTCAATTCTGATAATTGTTCTTTTTGCATATGACGGTTTTGAAATCGAAATCAATAAACGTCAATTTACAAATTGTATTCAAGAAGAAGCTAAAAGTTGATTTGCATGAAGTGAACGTATATACGAGTAGACGACAAATTTGCAATGTCAATTAACTTTTGTCTTGCGAATTTCGTACGTCGCGTGGTTAATTTACAAAATATCCAGATATGCATGTAGGTTGTTACAACAGCGTGTGGAATTTTCTACAACTTCCTTAAAGTTATGTACACTTCGGTATTAAGATGCAGCGTGCATTTGCATATGTTGCAAGTACTGCATCTGAGTATTGACCGTTTTTCGCATATCGGGCACTTTAGTTAGGTCTAAAGCGTGTCTAGTCATGCAATTCGCACAGGTACGTTCGATACCTTGAACTTCATATTATCGTCGTGCGCAATTTGAAATGCAAATTTGTTAAGTATAAAGCAATCAACTAGAAGCGCCGTGTAAGGAATCTTGATATATGGAATGAACAGTTTTTGTAATCTTGGTAAATGTAGCAATTTCTGCTTAGTGAATTCAATTGCTTAGTGCTGTACCAACTGCAGGTAGTTGAACAGGGCAAATTTTTGATTATGTGGAATTCATGAGATAATACAAAAAGATGAAGCTATCGCATTTTAATCCGTAGTTACGGAACAAACAATCGGCTGAAAATATATTATAAATTATTTTTGATTTGACATAGCCAAGATTTCCGAAGTCTGAGTACTTCCTGTCTGTTCACACGGTAACTCAAGAACGTGACGATTTTTTTACGTTAAAACTTCAATAGATATACATAGTCCCATCGGGGTTAAATTCAAAAAAATCCTGAAATTATTTTTTGGGCGATTATATTAAAAGCCCATTGAAATAAGAACCAATTTGATGTCTCATCAGACCTAAGAGATATTACGGAATTCGTGAAAAGATATACGAACTCATTCCGTAAAATTGGTTTTCAGGTGATTACAAGAAATGCCCATAGAAGTAATAACCAATTTTATACCTCATTAGACTTAGGGGATGGCGAAAATTGTAAATAGAGATTAGCGATTTTAAACCATAAAAAATCAATTCGATATCAAAAAACGTGTGAAAACGTATACAACCCAACTCACACCATCGGGGTTTGAATATCAGAAAGTCCTAACATTTTTTTGTATGCGATTATTAAAAACTCTGTAAAAGCAAAAGCCAATTTGATATAATATGATACCTAAGAAATATGGTGAACATTGTGAAAACGAATGCAACCCCCGTATACCCACTTGGAGATTAAATACCAAAAAATTCTGGAATTGCTTTTTGGGCGATAATACTAAAAGCACATCGAAGTAAGAACTAATTTCCTGCTCATCAGACCTAAGAGATATGACGGAATTCGTGAAACCGTGTAGAAGAACCTTCATACTTATATACCCTTTTAGGAGTTGAAATGGAAAAAAAAAAATCCTGAAAACGGCTTGTAAACGAATATGTGAAAAGTTCGTGGAAGGTATTTTAAGTTATTGGATATCTTGTCAGATCTGAGGGATATGTCCGAATTCGTGAAAGTATATACAATCTAGAGAGGTACTCTTAGGGGTTGAATTTAAAAAAAATAATCTGAAAACACTTTCTAGGCAATAGTAAGTAAAAGAAATTAACTAACACATAATTAACTAACACATAATTAACTAACACATAATTAACTAACACTAACAATTGTTTTTGCACAATTTCGCCAATCGATGTCTAACATTTTTTTTTTTTCATTTTAATCACTTTTCTAGTACTACATACATCAACATATCACACCCCGACAAGAAAAGTGACATAACTCAAAATTGAGATTAAAGAAATCAATAAAGAATAAAGAGATTAAAGAAATCAATAAAACTTATATTGAAATAGTAAAATCCATTCTTTTAAATTTCAGATAAGTATTTTTGACAAATGAATTGTATCGTATTCTATAGAATAATACTATGGATCGGCAAGCTAGTTCTTTTAGAATATTTGGCGCTACCAGGTGAGAATAGGTGAGATCTCTCAGTTATGTCACTTTTCTCTTGCTTCTCCATTATCATTATTTTTTTGTTGATTAATCTGTGACGTTTTTCGTGCAAGTTAAGGTACACAATACCTATTTACAACTGACATAACCTCAAAATACGCATTTTTTGAGTTATGACACTTTTCATGCCTGGGTGCGATATACTCGTATCCTCCAAGTTTCTAGTTTCTAGCATAAGCTGTTTTAGAGATGACGTAAAGTCTAGTACTGTGTTCCGAGCGAAACAAAATAAACTGTTCAATTCCATAAAAAAATATATCGTTATTTTTTCGCGACGAAATATTTCGTTCGTTTTCAATACTATGTTCATGGACGGAATGGACATTTGCAGTAGTCACTAATAGATGGCGCTCGGATCAATTAAATTTTTTTTTCAAAGGGTAGCCCAGTTGGTCGCTTGTCTCTTAAGAGACATAATCTCGATGGTTTGAGCCTCGGAATCATATTGCTTATCTTTCTTCATCACTAGATAGAAAGAAATAGCAATACAAACATGTGCTCCCACCACGATCTATTTCTAATGCAAAAAACAGCCGCATCATTCCGAGCGCAGCAAATGTCATCCGCGACTTAGACGAAAAAATTAAATACGCGAAAAGTTACAGTTCAAGTGCGGTTACAATAAAACGACACAAGTGCGATGTGAAGTGATGAAATGTGTCACTACGTTATTAGTTTTGTATATTTATTATATAGCAGTTCGCCCCTGCCTGCACGTTTCATTTTATAACCCCCTTTCTCTTTTCCAGCCGATGGCAATCTCCGCGAAATATTCATACGAGTACGAGCTTTTATCACAACACGCTATCATAAAACAGATGGCGCTGCGGTAAACAAAAATTTGCTATCGAGACATTTGCAGACATGTCTTCGAGATTTTGGGGTGCATTTGTCTCGATACCGTGTATTTTTCTCATAAGACGTCTCGCAGAAATCTCGGAGACAAACCGATATGTCTTCGAGAAATCTGCGAGATTTCTCGCAGACGCAACCAACTGGGTAGTTCGAACGAAATTTGAATCAACGACGCCATCTAAATGTCAAAGAAATTATTTTATTATATTATTATTATAAGAATTATTTGGCGGCCACTTTTTGGGGTTAAAGCTACTTTGGAACAAAAAGCTTATTAGGACCAAAAGAAAATAGCAGCCCTGGCTCCTTATAAGCTAAAACTTTTTTGTCTTTATTACTATGAATATTTAAATTTATTACACGCCATTTTGTTTTTATTCGTAGACAAATAGAGTTAGAATTTAAGCGGAACTCAGTTCCTACTGGAAACTAGAACCTGTACAGATAGACAATCCTTACCCTAGTGAAATATTAAATTCTTTAAGTTCTTCTATTTAATTTGCGTTGAAAAAATTCAAATTTATTCATTTTTAGATCATAACATTGGTGACCCTGAATTGATGAACGGCCTATTGGTAATTTCATAGAGGAAAGAAATTATATTATTTTGGTATCGATTCATTAAGTTTTTAGGCTAAATGATGAACGAGTACTTTTATAAGATAGTTTAATGTAGTTATAAGTTAGGCTAAGCTCCATAAGAAGTTTTTTTTATCCCTTTTCATTCAAATAAGATATTCGAAATAATTTGCATGTAGCTCAATATATTAAACTTGACTGTAAAGACGACTGGCTGACCTCCAATATTTTAAGAATAGCATAAGCTTGTTATACGTATATTTATAGAGAGTAGCACAATAAAGAATTTTGAATTTGAATTTTAAATTTATTGGAAAAAAAAGAATTGTTTCATAAATGACTGGAATGATAACCAAATCTTATGAAAGATAGTGACATAAGCTGGCAAATTACTACTGCAAAACAGTTGGAAAAGAAATGATTGAATTTAACATACATTGATATCAATAAAAAATGTAGCAATAAATGCGAAAATTTCCGTCATAATTTCTGCAGAAATTAAAGATCGCCAACGATTACAAAATTATCTCTCTTTTTTTTGTGCATCAGAATTTGTTTTGAAGACTAAAAAAAATTTATTTTTTATTATTATCTTAAAAGTTGATGGAAATTTCCACTTGCACTAATTTTTGGCACCGATAGATTTCAATTTAAATTGTATAATATGTAGCCGTTGGCAGGTGTGACGGCATGAAGGTAATTAAAGCACCATTTATGATAAAGGATACTATATATCATTATTAACAAGAAAAATTGAAACAGATCTTTATGTTTATGAATTTAAAGAATGCATGTTAAAGCTAAGAACAATTTGATATCTCATCAGACTTAAGAGATATGTCGGAATTCGTGACACTGTTCATAATCAATGAATTTATTTCGTCTTGGGTCTTTCAGTATTTTGCGATATTCAAGCAAAATACTGAAATGAAATTCTAGTCAATAAGGAAAATACAATTATGAGGGAACTGGACATCTCATTAGACCTAAAAGATTTGTCGGAATTCGTGAAAACTGAAATAAACAACACAACAAAATGCTCTGATTAGTTGTTAAGTAGTTTTTAGATTTAGGTGAGTCTAATAACATTATTGACCCTTATAAACCCCCGCTTTGAATGTTTTTGGGCTGTACAAAGTTTTCGCACAGTTGGTACATTAACTTCAAAACAAAGAATTAAATACATAAATCATTTGAGCGATAAACAAATCTTATAAAAGTAGAGTACAGACGACTGGCTTGCAATTCAAAACTATTCGAAATGACATGATATAAATCAAGTTGTATCGTATAAATACCCATCAATACAATTTAGCAATAATTGCAAAAATTTCCGTCATAATATTTGCATCGGCAATTGACGACTATAGTCTCCAATCATATGTGACCGCTTTTTTTTTAAAAAAAAACTCATTTCAACTCTTTTTTTGTGCAACTGAATTTGTTTTGCGAAAGATACTAATAAAATTGAACCCAACAAATCAGCTGGAATAATACGTAGAGACTTAAGTGCATTTGATTTGATTATTTTAAAAGTTGATGGAAATTTCCATTTGTATTAATTTTTGGCGCCAGCTGATTTTATTTTAAATTTTATGTAATGCAGCCGTTGGAAGTTGTTTTCATCTTACGTTGCTATAAAGCCCATAAAGATGGGACTAAATAAAAAACCTTTTTGTCATATAGTCCGCCATAAACTGATCCGCAAAAAACGATCACTGCATTTTTTGTATATAAAATCGAAAATTAACAACTCAGGTTTTTTCGAAATTTTTTTGTTGTTTCTTCCGGATTAAAGTTATTAAAATTTAAAAATTATTAATTCTACTTGATCAAGTTAATGAAAGTTTTAGCAAACTCTATTTGCTACCCGAAAATGTAGGTATTTGTACAATATTTTTGGAAAACTTCACTCCACGCATGACAAATAAACATTTTTGACCGATTGAATGAACCATTTATTAATTATTTAAAAAATTGAGCTAAAGACGTATTGAGCTTTAACATCGAAATTAGTTTTTAGGAATTTTTTCGGTGTTTCTTTTCTAATGACCACCCCATACCAAATATCCCGACTATGATTGATCGACTTGGTTGCCTTTGAACTCGTGCTATTTAGATAGAAAAAAAATATTTTGCTTAGTGCTACGATTAGAATTAATATTCCAGTGAGGAACCAAAATTGGTTTCAGGATAAGGTGAGCTTTAGCATATGTAACTGAAAAAAGTTTCCTTTGTTATAATTCGTGGATTTGAAATTCAGTTCGAGGACGTACATATGGAGGAATCCTCGGCAACAGCACCATATAACCACAGAGAATTCGTTGTTTTTGTTTTTTGTTTTCTACCTTCTAGCATGCGCAGAAGCTCCACCAGTCACAAAATCAATCCAGCGGGATAATTTGAACTATAAACTTAACGTAAATTTTCAATTATAAAATTTGTACAAGGCTCCAATTATTTATTAAAAAACCCTTATAGATTCTCATCAAATATTAAGTAATATTTTGACACAATTCCTTGAACAGTTTGTTCTATCATTAACCTAGATAAGTCTAAAAAAATATATATAATTCATATAATAAAAGCCTGTTCTCAAAAAAGTTGGAAAAACTCATCAGATAATTTTATACAATAAGATATTTCATTAAACGTGAATAAACTTAACACGTGATAAACTTTATATGGATATGCTAAATTGCCGCTATAACTTTGTTATTTATGACGAAACAAAATTCGAATACAAATTATGCGAAAAAAAAATATTCGCAGTAACGGAAAGAAGTTTAGAAAAAAAAAAAAAATTAAATGAATGAAATTTGTATTTGATATGAACGTTTTATCAAATCGTCTAGACCTACATAATATTAGACAAATTCTGCTAATCTTGACAACAGGAATTAAAAGCTAAAGTCAGTGAGATAGTGAGAAGATAGCGAGTTCAAAATTATCTTGTGGTCAAAATAATTTTTATAATCAGTTTTGTTAAAATTTTGTTAAAATTTTGTTTCTTGTCACACATCTAGTAAACAATATTATTGCTGGTCATCGTATCGATTACAATTAATATTTAAAAAAAAAAATCACCGAAGTTTCATGTGACACACCCACTATTCAATTTCGAAAAAATATGAATCTGATGTGGTCATAATTATTTAGTTTGCCATAAGCACCTGTGAAATTACATATGCCCTTTTTTATTTCGGGGTAACCATATTTTTAAACGACTTTTGTACGGAAGCGAAAAAGTGAAACTCGACTCTAATTTTTACTAGATTTCTATAATACTTTGTCTTCATAGCTAGATTTTATTTTTTAAAAATTAAGATGTGTTCCGAAAGATGCACAAATTGTGCAGGGTCTTTTGAATGGGAACTACATCAAGGTCTCACTTGATTTTCTTTCCATTTATTCCTATGCTTAAGACTAATGGAAAAATAATGTATTATACATAATTTCAATAATTGCCAGTTTCAAGCATTCAGAAGTGAAGTGGCAATTGTTCTGAGCACACGGAGTGAAATGATTTTGCCAGTTAACAACCTTTGTCTTACAAAGTCAATTTAACGAATTCACACCAATTTTGAACTTGCTAGGTCAATGCGTTATAGAGTTATCGTGCGTTCGTGTAAACGTAGTGGCGATTACTAGAACATGCAATCTATTGAATGTAAACTGTTTGAGGGGAGAGGAGAAATATAGAAGTAGGGGATAGCCACTTTTAAAAAAAAATAATTTTTATATCTCCAGAATCTTACCAGCTACGATTTTGAAAATTTTACAAGAGATAGACCGTAGACCTCCAGCGGAGAAAAAGTTGTTGGTGCGGGTGCAGGGATGATGGTGGGAGGGAGAGAATAGAGAGCTAACAATTGACCACTAAATACCTATATACCTAAATAGATATAGGAGCATCTTAAAATTTTTTTCACATGTGTAGCAAGATTTTGGTGGTGGTTTTTGTATCTTTGAAACGGCTTATACTAGAAAGTTGAACCTTAGTACGTATATGTAGATGTACCACAGGAGTAAACTTCAGATTTTTTTTGGCCTACAGAGGTGGAGTAAAAAAACATGTCCATGAAAAGTGTCTTTTTTTACTTCACGAATTTTATTATATCTTTTAGGCATGTTGAGTTATCAAATTAATTTTACTTATGCAAGCTCTTGATATCATTTTCCAATTTTTTTTTATCCCATCCCTAAGTGGGTAGATATAAATTGGCTGTGTATACATATTTTCACGAATTCCGATATATTTGTTGGGTCTAATGAGATATAGAATCCGATTTTACATCTAGAGACTTTAAATATAATTGGGGAAAACCGATTGACTATTTTTCGATATCCAACTTTCCAGGGGGTATAAAGTAGGTACTGTTACCAGTTTTCACGAATTCCGGAAAAAAATTTTGGCTTTAATAAGATGAAACTCTATGGGCGTTATAAATACATAATTATATGTAAAAATTATTTTCATCGGGGTTTTTCGATATTGTTAAATGTGTGTACTTTTTTACGAATTTCGACACTTAGAACTGATGACGTGCTCCGGACTTATATCCAAAAATAATAAAGTTGCACATTTTTTTTTGTATGTTGATGCAAGTTTACTTGTTCGGTACGGGCATTTCTTATACGAGTACCTATATGACCTATTTGTTTTTTGCAACTATCCTCGTACCTATTTCACTTGAATCTATCGCTCAACGATCGTAAAAGTTTCGCTGAAAAGGTCGTCAATGTTGCGGATAATGGTTCGATCATATTCGATTGGAATAAAATTATCGAGAGGATCAACCCCGATTTCGAGTTTAAGCATAGGAAAATTGTTCACATAATTTTGAATGCACACCAATCAGAATTTTCCGCCCAATTTCCTTTAAATGTTACTTTTATCCGAATTGGATTAAATTTATAAACTACTTCACAGTTACGAGTAGAAGAACAATGTTATCAACAAATTCGAAGAAATTAAATCATGTTTAGGGTGTAGGAATGCGATAACGAAATCACTAAGTTTCATAAAATTATAATGAAATGACGAAAATATAATATCGTCACATATTTAAACAATTTCATCAGTCCATAATGTCCCCATGAAGGTCACTAATAATCTCATTCAATTGCATATATGTAACCTAAGTAATTAAATACTATCCTAAGTACGTAAGGGGTGCATTCATGCAATTGAAATTTGTTTATTAGTCTTGTAATATTGCTTGAAATAATAAGATATACTTTATAATAATACGCCAATGATTGTTACTGGTTTGAAGAACATAATTTTGAATCTTTTTTTTAGCTGCAGATACATTTCAATCGAGACTTGTAAAATGTATCTGTTTTATTCAAGTTGACTTCAAAGTACCTGGAGATTTTAAGCAGGTCTGACCATGATATCAGCAATAGTGTTGAGTTGGAGGTGTGAACCATGACAAGAATATTTTGATAATCACGTTTGATTTTTTTCAGTCCATTTACACGTGAAGATCATTATTGCTATGAGATCACTTTTACAAGTCGGATGTAGGATCCGATACTTACAAGTACACAATGGGATAAACCCAGGTGGGGTAAAGTCCAAAAACCATTTTCAAATCAGGTATTAATCCGGACTATGATACATCATCAGGAGGCGCGAGGATATTTTTGTCTGTGACGCTCAAATGTATATATCTATACCAAATTGGACAATTTGAAAGCCTAGGCCAGTAGTGTGTATGGCTCGGGTGAAATAGGGATAGCTCGTAGGACATGTTAAAAGATTGCTGCCTTCATAACGTCAGGATAATACTTTTTATTACTATTACTTAACTTCTTTTTTTTTTTAAATAATAAAAAATATAAAGTTTTATATAATAAAAAGTATAAAGTTTTATTTTTTATTGTTATAAAATAATAAAGTAAGATAATAGTGCAGTCACTTTACAACAGGTTGACAGATCAAGCTACTCATCGTACGAACCTTATAACAAATACATTTTAAAAATAACGCTTTTACAAAACCTGTAATGTATTGGGCTACATTTGAGCGGATTTAAGCCTGTGTGGGTTAAATGTAGTTATACACTGAATACCCTCATTAAAATTAAAAATCCGATCATGTCAAACTTCCGTCACATGATCAACACTTTCTAATGCTTTTAAAAAGAGTCGAGTTGAAATTTCTTTCTGTCTTATTTTCCGTTCGAAAATTCCCTACATACTCGCCAGAACCCGTTAAAATTTCTATAGAGGTGTTAATAATAAATTTTAACATTCCGAAACTCTTTTTACAAAAAAAACCGGCATTGCTAAAATTGAGCGAAAAACGAGTCTTTAAGATTAATGACTGTGACGCCAAGTTAAGCGGGTTTCCCCAAAAACTGCCGTAACAAGAAACCAATCGAGATTTCCTGATATTATACCATTCCCAATATCACCATGTACCACAGTTTAGTGGCCCGAATAAAAATTAACTCACTTAGAACTTTTAATTCGAGATAAATTTTGTAAATTTTGTTTCCATCTTCAGATATTCGAGATGATTTTGCCGGTTGGGGAAGCGGAATGGGAACTTGTTGAAGTTTATGCGGTATTCAAATCGAAGGTCAAATTCTAATCGATCTGCCGAGTTGGAGCTGCGAGTATATTGGGCAATTGTATTTTTTGTAAATCCCCGGTTTTTAACTTGAACTTGCTAGGTCGTCGAGAAGGCCTTACTTGCTGATCATTTACCAATCAATAAATTGGGAATACCCCAATGAGAAGAAATTTAGCTACGCGAAGAAGAAGGCAATAACTCATAGAGTGTCTCTAAGTATGTTAACCCCAGCGAATAAAATATTAATATCATGATTAGTTTCATAGGGCTGACTTAATGAGACTGGAAGACTTGATAGGATCAATACTTTTGTTAGCGTCCAATAAAGCTACATGGCTCATCTCTGAAACCGCATTATATCTTACGAAACTTATACCCTGACTGTGTCCTGGTTGTGAGCTCCATTCATCAGAACTAAGCATACATCAGTTCCTTTCCATGCCCAAGTTGGTTTACCTCTTAGCGAAATATTTACCTTGGCTAGATTCAGGTCTGTGAATCCTTCGGTGAACATGAAGTAATTGCAAACGATTTTCTTCGATATTAGCATTATCTGGGTCCAGTTCCTTAGTTCCTACCGTCCCAGTAGGTAAACGGAATTGCTACACGGCATCTTTTCCTTCTTCAAGCCGGTTCTTTATTCAAGGAGTTCTTTTAATTTCCCCAAGACAGTTCGAGGAAGTCCCACACCTTAGCTATGTAAGTCAAGATCTAGGAGTTCCTCACTCCTGATGGAGTTACCGCACCCAACATAGTCTTTTTCGAACAAAAACCTTGGCGTTCATACAAAAAGTGTTTTGGGGACTCCTCCCTACACAGCATTGAACACATAGGGTAGAACTTAGGATTTTCATCCCCTTTAGATAATCGTTCAGCCTGTAATAGCATATTATAATAGCAATTATGTTAGCGAGATCCCTTCGTTCAAGTTTTATTAGAAGGAACTTCATTCTTCTAGAACTTAGGAAATTGTTTTAATTGTATGCAGTAGACCAGATAGTTAGACTATTCTTGTGCTATTCGATGAGCTTCTTGTTCATGTCTACACAGAGAAAAATATCTGTAATAAATTTACAAAATCTGCGATACAACAATAGTTTGCAGCAAGATAGTACCCTAGTGGTTTACTGTAAAAGAAGACAGGGTATGCAAATTTAAACGCCTTTATCATTAAAAATAATACAAGACTTTATAAAAGAGGCTGTATGAATGTGCCTATGTTTCCTAACCGCTCAACCGATTTTGATCAACATATTTTCAGGGAACGTGTAGAATAGTCCCGGGATGGTTCCTGTGAAGTTTGGTACCGATCGAATAAAAAACAATTGTTTTTTTTTACATTAGTAAACGAGTAACGGGAGCAATGGGAGAAACGTGAGAAACGAAAGGCAACCAGAGCAACGCAAGCAAAGAGAGCAACGGGAGAAACAGAGCGACGGGAGAAACAGGCGAAACGAGAGCAATGGAGCAGTGGAGCAATGGAAACAACAGAAGTAACGCGAAAAAATAGAAGCAACGAGAGTAACTAGATCAATGGAAGAAATTGGAGCAACGGGAGAAATGGGAGCAACGGGAGAAACGGGCGCAACGGGAGAAATGGGAGAAATGGGAGCAACGGGAGAAACGGGCGCAACGGGAGCGGCGGAATAACAAGAAACAAGATAGTATACCACCATACAAACGTGAGCGTAGCAAGCGTAGCCGCAGCAAGCGGATAGCAAAAAATAATTAAGTAAAAATTAGTACATAGCGCAGAGTAAATCGACTGTTTTAGACGAAAAATTTTGGTTTATAGATCTCAGGAACTGCTTATGGTAGGAGGCTGAAACTTGGAACTTATGTAGTACTACGATAGTGGACATATTTGCATAAAATTTGGGAATAAGGGTTGAGGGGTGTGGGAGTGGAGGGAACAAACAATGCGTCCGAAACGTTTGAAAGCTGGAATTGAAGCATTTAAAAATCCATATCTCCTGAACCGTTAATCTCAGAATAGTGAAACTTTGTAGTTATCTTAAGGTATACTAGGAGAGTAGAAAATTTTTATTGGGGGAAGTAGAGTGTAGGGGTGGGGATGAAAAACTTTAGATTACAATATCTTCAGAAACAAATGTATCAGGAACATGAAATTTGGTTTCTGTATAGAAGATCACGAATGGAGTCTACTGAATGTAAAAGTTTTGAGAGGGGAGGTGGAGTACGAAAGAAGGTGGCGGATAACCATCTTTCAAAAAACTGAATTTTTATATCTCCGTACCAGATATGATCTTAGAAACTTTACAGGAGTTAGGCCCAGTAGACTTCTAGCAGGAAAAAAAATGTTGCTGGTGCTAGCGAAGGGGGTAACGATGGGAGGCGGTGGAACGAAAAGAATACTGATTTTTATTTCCCCAAATCGCAAAGCATAGAAAACTAAAAATTGGCGACTATATAGAGTCACTGTAGAAATATCATAGAAAAAAATAAAATTTTGATAAGGGTAGCAAGATACGGGGGTGGTTTTCTCATATCTCAGAAACAGCGTATGCTAGAAAGTTGAAACTTAGTATATAGGAGTAATTAAAGCAAAAAAAAAAAAAAAAATCAAAATCAAGAAAATTGGCCGATTTTTTTTTTAAATTTCATATGGATCACAATAATTTTGAGGGATGGAGGCTGGGATTTTCGCCTGTAATACTTTTGGGAGCGATAGTGTAAAAGTGTAGTAGATACTAAGGAATTGGTCGATTCAAATAGTTAACTTTTTAAAAAAAATTAAAAAAAAAAACATAAATAGGGGTGGTTTTTTAACATTTTAGGTTTGAGCATTTTAAATTACCACTTTTTTGTCCCATCTTCCACAATGAACGCGATCGCAATAAACGCGATCGCAATAATCAACTAAAAACACTTTTCATATCCACTTAAAGTTAAACTGATCATCATCTCGCTTTCGCAGTAGAAAAACTGATCATTGGTACAAGACCTGCTACACTTGTTCAGTCAAGAGATTTCGATACTTGGTAGTGTGTGTGAAACAAGCAGGAAGTGTGTAGGGCATGTGAGAAATGTGTAGAGCCTTTAACGCGATTCTAATTGAAATTGTTGAGTCGAGAGATTACTATACTTGGTGGTGTGTGTGAAATATATACAGGCAGTGTGTAGAACAGGCGAGAAGTGTGTAGACCTTTCTATGCTATTCTAATTGGATATTAGCAGGTTGTTGTTTTTCTGAGAACTTCTATCACTTATAAGTCGTTTGGATTATCATGACGTGCATGGTGACTATTATATCTCCTACATCCTTAATTTTTAAAGTTTACTGAAAAGGTCAGTAGGAAGATCTTAACCGAATTATACTATTCAACAATTTGATCAGTCACTCTTTTGGTATGTTTTAATATGAGGCAATTTTTTTCTCGAGACACTTAATAATGGAAAATTTTTCGTAGAACGAAGATTACTCAAGGTTACATACTTGCTAATCGTATAACACAACAAACAAATTTTTTTTTTAAAGTCGGAAGTTTTTGAGATCGTTTAGGCCCCCAGGCAAAAAAGTCACAAAAAGGTGTCCATTAAGACTACGATCGGACGAAAAAAATGAGCAAAACTTAAACAGAAATACCTTGAAATTTGAAAGTTGCAAAATAACTCAAAATTGCTTTTTTTTTTAAAACTGTTTTTTTTCTGTTGTTGTTCTGCATTAGTTCTACAAAACGTGTTTGACTATTTGCAACAGGTTCCAAGTCTCGTGAATCGCGAGAATAGCGAATATCCGCACTATGCGATTAGCATAATTCGAAGACGGATCGATACCACGTCTAGAAGAGACGACAAGCCCCTCTATTTTTTTTTGCAGTGTAATGAAGGTCGATCGAGATGAAATGCATCCATTGCTCCGTGAGAATGTGAGAGTAGAAGATTTACTGATGTAATTGTAAGCCGAGCCTCCCAATAGTTTTGAATTTCACCTAGCGACAACGTTCTGTCGTTTTGCTCGCGGAATTTTTTATCGAAACCGGTTCGATTTTTTATTTTTAGACTCCTTTCAGAGCGAGTCGGCCCATTTCGATGTTTCCAGGTACGTTAACCCAAAGTGACAGCTTGAGTTCGACCTTCACGAATTAAACCATTGACTTAAGACCCACTTAAGTCAACATTGTTGTTATTCGTGCGAAATTCACGCTATATCCAGTTTAACCGATTTTTCTTTCTCCTCCAAGGTTGCGGAATCGCTAATCAGCAGCAAATGACGCTTTCGCAGTTCTCAAGCGGCAAGTCGACATTTTTGTAAGATCACTTCAAGCTTCCGTGCATGCGAATGACCAGTAAAACTGCAAAGAAGAAAAAAAAACATTTCAAGCCGCATTTAGCACCTTGATTATTTTCCTGCTTTTTTAACGCACGCACTGCTGCGGCTAATTAGCATTAGTGACTTTAACAACGCAGTGTGGGCAGCCCCATCTAAAATTAACACGATCAATTCTGCAGTTGGAGGTTTCTATGTAAAATAGCAGCGTACAGTTTACAGGTACACGTACTGATCGCGTAAGGTGTTCCGCAGCCGAGAACTTGTTAGATACTTCGTCAGTTGTTCTTGGGTTAGTTCGGATTATGCTGGGTACGATCGCCTTGAAAACATAAAGATCTAATCTGATGGCCGGATCGGTAAAAAGTTTTTGAAGGAAATTTAGAGGGAAGGTCGAAATGATTTCACAGTACATTGTCTTGGTGGAGTATACGTAAGACAAAGTGCTGAGATCAGCAGCGACTACAGGATGCCATTAATCGTGATACCAGAAAGAGTCGAACAAGATCGCAATCGGTTGAACCAATACCAATAGAGATTTTGCAGTGAATGTTGAATGAAGGTGTTTGAAATCTGTGCCAAATGAAAGTAATCTCGAATCTTGTACTCGTATTTCCATGTAACTTTAATACAGAGATGAGTCGATGACCGTTATTACGAACCTACAATCGTGGGGTTTCATTGTTACAATGTAGCACCTACCTACTTTGTATTTGAGAGATATTATAAACAGCGGTTTAGGTAGCATAGCATTAGCGCATTAGGCTTCAAACGCAGAGGTCGTGGGGTCGTATCCAATTCAGTCGGAAGGTTAATCAGCTGTGGTCTTACTAGAGAAACTGGTGTAACTGCCTGGGATACGGTCGTGTGTTTTGCGTGAATACGTCTACGTTAACCGATATACACAGTTAGTTACACATTTAGTCACGCATGGGGTTACATACCCATATCTTGGAGTAACGTAAAGGTATGTAATATGAATACCAAAAACAGGGTGCCGCCCGAGCGACTACAGACCTTAGTCGTATCGTCCTATCAGCTAAACGTTATTTCTCTTGAAAACTATGGAAAAGACAGTTGATAGGCATATCAGAAACGGTGACAGAGCTGGTAGTTTAAAGTACCCTAAATGAGGTAGCAACCTGGTGCACTAAAGGAAGGTTTCGGTGTCAACCAAAAGAAAAGCACAATTTTTACATTCAGCAAAAGGAGATGCAAGCGCAAGTTAGGTCAACTCTTTTTTAAGAATCTCTAGAGTATGCCAGCGAGGTGACTCCCAGATCATTTGTGGATGTATTCACTGAAAGAAAAACTACACTTCTCATTGATGAACGCCTTTCTTCAAATATATTTCATCAACCATAAAACCACCATAAAAGTATGAACTCAATAGCTCAAAAGATTTGCGAGCTGCGAACCTCCAAATCTTCAGTTGTAGTTATTCGTAGACGAAAAATCCATCAAATGATGAAAGTATTAAATTTATTTAGTTATAGCTTGAGTTGATGTATTCGTCAGTATGAAAAGAAATACATCAAACAACGTTCATATCCATCAAAATCTTGTAACATCATTGTTTATTAATATGAAGAAAAAAATTATCAGTAGACGAACATGTTTATCATTTGATGAATATGATTTCATCATATAAATGCTCGCGTTCATTGGACCAAGGTCGACAAAAGTTTTCATTGGTTCAGTGAAAAAATTCACTAATATGATGTACCAATTTAGTTCAAGGTGCTATCGTTGCTAAGCATTATAGCTTACACTGCATTTATTAAGTGTGGAAAGAAACAAAGCAAGAAACTATTCAGATTAAGCTAACTAAAGTAGAAAGGTTGGTGTGCCTGGATATTACTGGGACGATGCGTTCAACTCCTACGTCTTACGCCTTAGAGGTGGAGGAATTAGTTACGCAAAAGACCGCAGAATTCAAAAATGAGAGCTAAGGCAATGAGCCTTTACTCATTTTTAGTGAAAATTTGATGGTCAATCAAATTCCAGACTACCAACTATCAGACTAATTCTTTTCATTTGAAACACTCCAGTTTTTATTCAAACGCCTCAATAATAAAAAATCATCCAGCTTGGATGGAATTCCAAATTTTGTATTATAGAATCTGCCGGATGTAATTATTCAGGAATATTGCACCCTTTTTAATAACCTATTAAACAACTCTCACTACCCCGAAAAGTGGAAACGCGCGAAAACATTCCCGATCCTTAAGAAAGGGAAAGATCCTTCAGATCCAAAAAGTTACAGCCCATTAGTCTTCTACCCAACATAAGCAAAGTCTTTGAATCCATCCTCAATGACTCCCTGAATTCCCATATTCGACAGAATGATCTGATACCGAATTGCCAATTTGGCTTTCGAAATAGACATTCTACCATACACGCCATAACGAAGGTTACATCCGACATCTGCTGGCATTTGCATAATAAAGAATGCGTAGGTGCCTGTCTAATAGATGTGGAGAAGGCCTTCGACACAGTTTGGCTTGACGGTTTGATCTTTAAATTAATCCCCAAACACTTGATAAATATCCTTGTACATATGATATACAACAAAAACTTTGTGCTAACAAACGGGAAAATTGTTACCACACAGACCTTTAATATTTGGGAAGGGCTCCAACAGGGAACAGTAGCTGCACCTACTTTATTCGCGATCTACATTAGCGATCTTTTGGAAGCATTTGATTTTAATAAATCACCAAAGAGATCTATTGTAGCCTTCGCAGACGACCTTATTATATACATACCCCATTCTAAAGCAACTAAAGCCCAAGACGAACTTCAGAAAATGTTTAATGATGTTCAGTTCTACACGAACTCTTGGAAGATGAAAATTAATTCACAGAAATGTGAGACTATCCTATTCCGCACCACTTTAGCCCATGCCAATAGAGATTTAAAGCGCAATTGGAAGAAATTCCATATTGTAGCTGGGGAGGGAAGCCACGATAAAATTCCGCACAAAACTTGTGTAAAATATCTAGGAGTAAACTTAAATCAACACTTGTACTTCAACTAATACTCTAATATCCAGATTGTAAAGGCGCGGAACGCATTAATGTCTCTAAAACGACTTTTTTACGCAAAACATGTATACCCTCGCGTTCAAATCATTTGTTACCAAGCTTTGGTGAAACCTATTCTCACTTATGGCTGCCCCATCTGGTTCAATATTAGTCCATCTTATATGGAAAAATTTAGACTGTTCGAAAGAAAATGTATACGCGCGTGTACTGGCAACTATAGAAAGGCAGAGACAGATTTTCTGCACTACATATCAAACGAGGAAATATATGAAACGGCAGAAATCTCCCAGGTTGATACGACAATCATAAAATTAATTAGGAACCATATAGCTGGGACCACCTCAGATCAAGACCTTAACCCCTGGACCCACCAACCCTTCTTCCCAAACCCACAATATATTGAAAAAACCATGTCAACTGGTTTTATTTCACCTGAAGCCTTCGTCTACCTTGACGAAAACGGCTACATTTTAGATTCCGACTACGTACCAATCATTTATCACGCATATAGGCGCGCGACTGATAAAAAAATAGAATACAACCCCAATCTCGAAACCAGCGACCCCCTGCCCTTATGGCGTTACTCCACCGTGAACTATGTTGACATTGACAGACTGAGCGTGAGGCTACGAGATACTGGTGGCTTAATCAACAAGACATTTAGTTAGTTTTTCAAGTATAGGTTAATTAAGTAATTAAGCTAACCAAAAAAAAAAAATAAACGAAACTAGAATAAGTACTAACCTTGTTAGCAGCTTCCCTAGTTATAAGGCATGCCGGACCGAGACAATCGCTACAGGAACTGATGGCCTTTAGCTATCGGTCCAGGTGACGAATGGCTCGGCCCGGAATAGCTAGTTATAAGGAAAAATTATGTATGATAAATTGTTATATTTAAGGAACATTGTAATAAATTAAATAAAGTGATTCGTATCCCACCTAAATATTCCCTTCTCGATGCATTCTTAAACGCAATTATTGTATACTGGACTGAGCTGTCCGCGGCCGGGAACGGTGGTTTCTGCTCTACTATTCTCGAATAGTGGAGCATGATGCTGCTGGTCCCGGCGGCGAAGAGTTCGGCTCAAACCCTAGTTTTAAGTTAGTATGTAAGAATTGTATATATGTAGTTTAAGTAGAGTAGAGTGAAATTGATGTAATATTGTGTTTTTTTTTTGACAATTTTCCAATAGTTTATTTTATTTTAATGATAAGTATACATTAAGAATGTAATTAAATAAAGAGACTCTGATCCCTCCCAATAAAATGTATATCTTAGAGGCCATTAAGAACGGTAGCAGCTTAGCTATAGACTAATCTTAGCTTTAGGATAAGGATAGAAAACCTGTTAGCATTAAGAACTTACGGCAAATAAAGCACCTTTTAAAACCTAAAAAACGCCTTAAAGGTGCTTCTCAACCACCTTTAAACTGAGAAATATAGAAAGAAGCAAGGTCGACTAGTTACGAACTTTTGAACTTGGAGGGCGAATCAGCGCAAAACAGCATAACCAATTCTTTCCGCCGAACTCAACAAGCGAGTAGGTATGTAGCACCTTATACATAGATTCGCTTTTGTGAAGATTAAGTAAAACATGTTTTATTTGTATATAATTTTAAAGCAGGTGAATTCGCTTTGATGATTTACTTTCAAATTATTATATAATAAAAATGTTTGCAGGGTTCGTTTTTGTTTTTTGGAGTATGGTAAAATTTCTCGACTTTGGACAAATCTCAGATTTCCAGATTAACGAGTTTTCCAAGAGGACTTCTTTTAACGATTTTTTTAAAGCGATATGAAAACATAATACTCTGTATATAACATACATTTGATAACACCATTGATACACAGCTAATATACAAACTATGGTATTGAAATGGTAGTATTGAAACTAGCTGCATATTACACTGCATACACTGAATATATGGTATGATTTGACAGTATCTAATATAAGCAAGCAACACCATTTAGTTGCGATACTCGCCACATAATTGGGAAATGGCACTACTAGCAGTAAAATGCATAGTATACTAGATAAAATTATCGAATTTGTATACCATGAAACAGGTCCAATATTAGATATATACCAGTTCGTTTATCTCGTATATACTTAAAATTGGGTGATACACTGCTGGTACTGACGATCTTATGATATCAATACCAGCAGTGTATCCATGGTATAAGGTATCTTTCGTGAACATTTTAGAATTTTTTGGTAAAAAAATATTTATTAAGTAACGTAATAGGATGTAATTTAAAAAATCGATTTTTTAAAACATAACGTTGCGGTGTCCCTGATAAGTCGTTGTCATTTTATCTGAAAAAAATCTGAAGAAATTTCATTAAAAACTATATATGACCATGGCGTGTTTAAAGTTTAAGTTTACCGGTTTCGAAGTTGGTACCACAATAGCCTGTAACTCTGGAAGTATTTCACGGATTCTTATGAAATTTTCACACAACATTCTTAGGAGTATGTACTTTAAGGGCCGTTATTACGACCCTCAGTTAAAATTCAACTAGAACTTTGACTGTAAGTTTCGTACGAGCATCTGTCAGTTAAAGTTTCAGTTAGAACGTTACTGACGATCGTAGGAACGGGCCTTAGAAAACAACATTTTTTAAAAATATTTTTTTTTTTAATTCTAAATGTATAGGACTCGTTAAGAGTTTGTTGTTCTTTCCGGTGTCAGTGGAGTGAAGCTCCAATACGAAATCCCCGACTGTTGATTGACCGTAGTACTTGACAAATTTTGGAAAGAACTTTCACTGGAGAGGCCAGTTTATCATACGATTTTGTGTTGGACTAGGTCCGAAGGAGCTGTTTCGTCATCGGAATGCAGAAGACTCTTCAGAGGGTGTATTCTAGCCAACTTCCGAAACACCCTGACAGCTGGTGGAATTGCTGAGGCAAATTCTATATAGCCACATCGTAATCCAAATTCATTTCCACGAATAATGTAATCGGGAACTTGCCGGACATCTACCTTATACTAAAGGTGGGACGTATATGGCTATGAAATGGTTGTAACCTTGGATAACCATATGGCTATGAATCTTGAAAATCTGTTGTTAAGTCCGGGGCCCAGTGTTGAGAAATAGATTAGAACCCTAGCAATTTGAAAAGCATAAGGAAGTCGGTCAGTCGTCAGTCCGCTTCGGAACTTCCGAGGAATGTGGTCTCGACCAGCGCTTTAATCTTGTTTTCGTTAAAAAATTTGTATGGTAGATTAGCTATCTATTAACCGTGCAGCTACGCAAAAGAGTAGGAAGATTTTGCTTACTAACAAACTGGATCTTTTGGTCTATTCGTCCCATTTCAAAACAAAGTAACTACTTTTAAAAAAGTACAAACTTTCTATTAAGCAGCTTTCATAAATAAATGTTGCTATCCCGAGTTTTGGAGTTCCCCAGGTTATTATCGGATTATTGTCTAATATTCTCTTTATCGGATTACTAATGGGAGCTTCTTCAGAAATTTCTTAAAAGAATTTAATATGTTTTCAAATGTTTAGAACAGCCAAGATTTGAGTTATAGTAATCACTGTAACAGGCGTAATCCACTTAAGCTTATAAAATTGAAGCTTCAATGTACTGTGAGCGTCAAAATAAAGTGTACAGTTCATTTTTAAATGCATTCAACTTAAATTTTGACTACCATTGCGAACTTCATCAAGTTTTTGATAATTATTTAAGTTATTATTGAGGTCTCTTTTATATAGCTAATCGACACTTGCAGTTAGTTTACAACAACAAAAAAGTTCTAGGAAAAACAAAACATAGTCCCTTCTTCAAGCGTCAAAATAAAGTGTACACTTATCACAAGTGGCTTAGCGCTAGAAGATTTAAAACAAAAAAGGTCCGTTATTTTTCGTATTTTGTAGACGTGGTGATCTATCATCCTTTTAGTTATTCCCTGCGCGTCGTGTGTGCTGATTAGAGTGTAAAAACTATAAAACGCTATTTAATATTTAATTTGGTGAAAATGGGTAGGCAGACTTCTTTGGGAATTCGAGAACTTGTCATAAAATATCGAAATGAAGGGAAATCGTTACGAGAAATAGCTTCAATTATCGATAGAAGCCATAACGCCGTCAAAAAAATTATTGACAAGTTCGAGATCTTCGGAAAGTTAGAGAATCGGACAGGTGCTGGTAGACCAAAGCGGCTCAGTGAAAAGGAAACACGCCTGTTTGTAAGAACCGTTAGACAGGATCCGAAAACTAGCGCTGTAAAAGTAGCCGAAGACCTCTCAAGATCATCAGGACGCAATGTTAGCGCTAGCACAATCAGACGGGCATTGCATAAAAATGGTCTATTTGGAAGGGTTCCCAGAAAGAAGCCATTCATATCGAAACGTAACCAACAGCGACGCCTTGATTTCGCCAAAAAGTACGAAAATCATCATAATTCATTTTGGAAAAACGTTTTATTTAGTGATGAAAGTAAGTTCGAAGTTTTTGGGAAGAAAGCGCCGACTAGGATATGGAGAGGAAAAAATCAGGAGTTCGAAGATAAAAACATAGTATCAACAGTGAAACACGGTGGTGGTTCGGTGGTGGTGTGGGGGTGTATGGCAGCAAGTGGAGTTGGCAGATTGGTGTTCATTGAAAATACAATGAATAAAATGGGATATTTAAACATATTAAAAGATAATTTGCGTCCTAGTGTTGAAAAATTGGGTTTGGATCGTACGTGGATATTCCAACAAGACAACGATCCCAAACATACGGCCAAAATAGTTAAGGAATACTTACTTTATCAGACCCCAAAACAATTGGATCACCCCCCACAATCACCGGACCTTAACCCCATTGAACATTTATGGGAACATCTGGACCGACAAATAAGAAAGAAAAACATAACAAGCATGGACACCCTAAAAAAAGCTTTACTGGACAAATGGCAAAATATTTCACCGGAAGTGACGTCAAAATTGGTGGAATCAATGCCAAGACGGCTAAAAGCTGCTCTTAAGGCAAAAGGAAAGCAAACCAAATACTGAAGGCTGAATTTTTAGTTTTATTTTTAATTTTTATTACAACTGTATACTTTATTTTGACGCTATGAATATGAAGAATTTTTTGTTTTTGTTGCAAATTTTTTGTTTTTGTTAAATGATCTCTTAATTTACTTTGTTGGCTACTGAAGCACACCTTAATTATTTTAGAAAGACTGCAATATTTCATGGAATCACATTGTAAAATACCGAAATAAATGACACAAGTGTTAAAAATATGTTGTACACTTTATTTTGACGCTCACAGTAGTTCAATGTAGTTTTGAGTTCAGATGAATGAATGCAAGCACCATTCTGACTAGAAAATGCAGTCAGATTGTGTAATCGAAAAAAAAACAAATATTTGACACAAAAAGTTTGACCGGACTTTTAGTCAAATATTTGACAAAATGGCATAAAATGTAAAAATAGCTTAACTAATTTACAATTTCGACTCTTTAACGAGTTCATGAATTACACCTCAAGGACAGAGAATTCGCATCATTCTGCACATATTCCAGTTCTTGAAATATTGCGCATAAAGTGAAACAAGTGTCCAAAAGACAACACCAACTCGAAGAATAAATTATAAGTTTGGAACGTTTATCAACGTTTTTCAGACCATTTTAATCTGGTCGTATTTATTTCGGAGACAAAACTTTAACAACAAAAAAACCGATGCAACAAAAGCTGATAAGAATTTACGGAAATTCCCAGAAAAATTCAGTCCATTTTTCATAGCCTCGATAGCGCAGTAGGTAGCGCGTAAGTCTCATAATCTTAAGGTCGTGAGTTCGATCCTCACTCGGGGCATATCTTTTTCGATTAATTTTCACTATTTTCAGGCGGGTTTTTTGCCATTGTTGTTGTTTTGTCATATCACTAACCTAATCTCAACAAGATAAGATCGCAAGAATACAACTATTTTGGAACCAAATATTCAGACTTTTATCCCGCGTTTCCACTATCGCATTCATGTGCATTGTACACGAATGCATAGGCGATAGTGAAGCCACTACATTCATTGCGAAGTGAATCCAAACACCGCTATCGACACGAATCTATGCGATTCTCGACTAGAGTTGCGAACTAACGCGAATGTTCTGTTTTCACATATGCATAAGCTTTAGTTCGCACAGGTTCGCGCGATAGTGAAAGGGCGGCATTACATACCTTCCCATTTTTTTTTTTTTATATTTTATACAGATTTATTGATCCCTACGTATTTACATATCCCCAAAACATCGTAAACAAGACGATACCTTAGGCAGTTAAAATATTCTTTAGTATTTGAATTGTTACAGACAAAATATTCACATTTCATGCCTAACTAAAAATCAGAATTTTAAATTTCAACAACATTTTCCCTGGTTTACAGTTGAAATCAAGGTTTTCAGAACAATTGTGTTCATAAATCTGTGGTTTTATTTATTGCAATTTTTCTGATTCGATATAATAAAATCGGATTTTATCAAGCCTAGTTTTCGCATAGAACAATAGAACACCGTCTTATTCAATGACTAACAAATATGAAGTCAGCAACAATTCAAAAGTGATCAGTCAATAGATTGTGTGATCAATCAATTAACGCCTTAGAGCAGTGGTATCTCATGTAGAAATAGATAAAAAAAAATATATATTAACAATAAAAACAATAGTTAGCACCATACTTAAGATATACCGTCAACTGAAAATATTCCACCTTCTATCATCGACGGGCAAAGTTAGCATTATAAAAAATATGATCATCTTCTATCTAAAAATCTTAATCGAATAATAAAAGATCGCAGTCTTGCACTAATTTTTTGTTAATCATGTGATAGAAATGCAAAAGTTTATGACGTCAAAAAGAGTTTCAAAAAAATTTATTTTTTAATGAAACATATTTTGGGCAAACTTCAGTCATTGGCTTTGATGTTTGTTGTTCTATTTTTATTTTACAATAAGCACAAAGTTTCAAGTATTACGCAAAATTACAACAACAACAAAAAAATAATTTGTTGTATTATTCGATGAACAAAAGACAATTTTAACTCACGAGGTTTTTTTTGGATAAGGTCCAAAGAATTTTCGGGGCTCGTCATGTCCTGCCACACCGATTTGAATTTATGAGCAAATTTCTTCGTTTCTTTCACTTTTTTCCCCGCATTTTAAGCAACACGAAAAGAAAGTTCATTCTGTTTTTTTCCGACACTTAAGTGCGCAATGGAAAGTTTATTCTCAAGTTTAAAAATAATATTGCAGCTAATTTCGCCTATTATACGCTGAATGAAAATGTGTAAAATAAATATTTTTTAGAATGAGATTCGCTCAAATTTTTAAAATTTGGCTGGTCGCTTTTCTATTGGGTGAATAAAGAAAACTATGCCAAACGTAAATTAGCTTCTTCATAATTAGATAAGTCGTTCTAAGCAGTGAAGAGTAAAAAAATATTCTGGTAATTAGTGGGTGTCATTTTTTTTAATTTCAAAACATATATAGAGGACAAAATATTGACATAGTCCCCAGTTTGGGGATGAATGTAAAAATTCTGAAATAGATTTTTAGACCATTATATAGAAAATCGTTTCAAGTAAAAAACAATTCAATATCTCATTAGACTTAGTGATATGTCGGACTTCGTAAGATCGTACACAATTTTACACCATCATGAAATTAATTTTTAGACCATTATACGTATACTAACAAGGAAAAGGTACAAAGGCACAAAGTGTGGTAAACCGTGTCTTTAATTTTTGTTTTTGTAGGGAATTTTGAAATAACTTCGTAATGCTCTTGGTATTAAGTGAAAAATCGGAGTTAAAATATATGAATTTTACCCAATGAAAAATATGATGAGTATTATCAAGTAAAATCAGGAAAAACAAAAGACACTATCTTTTCCCTGTAAGCCAACGATAAACAAAGTCCGTAGAAGTAAAAGCGAATTCGACATCACATTAGACCTAAAAGATTTGTCGGAATTCGTGAAAACTTAAAAAAAACATTAGAGAGTTAAATATCGAATAATGCTTAAATCGGTTTTTCCCCGATTTCTATATTATCAATAGACCTAAGAAATATGTCGGAACTCGTGAAAATGGTCTCAACACCTTCCAATCCTCTTAAGGGTTAGGTAAACAGATTATATGTGTACAACAAAGAGCACAAAGAAGTAAAATTAATTTGATACCTCGACATACATACCTAAAAAATATGACGAAATTCGTTAAAATGTGGAAGACCTTTTTGACGGATAATTTTTTCGCACCTCTCTACTCCAAAAACTAAACTATATTCTGTAGGTACATACATATACATATGTAGGTACGTACTAAGCCTTAACTTTCCAGTGTAAATCCTGCCTGAGTTACAAAAAAAACTATTCCTACGCGAACCCCAGTAGATCAATCCCCCCTATCAAACATTTTATTACGCGTTAGCGGACGACATTAACGCAGGACAGACGATTTTTTTTTTTTGTGGGTTATTCCCTTTAAAGCGTAGTACTAACTAGAAACGGAATTTTCTGTCAAATTACATAGAAAATGCAATTACAGTTTTCGCTCGAACGAAAAAATTGTTTTTGAAATTTTGTTTTGCTTCTAAGCTTAAGTTATGACTTTTGGAAAAAACAATAATCCGTCCGAAACGCTCGAAAACTGCGATCGAAACATACTCAAATTCATCGTTTATATGCCGACCACCGTCCGGTGTACGTCATACGTATTTGGAAGCTTATATCTGGCAAGTAACGAAAATGAATTTTTTCCTTTGGTTAGACCGAGTACACCCAGTTAAGTGGGTGGGTTATCAATAGGTTTTTAACAAAAATTTTCCTAAATTAATTATGAATTTAGTTAATAACATGATTTGCCAAAAAAGAATAGAAACGCGTCTTGGTTTTGGTATAAAACTAATTCCTGTAAAATTTAAAATTCCTGCTGTAACTCGTTCTGGAGTTATAGTGGATTCAGTAAACAAGCATACATTTTTGAAGGACTTTTCTAGGCTGATACACGAAGGACTCATTCGATTTGCATCATATTTGGAACTTTCGATTCAAACATTGTAAACCTTAAGTATGCAAAATTTCAAGTTCCTAACTTGAAGCATTCGAGCAATAATTGTGAAAACGTGTTTTCAGGACTCGTGTGTGGGAGGTACCCGAAGGAATGGAAGGATATCGCCCATTAACGAACTTAGCCTTACTTTTTCTATTTTACAAGTTGTGTCAAAATTTTAACTTCTTAGGTCAACGCGCTCTTGAGTTATCGTGCTAACGGACGGACGGACGGACAGCAAACCGATTTGGGGGTTTTGGCCCAAATAAACATAAAATAATATATAACTTTTTTTCGTCCGAGGCTCGGTTCTATGCGTTACAAACTTTTCGGGCTGGATTAAACTTACAAAACTCTATATGTTCATCTAGAGTATAAAAATTATTGAATGTAGAAAATTGTTTCTAATAGAGAACTATTTTAGTGACATAGTTAATTTTCTGAACCTCTATATCTCGAAACAACTGATATAACACTTCTGATTATGAGTGAAATTTGATATTTTGAGGGTTTCTGAAATGTCAATACCTCTGTTTTATTTAACAGCATCCCAGACTTTGTCCCAAAAATAGTAAAGTTAGGCCGAGACTGCTGGCAGATTTTTATATAAAAGCTTGGAAAATGTTTTCTGTATTTGTTGTTTAGGTGTGAAGACATATGGAAATCGCTCTTACTTCTAAGATGTTTAAATATCGTCGGTTTACCATAGGAAGTCAGAAAGTCAGAAATTTAATTTATATAGTAAACCTCAATTTCAGAGTAAAAATTAATTAATAAAATACAATTCCAAACATCCTCCCGGTTATTCATATATTTTTTCGAATTTCTTCATATCTCTTAGATTTTCTAAAATATTGGATATATATTCCTTCTATGGGTTTTTCAATTAATTGCATAGAACCGTTTTCAGGATTTTTTTTTAAAATTCTACTCCTAAGGGGCTGCAAAGAACATGTATGCAACCTGTTCACGAATTCCGCAATCCCTTGGGTTTGATTAGATATCGAATAAGTTACTATTTTTAGGGCGTTTTTATACAATCGCCTACAATACACCCCAAAGTAAGTGTTGTTACGAATTCCGTCATATTTCTTAAAAGAAGATTTAAAGATTTTTGATATTCAACCCCCAAGGGCATAACGTTTTCGCGATTTCCGACATATGTACCTACCTTTTAGATCTGATGAGAATATGGGCTAAACTTTAATTTCAGGCTTTTAAGATATTCAATCCCAACGAAGGTGTTGGCCAATTTTTTTCTAGGCCCTCTGTCGTTCTGTTTTGAAATATTTCCAGTCCAATGCAGTTTCTTAGCCGACAAATCTAGCTCGTTCTAGCTGAATCTAATCCAGACATCGACTCACACGGTATTTATAGATCGGTAAATATTTCAATTTAAAATCATTTTAGCACCATGATAAATTTTTTTTTGAATTGTCCACAATTTTTAATATAATAATAGTATAATCTAATAAATTCTTAGCACGAAAGCCCTAAATAAATTTTAAAATTTTTCTAGGGTGCTAAAATATTCTCTTTATGAGTGTCACGGTCTCAAAGTCCAACATTGCAGACAACAGACAGTGTTCGAAAATAACTCTCATACAATTCTCACATTGCAGTCTAAAAATACAATTTTAAATGTAAAGAATTCGCGCATTCATGTGACTAATATGTAATACACGCTCACCAATCCACGCAAGAGGTATCAAAAATTAGCAACCGATAATACTTTAAGCTAATAAAACTGAAATTACGCAATTAAACCGAAAAATTTCTGTCCGGATTCGAGCCTATCAAGCGCGTCGCGACGAAAGGGGTGTGTTACCCAATAGAAGGCATTGAATTGCACGTGAAAGAAGTCGCGTCGCTTAAAAGGTGTATGTACGAAGCAGCCGCGCCACATAAAACTATCGCTGTATTCGAACCCCTATAGGAATTCACAAACAGGTAAAGGTACTCGTAAAGGTAAAATTACAGCTGTCGGTTGGTCTGTAAGAGCGCGGAAATCGAACGGACAAGCTCGGCTCAGAAGGTATGGCTTGGGAATACCCAAGAATAAAAAAAGAAAATCTGCAAATGTGTGTAACTTTGGAGGCTCGTCTCCGCGTCGAAACACATCGACTATCCAAAGTATTAGTTACATTTATATTTTCTACACGGATCGCACTTAGGCCGGCGCGGCATGTACTTGATGATATTGAAATTCACATTTGCGGGTGTACGAACGCGGTGAGTATGTGAAGAACCCCAGACAACCGGCGGTAATAACTCATAGTACGTACATACAGTGCCGTACAGATAGTACCGACTGCACAAGATCCGCTAAATGTGGCTTTTAGTTTCTATTTAAAGCGTTGGCTAGTGCGATGGCAGCGTTCATGGTTTAACGGCCACACTAATGCATAACTTGCAATTGCAATCGACTACTGAATACTCGAACTTTCTTGGATGCTCCCCAAGCGCTCCAAGCCCAATTTGAACGCTTTGTAACGCCTTGTCGGCTTTTTATGTCATGGATTCGTACACACTTTTTCTTAGCTAATTAAATTTATCTGCCAATTTTCTTTATGTGCACAATAATGTGGGTCTTAGGTCGAAAAAAAAAGATAAGGCGACATTGAAGATAAAGATCTAATACATTTTGTCGTTGCGCACACATGCGAATGGCTGATAATATTTAAAACCGGAAATTTCGCGATATTTTTTTTTTTTTAAATTGTTTTTTAGAAGTTACTTCAAGTGAATCAGATAGAGTTTCATGAACTGAACGAATATTGGTATAAGCGAAAGTGCACAAGTCGGCACTTAAACGGAACTCCAGCGGAATCCGTCCTGCACTAAGTTCTGAAAGCCTTGGAAAAGATACCGAGGACTCAGCTGACGCAGATTGCAGATCGCTTCGATGCAGGAATAAGACGATGCGGTCGCTGAACAGCTACGACTTCAGACAATGTATCCTGCAGGTCCTGGCCAGATTCAGGCCATTGACGACGAGGATGAGTTCTGAAAACATGCAGAATTCCATCGGACTATTTTGGTGTTTGGTTAAAATAGAAATTTATTCGGAACTCCGTGAGTAGGTCCCAATATCGATACAGTACTGGAATTTTGTAAAATTTTAAATCTTGTTCCTGAAATACCTGATGAAAGTAAGAAAACACAAAAAATTTGAGAAAAAATCCATATTTTTCAACATAGTGTCCTCTCTCAGGTCGATACACTTTTCCTAGCACGTTTTAGGACTAGTATAAGCCAAAAAAAAAAAAACAAAACAAAAAAATGTCAGTCTGTACGCCGTCCGCAAGATCGTTTGAAGGCGCGTAGCTCCCAAACCCGTTAAGATATTAACATGGAATTTTGATGGTAGGTAGATTGGGTGAACCACTACGACTAGTATTTTGGAGGACTTATGTAGTTCTATGATAGTGGACTCCAGGCCCGTGCGCACGAGGGGGTTTTGGGGGTTCAAGCCCCCCCCCCCCCACCCCCATTGGCCTATTGTCATAGGGAAGTGAGCACCTTTTTTTTTTTTTAGATCATCAGATTTAGTATGGGGGATCTTGATAGCCCCCCACCCCCATCATACATTCTTGCGCACGGGCCTGGTGGACTCATTTACAAAAAATGGTTGATAGGTTTGGATTCCAAACGCATTAAAGCCGGGAAACGCATGAAAGCTCCTGAACAATTGATGTCAAAAGATTGAAACTTTTTTGATGTCCGTAGGAATACTTCAAGATTAGACAAGGGTTAACATTTTTAAAGGGGTGTCGTGGGGTGTGACGGTGGGGGTGAAAAACTTTGGATTACGATATCTTTCGAACTTATTACATCAAGAAGAAAAAAATTTAGTTTCTGTATATGGGATTGCACGAGGAGTCCACTGAATTTTTGAGGGGAGAGCACAGCAATTTCTAAAAAGAAATAATTTTCATCTCAGAAACCAACCGTATCAGATATGCTCTTGGAAATTCTACAGGAGTTGGGGTGGGATAAACCTCTAGTAGGGAAAACAATTTGCGGGTGAAGGTGAAAGGGAGTAGAAAGACAAATATTCTGTTTTTTTTTTCTCGAATACAGTAATGAATAGAAAGCTAAAAATTTCGGATTATATAGAGCCACTATAGAGACATCCTAGACAAATGAAATGTTTGATAGGGGAATAGTAAGGTACGGGGATGAGGGGTCGTTCAGAGGTTGAGTAAAGACAATGTCCGTGAATCCACATTTTCACGAATTTCGTTAAAAATTTCAGACATGTCGAGCTATCAAAGCAGTTTTACTTCTGCGGACTATTTATAAATATAAGCGCCTAGTAACGTTCTTCAAAAAGTTGAATTCGGTAGTTGATAATATTATATCGGCTGGAAAACCCGAGTTTCGTATGGAAAATAACCGCTCCCTACTTGGAAATGTTCTTATCCAATCAGATATGCAACTAGTCGTGTGTAAATCAAAAGGGGAAAAAAGGGCAGTTAAGAAATGCAGAATTAATTAGGAACTGGTATTTGGTATCTGGTATTTGTTGTAAGAAAAAGAATTCATCTGGTATTGAAACGGAGCTAGAATCAATATTTACATAATTTCGTGTTGCTAATACTATTAACGATGAATTCTGGGAATACTCAATACTCGAAACCATATTAGGTTCTGATTGTCAGCACTGATTTATTGGTCTCTATCTGACAGCTGTCGATAGTACTTTCAATTCTGTATAAGTTCCGGTTTGTAGTAGGTACCATATTTTAGTACATATCTGATTATGTTCTAACGGGCCATAAAACATAGAGTGAAACTTATTAATTTTTTTTGTGCACGATTCTGATGATGCTGAACTGTCCATAGACTTCTACCAAGTCTTGTTTTTTTGACAAAACTCGAATTTGGCGGACATATAGTCACAAGTCACAAAGTAGTTGGAAAGTCACAATTAATTCAAAATTAATACAAAATTATGACTCTCCACCTTCTTTGTGACTTGTCACTCTGGCGCTGAATAGGCCTGTCCATCTACATAAAATTCTCTTCTTCACTCTCTCACCTCTACCACCGGATTTAAACGAATTTTTACCCTAATAATATTTGATCGTACCAAATTCCAACTCTGCCATTAGCCGTTCGAGAGATATTAAAATAGTTTATATTTATATTTAAAAATTCAGTTGAATACGAATTCGTTTCGAGACGAATATTAAATTTAAAAATGGAAATTACCCATATGTTATTCTACATCTCCTTCCTTTAGCTCCCATACATCTGTCATCAAATAGTTTGTGCATTTGTTAACTCCAAGACTCGAGAACAAACGATATAAGATGCTCATATTTTCCTGCTAAATGTTTCGATGCAAGAAGAAGTTCAAGTTCAAGAATGGCGGGCCTTGCACCACGGCTTAAAATATGTACCGTACAAAATTCAATAAAAAATGTGTTCCACTTTCGAATTTCAGTCTATCGTAACTGCTGAAAGAGGGAGTGTTTGGAAAATTGATGTTGTGATCATAAAAATTTTTAAATGTTGTTCTACATTGCAACGAAATCGCTTTGCTCCAATCTCCAAACAATGTTACACATTACGAAGAATTTAATTGAATTCGAATTAAGTAAAAGATTTATCAGATGTTTAATCATTCCGAGGTGGTACAGATGTTACCGATCTGTTCAAATGACAGAAATTTATAAGATAAAAACTATTTTTCAGGGACTTTAGATACGACTACGATCGTCGAGTATGTTCTTAAACCTGACGTCAATTCATGTGTGTTCAAATTAAATTACAATTGTCATGAATTTAAACAAATGTTGGGAAAAAATTTATTGAGACATTTAATGTTATTGATAACTTGATGGATGGATAGTAAACATAGTTGTTTAGCAGTACAGAGAAAAGTCGAAGTGCATTTTACATTTTTATTGCTGTCGAATCAAACTAATTGATTCAATTTTAAAATATTGTGTACATACATATATTGTTGAAGAGCATGTTAAATTAATTGTTGTCATCTTATAATGACATACGTAAATTGATGCTGCGTTCATCAATTCAGATTTATGATGACCCAGAAACAAGAAATGCAGAATGAACTGAACCACAACAAAAATCAGGGCTACAATTAATAGTTTTAGGGGCAAAGAGTTCGGACAATTATGTGTAATTCGGTTAACGCAAAAAAAAAGTGAATCGAATACCAAAATGAACCTACAGAGTACTACAAGGACTCGTGCAAATGATCAAGGGTTTTATTGCCCCGGTGTAACACGTGCTTTTAAGTTCTTGTTACCGTACAAAAGTCTTTGAAAAAATTGTGCTTTAATTTGCCTAAACTCACGATAACTATAAAATTTGAAGAAGTATTCTGTCGAAGCGTAGTTCATATGATTGTTTATTTTATCGTCTCCTTTTCTTACGATTTTTTCCCAAAATGAATCAGACAATAGCTTTTTAAAATATTTTACAAAATTACACTCATTTAGTCAATATCACAAAACTTACAACTTAAATTTCATATTTTTTCTACCTTGAGAGAAAGGCTAATTCCTTTAAAGCTTACCTGAAAAAGAAATTATTTTATTATAATATACGTATTATACATGTATAAATAATAGTTAAAGTTATAAATATCTAAGGTAGATTATATTAAAATGTGGCTAGAGTCTATTTCAAGAAACAATTGTGCTGATTGAAGATAAGTTCAGAAGAATGGTTTCAAATATTAGCGATAAACAGATAAAAAATTTCTTTTGTAAAAATGAATGTTCGCAAACAGATATATCGTATAATACCCAAAATTTGAAACTCAAAATCGCTTAACAAACACTTTTGCGCAGAACTGTCCTTCGTCTCGTTTTCCCAGTAGTAAAACGGATCCCGTCTTTGCGTAGAATTTCCAGTGCATGCGTTAAGTCGAGACATTTCCAGCATATTCAGTGAATATTTTTTGACTAGAAACTTGCGATGCAGGTCACTATATGGCTAACAGCCAAGGAAACATAACGTTTCAACGAATTCCGACATATGTATATGTTAAGTTTATGAGGTACTGCATTTGTTTTTGCTTTAAATACATATAACATAATATACATATTATACATATAGACCTTAAAATCACTTTTAAATTTTTGCGATAAACGATCGTACCCGTTTCTATGAACTCCGGCATATTTCTTAGGTGTACTGCGTTGGATCGTTGTAGTGGAATATCGAAAAAAATCTCTTGATAATTTTTTAAAAAATGTATGTTATTATGAAGAAATTAATCCAAGGGTGCTGCTCTCCTCTTGTATGGATTGCTCTTGGCCCACGTATATAGGTTGTGAAAGTTTATGATACCGTCTTTGGGGATTTGGGTTTTTTGGATAATATTCTAATTATGCAGCTCGTGCGTTTCAACTATACAGTCCATAAATTCATAGATAATATCACTGTATATTCTTCATTGGAGTACATAGACATTTTGATATTATATTGTAAACTTTATTGATACCTTCTACTTTCAGTTTTCTAGCTCAAACTTAAAAAATGTCAAAATATGTTAGCCTTTATAGGCTTGTTCTTTGATCAAGTATTAAATTAAAAAAGACAATTAACTCTTCACAGTTCTTCCTACCACATTAAATGCAATAATTATGTCAAAACTCCTTAAAATGTAATTGCCTTCATTGATTATTAAAAAAAAATACAGGGCAATAAAAATGTTTAAGCAGAACCAGAAGTTTTAACAGTTTTGTCGAGGCTCACTTTATCGCATATTAAATTTTGAACTGTTCGAGTTTTTGCTTACTATCTTCAAAATGGTAAAACCTTAGACATACAAACGTATGCAACTTTTGTCGGCAAGAATCTAGAACATCCCAAAATGAAATTAAAATGATAATTTAATAATAGGGTTATCTGAGAAAAATCATATTGATCAATGAATTTTAAGGTTCACAGTACCAAAAATTTGTTTTTCGAATCAAATTTCTCAAGATCAGGTACCGCTATAACACCGATGCTCACATCGAAAGAAGGGTAATGAGATTCCCTAAAAACCAGAGCTATAACATTTTAATTTCTGAAACGCGTCTCGGACAATAACCAAAACATGTAGATAACGTTTTAAGGGTAAAGATGGTGTAAACACACACACAACCACACGCCATTTTAACTGCTTCCCAGACTTTAATTCGAAAAAGAAGAATGATGCGTCCAGACTTTTTATGGTTTTTAGACATTTACTTTATTATTTCAATAATACAGTAGTATTGTGATAAATTTAAAAAAAAAATTTGAACAATTTTTTTCACAGTTCATGACGAAAAAACCAAAAAAAAAAATTCAGTCCGTCTGACCGCCGTGCGCAAAATCGTTTGCAGGCTCGTAGCTCCCAAACGCTTTTAGATATTGAATTGAATTTTTTTGTTGTTAATAAACTAGGTAGGCCAAATTCTGAGGGGCGGGGGTGTGAGGAGGAAGGAGAAGGATCCGTTTTAGACGAAAAATTTTGGTTTCTAGATTTCAGGAACCGCTTATGCTACGAGGCTGAAACTAATACAGACCTTTGATAGTTAACCAATTTGCATAAAAATTGTCATTATTCAAAGTGGGAGAAATTATGGCGGATATTTAGTGTATTTAGATATAGCTATAGTAGCAGCATGTTGGAAAAATATAAATTTTTTATAAGGGTAGTATGGTTCGGGGGTGGGGGTGTTTTTGCTATCTATAAAACGGCTTAAGCTACAAAGTTGAAATTCGGTATGTAAATGTAAAAGAACTAGAAAAGTAGTTTATATAAACAACATTTTCCAGTATCCATTGGCGTTCAGAAGAAGACCGGAACAAATGATCCGTGAGAATGGAATGCATATATTTTCACAGTTTTCGTCACATCTCTTCGTTCTTTCCAAACATAGAATTCATTTTTATTTCACGTCTTCTTCGTATAGATACAGTAGGTACCGCTTATTGTAATCACTTTGGGACCAGCCAAAAAAAATAACATTAACCGGCTTATAACAGTAGATGAACGAAAAACGAACGTTTGTGGAGAATGGGACCCAGCTGTTTTGATAACAAAATCCGGATTATAACATTATTTGGGATTACAATAAGCGGTATCGACTGTATATCGAAAGAGTTTTCAGGATTTTTTGAAATTTACCGCCTAAGGGGTGAAAGGGGGCAGTATAGTTTTTAACGAATTCTGTCATATCTCTCAGTTCTGATCAGATAATATCTCTTCACTTTAACGGGCTTGCGTAATTATCGCCTAAAACTTATTTCTAAGTTTCTTAATTTTTTAACCCCTAAGAGGGAATAAAAGAATTGAACACGTTTTCACGAATTTCGTAATTTCTTTTAGAAGTGATTAGAAATTAAATTGGTTCTTATACTTTCTCGAAGGCAGCACTTCATATTTGAGGCAATCAGCGCAACAGTGGCCTAACCCACAAAACCATGAAAACTGAAAAAATGATTTTTTCATTTTGTTGTCATTAGATTAATATAAAAAATAGTCTTATTATAAAATCTTATTATTGAGGAACATTTGTATAAAATGTTATGGAAAAAATATTGCATCTATCTCCAATAATTTTGCGGGTGGGTTAGGCCACTATTGCGCTGATAGGCTTATTTATCTAATAACTCCTTCCAGGATTTTTTGGTGGTCAACTCCCTACAATTTTCGTCATCCCTTAGATTTGATGAGATATAAAATTGGCCTAAATACCTACCAATTTCACGATATTATTTTTTTGAGAATAAATCCAATTTTTTAAGAAAAATTATATTTTTGGCCTGCTGGGGAAATTATCACATTCAAAATTTTAAAGTCGTCGCTTAAAACTGTTCTGAAGCCAATGTTCTTGAACACGTGTTTTAAGGACTTTTTGTATGGCAGCTACCCGAAGGAGTAGGTCGATTTTGACGGTTAACGAAATTACGGTTACAAATTGGACCACAAATAAACAAAAAAAAAAAAGATAAACAACTTTTTCCGTCCGAAGTTTTGTTCTATGCGTTACAAACTTTTGGGCTGTATTAAACTTAGATTCCATCTAGAGTAGAGATGGGCGAAAGAGTTCCTTTCTGTGAAGTACTTCACTTCGAGTCACTCACTTTAAGGATGGAGTTCAGTGCAGTAGTTTTAGAACTCTGCGTTCCATTGTTGCTTCGTGTTTTTTCTACTTCAATTCAATTAAATTTATTTTCACAATAAATGTAGGTTCTTAAGACTAGACATTGCTGGTAAATTTGTTGATTAAGTGGTCAGTAAGAATACTTTGCATCCATAGATTCCATCGTTCCATTGTTTTCGTTTATCCATAGTTCAAGTTTAAAAAGGTCAGGAGATATCGAAGATGATGACCAAAAAAAAGATCGATACAGTTTTTTGTCACGTGTCCAATGGAACTGAAGTTCACCAAAAGGAGTGAGTTACTTCACTCACTCACTTCATTGAAGTGTTCTTTAGGAACAGTATAAACATTTCATGATACCTACCAACTTTTTTTGCTGACAGAATTCACGTAGTTCTTTTGTACGAAACTACTAGAATATCTTGAGAATAATTAGTCTGTATTTATCTGGATTAACCAAGAAACTTATTAACGCTCTTGAACTTGGCTTGCATAAAAAAGATAACAAGTTTGAACTACGCTAACAATGAGATAAGTTATACGTAAGAAATGCAATTTTTCTGAGAATTATATGAAATATGAGATGACGCTAATAAACTAAATATAATAGTTTACGACATTATGTACTTTTAAGAACTATCGTAAATATTAAAATATCGTAAATTAAGCGACGTAACAAAGTTTAAATTTCATTCTACTTTTAGTGTAGGTATGCAATCAGCTGAAAGTGTGCTGATAGGTAAGTACTTACCCGATATATTGTGATAAAAGCGGTTATTTTTGTACAACGTACTTCTGAACCGGCGAGTAAACAGCCGGAGTGCGATTAAGTTAAGGAATTCCGCAATTGCCAAAAATATGACCGATTTGAACTCTGTGCTCTGTGAAAAGTTAACTCATTGTATTAACAATAATATAATTAATAGAAAGGCAATTGCCGAAAAAGCAGACTTTACACCGAATTTTGTACGTTATTTCTACGTACTTTTTCGCTCTAAATAGATTTTTTCACGAGACCCATAATAAAAGCAGAGAAAATATAAGTATACATACAGCGATACAATTTTTTTTTGGTGTATACCATTCGCATATGCGAGTTAAGCGCGAACACAAGCCCGCGTTACCGCTAATACTACCAAACTGTCACGATATAAAAGTTTATATCGGTGAGGTGCTATATAAGAAAAATATGTTCAACTCACGTTTTAGTTTAACTTGAGTTATGTCGAGGAGCAAAGTCGCAAGATTTTACTAAGACAAGACGACACTGAACCACTGAGTCGGAGTGGGCTTAACTTAAAAATATTTAAGCAGTTCAAAATCGATGTTTAGTTCGATTAAAAAGTGCGCGTGTTATAAAAAATAGAAATAAATTAATTAAAAATAAAAATAGTTCAGTGAGTTTTTTGCCAAACTGAATAAAAAATAGTGAATGTTATTTTGCAACAAGTGCCGTTAATTTTTTTTCACCAAACAGTGTATGAAAAATTTGACAAAATTAACAAAAAAAAAAAAAGTTTTAACTTTTTGAAGAATTTTTTTTTTTAAACCGAGGGTGGTCACATACAACAATCCGTTTGGAATGATGATTACGCGAAAGTTGACTATTGCATCTTACCTGAATATTTTGGCAATCAAATAGTGTGTATGCATTTCTTTTTAACAAAATTAGAGGCGAACACGTTTAACCGGTGTTAAATTAAATCGGAGTGAAAGCACCGACGAAAGACAACAACAATTTTTTCGAAAATTTTACATAATAATTTCGGATTCAAATTCTTATTTGTTTACTGTATGTTTTTTTTTTGCATAATTCTTTGAAGCTTGCGTGCATCAGTCGGTGAAGGTTACGAGAAGTTGTAAGTGAATTATATTGCACTTGGCTTAGTCGAGAAGGGAACCCGCGAATGTAATTATCATTACAAAAGTGCTGAACAAGTTTATTGTAGGCATGAACCTGTGGTGAATACGGTTTTAAGTGAATTGTTTTTTCGAAAATAAAAAGTAATTGCGCAAAATATTAAGACATTGATTGAATTTTAAGAACAGAAGAAAAATAAATTTTTCAAAATGAGTGGAAGAGACAGATCTGGTGGACAGTTGTCCAATGCAATGGGCAAAATAAAGGATAAATTTATGCGAACGGTTACTGATAAGGTAAGATATTTGAATTTTATTTTAATTTTATAGTTCAAGTCCAATATAATCGTATATCATCGTTAAAACATTAACATAATTCATAATGTCAATTGTTATTAGTTGGAGAGTAAGAGGCAGTGAAGACGTAGAGACTTATGAACAATTATTAAATATTCTAACTTCGCCAGTGCCGGTTTTTTAAATTGTTCCAATGTTAATATAAATCATCTTTTCAATGTTATTGTAATTTAGTTGCAAACAATGCGAACGAGTAAAGTGAACACGAAATAGGTCTTTGGCACTTATGCAATTATTTTTACATCATCTACCTGATTATTTTTGCTACTATTAGGTCAGGAGACAGTTTGTTAACTTATTATCCATTGACATTATTGTTCATAATTATTGCTATACAGTGCAACCCGCTTATAAAGTGAACTTTTATAACGTACTTTCGGTTATAACGTACTTTCGGTTATAACGTACCTTTTTTCAATTCCCATTCACAAATGTGAAAGGTTCTTATATTAGTTATAACGTACTATCGGTTATAACGTTTTACTTTTGTGATTTTCACAAGGTACGTTATAACTGGGTTGCACGGTAGTGTTAACTTTTACTATAAAATTGTTTTTGAATAATAGTTGATTACCTAGTTTAAAATGTTGAAAAAGTAATCAGTTTCATATTAGGTTTTGAATTCAATGCATTTAAAACACGAAAAAGATTTAAGGTTTTGTTTATTAGTTTAAAATAATGAAGATTATTATCGATTTAAAAAAAATGATACCCTGGAATTTTTTTTTACGTTCCATGACTAGTCGGCAACAAAAAAAAAAATCAGTCCGTCTGTCCGCCGTACACAAATTTTTTCGGAGTCTCGTAGCTCCCAAACCCTTTGAGCTATTAATTTGAAATTTTTTTTATGGATAAACTGAGTAGACTGCTTAGAGTGGTCACCTTTTGAGATGTGGTGGTCTGGGAGGGAGGTAGCAGGAGCGACGAAAAACAGGGAAAAATAATTTTGATTTCTAGATCTCAGGAACCGCTTATGCTAGGAGGTTTAAACTTGGAACTTACATAGATCTATGATAGTGAAGCCAATTTTTTTATGGATAAACTGGGTTGTGGTGTTGTGTTGTGTTTGCTGTGGGAAGACACGCAGAAAAGCAGTGCATCTTGAGCGTACAGGCCACCATGGCCCATTATACTCGAATCCCTCAGTTTCTACCCGAACTTTTTCGTTTTTCTCATGAATTTCAGAAGTTCAGGTAGAGAGCAAGAACGGAGTTCCTCCATTCTCATAACATCAACGCCGTATATGTACATGCATTATCGCAAAAGTTTAAGGTGAACTTTCGAGAAGAAAATGTTCCGTTGTGTCATCGATCTCGTCGGATAAACTGGGTAGACCTGGGTGTAAGGGTTTGAGTGGGGTCGGAGAGTGATGAAAGATTTCTAGATATGATAGTGAAGCAATTTGTCGATATGAATGAATATCACTATGGGGTGTGGATGTGGGGATAAAAACAATGCGTCCGAAACGCTTGAAAGCCGAAATCGATATATCCCAAAGTTCATACCTCCTAAATTTTTAATGGTATAAACATGGAATTTAGTGATTGTTTGTAATGCCCTAGACACACGGCAATATTTAATATAGATTAAATAAAAAGCTTTCTTTGAAACTTGGAGGGTGACACTCGTACGTTTGTTAAAAAGCTCAAAAAGTTTGGCAATTAAATTGGCGCGAAAACATGCGAGTTCTGTTTCGCTTGCCTGAAGTCTGCCAAACAGTCCCTTCAAGCATCTTTCAGCTTCTGCTCGTCAGACAATGCCCACACGTTTTATCCGTTTGCAGAAATTTATATTTTATAAATTATTCAATTTCAATCAACATAGGACATACATAGATTGGAAATACAATTTTTAGGTAGTCAGTGACGTGCGGAGATGGAAGAGGGGTGTGAAAAACGTAAGATGACGATATCTCATAAATCAATTATGCCAGAAAAAAATTTGGTGTGTATTTAAGGGTGAATCAATGGGAGTTCGCTGAATATAATTTTTTTAGAGGGTCGGTGAAGCATGAAAGTGGATAGATAGGATAAGAGTTTTTCTACAAATGCATTTTTATACTCTAGTTGAAATCATATCGTGTATTATACGTTTAATCCAGCCCAAAAGTTTGTTATGCTTAGAACCAAGCCTCGGATGAAAAAAAGTTATATTCTATATTATTTTATGTTTATTTGTGGCCAAAAACCTCAAATCCGCTTGACGTCCGTTCGTCTATCGGTCCGTGAATACGATAACTCAAGAACGCGGATCAAGATCAATACCATTTGTTTTATATTGAAAACAACAACAAGATAATGATCCATAATCATAAATCCGGCTACAGATTTATTGCGTTTCGCCTATTTCGCGTCTTTCTCGTGAATAGTGTGTAGGGGTTCTCCTGAGTTATTCGCGTTACGTTGTTGTCGTGCAGACGTTTTCTTCACGACATCAAAGGGTTTTGCCTGATGAGAAAATGACGAAAAATACGAGTGAATATTTTTCGTGACTTTCACGTGAGTTTTTGGTTTTTCGTGGTTAATGTCAAGGTCTGGACTTGCAGGAGTTCAGAAATTGAAAATAAGTGAACTTCACGAAATGTAGAGAAGCCACAAAAACGCGAAACTTGCGAATTATGTGTACAATTCTTGCTCGTATTTTCGCAAGTTTCATGTGTTTCGTGAAATAAGACGAGAAACTCACGAAATGCGAAAAACAAGAAAAGCAAGAGAAGTCTGTAGCCGGCTTAATGTGATCAAATTTGTATCAGTTTTTCGCTATTAGAGCTGCTTTTGAATTGATCTAAATGTTGATTATTTTAATATTTTTAATTTGCAGCATGAATTTGCACCCAATAGTCTAGAATGATCGTGGGAAATCAATATATTTTGCACGGAAATTAAAATATTTGTAATATAGAGACAGCATGTTCAAAGTTATTGAAATAACCTTTGTATCTGTGCATTTTCTACAGAGTTTCATCGCTGCATGCAATAAAGAGAAACTAAACGTAGCCCTGCCCATACAGTTTTTCCAAGGCATTTACCAACATGGTTGTTAACCCTGTTAAACTAGCTTTTGGGTTGATTCACATTGTTTTTTTTTTCAATTGTGATCTAATCCAGTTGAAAAAAACACACAGCTAATGTCGTTGAAGTGATCGTTAAAAACCACTTTAGCATAAGTTTCTGTAAAAACTTAAAATTTTGATAGAATTTTACCCAAAATTGTTGCAGATGCTCCAAGAGGCGCTAACGTAGGTACAAAAAATATAGACCTTTAATTCAATTTTATAATTTTGTTGTAGGTTTTAGTATTTTATACAAATACGGATTTGATAATTTAAAACTACCCGACGTGTAGAATGCAACAAAAACGCGATCTAAAAATAAATAAGGTAATATAGTCATTATGCACAAGACCAAATTCTTCTGGCAACTGATCAAATTTAAAATTACTCGCAATACTTAATGATACATTTTAGGTTGTAGAAAAATATATCTTATTGCATTCACTAAGATTTTCGAGATGTAAGCATTAATTTGACGGTCCTATTTTGGCTAGATTTTAGAGAGAATTTTCGAAAGAATTTTGAACGGAAACAACATTACCGAACATATTTTTTTTTTTAAATTTTATATCTAAACATTTTAGTTATTAAAATTGTTGGGGCTTCTTGACGGTGAAATAATAGTAGGCAGTATAGAAAATTAATATGTACTGGAGATTTGAATTTACCCAGAGCGGTTAGCGATTTTAAGGCAAAAACGCTATGTGCTATGTAATTTTACATTTTCAAAATTGTGTATGTCCGCAGAAAAGTATTACACAGGATAAAAATATTCATTTCAAAATGAAATTCATTAGTTACCGAAATTGGTGACTAATAAGTTTTCCGGGAATAGGTTCTTAGCCAATCTACACACCCCTGACGGTAAATTAACCTAATTGTGAAACTTTCAAAATTTAGACGAGATTTCCCACGGTGAGTGTAAAGCTCTACAAACCGGGTGGATAAGAAAGTATCTTCGTACGCTTCATACACCAGTTGGTATAACATTCAACTATCGACGGGGTCACCAATTTGGTAATATTGTTATTATAAAAAGGGGTGTCAAAAAAATTAAAAAAAAACTTAGCAGATAGCTTCAGTAAACAAGTTTAAAGAAACACAGTGACGTCTGCAGCACAAATAAACGGAATCCAAAAAGCAAACTTGATAAATAATAAGAATGGAATTTCTATGGTGAGAAGTTAATATAGAAGCAAATAATAAATAATACTTCATAGCTACTACTATGAACTATACGATAACAACATTGAAGAGCCCCAAACAATCCAGCTTAAGAAATTGTTCTTAAACAACTGAAAAAGAGGAAATCTTTTCGACTCTTTACAAGAATATTGCAATATTTTGACGACGAAAATTCTTTTAATATTATAAAAAAAAACTGATAAGAAGCCATCTTTAAAAAAAAAACGAGCGTTGTATAAGAAGACATCAACAGATTTTTAAGACGATGCATAAAAAATATTAACTAGAACAAAATATTTTCCTTGATTGTAATCGGAACATAAATTTTTCTTATAAATAATCAAAAATTGTCAAAAGCGCCCAGTTTATACATTTCCTTTCAACTGAACATAATTTGGAGTTAATTCCGTTTAAAAACAAGTGGTTTAAATTTAAATTTTTTAAATTTGAATTGTGACAGAGAGTTGTTGTGCAAAAACTGTGATTAAAATTTGTTCTGATTATTGCGGAAACTTGAGTGGTAAATTATAGTAAAACTTCCGTAAATTTAATAGTAGATTAAAGATTGTATAAAAAAATTGCCAAAAACTTTGACCAAAGCTAATATTTTTTTATTGTGATTTATAATTTCTTTCCGAGACATTGCGGAACCACTGCGATAAGTCGTTAAGTCTACCGGACTTAAATATTAAGTAATAATAATTTCGGTGATTACAGACCTTTAATAGAATCTAGAGATTGAAGTCCGAATTTGAGTAAAAGTGCAAATCAGCAAATTTGGCGAACTAATGATATTAAGTAATTTAAAATTAAATTAAGTAAAATCTATTGATTGTTTTGAAAATCGGACTTAGTGATGATAAGAGTTGCTACACGAATTATTGAGTGAAATTTGCAACATCATTCAATGAAAAGGGACCGAAGCAAAGGAATTTTGAACCCTCTTCAAGTCAATCCCATAAACAAGATTTTTGAACATATCCTGCATAACTTGAGAATGCGTTGAGCTATAATTCTTAAGTGTGCATAATTTCAATTTCTTTACTAAAAAATTGAGGAAAACTAGCCACACCTTCGCGAAGATACCATACAATTGCTTCTAAAAAAAATTGCTCATTTTAGACAAACGAAATATTCAACAAAAGTGCGATGGAAACATTTACAAAAATTTCTAGACGCTCTTCAAAGCGCAATTTTTCAGTATTTTGGAAAAAAAAAGCAATGACGAATGTTGAAAAATACAATTAAATCAAAACATAAGAATGACCATAATAAAGTTTCCAATTTATTAAAAAAAATACGTAGTTGCGTAGACATATACATAACCTTTTCAGCAGATAAGGAATAAAAATCAAATCTACATTTCATCAATTCACCTCGTGCTAAGAACATTTTGAAAATCCTAAAAAATAGAATGTCGTCATCAAGAAAAATGTTATTCAATATTTTTGTTGTTGCAGTTATTAGTCTTATCTTTAGTCTAAGCAACGTCTTCAATTTGTTATCAACTATTGTAAAGCACTCTTCTTAGATTCATTGAAATCCCTTAATCATTTGTTATTCATTTTATTAAATCTGTTATTACTCAGGGTATAGAAAAGTTGCCATTCTTATCAGGCAATGGAAGGGAATTGGAAAGAAAACATAACGAGGAGTGTTTCGGTTAAATTCTTTTCACTAGGGAAAACATAAATAGATAGGTTGAGAATAGGGGTTGTTATGGTCAACTTCTGTCAGTGAAGCCACAGTTGGGCCTATTGTAACGTCCGCCCGGCATGACTATGATTCCTCTTCAATCCCTGCGTTTTCAATGAAGCTTAGTATTTTGCGAAGAGGAATGGTCAGGAAATCCGATGGGTCCATGAAACCTTAACCCAAGTGACGGTCTTTTGTGAGCTAAGCCCTCACATTCACAGAGGATATGATCTGGTGTTTCGTCTTCGTCATTGAATATTTTGAAAATTTTAGTCTCGAGAGAAACCAATACTATTGAGATGCTTCCTCATTTGACAATGTTCAGTCAGAGCTCCCACTAGGGTTCGGGTCCGATATCTGCTTAATTTTATGTGTATAATCAGATATTCTTTTTTCCGAATGTTTTGGTATAAAAAGCTTTAAGTGTCTGTTGCCCGATGCCAAGTCCCAGTGAATGGCACCTTGCGATTTTTGCCACATACGGATGTTCATTCTGGCTGTGTTTAATGGTATCACACAGAATGGATTTGATGGATATCCCATGAAGTCAGCTTCCGAACCCTTCCTAGCCATTATGTCGGCCATGTTATATATTTCTAAAGGGTACGATCAGCGAGAAAAGTTTGAGAATCTGACAATACAAAACATTCACCAAAAAGTTTGAGAATCTTTGATGTAGAAATTAAATTATCCCCTGCAGTTTAAAAGTACAAAACACTAAGAGCTGAGTCCAATCCAATCTCTCTTAAATTTGTGAGAAGCAAAACGTATTCTTCACGTGTATGAGATCTTTCAAAAACAACATACAAGTTCATGAGTCTTGCAATTTGTCTGCTTAATCTCCTTGCGAAGGGACCATTACAAGAACAACATAAAATGTTTGCTCTATAGCTCAACGACTTCTTGAGCTATCGCAAGTTTGCGCGAAGGCAAACACAGATTTTTTAAGAACATTTGTATGGTAGAAATACTGCTTTGATTTTGTTTCCTTCTAATTCAAATGGTGAAACATTTGAATGCATCAGGTTTCCTAGCTAAACGGGTCTTCTGTGGTTACTTAGTCGTAAAATCAGTGCCATCAGGACTAGGACTTTTTGCTACTATTTTTGAACATATATTCTAATGACTTTTGTATGGAAGCGACTTGAAACAATACGTTTAACTCAAAACGATTACATTACATTTAGGTAGACTTTTGTATGTTTTATATGTCAGCTCCACTTGCATCATGTGCAATTATTGGAAAACCGAGGTGTAGTTATTGGTCAACATTCCCGAATATGCGTAGTGTATGAGAGCTACCCGAAGAAGTCCGATGATTCAAATTAGAAGCCGAAAGCATATCTGGCTAGGTGGGTGCACTTTTCAATACTTGCCTTGTACGCTCGAAGATGTAGCTTGAACGGCAAGTAGGTCTGTAGCTTGTAACCAGGTTTTTGACGGATATACTATGTAAATTCTACGGATATTTCCTAATGCATCTAACTTTTGGTCGGTAGACTGGCATTGTTATATTGAACTTGAACAAATTTTTACCCCACATTCAACAGTCGACTAAAATTTTGTATCCTTTTCCCTTTCAGGATGACACTCAACATCCACAATCACACGGCTACCATCGAGTTCAAACCGCCGATGGTTCACTATCAACATCAACAACAGCCACCAGTTTGGATACAATTATCATTGATGAAAATACAAATACGTTTGCAGCGCTTCCACCGCCACCACCCAACCATCCAAAGAGTACACTTAAGTACGGCACTGGCCATCCAGAACTCTCGTTTGAACCAATCTTGGAAACTGAACACATTCTACAGAACAGCACTCCAAATCATCATACACCTAGTCAAGATCATCTGAAAGCGTCGAAACAATCGCTCAAAGGTTCTAAGGTATCATTCGAGAATCCACCAGATAGCAGTGATGAAGACAGTTTCGAAGACAAACGAGATCAATTCCAGCAGAATAAGACAGTTAGTGTAGATCGCAGAGGTATCTTAAAGGTAAGTGTCTTCGGGTAGTACATCTGTTTGGTAACTCGTCTAAATTCGGATTCTGTTCATCTTATTTTAGGACCTGAAGCACATCCTTTCCAATAACAACCGAAGTGATTTTCAACGGCAAAAGCAGGTTTCACTCGATCCGAAATCGACACCATTCTGGGAAGGTTTCCTGAAAGGATCGTCATCAGACGAAGAGTTTCGACAAAATCGCAAGGACTTTCAAGGACGAAAACATCAAAGCTTAGATCCTCGTGTTAGTTTCAAACTAGATAAAGATCGAACCACAACATCGAGTGAAGACGACGGTGATGTGGAGAATAAGAGCTTAATACATCGTTACGAGGACATAACTAAGCCGGTGGTGATCGATTTGCGTGATTTTGAAAGTGACGACGAAGACTTGATATCGACGCGAAACAATTTTCAACAGCAGCGTTCAATCAGTGTTGATTCACGCAGAAGGTATTTTTGATTGTCTCGATGTTAATAGATCTTTTAACTACAATCTCATATTTTAGCCATAGATTTTTCGAAATGGACGATATGGGCGGCAAGAAAGGTGAAAATCTTCGTCATTCAGTGCCGTATGTAAGACAAATCACAGAAGACGGGAAACCAAAATTGGAGGTGTATCGGCCGACTACAAATCCTATTTACATTTACACACAGGTGAGCCACTAGTAAACTTTGTCGTAAAGACTAAAAAAAATCGATAATAGCCTCTTCACCTGCGGGCCGGCAAATTGAATGGCATTCACCTTTTTTTTGCGTGCACAAGACCAAATGTTCCGAGAAAGGTTACGGTTTTTGGCCTTGTTCAGCAAAATTTGCTTACATCAGAAATTGAGGCGGTGCCTACTATAATAAGTCGTGATTTAGGTGGAAAACATAAACGTTGTAGGAATAACTTGTATTATGTTAGATACTAGATTTTCTTTTTGACTATTTACTAATACCGATTTTTTTTGTGTTTATTAATCTGAAACGTGACACTAGTCCAATTACTAGGGAAAATATTTTCACATAGTCAACGGAAATTCACTAGTGATTATGGTGCGTGCCGGATTGAAGTTAGTAACAGAGCGCACTGGATTGTCGAGACCTATTTAAGGAGGCTTGACATTGAATAAGATTCGAATTTTATTTCGGTTAGAAGTTCGGTTAATTGAAAGCGGGGACGATCGGTTTAAGTTTGCTGCAAGAAGGTTGTGTTCTAATATGAAGAGTTCTCGAACGTTCTTATCAATTTGTTGTAATGTGTGAAACTGAAAATAGTGAACAAATTTCGTTAGTAGTTTCGACAGTTTTGTTATTCTAGGATTAACTTATTTCAATGGTGTTCCTTAATCGTCTTCCTTTTATCTGTTCTTAGTCTGATGTGAGAGCTTCGTAGAATTGCAAGTTTTGGATGTCAACTCCTTTGCTGAATGTGACTCGTTTCGTTATCAGTTATCCTTTTGTTGATCAGTTCGCCTAGGCGGTGGAGATGCCATCTACCGTTGTCTAGGGACTACGTGCAATTGTAAAAGTTTTATCAGTAACATGCTTTGATGTCCAATAGCGAAAGCTGAGATAGCCTGAATACTTGTAAAAATATTGTATTAACGCTGGAGGGAAAACAAATTTTCATCATCATCAATGGCGCGACAGCCTTCATATAATTTATATAAGAAAAGCAAACAAAAACTTCCAAACCTTTAAGGTGAAATGGCTAATATAAGAACTCAAGCAGCTCTTAGAAGTGGAACTAGCTACTTAATCACCCCCAAAACATCCCAAATCCCTAATAAATTTGACCAACTTGACATACCCTATCAACCTCAGATCTTCCAAACTGTCCGAAGTTCAAATAGTTGTTCGAAAATTATTTGACCAAAAAAGTAAGGACCGTCTCGGTTTTTATAGAGAGCGGCAATGAAAGTAGTCTGTAAATCTCAACAAGTATACTAGAATCACGCCCTCGTCAAAACTGTTGCTGCACTATTGAAGATAAGGGGTTCATCGTTTTAAAGCGCGGTAGAGTATCAACGATAGATCGATGATCGCAGTGCTTGGAGAAATCCAGCAGCTCTCGATGAAATCGAGCTCTAAGCTATTGTAAACTGAAGGCCAATTACACTTACTTATTCCACTTTTAACAGCAGATTTTGCTTAATGTCGACCTTTATATGATTATGAAATTTTAAATGGTAGAGTTCACATAGAAACTGAGCAAAAAAACCATTGCCGCGAATTATAACAACCAAAAGTTTATAGTAGTGGACTGTTATTACATATATAAACCGAAGTTCACCTCATATTTAAACCAGTTTTGGTTGTTCACTAGGGTATTCATTCCAATTTATCTATCTAATCTACTCTACTATTTTGAGGTTGTTAGGGTGTTTTATTTAAAGGCCGACTGAAACCTATAGATACGTACTTATTTCATCCTTCTGCTTTTTATATTGGATTTCTTAAATATAGAAACAAAATGAATGACGTCCTCGTTACACACTTTCAACAATAACTTCCAATTTCCATTTACACTCAAACTAATCAAACAATTCCTACGGACACATATCTTTTCAATGAATTCTAATTTATTTCATTGATATCTTCTACCTGTTCAATTCACTTAGTTTTCACGCTGCAATGAATTGAAAAGTAATTACATTTTCACTACGTCGTCTTGTATCACCCCCGCCCCTCTCCCGTTTTCTACTTATTTATGAATTAATAGTACACGTAGTTAAGGGAGGGTGTAACTCTTAAGGAAATGTGTGAAAATTCATAATTACAAAATTGACTTAGTTGCATTTATTTATATAACTCCATTAGAAGAGGAATGCTGTTTTCTATAAATTTTTGGTCTAGAACTGATAAGAAAGTTTAAAGCTTCCCATTCGTCTTTATGATGAATGGTGAACTATTTTCAAAATTAGAAATATTCTTGTTAAGGGTAATGCAAATATTCGCCATATATTCAGTAAGTGTAATATTGCCCAAGTGTTAAGACAATTACTTCGTTTTTGGTAGAATTTGAGTAGATAGTTACTTCTGTGAATTAATAATAATTTTTCTAGTGTTTTTTGTAATAATATTTATAATAAATATACCAGTTAAGCATAGTTTTCCGGACTAAAATTTTCGAATTATAAAACACTTTAAATAAAATAGAGAATAATAAATAATATAGAATAGAATAGAGAATAATAAAATAGAGAATAATTTAATAAAAAAATAGTAAAAATTTAAAAAAAAATTTAACTTTTGTTCCGCCTACAAAAAATATTACTAACTATTTTAGTTTAATCAAACTTGAACAGAGTAGGAAATCCCTAAATTTATCAGATAGTGGCGAAAATAAGGGAGTTGAGTATAAAATTGTGGTAGGAATTGAAGCAATGGGTGTTTCGCTTGATTGGTTCCAAATTATATTCCTTACGGAAAATATAGGGGGGTTAGTTTTGACCAAATATTTACATTATGCGTACAATACGACAAATTCCAGAGGGACAGTATTTCCGGTACTTAACACTTTGAAACCTCCAGGAAACTACAACAAATTAGCGATTCAAAAGGAACAACTGTAGGATAGTGCAGTGTACACATTCTATTAGTGTTCGATAACAACTTGTCTGTCTATTTTTTCTATTACATACGACATCGACAATATTCACCCACGAGGCAAGACCGCGATCAGCTTTACTTATCGCCAAGACTTATTCATTCTTCGAATTCTCATCCCAATAGTTCGTCTCCATGTGTTTCTTAGACAACTTACTCAACGTGTTTCTTGCGGATGCGACAAAAAGATCCGACAATACTGACACTCTTACCTAATTACAATTTTGAGTCATAGTCCAGGACGCGGCCGAAGTCAAAATTGAGCACTGGTTGTTCGAGACAAGAACTTATTTTAAATATTAATAGTTCTTTGTAAGATACAAGATACATCAGTGGTTCTTCATACAAATAAAAAGTCCGTGGAATCAAAAACCAACATCCATACCTGATCAGATATGTATAATCCTTTTACTCTTCCTTAGGAGATGAATTTCGGAAAATCCTAAAAAACCAATTCGATATCTCTTTAGACTTAAGTAATATGATGGAATTCGTGAAAAGGTACACAAAACCTTTACACCTCTTAGGGTTTAACATGAATTCAATTTTTTATAATAAGCCCGTGGAAGTAACCACCAAACCGATATCTCATCAGACTTAAAATATATGGCAGAACTCGTAAAAACATATAAAACGCCTTCACACCTCCTTAAGAATGGATTATTGTAAATCCTCAAATTAATTTTAGGTGGTTATAAATAATAGAAAGTCCACGAAGGTAAAAATTCAACTAACATCTGATCAAACCTTAGATACCTATATATCGAAATTCTTGAAAATGTATAAAACTCCCTTAAACCTCTTTAAGGCTTGAATATCAAAAAGACCTTGGAAACGAATTCAATGCTTTTATCTGAAGAGGTAGCAAAAAAAGAGGTTAGTCCACAATCTACCCACCAAAAAAAAGCTATGCGCTTTTAAGCATACGGCGGCGGAGGGACGGCAGTCAGACTGATAAATTTTTTGTTTGGGCTTCTTTATACTCGTATGTACCACAAAACGTTATCAAATATCATGAACTTTTGAAAATGGATAGCAAAAGCACAAATAAAAATATTTTTATTTATTGATTCGATATTAGTATAAAGTTTTTAATATTGTGATTCTGATTTAAATATTTGTCTAGTTCAGTCAGCCGAGAAGAATAGTTAAATTATTAAATGAAATTAATACCAACATGAAAAGAGGTTGTGAATTCCTTAAACAATTGTCCAATAATTTCAGAAGTTTTTAAATCACGAAACCGAAATTATTGAGTTATTGAGTAAATCGATAAAAAAAATTTAAATTAATTTAATTTAAGCGAAAAAATGTACTTATTTGTCTGAAGCAGCCAAACCTCTCGAACGCTAGGCTTCTATCTAAACTTCTTCTTTCTTCTATCTAAAATTTTATACCAAGACTCTTCCGCTATTAATACTAAAAAATCACAGACATTAAACATTTATTCTTTCAATTCATGGTAGCTGAAATTGTTATTTTTACCAAAAAGCCTGCTTAACACTGTGCCTAGCCGGTACTGCTTCAGTATTCGAATATTATACTACGTTTGTTATTACAGTCTTACATAGATCAGTTGCTGTTCACTTAAAATATGAAACCTATTTGTCAGGCTAATGATTAGTTTAAAAAAAAATTACAATAAAATTTCTTATCGCTAGAAATTATCTCAATTTCCACTTTATTTCATCTGTTGACTTTCAAGATGCATAGTTTGGAACAAAACTTTAGAATTGCAAGCGAAGTGATGCGTTCTTTATTGCTTTGGAAAAATCATGTTTTGTTAATAGCTTTTTATTGTCAAGGATCAAAAACGACCGATTATGTAATACGAGATTGGAATGCCAGTGCTGTATAATTGGAAAACTCCAAGGTGTTATCACTGTAGCGAAATTTACTTGATTTGTATTTTACGAAATAATGGAAAAGTGTGAACAATACTTTCAACGTAAATAAAGCATAGGTAGGTAACTAATATATGTGCCAATTAATGGAGCGGAAGATTTTAATTGGTAAACGCGAACGGTGTAGAACTTTAGATTGATTTAACTTCTCAGTACTGATACCATTTTTACCATCGAATTAAAAATAAATGCATAGTTATCAAGCGTCTTAGCAAATATTCAAAGTTTGTCACCAACTTTTCAATGTCAATGGAATGGAACCCGAAAATTTAAACGGCTAATTTTGTATGGTGTTTCAACCTGTAAAAAAACCGGTGATGTAGAAATATACTAATATACTCCATCTAAGAATTCGAAGTAATAAATAGGTCATTGCATAAAAGTAAAGCAATAAACTTAATTATTACTGGAAAAAGTCTTCATTCACTCCCAATACAACTTGCAACAATTTAAGTCTCGAGACACACCCATCGTTAACGTAAACTTTTTGCAACAATTTAAATTGAAATCAATTACATTTATTTACTATTCACTTACGATTTATTGTATGCATTTTTTTTTGTCATTAATTTCGATACAATTGGCAAAAAGCATCATGCCAAAAGAATTAGCGTCATCAAAAATTTTTTATTAAAGGCAACATACTGGTTCACTCCCAGCTTTCATATAAACAAACGTTTAAAATTTTCTGCACACGCAAGGCTAAACTAATGACGACATTAGCTTTTAGCATAGCATTTCAATTTATTATTAAAATCAAGTGTCCATGCGAATTGATTAAGTTTCAATTAAATCGTATGGATATCAAAATGATTGCAATGTTAACAAGTTGTGATTGGTTCGTTGATTGGACGAGCCTCTTTACGTAGCAAAGACGTAGAATCATCGATAAAATTTGTTTTCATCAGAGAGGATAAAACGAAAATGATTTAGATATTTTTTCGTAGAAAATGAAAGTTAATTCATTAGAAAGGAAAACAGTTAAACAATGTTTTGTTTCTCAGTTTGAAAAGGTATTGATTTCGAAACATAATGTTTACAGGGATATAAGCTTTTACCCGTTTACATATCTGTGCTAAGATACTATACTAATTCAATGAAACGTTAATCTTCCCAATTTTGACATTTTGACGGTATTAAAATAATTTTTTGGCCATTTTGACAAATTTTCAATTTTTATCACTAATACTAATTTTAACACTAATACTAGTTACATAGTCTGGGTGGCTTAGTGGCTAGAGCACTTACCTTCGGTGCACCTGGTACCAGGTTCGAATCTTGGCTTGGCGACAAGTAATTTTCGAGAATGGGATTGGGTGCCGGACTACCAGTTCACTCAGATGTAAATGAGTACCTGAGCTAAAATCGGGGTAATAATCACGGAAGAGCGTGTGCCACTTCACCTCCTAGTGTTCCGTTGGTGTCGTAATGAAGTAACTCGTACCATCACTTCAAGGCCTTGGTCCGATTTCGGCTGTTGCGCCATTGATTATTATTATTATTATTATTAAACGGATGATACACAGCTTTAAATCTAGTAGTACATCTTCAGTATATGAGTGTAGACAAACAAGGTCGCCACTTTTGTTTAAAGTGAACTCTATTCAAAGCCTTGTCCAGTTTTTTTTTAACCAGAATTTTTTGATCCATTGTAACCGGTTTTCCCAAATAGACAAAATTAATATAATTACTTTTAATAGGTTATTTATGACTGCCAATGTCCGTACATGAGACCATCACTTGCTGTGAAACAAATTGCCCTACTTTTATAGCAGTTTTTAAGAATTTTTCCCTGATTAGAATAACAAGGTTATCGTCATTCATAAGGTTACACATTTGTTGAACGTGGAGAATACTACCAAAAATAAAACGTGGTGCTAACAATTTCACTGATTTAGGCAGAAAGTATGAGACAGAAAGTTATTAAGAAATTGCTGCCTTTCTCTAGTTAATGGATGATGTGATGTACTATTTCACTTTGCTGTAGTTTTGTACTGCAATCCGCTTCCTATCGAGGCGCTAAAGTTTCAGTTTTCACATCCCGTCTCATTGTAGCTCTATGTGAATTAGTTTTTTATCATCCTTGTGGGGCTTTCCCTTTTAATCATCCTTCTTCAATTATCCGTGTGGTAAATGGAGCAATTCTGCAGTGTGAGTAACTACCGAAACGACTCGTCTCTTATTAGTCCCACTTCCGATCACATTGTTAATATTACAGTATCCTCTTGATGAATTTGTCTATGGCTCTGAATTTCAGGAATCCTTTTCAATGATGCCCCTCCAATCGGCCGTGTATTAGATCACATTTTTTCCTTCAAAACCCGATTTTAAGCATTCATTAAAGTTTCGTCTGTGTGAATCATCATCATCATCATCATCATCAATGGTGCGACAGCCCAAGTCGGGTCTTGGCCTCCTGAAGTAGTCACCTCCAGTCGTCTCGATCCAAAGACCGCGTCCTCCACCTGCTAATTTTTAAGATGGCTTTGCTACCTTCATCAACCGATTCTTCCCATCGCTTGCGTGGCTTGCCTACTGGGGATTCTTCTGTCTTCCATCCGCTACACATGGCCAACCAACTGCAGTTAACGTTGTTTGAGAGTAGAGTTGGAGAGTAGATCCAGCTCATGGTTGTATCTTATTCACCAGTCCATTCCTTCCTTTACGGGTCCAACAATTTTTATACTCTAGATGAACATATAGAGTATTATAAGTTTAATCCAGCCCGAAAAGTTTGTAACGCATAGAACCGAGCCTCGGACGAAAAAAAGTTATATAATATTTTGTGTTTATTTTTGGCCAAAACCCCCAAATCCGTTTGCTGTCCGTCCGTCCGTCCGTCCGTCCGTCCGTCCGTCCGTTAGCACGATAACTCAAGAACGCGTTGACCTAGGAAGTTGAAATTTTGTCACAACTTGTAAAATGGAAAAAGTAAGGCTAAGTTCGTTAATGGGCGATATTCTTCCAATCCTTCGGGTACCTCCCATACAAGAGTCCTTGAAACACGTTTTCCCAGTTATTGCTCGAATGCTTCAAGTTAGGAACTTGAAACTTTGCATACGTATGGTTTAAAATGTTTGAATTGAATGTTCCGAATATGATGCAAATCGAATGAGTCCTTCGTGTAGCAGTCTAGAAAAGTCCTTCAAAAATGTATGCTTTTTACTGAATTCAATATAACTCCAGAACGAGTTAAAGCAGGAATTTAAAATTTTACAGGAATTAGTTTTATACCAAAACCAAGACGGAGTTCATTAATTAGCGCCATCCGTTGACTCCTTCGAGTAGCTGTCATACAAAAGTCCTTAATAAACATATTCACCAATATTGCACGATAAGTTTAGAAAGCTTTTATTTACGACTTTGAAATTTTACAAACATTAATTTTATAATAGTCGCAGCTGAAACTATCAATATGAAAAATGTCCCATGAGTCCTTCATGTAGTTGCCATACAAAAATTCTGTAAAATGTCCTAACTTACTTTATGGAACTCACTATAAATCAAAAAATCGACCACTATACAAAATTTTCTACCTGTAAGTAAAAGGTCATGTAATAATTGATTGTGCTCTCCTCATTCTTTTGATATATTTCCAACTGAAATATAAATCGGAGTTCAGTATTTCATCTAGAGTATCATATGATTGGCTTGCAGCCGATCGTGACTGCGTTATGTTTCGTAGGACCTTTCTTTCGAATGTGTTAACTGCTTTTTCGAAAGTTCGCGTTAATGTTCACGTTTCGCTGCCATAAAAGAGCATAGGTCGTATAACAGTTTTGTAAATTCGCAGCTTATTGTTCCTATGCACTTTCTTCGATTTCCTTATTGGAAGTATTCGGTACATATTATTTGCTTGCATGATCCGTCGTTTGATTTCGTCCGTTTCGTCTGTGTGAATATTTGTTCAATCTTCTATGACGCAATAGTCTAGTTCTCTTTGACCCAAAACGTCTGGTTGATGGTTGATTACGAAATTCTTCACGTAACTATAGATTGCCTCAATTTTTTCTTGTTTTGCATCACATCTTATTATTGGTATTACAGACCACCCAAGGTGGTGCGGTTTTTCTCGTCTATAACGCTACGGTCCAAGTGAGGGGCTAATTTTTCAGATAATTATCCTCCAATCGTCCGTGCAATGGATTACGCAATTCTGCTCTGGATGAACCTCGCATCTCGTTGTTTTTGACCCAGTTTGACTTAGACGTCAAGCTTTAATACAGTACCTACAGTCCAATCAGTTTGGGAAGGGATAAAAAACAGAAATTTAACAAAGGGAATTAAAACATTTATTAAAGAAGAGGAAGGTTAGATTGAGAGAAGTCGATGGATGTTGTGGTTAAAAAACTGTATATTGTATCCAATAGGAATCAGGGACGAGGTAACGCATTCCAAATTTTTGCTAATCGGGAGATAGTAGCTGCTTAGTATTCTGACAAATTCAAAGGAGTGTCTGAAGACTCCAATACGGAGTATCGTCAAATAATGCTAGACAAGTTTTGGGTGTTCCAGCCTTCCAGCCCAAATATGCATAGAATCAAGTAGAGGACTAATAGGCATCAAGGGCAACACCAACATACATGTTGGCTCCAATCGAATTTTTTGCTCATATTCATTCCTTCAACATGAAAATGCTTCGAGTTATACTATCGAAGATGTGATCAGCCACTAACGTGACGTGATTGAAGAAAAGGTGTATAGTGGCAATAAACTCTACTCGCTTTGCCCAGCCGGATTCCAACATTGGGTTGAGGGTGAAGTTTTAGGCACGAAATAACTCACTGAGTTTAGACTGATGCACCTCTGCAGTTGAGCAAAAAAATGCCCTTCTATACTGTGGATGATGAGTTGACGACAGAACATCAGGCATAAGATTTAGTTAGGAAGAGAGTCGGTTATAAGACTGAGCCTTGAGGCACGCTGTAGTTGAGAGGCGAATTCCTAGGTTTTTAGACAGGTATCTTGCCGTGAGTGTGTCCTTCGCTGTAACTCTTTTGAGCATTTCCTCCTCGTTCATGTTGTTCATTATTCTGTTGTTAGTTCAACAAAGAGTTGCAATGAACCAGTCGATCCAATGCAATTTTCAATTCATTCAAATCCGTTTTATTGTTCAAGTATCGAATCAATCGTCTAGTCGAATGCTAGAAATATCACAATAAATATTATTCATTCGAGCGAATTAAGTAAAAACAATAATAAAAACCAGAATATACAGCATTTTCAAGATTAATCTCCCTTGATCTAAAGATTCTTCCCAAGCTGTGTTCATCATTGTTGATCGTGATCCATCTCTTTTTCGAACTTTGTCTTGAGGATGTAAGATTTATTTTTTGTTTTTTACTGGTTCGATTTATTCCATTTTCATAAATATAATCGATGACGTATTCTCAAAAGTTTATAGCCTTAAAGAAAACGACTGACCGCTTAATGCACACACTCCGATGTTATCAGTTTGACCCTAAGAATGTTTTTTAAGAGAAGCAATATTAAGATTATATACTTTAAGTGAATCGTCACTATGCCTTCGTATTCTAATAAAAAATCATCTTGAATAAACTGGCAAATTTTTAATTGTTATCATTTTGATACTAGGAGTATAGCGACAGCGTTAAACTTTAATCGAGAAGAAGCCGATTTCAGTTGATTAGGGTCAGTCGATTGTAAATCATCTTTTGGTGTAAAACTGTTTCGCAGTGGTATAAATCCGCAATATTTAAAATTATAGCTTAAATTCTGTGTGTGCTATTTGCGTGTTAAGTAGTTTTGTCTAATCAGCAACCAATTTACGTAATAAGAAAAGCAACCCATGTGGGCTATAATAGAAACGGAAACGAATCCTTTTCATATACAATTGTATTTGACTGTACGCCTTCAACCCCCTTCAAGTATCCACTTAGCTACTTTACGATAAGATAGGATAACGTCTAGTTAGTGCAATGATTTTTCCTCTTTTCATTAGTATTTCGGTTTTTTCCTACATTCAATGTGATTTCTTTGAGAAAAGACGCAGACGCGCCATCGCGGAAAATACGAATAAGGAATTAGTCAGAATAGTTCTTGGTACTATTTTAGTGCCATATGAATGTCCTGCATGTAATGGGACTTGACGATAAATATAAATTTATTTTTAGTATGTGTCCAGGACACGTGTTTCATAATATATTGAAAGTAATCAAGTTTGACCAAAGTTTCTTTTTCAAAATTTCAGTAAAATCGAAAAAAAATCGTTCAGTGATTAACATCAGAAAAATTCGTTTAAATGAGTTGTAATACTAAGAGAATTGTGTGCAAAATTTCGAGAATAGAAAAAATGGTAGGATATTTAAACGTATGTACATGAAAAGTAAAAGTATTGTTTACAAAAAAAATTCGGGACGAGAAAACAGCAGATGTTTGGATATGAAATCGATAAAAACACACCAGCTGTAGTGTGAAAATTAAAAAAAACAGCGATTTCATGTGGCGCAGTCGGTTGTTAGATTCGACTGTGTTTCGATTTGAATGGAAAAATTTCGCAGCATCAGTTTCCCTTGACCTCGTTTAGTTTTCTAGTTCTAGTTCAATGGATTTTTTCTATTGTACCCTATCTCTAGTTCATAGTTGAAAAAATAACCCATCTTCACTGTTCCTAAGTGTATTTTGGGTATTTTTGACATACACAATCGAATAACGCTTTTTTGTGAAACCAACGAGACTATAAGTGTTTAAATAGTGAGAAATAGTGTTTGCCATTTTTTTTAACATTTAAAAACAAATTTTTTTCGGAGTCGATTTGGGCAAGTTTAGCCATTTTCAGTCAAAGTAACATCCATATGTGGCAGAGCAAACATTTTTTGATAAACTGTTGCAAACTACATCAAACGAATCAGAATCTTTAAGTCTGAGAGTGACACTTAAGATCATTGAATTCTTCATAACACTAACAGAAAGGTGAATGAGTTTAGACTCAGTTCGAATTTTTGATCTCAGGCTATTCCTTTGGCTTGTGCACCCAACGTGGGGCGTCAAATATAGTTGTATAACAGATAGTGTAGAATTTTGGTTTGACGATGAGAAACGTTGATTTTGGCGACGAGACCAAAAGGCGAATCTAGTGGAGTACTAAAAACGACAGTTTCTATAAGTTCCACCTACTTTCAGACCCACTCAGTAATAAGGTGATTTCAGTGTTAGTGTGAGGGAGATCGATCATCAATAGACCTAGATAGATTGGATATAAGGCTCCCCAAAAAGTTCTGGTCTGAACCTTCTTAGTGGCGCACAAATACATCTTCTCAGTCCGGAATCTCATTCACATGAAAAATGTATAGCCCGTTTTATATCACCAAAACCACAAATAGATCCTACTCACTACACAGCATCTTAAATTTTACTTGCTTACTTACTGCTTTATTAAATTATTAGAACTACAAAAAAGTGTTTGAAATGTTAAGTAACAGTTAGGGATTCTGGTGAATGGCAAGGTCTATTTTTTCCCGAGTCTTACGAGTTTTAAAAGCTCACGTTGTAATTGGTCAAAATTTTCGAGACTGTCCCTGGATTGTCTTTGCTCATCAGAGTCTTTCGAACGTGTCACATGTTTTGATCTAACCGGTTAAACGACGAATACAATTTTGGTCGATATGTACACAATATACTGGTGTAGCTAGATATTTATTGTAAGATGCACTTTTATATGGCTATATATTTAAATCGAGTTAAACGCGTTGAAAACAGTTCCCACAGGTGTTTACGAAAAAACGTTTATACAACGCGTTTAATCGAAAGGCACACATAAGTCAAAATCTAAACTCAGTTGGACTAGACAAATTATCTGAACAGTAATACTATGTTCAGACTACGAGATTTACGCGTTTAAACGAAAATATGTCCTGCGACCTTGGCGGAAATCGAAGTAAGCTTTGAAAGAAACTATTTAATGCAGAAGAAACTCAATTTTGTGCAGAAGAAACTCAATTTTGTGCAGAAGAAACTCAATTTTGTGCTTGTACAACGACAGCATTAGCTAATTAATTCACTTTTCATTACTGCTATATAAACATTTTTGTTTCTAATAATTTAGAAAGCATAAATTTGCTAATGAACACAGCTGAATATATACTTGTCAAAACAAATCACATTCAGCTAACATGTATCAAAATAAAATAACATAGCATAGTCTGTACAGGCTATAAGCGTCCTATTTTTCGATTTTGTTAAACGGCACTAGCTAATGAGTTCAACAGTTCACTACAAACAGTTCACTAGATCGGTAACCCATCAGCTGGTTAGCAAGTTGTTTATTTAAGTTATGAACACTGTGAGGCATAGTCCACAACCAGTGTCCGTGCTAAGATGATATACTTGCTGAAATGCTCTTAAAATTGAACTGTCCAAAAGCATACGTAGGATCAAACAATCACATGGAAACAAATGAAATCTGCAATTTTTCTGTGGTCCAAGAAATGAGATATTCCTGATACATATATAGGCTTGGTTTCGATTCGAGCCCCACCACCTTTCAATTCCCATCCCTTTCCTGCGGTGCAATGGGATAGCCATATCCAAACTCTGCATATCTCTACGTCTCAATTTTTGAAATCACTCCTCGATCGCGAAATCGGTTTCAAAACCTTCCTTGTTAAGTTCATCCACACAGTTCCACAGGGAATTTTTGGGAACAAGGCCGAATCAACCAGGTTCCAGCTCGCGAGTACCGTTTCAAACTATGCCCTTTTCAAAAGCGTGTGCAAGTGTAAGAGTTTTCTTCTAACCTTCTAGACAGCACAACGCCCAAATTTGACCTTGACCTCAATGGTTTTGCCAAAACAATTTTTTTGTTGACATTATTACTCCTTAATTTTATCGAAGCTTCGGATACTCTTGTGTATACTAAGAGAGGTTGTTAGCGTCTTGTTCAACCGCAGAGGAAATGGATGGATAGTTTCTCTCTTCTACTTTAGTCTTTAGGATGTAGTACAGTGCAAATTGATGAAGTTTCCAAAACATAGGGGCATATCCAATCCAACCGAGTGGCACTTTACAAAACTTCGATTGTATCAGTGATCTTGATTTCTAGCGAGGTGCTTCCACAGCTTCTCTACCCGCTGCTATAACTTGCCGATTCATTACATTACTGGCCCAAATCTCGGCCAGTGTTCTTAAGATTTCAGCTCAAATCTTACATAGGTTAGGAACACACTGAATTTTTTCCAATGTAGTACCCCAAATTGTGTTTTCATATAGATTGAAGTCTAAACCCTCAAACAATTTCCAATGTCGTCATTGAAATTCCATTGCAATCTGCCCAGACGTCCTCCGAAGATTGTCGTTGATGATAATGGCTGAAGATCACAAACACGCGCTTTACATACATGGTCAAATTTTTGGCGGGAATTCGACTGAATGACGAAAAAAGCCGAGTTTCCTCCAAAAATGGCCTTGACCAAGAACACACGCACAAAAATCGAAAATCATCTAGATCCGATTTAAGGCAATTAGCCACCACATAAAAAAATTTACTTTCTCAACTAGTTTCTTTTTGTTTTTACTGTATTTTTAATTTACTATATTTTATTGCTCTTTAATAAGTATAGCGTGCATATGGCGCATAGTATGTTGTATTTACTAAATAAAGCTTGACGATCTTGATTGATATAAAAATTGAATGTTTCCGATACGTTTTAGGCAGTTAGAGTAAAGTTATCGGACTTAAAAGAACAAGCGATAGAGACGGTTACTTTTATTGGTAACAACGACGAGAAACATTAAAAATCCGAAGTAAAAAACAATTTGATGTGTGAATAAAAACCGAAAATAAAAGTGTTTTGTGACAAACATTGTGTTAAAAAAGAGGACGAAACTCGATATTTTACAAGATGAAGCTTTTAATGCGTGCCGACACTCATGTGTCGTTTGCGTTACCGGCAGAAGAGCCTAGAGCAATTGTTACATTTTCGCAGGTTATTGTCGATTTATTGGTTTTCTTTTCTTTTCTTTATAATTGGAATTAATGAACTCTTCCTTTATTAAAAATTACGTTTTTATTTTTCATACAGATTTTAGCAGCCTTGTCAGTATCGCTTGGATCTATGGTCGTTGGCTATTCTTCGGCCTACACTTCACCTGCGCTAGTTTCTATGGTCGATCGGAACATCACATCATTTCCAGTTACATCGCAAGAGGTAAAAACTGTCAATAGAAGCGACCAATCATAATCTAATCTTTTAATTCTTTCCAGGCATCATGGGTTGGTGGTATTATGCCGTTGGCTGGCTTGGCCGGTGGAATTGCGGGCGGACCGCTAATTGAATATCTTGGTCGAAAGAACACAATCCTTGCGACGGCTGTTCCGTTTGTGGTAGCATGGCTTCTGATTGCAGCGGCCAGTAATGTGTTTATGGTGTTGGCTGGTCGGGCGCTATCTGGATTCTGTGTTGGTATTGCATCACTATCGCTTCCCGTTTACCTGGGCGAAACAGTACAGCCTGAAGTTCGCGGTACACTTGGCTTATTACCAACTGCTTTTGGTAATATTGGCATATTATTGTGCTTTGTGGCCGGAAAGTATATGGATTGGTCGCTTCTGGCGTATCTTGGTGGCATATTGCCGGTACCGTTCTTGCTATTGATGCTTCTCATTCCGGAAACGCCACGTTGGTATGTGTCGCGTGGACGCGAAGAACGTGCCCGCAAGGCTCTGAAATGGCTTCGCGGCAAGGAAGCTGATGTTGAACCGGAACTGAAGGGTATCATACGATCACATTCCGATGCCGAACGACACGCTTCGAAGAATACAATGCTCGAATTGCTGAAGCTTTCGAACTTGAAGCCACTGATGATATCGCTCGGTTTGATGTTCTTCCAACAGTTGAGTGGTATCAATGCTGTTATTTTCTACACTGTGTCGATATTTAAGGATGCCGGGTCGACTATCGATGAGAATCTCTGCACTATTATTGTCGGTATTGTGAATTTCGGTGCGACCTTTATTGCAACGTTGCTGATCGATCGCTTGGGAAGAAAGGTGAGTTTTGTTATTAATTGAGTTTTATTTTTGCAATTATTAACTTATAATTTCTTACTAGATCCTTCTCTACATTTCGGACGTTGCTATGGTCATCACACTATTCACTTTGGGTGGCTTCTTCTACGCCAAACACATTAACGTCGATGTCAGTCAACTCGGTTGGTTACCGTTGAGCTGTTTCGTCATCTTTGTCATTGGATTCTCACTTGGATTCGGACCAATTCCATGGCTTATGATGGGAGAAATTTTGCCGGGAAAAATCCGAGGTTCCGCTGCTAGTGTTGCGACTGCCTTCAATTGGTTGTGCACGTTTATTGTTACGAAAACCTTTGCCGATCTTAACGGTAAGAATGTTTCAATTGAAATTTTCAGACCAGGTTCTAACGTTTTTCATTGACTTGATTTACAGCATCAATCGGTCAACATGGCGCATTTTGGATGTTCGGATCGATTTGTTTCATAGGCCTGTTCTTTGTGATATTCTACGTTCCGGAAACGCAAGGCAAAAGTCTCGAGGACATCGAACGTAAAATGATGGGTCGCGTACGAAGGATGTCTTCGGTGGCCAATATTAAGCCCTTGTCATTCAATATGTAAGCTACGAAGCGCTTTAATGACATCACCAACTTAACATACAGGGAACTTTCTTAGAAACCAAATAACCAAAACAAAGTTACTTACACTTAGGGAATGCCAGAAAAATAAAGAAAAAAAAAACCAAGATGTTGCCAAACCGAGCAACGAATTCGATCAGCAAACCTACTAGAGCAAAACAAAAACCATTGTGATATAGTCTGTCAAAATATTAAGAGTTCTTTTAAACAAAGTATCGTACGCCATATTCAAAAGAGCGAAAAGTTTTCTAGAGAAAAAAAAATCAAATTTAATCAAATAGATAGTTTAGTTTAGTCTTAAAGCATCCCTCCTACTACTCTGTAAATAATATGTGCGATTTTTTCTTTTGTAAAATTGTCGCAAAACTAAGTATTTTTTTTTGATTGTTTAAAACGCAATGAATCTCTATCCCAAAAAAAAACACTCGATATTTTAGATAATTTTATGTAGGCAAGTTTTGTAATTTATTGTACGGGAAGATTTATTGTTTTTTTTTTCAAAGGACACTATCCAATCAAAGTTGGTTTCACAACACATAACATTCCTCATCGTCAACAATAAATATTTTTTGCAATGCCTTAAGAAAAAAGTTAATAGTTTTCTTTTGTAACAATTCACTTAGACTGCTATATTAGCGATTTATCTATTTTATGAAATTTTTGTTGTATTTTTTTTAATCAACATTTTTATAGTGAATACAAACGAAACAAAAAAATTAAAAAGGCCAGACAAACACCTAAATATAGATTTAATTCTTAAACGTATGGCAAAATAACGATAGCTAAACAATGCGCGGTCCTTGTTCATTTTACGATTTGATTTTGTTGCCATATTAACGAGATATTACGAGTACTACATCTAAAATTTATTTAGTTTTTACTTAGCTTCCTTGTAAATATTTAGATAAAAAAAAATTTGAAACAAATTAAAATTGGTAACAATTATACTTTTGAGTTCTAAACACAATTATTTATGATTATATAAGTGATATTAATTGTTTTTTTTTTATTTCTGTAAATTATTGTATGGAGCAAACCACGCTCAATTCATTTTTTTGTAAGTGTTTGTCATTTGATTCATTTTAAAAGTAAACGAAAAAAAATGATAGGGTTTTATAAACGATAGGAATGTCAAAAAGGATGGGAAAAAAAATTGCCTTAAAACTACTAGAAAGCAGATTTGCTGTAATTTGTTAATACTTATAATTAGTTTGTATTTAGAAGAATCATCGTCAAGTTTAAGAGCAAATGAAAATCAAAAATATGAGAAAAAAACCCCGTTTCTTTTCTTTTTTTTAATTTAACATATTATTTAAGTTATACTCAAATCTATTGTAGTTTAATTATTATATCACTTTATTTAACAATAAAATGAAACAAAAATAAAAACATAATCCAATTTAAATTATATTATTGAATAGTGAATGATTGTTGAAAGGGAGTGAGAGAGGCGAAGAAAAAAGATATCGTTTTATTAAGCATGAATTTTTGTTATTTAATATTATAATAGACTAATAGAAATATATAAAATAAATACCGAAAAGAATATTTTTAAACAAATTAAAAAGTGGCTTGTTTTATTTCTTTTGCCTGCTTTATTTTAATGAATTTCCAATGTGTGTACGCTATACCCAAAATCGTTTGAAGACTTGACTTGTATTAAGTGGCCACATTTTAAAGGGTTGTGGTGTGAGGGAAAATTTTTAAACGTACTTTGGTTTCTAAATATCAGCAACCGGTTCGGCTAGATGACTGAAACTAAGAATTTATATAAAGCTTCGATGGTGGACCCATTTGAAAAAAAAAATCCGATATGGCGAAGGGGTATGGCAGTGGGGCGAAAAATAATGCGTCCGAAACACTCGAAAGCCGAGATATTGTAAGATCTATATCTCCGAAACGGTTAATGTCATGAAATTCAAACTTGATTATTTCCAGATAAAAAAAAATTGAGTTGGAAGAGCGGCGTGCGGTGGTGCGTGGGAAAAACTTTGAATTGCGAGGTATCACGAACCAATTACGATAGAAAAATAAAATTTGGTACGTATATAAAAATCAATAGATGGAGTTTCATAGTGACCACCCAAGGGACTGTGCAAAAGTGGTCACTTTAAACGAGTGGTCAGATTATAAAAATAATTTATTACAGTATATGTAATGTATGTAATTTAAATCAACATTACCAATATAAAAGGTGAATCTTTTTACGCATTTATCAAGAACATAATATCGATAGTAAGCTTCGTGCTTCATTTATTTCAGCCTCATTTTGCATTTTTCAACATTTGTGTCTTAATTGGTATATGACGTAAAATTTTTTGATCACATTATAGGATGTTCTCCACACGTACTTATGTGATACGTAAATATTGGCAAAAAATGGTCAATGGTCACAATATGGAAATGGTCACAATAAAAAACGAATAGGTAATTTCCATCGGGACTGTAAACAATGGCCACTTTAGGCAAGTGGTCAACATATGAAGGTGGTCACTTCTGCAAGTTCTACTGTATATCATTTTGACATGCAGCGATGAATTTCACTGCCCTTCAATGCAGTAAGAGTGCAGTGTTGCATTGATTGGATCATGTGCTAGATGCTTATAATTTTTATGGGAAGGCCCAATAAACTCCAAATAGGGAAAATTTTTTTGGAAGTGTGAAGATGGGGAGGGTGAAAAAGACAAATTTCTTTTATAGCTCAAGAACCTACGATATAACGATAAACAGTGGAAACTTAATATTTAGATAGAGCTACAGTAGTGACATGTTGGCAAAATATATTATTATTATTATTGTTGCCTAGAAATAAATTTCGCAAGAACAAGTCTGAAGGCAACTTAGTTACTGGGGTATCTGATGCCGTCTTTTTTTTACATATATTGGCCGAAAACTATCTTATGTTTAGTAGCTAGATTTTATCCCAAATTCTGTGAGCGAGTTGGCAAAAAATAAATTTTTATGGGAGTAGTACGGCACGGGGCTGAGTGGGGATTTTGCTATCTATAGAACGGTTTTTGCTAGAAAGTTGAAATTTATTGGGTATATGTAGAACTATTAGAAAAGTAAATAAGATTAAACAAATATTTCAAATATCCAGTCCATGCGGAGGGAGGACAGGAAAATGATCAAAGAAAATGGAACGCATATATTTTCAAGTTGTAAAAAGGGTTATATACATTTCCACGAATTCTGAGATATCCCTCAGGTCTGAATAGGTATCGGATGACTTTTCACTTCCACGGGCTTGCGTAATAATGCTTTTTCAACCACTAGAAGGGTATAAAGAGTTGAACACGTTTTCAGGAATTCTGTCATATCTTTTAGGAATGATAAGAATGTGTTTTTAGGACAGAAGTTACATATGTTTTTGAACAGTTGTCTTTAAGTCTTCTTTACATGACCTAAAATAGCTTACTTTCATTTCGAGAGAACATCGTATCAATTGAAATCACGTAGTCTGAAAGAGCTGAATTAATTTCTTTCCGGACAGAAATACACTGCGATCTGAAATTTATGATAATGAGAGTGGAAGCGGACCATATTCGAAAAGAAGCATAATCTGTTTTCTCAGTCGACTACTATACTCTAAAAACATTAAACTGTTAATGTAATACAATCTCATACTCTTTAAACGTCAAATTATTTATTCGGTGAGCGTTCCCACCAAGTTGTAGTTCCTCAAAATTTCAACCGGTCTAAGGTTAATTTTGAGCCATTCAAAACATGTGTAATATCCTTTTTCCCGTGAAGCACCAAATTCAATAAGATGTAAATTTGAATCATTTCAATAGAATTAAAAAAATTTTTTTTTTTTAAGTTTTTAAAGTTTCCGGATACAACTAATCATAGAAAAAATTAAAGAAGAAATAGAAAACGGAAATATCCGATTGGAATAAGCAGATACGAGGTACGAGAAAATGTTCTAAAAGTACTCGTTACATTATATAAGCTTTAGATATAAGTAATTCATATTTTACTAATTTTCTTGAAATAAAATTACATTGAACACTTAAATTAATACCACAAAGCTTCTCAATCTATATCCGATATAAAATATAGCGCGGATTGGAACCAAATCCAAATTTAGTAGTCGACTGAGACTGCGGAGGTGCTGAATCTCGATACGGTTTTTTTATGGAGTTTATACAAAAATTGGTTCAGGTCTAAATGGGTAACGTTACCATTACAGAAATAAATTGTCGTTATTGGCTATTTGCCTTTAGCTCAATCCAAAAATCGATTTTTTTTTAAATATTTTCGTGTATATGGTAAACATGTGTAGAATATGGTACCCAAACGTATTTTTCGAAAACAATTATACACGTCTACCGTATCATTTAGGCACCTACTTTATTGATTTCTAATGACAAAAAGTACTAAAGGAAAACTTTAAACGTGTTTTTCTCGAAACTACGATTTGCGAACTGGCGTAAGTTCTAGAGCTTGAACCCAATAAGCTTACGACTTAATTCTTTTTTAGTTTAGAGTATGACTTCATTGGAGCTTATACCAACAAAATAGTGACAAAAAATTGTTACTACTTTTTCTAACACCTTTAAGGCTGGTTTACATAACGAATGCAAACATTTTTTACTGAGATTGTGAGGGAGAAGGAAAATCTGTTAGGAGAAACTGATCAGGAGTGAAACGAACAGATATTATGTTTAACAAAATATATTGACGATATTTCTGTGAATTTTGGCTTTTGCAGTGGCTTCTTTCTTCTCCATTGAAAATTCTATAAGCTAGCTCCCTCACAGTTTCAGTAAAAAATTTTTGCATTTGTCATGTAAACCAGCCTCTAAGATAAAAAAAAACCCTGAAAAATCTAAACTTAAACTTCGTATGCTAGCCGTTTTTTGTTTGTTTGAGGTTTTATTGATTTTATAGGTATAAAGCTCTACATTCATATATTTCGGAAAAATTTTTAAATTTGTTTTTGTGTACACCTATCACCTACCTACAACCCACCCATCCCAACTTCACGTTTTCAAATCTCAACAATAAGATTTTTAGCCGACTGTAAGTCATGACTTACACCTATAGATATTGCGGCCACAGCCTATAGATGGCGACGGTGATGTTGAAAAGGTAAACAAACCTAACCAGATTGTTGAGGGTAGCTTCAACAACAAACGAGCCGTAGCAACCCCAAGGACTCCCAAAAGTATAAAATTTACGGTACTTACCCATAACTTGTACACGGCAAATGGCGCAAATATCACACTCGACGTCCCAGCTCCACATAGCAACCGCATTCCACTTCTTCAGCGTAAACATTTTCTCCGGCTTCCCGGAATCACTTTCATATTTATCGTTCGTACAATCGGCGTCCTCAGCCATGGCGTTCTTCTCGGCGGAAATCTTGAAGCGTTAAGGTTGACGAACTGAACGAAATGTGCGAAATACCGCGATAAGACGTGTTTAAAACAATATTAAATAAAAACCCGACCGGCTTCACGTTTCGTCACACACTCAACTCAATACAAAGAACAGTGCGGGATGACACTTGGAGTGAATTGTTCCGAAAACAGCTGTTCGGTTGTCAATTTTAAGCGAATGCAGCGCCACTGGTGGCGGTTACATGGATTTTAATCGCATATCCGGATTTATAACGGTGTGAAATCAAAATTAATAACGGCATTGACGTTAAAAATTGATTTATATAAAAAAATAAGTATATTATAATATAAAACTTTTAACACTCTATTTGAAACATTCTTTGGCATTCCATAGCTCAAGAACTTCTATAGATTTGACGGCAGTTCGAGCGGTTTCGGTATATTATGAGTGCTGTTTGATAATGACCAGCAAAAATCAAAAACATCGAAAGTAACCAAAAAAAAATTTTGCTCACAATCTACCAAAATGGCTTGAAACTGTTTCAATGTAATCCAAATGAATTTCTTTGTCGATTCGTAACTGTTGATGAAACTTAGATCCACCACCACACACCAGAAACTAAATAACAACCAAAACAATGGATGAAAGCCTGTTCAAGGGCACCGAAGAAGGCAAGAACAGTTTCATCAACTGGAAAGGTTATGGTGACAGTTTTTTGATATCTAATGGAATAATATTCACTGACTACTTGCAGAAAGGAAAGACAACGGGTGCATATTATGCTGAGTTATTGGTTTTATTAGTTGCTGAAATCAAGGAAAACGGCCTCATTTGGCGAAGAAAAAAGTGTTGTTTCATCACGACAACGCTCCGGCTCGCACGTCCGCTGTTGCAATGGCAAAACTGTTTGAATTACTCTATGAATTAGGCTTGGGCATTGTAGTTCACCTTGGTGACCGCGAACGAACTAGTTCCTTAGTCTTCGCGAACTAGTTCGCTGTTGCAGTTCATCGTTCACCAAAAAAAAGGAACTAGTTCGTTTCAAGTTGGGATTGAATGTGAGGACCTAAAAAAAAAGGTTGTCAGGCCAGAAGGAACTAGTTCGTTTCAAGTTGGGATTGAATGTGAGGACCTAAAAAAAAAAAAAGGTCCCCAGCCCGGAAGGAACTACTTCTTTTCAAGTTCGGATTGAATGTAAGGTCCGTCCCCAGCCCTACTAGTTCCTTTCAAGTTCGGATCACTTACAAAAACCAACTACTTTCAAACAAACGAACTAGGACCGGAAGTCACTGCGAACTAGTTCCTTCATTTCACTTCTGGGAGCGATCTTCCGAACTAGTTCGTTCACGAACTACACAAACCTACTATGAATTGCTCCCTCACCAACACCACATCGTATTCTCCAGATTTGGCCCACTGCGACTTACTCTTGTTTCCAGACTTGAAAAAATAGCTTGCAGGAAAGAAATTCACGCAAGTACTGCCGTTATCAATGAAACTAACGCCTATTTTGAAGGGTTGGAGAAATCATATTATTTGGAAGGGATCCAAAAATTTAAAAAAAACCCTGGACTGTACCGAGCTAAAAGGAGACTAAAGTAGAAAAATAAAATTAGTGTTTTCTTGATTTTTGCAGGTCATTATGAAACAGCCTTTTATGCGTTCCTATTACCAAATGGATATATCCACTGGTGGAAATCAAACAACCCTTCAAGATAGATAAATTTTCCGTTGGTATCATAATGTAGTAAGTCTAGCAATACTGCAAGGCCTAGGCCCGATTTGGGCTGTTGCGCCATTGATTATTGTTATAACTTGACAATTATTATTATTATGGGTATTCATCGAGTAATGCTTTTAATTCTTCGTGTTCAAACGTTTTCAATACACCAGAGTGTTCTATATCTGCAACATCAAAATCAAAATTTTTAAAGCGTCGATACCACTCTCTGGGTGTTGTTGCCGATAGAGCACATATGCCGTACGTCTCCACAAGAATTCTATGTGCTTTAACAGCAGACTGCAACCACCCAAATACTCCTTTTTTGGCACGAAACTCGACAGTATGATAAAATATGTTGTTTACACTTCGGCGGAATAGCCTATACTGTCATTTCAAGCCTAATGGTGGAGCTTCATGATAAAGTTGGCTGCAGTATTGCCCGATGATAAAAGTCTAATATAACATCTGTCGATAAACGGCTGCAACTTGTTCAAGTCCCGAATAATTGCCAAGGCACAATAGGCAGCTACTAAAATTTGGATTTCTCAACCAAATTTCTTCAAGGCGTTGCAAACGCTTTTTGAGTCTATTAAAGCCTTAGTTGTCGAAATCTGGCGATGTAATTCAGCTGTAAAATTTCTGCCTACCAAAAATGCAAGGTTGAATTATCGTTTGACTAGACTAGTGATGAAGCAATTCTCGTTATGGATAAAATTTCAATACGGTCTACCCTACTCTGTTCTGGATAAACTAGCAAAAGACACACTTGTCTCTGTACTGGTTTTATTTATTCTTTTTGGTTTTCTGAGCCTTTGGTTTCGTTTTGAATAGCTTACGAGAAACAAGTTTAAATACAACTAGAATAATTTTATAGCATGCATAAAAAGCCGCACCAAAGAACATAATTATGTCCAATCCGTAGTGTTGAAGGCTATTCATATGGATCGCTGGACTCTGCATATGTCTGGCACCCTTATGACGAAGAACATACTCCAACCAAAACGCCGCTGTATCTTTCGCCGTCATCGGACGATCTCGATACAAATCCGAGAATTTCTTCACACTATTTCGATATGTTGGATTTTCCAGTACCTCAATAACAGCTTGCCGAAACGAATCTTCAGTCATATCGTGGTATTCGATTGTCAGCCCAAATCCGGATTTTTGAACAGCCTTCATATTGGCATGCTGATCACCAAATAGTGGAATACCAATTATAGGAACACCATGATATTCCGCTTCGACAATGCTCCCTTGGCCACCGTGCGATATAAATGCTTTTATATTACGATGCGCTAGGATGTCGTCTTGGGGAAGCCATTTTTTGAATAAAATATTGCTAGCGTTGCCCGGAATCTGAGCATCCTCCCATTTCCATAAAATCTTTTGTTTTAGTCCTGACAGAACTTTATATATCGAGCTGATGATTCCCGGTTTCAGTTCAGAACTTCGAGCATTCGAACCTAAACTGAAGTAGATGGCACCGTCCGATTGTGCACTGTCTAAGAACTCCTGGATATCCTACACTTGGAACAATCGTTGTTAATAAGAAACGATATAAATTTATTTCGTTATAGTCGCATACCTTGGGAAGTGGAGCAGGTGTCGGTTTGATTTGAATTCCTCCAATATCAATAACAGCTGGAACATTTGGTCTTACGATTCCTTGGCTGAAGTGAGTGCTCAACAATAGTAACGAAATGTTTTTTTGTATTTGTTCCAACGGCGGATATTTGTCTGCTGGAAAGTTCGACCTGCAAAACGATAGAAATGGTTACGATAACTGGAAAAGTATGATACATACAACAATTGAAATTACTCGTAATATGCTTTTTGGTTTCCGATGTAGAAGTGCATCAGTGAGGCTTCAAACATGGTCATAAGAAGATTCTTTAGTCTGTTTATAAAGCCCATTGGTTGTGAGAACTCCGAGAATATATTCGGTACATACAACGGCTCCAGGGGATTTCCGATAATTTTATTAAGATTTGAGGTACCTTGTTGCGAGAAGCTCACCACTAGAGGACATTTAAAGTGACCGGCAAGTCCCATTTCGAAATCGTTCAAGTAGTACCCCAATATAACTAAGTCGAAGGATTCCTCGCTCATAAACTTTTGCATTTCTGGTTGGGATATTTTTGCATTTATTTTATCCATGAAATCAGCTAGCATATTCATAGTTCTGTAAATAGTCAGGATCTTGTTCGCTTTAACGTTCACCGCGTCCTTAAGATACTCGCGTTCGATAGACACATCTTCGAGTAGTATATGCCGGTATTTTGGGCTATGATCCTCTAAGGGTAGTGTCGTTATCACTGTCACGTTATGTCCTCGCTCCACCAATGTATTGATAACTGCCATGTGTATTATGAGATGAGATTTACTAAAGGTGGTAAAATAGCCCAATATATTCGCGGAGTCGCAGCATGACGAGCAAATCGCAACTATAACACTAACTACGGAACACAGATTTAACTTCATTTGATTAACAGAGAGCACTGAAGCCGCTTATCCGCGCTACATGGCTCGAATGCTAGACTAACGGTCTTATCAATACTTTGTCTGTGTCAATATTGATAACGATTTGGAAACTTTATTTCCAAGCTGTGAATGATTTAGGGACAACTTTAAGTTTATAATAAAAAGTTATCATTACTATTATATTTTAATTGCGATGATTTAAAATCTTCAAAGTCATTATTACAAAGACCTTTGCCACTATACATTATCTAATCAAAGAGCTACATATCTAATCAGCTTATCTCCGTATCGAAGTGAGCAATTTAGAACAGCCGCTCTTAAGCACGTTTCTTTGGGATCGAATGTAGTAGTCTTTCTCATCTTCGATGGAGGTATTAAAAGTCTGGGCGAAGTTTTATTTTTTTGGGAATAAAAGTCCAGAGCGCATTTAATGCTGAGAAGATGCCCCTTGATATTAGTTGTACTCAGGCTGCTAGAATTTTATTTTATTATTTTTTAATAATACAGTATTGGGATCGACCTGATATTTAAAAAAAAAATACTACCCTGAAATTTTGTATTTTCACGTTTTAGAACTAGTAAACCCCAAAAAAGGCAAAACAAAAATGTCCGTCTGTCCGCCGCGCCGTACGCAAAACTGTTTGAAGGCGCGTAGCTCTCAAATACCTTGAGATATTAAATTTTTATGATAGATAGAATGGGTGAACCACTACGAGTGGTATAGAGAGGGGTGTGAGGGTGTGAGTGGGGAGGAAAGGAGAGCATTTTAGATGAAAAATTTCGACCTACCTCAAGTGAATAGCTGATCGTATTCGTTCTCGCCGACGGTCATACTGGGCCCATATGAAACGTAATGCGATCTCACATAAGTTTGCAACAACAACAACACGTTGCTAGGCAATATACTTTGATCGCGCGTGCGACAATTTATTGAACCAAGTACAGTGAAATGCCGATGCCTCACATGTAGCATATAATGACCTATGAGGTCAAGTGACTGCGCGTGTGGAATCGGCATGGAAATTTCAATAAAAGTGCAATGTCGTGAGAAAATCCAGATCAGTCAGCAGCCGGATGCGAGGTTCGATGGAATGAATCGAACCATCAATCCGGCAGTCGGAATTAACAAGTTCAAAGATAGCAGTCGGTTCGTGAGTAGCCAGCCCCGTTTGAAAAAAACACATCTATTGTTTTATTTGAAAAAACTAAGGACGTCCGCTCCTATCGCCGAGGTGCGTGACGTACAACAACCTATTATAATAGTGGACTTATTTGCAAATAAAAATTGTTGATAAGGGTTGACGTGTGTGAGAGTAGGAGGGGGGAGGATGCGTTCAAAACGTTTGAAAGAAGCGATTGAAACATTTCAAAATCCATATCTCCTGAACGATTGATGTCAGACGGCTGAAACGTTATGGTTATCTTAACAGACACTAGGAGATTTAAAAACAGTTAACAATTTTAAGGAGGTTGGTGAAGTACGAGAGTGGGGATTCAACAACTTTGAATTACAATATTTTTCGTCTCAATTATCTCAGGAAGATTAAATTTGGTTTCTGTATAAAGAATTACTAGTGGAGTCTCCTGAATGTAAAATTTTTGTGGGGGACATGAAGCGCGAAAGGGAGGGAACAATCAATTTTCAAAATATTTTTTTTTGTATCTCAAAAACTGTATCATGTATGATCTTTAAAATTTTACAGGAGTTAGGACCGGTAGACCTCTAGCGGAGGAGCAAATTTGGAGGGTATGGGTGCAGGGAGCGGATGGAAATGAAAAAATTTTGATATAAATTTCTCGAAAGCCGGAAATAATAGATACATAGCTATAAATTTTAAACTGCATAGAGCTACTATAGCGACATCCCAGAAAAAAAAAAATGTTTGATGAGGGTAGCAAGGTACGGGGTGGGAGGTGGTTTTTCATATTTTAGAAATGGCTAATGCTAGAAAGTTGAAACTTAGTACCTATTTATAGATGTGATACTAGAGTAATTAAAATTAAAAAATTGACCAACAGTCTGGGCGCAACTTTATTATTTTATGGGAAGAAGTTCGAAACGTATTTAATGCTGAGTGGCGGTGTAAATGCCAATTAGACTAAAGGAAAAACCAGGAGGCTACTGGGAACGGTATTTTTAAGGTTGTCAATCTCATTGTAACTTACACCGCATCTCAACATTAAATACGTTTCAGACTTCTACCCATAAAATAACAAAATTGCGCCCAGACTATTGACCGATTTTCTTTATTTATTTACAAATTTCTCAATTTTAATAAAAATATAAGTGGTATAGTATCACCTAAAGGGTTGAATATTTATGCCATGCCGATTCCATATTTATATAATATTTATTTATTAATATTCTGTAACTGATTGATATAATAAATGAATTAAAAAACAATTCGATATCTTATCAGACCTAAGCGAGACATAGGAATTCCTAACGTACAAAATCATTTTACCTTCTCTTTTGGGTGGAATATCGCATAATCGCATAAACTTTACAGCTCTTCCTAAAGGGTAGTATTTAAAAATGATTAAACCGTTATTTTCTGATTATACTTAAAAGTGAAAGCGGATTCGATCTCATGAAAATATTTTTTGGAATTCGTGAAAACTTAAACAATACTTTACACCCCCAGGAGAAAAATTCTTACATCGATTTTTCTCCAATTATAACATTTATAGCCTTTCAAACTGAAAGCGAATCATTAGGCACAGAATTTAGAAATACAGGGGTTGAATATCATGAAATTTGAAAAAATATTTCTAGGCGCTTTAATAAAGAGCCCGCAGGTGTAAAATTGATTTTATACCTCAACATGCTTAAAAGATATAACGAAGTTCGTGAAAATGTGTAAAAATATTTTTCACGAAAATATTTAAATTTAAATTTACATCGGCATATACATATATGTTATAAGTTTCAGCTTTGTATCATGAGCCGTTACTAAGATATAAAAACCTGTTAAGATCTTTTAGAAAAGTTATTTAAAGAAAAAAAAATTTCAACTTTCTATTTGCGTAATGAAATGCATAACTATATTTTCCCGAATTTTGCCATATCTCTTAGGTATTCTAAAATATTGATTTTTTTTTCTTGCATTCCTCACACAAATGCCTACAAAGCGCTTTCAGGATATTTTGAAATTTGGCTCTTAAGGGAGTGTAAAGGTGTTGAAAACATTTCAACGAATTCAGCTACATATATCACTCATATCTGATAAGATATTGAGTAATTAATTACTTGCACGGGCTTTTTTTTGTAATCGCTAACAACTAAGAGGGTATTAAAAAGTTCAACACGTTTTCACGAATTCCGTCATATCTCTTAGGAGTGAAAAGACATCGAACGGGTTTACACTAACTCGGATTTTTAGTATTTATCTAAAAACCAATTCCAGAATTTTTGAGGTTGTTTTCTCAAGGGCATATGCTTTTAAAATTTTCACCATGTCTCTTAGTTTTGATGAGCTATCAAGTTAGCTTTAACTTTTGCAGAAACTTAAATAATCGCCTACAAATTCTACAAATTTTATGATGTCCAAAAAAAATTTGGTATTTCTCTGACTGTTGGAATTTTTTTTTTATTACAATAAATTTTTTGTATTTAAGCTAATGTTGCTATACTTCTAAAAAATTAAAAAAATCGCAAGTATCTTTATTATTATCACTCTTAGCTACACTTAGCTATTTCAAATTACGGTTACTTACTACACATTAGCCGTTTACTCACGATCTGACCCTTTTACAATACACTGTCACTAGTAAGATTGTAAATCACTTCTACGCTTTTCAGTCAACCTGGTCATAGTAAGAAATAGTAAAAACTGATCCCGTGTACAAACCTCACTACGCTTGTATACTGCATACTCCTACTGTGTCGAGAGTTTTCCAGCATATTCGGTGGAGTGTGTAGAACTTGCGAGAAGTGTGTGAATCTTTCTCTGCTATACTAATTGGATATTAAAAGGTTGTAGTTTCCCTCGCTTACCAAGGTATCCATGTAACAATATACAGTGAATTAATCTTAGTAACGATCTAAACTGCAGCTACAGATACAAAGGCATAAAATCTGATATCTGAAAAGTATACAATATTGTAACATGCTGATTGAATTTATGTTACTTATTGTTATATTCCATTCTGTTATTAACACAAATAACCCACTAGTACCTAACTACAAAAGTTCCCAGAGCGTTTTCGAGTACAGCTAGCAATTACTTCAAATCAGTTTCATATTTTTTTGTATTTCGACGTATTTCGTAATTACGGCAAGAGTGAGGCCCAGAGAGAACCAAAACTCATTCCAATCAATTGCTGAAAGGCCTGTTTTGCGATTAAAATTCTCGATCCGGATATCGAACGGAGCTGTTTCCGACTTTCAGTACGGTACGTCGTCGGCCGCCGAAATTGATAGGTATTTTATTTACCGACAGGCGGGATATTAAATTTTCTCATGCATTTATGATGTCAGGGGAACTATAGCCATCGATATATCAGCCAGGAAGCCCATTATGTCGAGGATATCATGGAAAATCCATAAAAGCTATTTTCGATACAGAATCGTTGTTTAGTCCTTAATAGTCCGCTCCCGGATTCGCCTTCACCCGCCGTACTTCATAATGCCGTCTAGTAAAAAATTTCGTTTTCAAAATACATATAGCGAATTTTTGTATTGTGTGGCTTTGATGTCCTGTGTGGTGGTTGTTGCTGCTGCACCCCTAAAACGTAGTAGACCACGACAAAATTGGAATGAGCTGAATTTATACGAGTTCGGGTTTATTGACGGTTTGTTTTTCTAGTTATTTGTTCGTGATTTTAAATTGAAGGAGTTTGTTTTTCGCTTTTATTGTTTTTTTTTTTAATTATTGAAGTCAATAAAATTTCACTCGAAACTTTTTTGTCATACTTCAGCCAACTTGCATGATATCGTCTCTTCTTTCTCTTCATGGTACCGCAGCGAAAATCGAGCCTTGATCGACTTTTTTTAAGAGACATCATCAGCTTTTGATTTGATTTCAGTTTAATGTCGAGGCTTTGTCAACTTTAATTTATTTAGAGATAGGTTCGTTGCCTAGTTTTCAACTCTTGGAAGTTAAACTTTAAGAACTGGTTTTCAGAATTCGTGAAAATTTACATAACCACTTTAAGGGTTGCATATTGAAAAATGATGAGAAAAAAAAGTTTCTAGATTCATACATAGAGAGGTAGCAGTAGTATAAGTATTTACTGACATGCCTAACAGATATAACAAAATTCGTAAGAATTGTAGACAACCCAACTAACAAACTAACTTCCATACGGCCTTAAGATATTCTCGTACCTCGATACAGTTTCGATAGCCAAACTAATTTGACACACATTTTTCCATGCAACAGCCAAGCGCCTTGGTATAAGGTCTTATCGAAGCTGTACGGAAGCTTGAAAGTATGAAAGCAAAAAAAAAATAAAAAAATATGTACACAATTTTTTTACTTTTGTATTCTTCTAATACGAATTTATTTTCCTGTAAATTATTATTTTTTGTTTGATAATCGTGAATTTTACTTATACCTTGCACTCTCGGATTCAAACCACGTCCCGTCACTCATATGTAAGTCCACTACGCTACCCACTCGGCAAATTTGATACATTGACGTAGTAGAGTTGAAGCCGAATCGCTTGATAATAGAAATGTCGAGCGAAGCTAGCTTGCAAACCTCCGCTTCCAAGTCTAACGGAAGCTTTATCAAAGTTTGTCCACACCTTTATAAGACGGTTGGTATTTTAAGGGGATAAATTTGTAGGCACAATGAGTCCGTTCCGACATCCATCAAAGTGACACTAACGAGGTGTAATTTTGATTTTTAATGAGTCGAAGAAGGTGGTGAAATTCAATAATTCATCTCGTAGCGTCGGAGAGGATAGAAATTGAAAGTTGGTCAACCTGTGTGTTGTATCGCTGCTAATTACCAGAATCATTGTGACTAGACGTTCCGAAATTCACTTTAGATGTGTGTCCGCTTTTCGGATCGGATCGGTTAGGAACCACTATAACTTGTCTTGAAAGAGGTTATTACCGAAGCAATGGATTCTGAAAGTTCAACTCGAAAGTATTATCGAAGCCTTATCGAAGTTAAAAATCCACACCTTGCGCTCAACTGTCTTATCGAAGCCTTATCGAAGTTATAGCCACTGGAAAAAAAAATGCAAAATTTGTTTGCTAGTTGTGAAGACAACTTGTCTCAGACGTTTCTTTACCCTACCTTTGTAAGCTAATGAAAATTTTGTTTAGCTTCAATTACTCCCGTAGTACATCTGCATATACGTATTAAATTTCAACTTTGTAGCATAAACCATTTTCGGAGACATAGAAAAACATCCCATTTAAAAACAACGTTCACAGTCACTTTAGACGCTTCCCTCCCGTTCCACCGCCCTAAATCCCCTACCTCACTATTTTATCCTGAACCTATGTCGTTCTAGCTGTGCAATCGCATTAAAGGGTTGTGAGACATAAGTTATAACGACGGCCGTAAAAAAAAATATCGACCACTAGGCATGCGTCCTCTACATAAGTTCCAATTTTCAGCCTCCTAGCATAAGCCGTTCCTGAGATCTAGAAACCAAAATATTTCATCTTAAACGCTCGAAGGTCCTCTTCCCTTGCACCCCTCTAAAAAAATACCACTTTCTATTCACATTAAAAGTTTCAACTTAATATCTCAAGGGGTTTTTGAACTACGTGTTTTCGAACGATTCTGCTTACGGCGGACGGCGCGGCGTCTACGACGAACAGACGGACATTTTTTTGCCTTTTTGAGGTTTACTATAGTCCTGCAACGTTACAAAATACAAAACTTCAGAGTAAAATTTTTTTTTTTAATTTCAGGTCAGGTCAGGTACCATATTATTAAAAAAAAATCTGCTAGCAGTCTGGGCGCAACTTTATTATTTTTCCGGCAGAAGTTCGGAACGTGTTTCATTCGGGGATGCGGTGTATGTTACTATGTGACTGAAAATCTAACAAAAAGTTCGGAAAACGGTAAGAATAGAGTGTAATATATGAATTATATAATTTGGTCATATTCCGGGATGCGGTCTAGAGGTTGGAAAAGAAAAAAACTTGAAAATAGGTGATTATTAAACAAGCCCGTGGAAATGAAAAGATATTCGATATCTGATCAGACCTGAGAGATATGGTGGAATTTATGAAAAAGTATACAGCCACTTTACACCCCCTTAGGGGTCGAATTTCAAAAAATCTTGAAAACACCTTCTAGGTATTCATATGAAGAATCCGTAGAATAAAAATAAATTCAATATATTGAAAGGCCTAGCAGATATGACGAAAATCGTGAAAATATATGCATTTTATATTTACTGAAATTTTTTTCTGCCCCCCCTTCTGAGCCCCAATGATTATTGAATTTTTTTTTATCAGAATTACTTTTTTAGTTCATTTACATATACGTACCGAGTTTCAACTTTCTAGCATAAGCCGTTCAAAAGTTAGGAAAAACACCCCCCACCCTCGCACCATGCTACCCCTAAAAAATTTTTTTTCACTATGCCACTAATATAGGTAGTTCTACCTAAATACGAAGTTTAAGGTTTATATCATTACAAGTTCTTAAGATATAAGCATCGGAACTTTTTCCTTCTCACCCTTCCCCACCCTCACCCTCTACACCCCCATCTTTAAATTTATTTTTCCCTACTAGGGTTCTATTGGGCCTAGTTCTAGTTAAAATTTGAACAATCTATCTTACACTGTTATTGAGATATGAAAAGTGATATTTTTGAAAAATTCTTATCCCCCCCCCCTTCAAAGATTTTACTTTGAGCATTCTTTATTTATCAAGCTTTATACCCAAACCGAATTTTGTTTTTCTGGTGCAATTGGTTTGTGAGATATCGTAATCTTTACTATTTCAACCCCCACCCCCACACGCCACCACCCCCACCAAAAAATTTTGTTTCAGTCTACTCTCCTAGTATAACTACAGATATTTGTTAAGTTTTAATTGCTTGCCGTTAACGGTTTAAGAGTTATGGATTTTAGAATGTGCCGATCTCTGCATTTTTGCGTTTCGGACGCATTATTTCCCCCTTCACTCACACACCCCTTCACCCATATCAGCATTTTTTTTGCAAATGAGTCCACTATTAAAGCTCTATAGAAATTCCAAGTTTCAGTCTCCTAGTGTAAGCGGTTGCTGAGATCTAGAAGCCAAAATTTTTCGTCTAAAACGCTTCCCCCACCTTCCCCCTCGCACCCTCACCCCTGAAAAAATTCTCACTTCAAGAGGGGTACCATGTCTATTCAGAAAAAAAAAATCAATTTAATAGCTCATAGGGTTTGGGAACTATAATTCCTCAAACGAGTTTGCGTACGGCGCACAGACGGACTAAACATTTTTATTGCTTTTTTGGCGTTTATTAGTCATAAAACGTATAAAAAAAATTTTTCAGGGTAGCAAATTTTTTTTTTTTAAAAGTCGATAACATTACTTTATTATTAAAATAATAAAGTAAAAGTAAAGTAAAGTAAAGTTTTGTAGCACAAGTCGTTCTCGAGTCGTCCCTGTATATTGAGGACTTTTGTGTGGTAATTACTTGGAAGAATATAGGTTTCTTCGTATACCCGTTCTTTGAAATCGTGTGATATTTTATAGCAATCAAAAAAATGTTTAAATTCAACTTTTAATCGTACAGTATTGAGGACATTTTGTGGATTTCAGATATGAGCTATACACATAGAGATATATATATACTGGAGATGACAAGCAGCGATTGAGTTGAAGGCGGACGTCGTTGCATTCACTTGGACTCAAAACAATTTCAAATTGACATAACCCACCTGTTTTGTCTCACTCACTCACACGCTAAACCAACAACAATTTGATATACGACCATATTTTGTCTCAATTCTCATCGTGTTTTTGGCTTCAAAGCGCTTTATATAAAACGGGTGACTTGTCGTCTCCACTAGCTACCTAAAAACTCTTGGGGCAATTCGCTTTCTAACAAATTCATCTTTTACGCTCTTAATTCAAAATTAATTGTGTCAATTTTCGACGTATATTTCACGGACTTTTGTGGAGTTACCCGAAGGAGTAGCTAACCGAATAAAGGAGTACTCCCGTTAAAGGACTTAGTACATATATTTAAAAAATGGATAGCAATTCTCGTATTTCTATTTCGGTGCGTTCTTGTGATATCGTGCGACAAACGGACAGGTGGAGTGACCAGAAAATAATACTCTCTTTTACTCTTATCTTCTTAGACTGGATTAAACTTAAATAAACACTCTACAGATTCCATCTAGAGTATAAAACCGCATAAAACTGTGTTCACCACGTACAAGTTTCCCTATAAAGAACTGCAATCTGCTATAGTGTATTCATCATTCGAACAGCCACTATCTTACTCCAGTTTTTAGTACCCTGGCAGCCTGGGCGCCCATATTGTCGCCCATTTTCCCGGACTATTGTCGAGATTAAATTACACCTGTACGCTGCCATATTAAGGATATAAATCCAACGGGCAAGGTATTTTTATTGCTATGGTCCAATTGTTGCTTTTATTGCCGCAGTTTGTCTTCCGGCGGTTACTTCTCATTCCCTTCGTGTGTTGCTTCCTCGAGTTTACTTCCTTGGCTTTATCCGGATATTATTTAGCCATTCAAGGGTAATTCTATGGAGTAGCATATTTCCTTACAGGAGAAAATAGTGAGGTTAGGTTATCGGGGCGTTGGACTATACCGTTTGTTAGGGAAATTGCTCTTAAGGGTCCTTATTGGAACGGCAGTCTGAAGAAGATAAGAGCGGCGTTGTACAACAATTACGAAGAATGAAATTGAAAAAGTGAAATTTTTGTAACAGATTAGTCAATGTTTACAGTCTTCTTTATGGTAACAGGAAAGTTTAATTTATGTTTATTTTCATATAAATATCACGGACAATGGTATCATAAATATATGAAATGATTTTAATAACAATGAGAAGAGCATGACGGAGGTAATATACGCAAGGCTATAGAGCAAAAAAAAATCCATTGATTTTTACATCTTTTGAATAGTAGGCAAATATGCCACATCTTTTCAAGTAAATTTATATTGGGATGTAATAGTGAATTTGAATTAAATTTTCAATTTGCGGTCAATTTCAATTTCCAATTAGTAAATTTCAACGTCGAAAGCATCAAATTCACTGGAAATTCTCTTGAATTTACACTCTAAAAAAAGGGTACATCTAATAATATTTCTTACGTACTTACTCTTAATAAAACCCTTGACTGTAGGTAGAAATCAAACCCGCGATCAAGATACCGACCCAACTCGTAGTAAAAAAAAATTCAAATAGTTAAGTAGAATTACACTAAAAAGAACTTAATTTTCAATTCATATATAAATATAGTTAATTATACTCGAAATGTTGCGTAATTTTGTAAGCCTTTTCATGCAAATTATACGGATTTAAAAAGGTACGTTATAACCGATAATAGGGGAAGGTGGGGCAAAGTGAGCCCCCTAAGGTTTGTATCGAGATTCTGTGAAATGGGTAATAGTTGTAAAATCCTTTTCAAGCAAATTCGATAGGTTAGGATGTTAGCTTAGTCATGTATTCGTGAAATTAAATTGTTGATGCTGATAAGAAAGCTATCTACTTCTTGCTATACAAACTTCAAAGGGCCCACTTTGCCCCACTACTCTGGCAAAGTGAGCCCTTCCAAATGGTAATTTCATCCAAAACTGGAGCAAAGGAATATGGTAATGGATCAATTAAGACAAACAATATGATTTTAATAAATTGAAATGAAATTAAGTGTGTTGAGAGCGTGCTCTGCTTTGAGGAGTAGCCCTGAGAACACCAAAATATTTACTGGCCATCTTTAGGTCAATTTTTTTCAGCAACAGAAGCTATTGCATTTTTCATCGTAACTTGAGTCCACTGTTGTTGCATTTGCATTTGTTGTATGTTCTAGCCATGTTAAAATTGTAATTTTTAATTATCAAATAAAATTATACTGGTATGGGGTAAAATTCGCCTGGGGCTCACTTTACCCCGAATGAACACTAAATAGTAAGCATCTGTTAAGATTTATATACTTTTTAAATAATCATCAAATCTTGCTTTGCAAGTTTCACAATCCGTACCCCGATCTCAAGGATACTGTTCCAAACAATTCCCAGTCGCTAACAAGTTTTTTTAATCAAACTATTAAACACTGATATTTACATCAAATAGTGCCAAAATCGTAATTTGAGAAAATTCGAGAAATTGTAATTAAAGTGGATTTCTTTTATAGTGCATTGTGGTCAATGCTTGAAGTCTTATCAAATAATTTTTTTTGCTAAGAGATTGCGCTATTGCAAACTAGAAATTTTAAGGGGGCCCACTTTACCTTGCCCCACCTTCCCCTACGTTATAAAAATGCACTTTATGTATTAGTTTTACCACTCCGTTTGTAACTTTACACTTTGTAAGATTTCGTCTTTCCACACCAGTGGTAAATTTACAAGTTAGATTGGTTTTCACACTTACATATCTGTGAATTTTCGCATTAATAGTAATGTAATTCCGGGTAAGTATTAAAAATTACAAGAGAGTTTAGAGTAGGTACTAAATTGGCTACTCTGTAAGTAGTAAAATTTGTTTGCTGCGTAGTCAAGAAAAGTAAAAAGTATGTTCAGTGCAGCCTTTTTTTTTAAAGCGATAACAATACTTTGTTATTAAAATAATAAAGTAATTGACAGAATTTTTTTAGTCAAATATTTGACATCATTGCATACTTTAGCCAAACATTTATCAAGCCGTCTCTACTTTTAAAATGAAAGTAAGTCGCACATATTTTGTATAAAAATATGAAGCTTCAAAGCTGCGATAACACAACATTTTTTTCATATGAAATCGGAGGTCTTACTCACAAATCAAAATACTCCTACAATTGATAAAAGCTCATAGTTCTTTCGAGAGTTCGCCTGGTGTATCTTTTAAATATAAAAGATTCTTCTCTAGCTCCAAGTTTTTAGGTGTGGAAGGCCGATAGCTGCCTGTCTACCATAAATATACAAATTCATTCAAACTAAGCTTGAAGATTATTTAATAGAGATAATGTGAGCAACTTCTGAGAGAGCGACTGCCACCTACAGACTGGTTTTGTATAGCATTTCTTATACACAAATGTGGCTCCAATCTTTTTTTACATATGAGTAAAAGCTTTGCAATATTTAAGAATTTCACGTAATTAAATACTAGTATAACAAATACGATAAGACAATGTTTGTTTGAGAATTTTCATTGTCAAGATTCCGATTTAAAATAAGTTAGTTTTATACTGTCCAGAAATGAAGTTACACGTGGTTTTCGGATTGTACGTATTTTTCGCGTTGTGTTGTAGTAGCGCGAATACGGCAAATGTTTTGGCATACTTTACAACATTTAGTAAATCGCATTTAATTATTCACATGGCAGTTGCGAAGACTTTAGTGGATCGTGGACACAATGTAACCGTAGTCACTATCCTTCCGTTGAGTGAGAAAAATTCAAAATATCGACACATCAACTTGGATGTGAAACCACCGGATATTGATTTAATCATGGATAGTGTTAACAACCCCAAGAATATGTTTTCAAAGTTGTTTGATCGAGTAAATTTCATGGCTAGTATGTTGAGAAACTTCAATGAATCGTTGAATCAACCTGAAGTGGAAAAATTAAAACGAGAAGAGTCCTTCGATTTAGTCATCGTTGGATTCTTTTTAAACGAATTTGCAATCGGCTTGGCCGCTCACTTTAAGTGTCCTTTGGTTATGTGTTTTTCGCAAGCGGGATCGAAAATTACCAATGATTGGGTCGGTAATCCTGCCGAAACGTTCTATGTACCCAGCATATTTGCATCACTTACACAGCCTATGGGATTTGTTGATAAGGTCAAAAATGTCCTAGTTCATGGGGTTGAAAATATTTTGGCGATTATTAACAAAATTAGTCAAAAAAGATACTATGAGTAAGTTCTTTGTTCCAGTAAAAAAGGATTGCCTTGAAACTTCGAAATACTTTCAGATCCAACTTCCCACCCGATAAATATCCAAGTTTTGATGAAATGAAGAGAAACATTTCTTTAGTATTGCTGAGTACCCACTTCAGCCAAGGAGTTATTCGCCCCAATGTTCCAGCTGTAGTTGATGTTGGAGGAATTCAAATAAAACCAAAACCAGATCCGCTACCAGAAGTAAGTACATTTTTCAAGTAAACACTTATGTTACCAACTGATCCTCGCCAACATCCCTTCCAGGATATCGGAAAATTCTTAGACAGTGCTAGTGATCACGGAGCTCTGTACTTCAGTTTAGGATCGAATGCAAAAAGTTCAGGACTACGCCCGGAAGTAATCTCGATGGTTTACAACGTTTTGTCCAGTCTGAATACTAAGGTACTTTGGAAATGGGAAAAATCGGAAAAACCTGGAAACGCGACGAATATTCTGTTTAAAAAATGGCTTCCACAGGACGATATTTTGGCACATCCCAATGTTAAGCTATTCATCACACACGGCGGAATGGGAAGCCTTGTGGAATCTGAGTATCACGGTGTACCTGTTGTTGGAATGCCACTTTTTGGCGATCAATTTACCAATATGAATACAGCAGAGAAATCAGGCTACGGACTGACCGTTAATCAAGTTGATATGACTGAAGAATCCTTGAGGGATTCGATTCTAGAAGTTCTTGAAAATCCCAAGTATAGGAACGCTATGAAGCAGTTTTCCAGCCTGTATCGAGATCGGCCGATGACACCTCAGGATACAGCTGGATTCTGGTTGGAGTATGTAATTCGTCATAAGGGTGCAAAACATATGCAGAGTCCTGCCGTTCATATGAATACAATTCAGTACTTTGGACTCGATGTAATTGCATTGTTGATTAGCATTTTGTATATAGTAAGCAAAATAACGGTTTTTATAATAAAATTTTTGTTTCGAAAAGTTTTCAAGATCAGTTGTAAGGATGGTAAAAGTAAGAAATTGAATAAAAATAAGAAGGATTAAAAGATGTTGTTGTTGATGTTGTTATTGAAAGGGATAGATCGCATCGAAACTTAAACTTTTTAGAATGAAAGACTATTGGTCTTAATTGAAGATTCCTGGAATTCAGTGGTCCTCATTTGTTTAACGATCCCGTATTACAAACTAACTTTAGACTTCCCATGATAAGTAGGCGGAAGTAAGGTAAATTGGTACCAAGTTTTAATATTGTTTAAGGTCCCTTAGCACCCTGAAAGATGATGCTTCCAAAAAGTACTTGCGTTTAAAAAATTAATATTACTTAAGAAGTTATAACATACTAATAGATATAGTTTTTTAAGAAGGGACGTAAGTTTTAAGCATTGAACATGAACTATGTTTACAGTAAAGATTATGTTTCCCATAAAATCAGTTCTAGATTTAGTTTTTTAATTGAAAAATAATTATAATCAACTTATAATTTGATTGAAGTTCACATCTTATTTATGTATTCTTAGTTGTATGTAATACGCCTTAACAAAACAAACATTCTCATATCCCACTAGGAAATTTGAGGAGAACTCCGTGAGGGAGCAAATAACGAGGTATCTAATCTACTATCCCTCACAATGGAGCAAAAAAAGAGATTAATAACAAAATTATGCAGAAAACCGTCAATTCTCTTTTTTTGCTCCAAATGGATGAAAATGGGACTATATGAAGACCATTTTTGAGTTTTACTGCAGAACTAGTCCCATTAGAGATCTCGTTTTAAGCTGCCTTACAAGTATTTTTGAATGCTTGTTTTGGAGGTATATTGGAGATCTGATTTTAGCGGACATGCTCTTGCAAAAAGGAGGTCAAATGGAGGAGAAAACGAGGTCTCCAAACCTCCCTAAGGAGTAGTCCGGGATTAATCATGGGATGCTCCCATTTCCTACTGGGATGGTACTGAAATCATAGTATGTATTGAAACTAGCTGCACATATGGTATGATCTGACAGCATCTGGTATAAGCAAATAAAGACATTTAGTTGCGATACTCGCCACACAATTGAGAATGGCACAACTTGCAGTAAAATGCATAGTACCTATACTATGTAAAATTATCTAATTTGTATACCATGCAACAGAAAACTAGATATATATATATCAGTTCGTTTATCTCGTATATGCTTAGTTTTGGGTGATACCCTGCAGGTATTGGCGATATTATGATATCAATCCCAGCAGATACCAGCAAGATTAACTCTTTCGGATTCCATTGTGTCGTGCGATATAATCTCGATCAATTTTTGAGAATGTGAGTGAACTAAATTAAGATTGTTCAAAGGTACAAACGCTCATTCTAGTCTTGACCCTGTATTTCATCCTTAGAGCAAATCGCCATTAACTTAAGTCTGGTATTTGGGGTTCTCAGACATTTCTATGTTGATAAAGAAGCAAGGCCTGATAGCTTATTCGTGCGTTAGTCCTCGTTTGTTTTGTTAACTTCATTAATATTCACTCTTTGTCATGAATTATGCAGTCGCTATACCTTTACAGTATTTTATTATGTAGATTTTTAAGTCAGGCTTTTGTATTAAAAAAAAAATATTTATTATTTAGGCCCGTTCCTACGATCGTCAGTACCGTACTAAAAGAAAGTTTAACTGACAATGACGCAACAGCCCAAATCGGGCCTAGGCTTTGAAGTAATGCTAGAGTTACTTCATTACTAGACCAACGGAACACTAGGAGATGAAGTGGTCAGCTGCACGCTCGTCCGTGATTATTAAGCTGATTTTAACTCAAGTACCTACTCATTTACAGCGGAGTGAACTGGTAGTTCGGCACGCAATCCCATTTTCGAAAACTACTTGTCGCCAAGCAGATTCGAACCTGGTACCAGGTGCATCGAAGGCAAGTGCTCTAGCCCCTAAGCCACCAAGCCTACTTAACTACTTAACTGACAGATGCTCATACGAAACTTACAGTCAAAGTTCTGCTTAAATTTTAACTGAAGGTCGTAAAATATCTGGTGAAATATCTTAAAGACAACAACGTAATTAACGATTGAAATTACGGGTTTCTGTCAAGCCAGATAATTTTGACATACACCAATATGGTGAAGATCAATTGGTTATTTTGGATATTTCTAAGGATTTTAATAAGGCATAGCAGTACCATATTAACCCCACTTCTGTCACTTGATCTATCCGCGATCATATTCTCTTAGTTTAAAAGATTTTGGTTCAATCGTCAATTGCAGGTTGTAATGGACGGTATCATCTTGGTGTTCCCCAAGGTTGTATTACAGAATACTTTTTTTTTCTTTTTTTCTTTTCAGTATTCTGAATCCAATTCATAGCTTTGTCGGTGACAGCACCCTATACTTCTATTATTCTTATAGATCTATCTCTGAAGCCCACTTGTATTTACCAGTAATCAAAGTCAGCATGATGAAGGTTTCAAGGCACATTGCCCTTAACAAAGGTTATTCAACAAGACACAGTGTAATACTAGGTTTATATCAAATATATTATATATGTATAGAGCGAGTATTACACTGCTATGTACTAGTTATACACTACCAAGGCTGCAAGATTTGACCAAACAAATTTTTTAAGTAATTTTTTTTGACAAAATAGACCAAGCCAAAAAAAGAAAAAATATGACAAACAAAACTTTGACGACTACTCTATCTGACCGCATTTGTCATCCAGAATACTCAAATATTTGACGTAGTGGCTTACAGTGTAATGTAATTTTAAGAGGGGTATGATCTAAAAAAAACTTAAGGTCAACGTCTACTGAAATGGAAATCTAAAGACACCATCGTATACATAATAAACTATTTCGTGTCTCTAATTGTATATTCGTTTATTGTTGCTGCAACACACTGAAGTGCACTCTAATACACACAAAACAAAAATTTTCACAAGCATTCATAGGTTACTACTATTTATTCTGTTTTGTTTTTTTTACTCTTGGCCTTACACAATTTACTGAACAATTTCTTGATCAAATACCTGATACCGAAGTATAGAATCAACAAAGACACAATTACCAATCTTATCATATCTAATCCGAAGTATTGTGTGATGGTCATATGAACGGCCGGACTTTGCATGTGTTTTGCACCTTTATGTCGAATTACGTATTCCATCCAATATGCAGCCGTCTCTCTAGTACTCATCGGTCTGTCCCGATATAATTTCGAAAATTGCTGGATAGCATTCGTGTATTTTGGATTCTCCAAGACGTCCAAAACAGCACTTCTCATAGATTCCTCTGTTAAATTGTGATAATCTAAGCTCAGCCCAAAACCAGCTTCCACAACAGTTTCCAGTACTTGGAACTGATCACCATAGAGTGGTATTCCAACTAGCGGAACACCATGATATTTCGATTCCGAAACACCTCCCAAGCCACCGTGTGATATGAAAAGCTTAACATTGGGATGTGCCAATATATCGTCTTGTGGAAGCCATTTTTTGAACAAAATGTTTGGAGAGTTCCCGGGAAGATTTTCATCTTCCCACTTCCAAATTACCTTCTGTTTCAAACCGGCTAAAACTTTGTACACCGTAGCCATAGTGTCTGTCTTCAGTTCGGAGCTCCGAGCATTGGATCCCAAACAAAAGTAAATTGCACCATGCTCCTTCGCACCATCTAACATTTCTTTAATATCCTGTCAGTGATAAAATTTATTGGAATTAACATCTCAGATTTTGAGCATTTAAATCGAGACTTACCTGTGGTAAGGGATCAGGTTTTGGTTTCACCTGGATACCTCCGATTTGGACGAAAGCTGGCACATTAGGCCGAATGAGTCCTTCACTGAAATGGCTGGTGTGGAGTACAAGTGAGACATTTTTCTTAACATCATCGAATGCAGGATACTTGTCCGACGGAAAGTTTTTCCTACAGGAAATAAATTATTTATTAATTGAAAAAAAAAAAAATTAATTTATTTAATATAAATTACTTACTCATAGTAATCATAAATGGCAGGTTTATAGAAAAATTTGAACATTATGTGCTCGACGATATGTGCAGCAACATTTTTTAGTCTACTCAAGAAGTTAAAGGGGTCCAGTGTTGAAAGACCAGCAGGAACATATAGTGGCTCCGAAGGATTCCCAATCCATCCGTTTGACTCCTGCATCTGATTATGTGTGTCAATAATGACAAGTGGACACTTGAAATGGGCTGCAACTCCCATTTGAAAGTCGTTCAAAAAGTAGCCCATTACGACAAGGTCGAATGTCTCTTCGCGCATTACTTTCTTAAGTTCCGGGTCATTCAAAGAATCATTGGCAAGGCCCATACCAAGCTCTAAAAATTCTCCCATGCTCTTCATGAACTGCCAAACACTCACTTGGTTATTTATCATTCTATTCAAAAACTCCCTTGGAACTTCTTGCTCAGTCAATTTTAAATGACGATATTTCGGTTTCTTTTCGCTTAGTGGAAGCGTTGTAGCCACCGTCACATCGTGTCCTCTGTCCACTAAAGTTTGAATAGTTGACATTTGAATAATGAGATGTGATCGGGACCAAGTTGGAAATAGTCCCAAGATTCGAGCTGATTCTCCATTCTGAACGTCTATCGCGAATATTAGAAACGACACAATACACACCGCGAACTTCATGGTTCCACTTTTATTTAATTACTACACTTTGCCCCAAAAGTGAGTAAATTTATCACAAATAAATAGTTTCAGTATCTGACTATCAGTTGTTGCATAATCCTCTTGTATCTAATCAACAAAAAGTGAAGAATTTCGTAATCAAAAGTTTTTTCTTATGAATCTAATGGATTTTTTCTAAATAAGCATTTGTTGAAATAATGTTATCAGCATTAATGACAGAATCAATATCAAATTTAGTGGCTAGATATAATAAGGAATAATTTCTCGTTGTTATGGAGAACTGACCAGTTCAATCTACTTTTACTTCTTTCAGCCGCTATAAATTCAGCGATTGCTAATTCATCTGATTATCTAAGTTTCAACGAAAATTAAATTTTAGACGTACTACGATGTCGATGCTCAAATGAGAACAGTATGAAGGCGAGGTCTAGACTGGCATACTACATATACGCCAGACCTCAACCTCAAATCCAAAATTATCATGATATACATACTATATCGCCACCTCAATTAAAAACCCTTGTAACTCCACGGCGGTAGCCGTATAAGTACTACATACATGCAGAGTGCTTCACAAACTTGCTGCAAAAACGATATGAGTGATCAGGAGTTTATTGTGTTCCAGACACTTAGTCCTTTATTTGCTCTGTTAGGGAGTTACAGTGATTGTAAGGATGAAGATATTTTATGGCCGGTAGGAAGGAAGGTACGCGTGGCGTCTCACAGACTTAGACCTAAGGAGGTCCGTTGTGTTACCACAGGATCATAGAGTTCGGTCCAACTTGTCAAACCATTTAGAGCTTGCAATGAAGTGAAGTGAAGAATTCATCTTGCGAACTCCGTTGCGACAAGGTCACTAAGCCAGTTGAAGAAGTAAACGCCAGTATGAGCTTTTCCCTCAAGCGGATAGAACTGAACAGGTACTGAGAACATGAAGGACTGTCTCATCTTCCTCCTCATCTTATACACTTTTCGGATATATTTTTAATACGACCTGGCCTGATGATCCCCACAAAACAGCTGGAGTTCTGACAAAGTTGAGGTTTTTTCGTTTGTTTTGTGCGTACGGGCGGTTGAGAAAGTGGGAAAAAGAGAGTAGGTTAAGTTTTCAGGCGGGCGACAAATTTTTAAGTTGTTAAGAAAACAGTTTAAGATTAAAAAGCAAATAGAAAAAGTGGTAGAAATTAAATTAAATTACAAAAAGAGGAAAAAAAAGAAGAAAGAAATAGAGAAGTGTTGTGAAAAGTGGTGGACTGAGGAAATTTCCCGATTGAAAAAATCACAAAGTGTTTCTGTCATGATCGAACGCGAGTTTCGAATGAAAATAACCATTGCCTCATAAAAGTTTCAGAACATCATATAAAATATTTAAAAGATATGAAGCATAAGAATAAATAAATATGCAAGGAAACAAAACATGGTACAATATATAAGGTGAACAAATAAACAAATCATAAATACATATAAAGTAAAATGAAAAAAAAAAAAATACGTTATATGTGAGAATTAAAATAAAAATAAATTAAATTATAAAATATGAAATTATGATAACGACATAACCGAGACAGAAACTAACAGAGGCTGATAAATAACCTAAACAATAAATTAATATAACAAAAAAAAAAAAACTCAATGAAGTAAGAATTGGAAAAAAGGAGCTTTTTTTTATTATTGTCTTATTCTAAATTTTTTTTGTTGCGTGATTTGTTTTGCTTTTTTTTGTATTGGATTTTCTTAGTTTTTTTTGTTAATATGTTTTTAATATATTTAAATAGCCTAAAAAAAATAATAAATATAACAAAAAAAAAACACAATGAAGCAAGAATTGGAAAAAAGAAGGTTTTTTTTTAATTATTGTTTTATTCTGATTTTTTTTTTTATCTTCACGCTTGAAAACCTTTCGCCCTCTCATTCCTTACTCTAGGGGCCATCCGTAATATTTTCGTGAGGACAGATATGGCTATGAAACAGAAGGGTGGGCTAGACGGCGCCCAATATCAGCGCCTGTCAAGTTAAAGGGAGTTTTCTCGGTCTCTCATGACCGATTCGGAATCTTATACCAATTTTATCACTCGGGTAAGTCGCCGTGACATTTTTGTTGTACAGGGCATGGGTTTTAGGGTTTGGAATGCGAACAACGTACCCCCCCTCAGCTGCAGCCAGTAAGCACGTCGGTGCGGTTTGCATCTCAGCCATCAATTCCGACGTAGTTGGAATTGAATCCTTCTTTTCCGATTCCCAACCTTCCCTTCGGTTATTTTAATTTTTTTTAGTTAAAAAACCAATTCCAAGGCCTCCGCTCACAACAAGTTTGACCTCTTTTGTTCTTTGCATTGCCAAATTGAACCTGCCGAAAAAATTTAATTTATCTTCCAATGATTTTTTCACTCGAAGCTTCGCAACAGGAAAATAGAAATGTAAAATAAAATATGGTTTCAAATTATGATATTTATTCGGTTTTACTCTTTTTACTCTTTAGCTTACAACATTTACTGAACAATTTCTTTACAATATAACTGATTCCAAAGTATAGAACCAATAAAGACACAAATATCAATGCCATCATATCTAATCCGAAGTATTGTGTAATGCTCATGTGGACAGCAGGACTTTGCATATGTTTCGCACCTTTATGTCGAATTACGTATTCCATCCAATATGCCGCCGTCTCTCTAGAACTCATCGGTCTATCCCGGTATAGTTTCGAAAATTGCTGGATGGCATTCTTGTATTTTGGGTTCTCTAAGACGTCCAAGACAGCACTTCTCATAGATTCCTCAGTTAATTCAAGAAAATTTAAACTAAGTCCAAAACCTGCGTCTACAATCGATTTCAATATAGCAAATTGGTCACCAAAAAGAGGCATTCCAACTATCGGAACGCCATGATATTTTGATTCTGAGATACTTCCCAAGCCACCGTGTGATATGAAAAGTTTAACATTGGGATGTGCCAATATATCGTCTTGTGGAAGCCATTTTTTGAACAAGATGTTTGAAGAGTTCCCTGGAAGATTTTCATCTTCCCACTTCCAAATGACCTTCTGTTTCAAACTGGCCAAAACTTTGTACACCATAGCCATAGTGTCGGCCTTCAGTTCGGAACTCCAAACATTGGATCCCAAACAAAAGTAAATTGCACCATGTTCCTTTGCACTATCTAACATTTCTTTAATATCCTATAATTGATATAATTTACTTGAGTTAATATCTCAGATTTTGAGCATTTGAATCGAGACTTACCTGTGGTAACGGATCAGGTTTTGGTTTCACCTGGATACCTCCGATTTGGATAAAAGCCGGTACATTGGGTCGAATGAGTCCTTCACTAAAATGGCTGGTGTGGAGTACAAGTGAGATATTTTTCTTGACATCGTCAAATGCAGGATACTTGTCCGACGGAAAGTTATATCTAGAAAAAAAAAACGTTGTTTGCACATAAAGCAATAATTCAAGGTACATTTCTCACTCATAGATGGCCTTAGCTCTTGGGTTATAGTAAAATTTGTAAAATAAATGTTCGACGATATTTACAGCAACATTTTGTAGTCTACTCATGAGCTTAAATGGGTCCAGGCTTGATAGACCGGTAGGTACATATAGTGGCTCCGTGGGATTTCCAATCCATCCGTTTGACTCCTGCATTTGATTATGTGTATCGACAATAACAAGTGGACACCCGAAATGGGCTGCAACTCCCATTTGAAAGTCGTTCTTAAAGTAGCCTATTACGACAAGGTCGAATGTCTCTTCACGCATTACTTTCTTAAGTGCCGGGTCATTCAAGGAAACGTTGGAAAGGCCCATTGCAAATGCTGACCATTCTGCCATATTCTTCAGGAACTGCCAAGCACTCACTTCGCTATCTATCATGTTCTTAAAAACTTCCCTTGGAATTTTGTGTTCGGTGAGTTTTAAATGACGATATTTCGGTTTCTTTTCGTTTAGTGGAAGTGTTGTAGCCACAGTCACATCGTGTCCTCTGTCCACTAAAGTTTGAATAGTTGCCATTTGAATAATGAGATGTGATCGAGCTCCTGTTGGAAATAGTCCCAAGATTCGAGCTGATTCTCCATTTTGAACGTCTATCGCGAATATTAGAAACGATACAATATACACCACGAACCTCATGGTATCGCTTTTATTTAAATACTACACATTTCCCAAAAAGTTATTAAATTTATGACAAATAACTTGTTTCAGTGACTATCAGTTGTTGCATAATATTCTTGTATCAACCAAAAGTGAAGTATGTAGATCGTAATCAAAAAAATTTTTGTTCGAGTCTATTGGGTTATTTTCTAAACGAGAAAATGTTGAAATAATGTTATCAGCATTAATAATAGAATATCAGAAATATCAAATTTAGTGTCTAGATATAATTTCTCCTTGTTATGGAGAACTGACCAGTTCAACCTACTTTCTTCCAAGTGCTATAAATTAAGCGATTGCTAGCGCACCAGCAACGTAAAAAATGATAATCTCGATGTAAGTTTAACCCAAACCAAATCTTAGGACGTATCGTCGTATCCTGTTTTCGGCTGGTATTTTTTACTCGATGGTTTCTTTGCAAAAATATAAAAGCCGATTAGATTTCATTCAAATTTATTACGTTAAATTTAACATTGAAAATAAATTTTTTTGCCCGTAGTTCGGTCAGGCTCGATATTTCAATGTAAAGTTAACTTTAAGTTTCGTAACTAATACCAAAAAGTTAACTGGCAGTTAACTTGTTAAGCATATTTAAAAAATGTTTGAATTCAAGTTCGTAAATTGTAAGTAAGTAAGGCCGCGGTCCGAATTACGCTTTTTGCACTTTTAGCGCGCCTACACTCGGTCCGAATTGCGCTTACAACGCATACACTTGGCATGGAGGGGTAATTTTCTGGCGCTTACACTGCTCACGGTTTCGATCATAGACACTGTGAGTACGGCTTTGCAATCTGTCGCTTTGACGGTTAAACGAATTAAATTTATTCATGATATTGAAGAATTATAAGAAAAATGAGTGATAACAATATTGATGAAGTGGAAGTACTACTCCATTACTGTTTCTACCAAAAATGTTGTTCCGATATTCATTTTGAAATGAACAACTGACATATGTAGGTATTTGACATTTGTGTCCACACGATCGGTCCGAATTATAAGTGTCGTAACCGTGCAGAAAATTCATACCGACTGTAAGAACTGTTAGTAATGTAAGCAATGTGAGCGTAATTCGGACCGCGGTCTAAGTATCAACACTTAACAACTTATCGATAATAAATAAATTCAACAAACAGAAACAATTACAGTCAATTTAGAAATTACTTCATATGTTAGGTTATCAACTGGCAACTATCAATAAAATACAAACAGAAGTTAACTGATGCCTAAAGTATGAGTTATCTGATATTGAAATACGGAAAATTATTTTAACTATCAGTTAATCAAGACCACTTAAGTTAACTTTATATTGAAATACCGGGCTTCAGAGAAGAGAAAAAAACCGGCTACTTGCCACTGACGTTTGTCAATTCGACTTTTTTCTTGGAGGTTGGTGCCATTGGATTTTTTATATTCAGCGGTTGATCGCCCGTGTTACGAAATTGGAGTGGTGATCGGCAGTGTCACGATCTTCAACAGGTTTGAACTGGACATATGTGCCCATGGATACGTATATATGAGCATACTGGAGACGACAAGACGCCGTGTTTGTTTGAAGCACTTTGAAGCATTTTGAAGCAAAATTGAACGTTTTTATATGGAGTGTTTCATGCCAGGGGTCTGTCCAATGTGCAAGCCATAGCTGCTATTAGCTGTTTTTTTTTTGTCTCGGCCAGAATGATTGTTATCCGAGACACAAAAGCAGCTATAGCTTGCACATTGGACAGACCTCAGGTGGCAGTGAAATGCAAATAGCAGCCGACTATTCAAAGTTTTGCCTTTTTTTGTTTTCAATACCGGCCCAGTTGGTAGAATCTGCGAGAATCTAGGCCGTGACACATTAGAAGCAGAAAGCAAAAAGCAGCAGCAGAGGTTCTTTAGTAAGGACAGGATCATATGGCGCCTGTATAAATGAAAGCAGCGACAGAAGCAGAGACGAAAACAGTGCTAATTTTCATTCAAAATTCTAAGATTCTGCCGCTGCTTCAGTACTGCCAACATAAATCATAAACCTCTTAAGAATGGAGAATGTTATCAGCAATGGAAATGTGTCCATATACCTACTTGTATTCAATTGTCATTTTAAACTGGAAGCTCAGAAAAATTAACGGAATCAAAATATTTTCGTCCGCTCAAACGAGCGACTAAAATATTTGTTACTATTTACAGTTATCATGGACACATTATTCCGTGCTTCCTTTGATGGTAGTAAGCATGGTTGAATTCTTCCCTATTTCTGCTTTTATTTAAATTTATAAAGCAAAGAAGAAAGCAGCACTTCTGACGCTACTGCTTCTACCGCTGCTTTCTGCTTCTTAGGCCCGTTCCTACGATTGTCAGTAACGTTCTAACTGGAACCTTAACTGACAGATGTTCATACGAAACTTACAGTCAAAGTTCTGGTTAAATTTTAACTGAATGTCGTAATAACGGTCCTATATGTGTCACGGCCTTAAGTGTGCCTGAGTGGATCTGGTTTGTGAGAACCGAAATTCTCGGACAAATATCCGCCCACAAGATTTAATTCAGCCTATTCATAACTGACATAACCTCATAATAAGCATTTTTTTGAGTTAAGTCACTTTTCTTGCCGGTGTGCGATATGTCTATAGTAGTACAAGCAGATATGAGCCAATACGATCAGAGCCGAGCCGATCTAAGGACCAAGACAAGTAGAGTCGAGCCAAGACGAGCAGAGCCGAGCCAAGTAGAAACGAGACCAACCAAGCCGAGCCGAGCCGAGTCAAGATGATAACAAGAGGATCCAAACGAGCAGAGACTATACGCAAAAAGGAGCCAATGAAAGCGCAGACGAGAACAGCCGAACCAAGATGAGCGCAGAACTAAGCCAAAACGACGAGTGAAGTTGAGTCGAACCAAGACGATCCATGACAAACCAATACGACGAGCAGAGGCGAGTCACGACAAGTAGGGACGACGACGAATGTCGAGCAATGCAAGTCACGAAGACGATAAGGTGTACTACAAGCAATTAGAACTAGAACTGACCATAGATGTAACTGAATGAATAACATGAAGCAAAAGAAAGTAAACTTTTTTTTTAAAACGACCCTGGTAACCGCTGGGCTTACCCCAGCTACGAAATTAAGACGTAACAAGTTCAACCTCATTTGCTCATTGCATTGCCAAATTGAACCCACTGAAAAAATTTAACGTATTTTCCAACCTGAGTTTTTCCACCGAAGCTTCGCAAAATGAAAACTGTATAGAACAATAACAAGATAGTTGCCATATCATTAATAAAATTAAAATATTTATTCGGTTTTACTCTTCCTACTCTTAGTCTTACAAAGTTTACAGAATAATTTCTTGAAAATATATCTAATACTGTGGTATAGAACCAACAAAGACACAACTAACAATTTTATCATATCTAATCCGAAGTATTGTGTAGTGGTCATGTGGACAGCAGGACTTTGCATATGTTTTGCACCTTTATGTCGAATTACGTATTCCATCCAATATGCAGCCGTATCTCTAGAACTCATCGGCCTATCCCGATATAATTTCGAAAATTGCTGGATGGCATTCTTGTATTTTGGGTTCTCTAAGACGTCCAAAACAGCACTCCTCATAGATTCCTCTGTTAAATTGTGATAATTTAAGCTCAGCCCAAAACCAGCGTTCGCAACAGTTTCCAGTATTTGGAACTGATCACCATACATTGGTATTCCAACTAGCGGAACACCATGATATTTTGCTTCCGAAATACCCCCCAAGCCACCGTGTGATATGAAAACTCTTACATTGGGATGTGCCAATATATCGTCTTGTGGAAGCCATTTTTTGAACAATATGTTTGGAGAGTTCCCGGGAAGATTTTCATCTTCCCACTTCCAAATAACCTTCTGTTTCAAACTGGCCAATACTTTGTACATCGTAGCCATAGTGTCCGCCTTCAGTTCGGAACTTCGAACATTGGATCCCAAACAAAAGTAAATTGCACCATGCTCTTTCGCACCATCTAACATTTCTTTAATATCCTGTCATAGATACAATTTATTGGTATTAACGTCTCATATTTTGAGCATTTGAATCGAGACTTACCTGTGGTAACGGATCAGGTTTTGGTTTCACCTGAATACCTCCGATTTGAACATAAGCCGGCACATTGGGTCGAATGATTCCTTCACTGAAATGGCTGGTGTGGAGTACAAGTGAGACATTTTTCTTGACATCGACAAATGGAGGATACTTGTCCGAAGGAAAGTTATGTCTAAAGAAAAAAAGAAGACATTGTTGGCATATAAAGTAATAGTTCATTTCATTACTTACTCATAGATGGCCAAAGTTCTTGGGTTATAGTAAAATCTAAATAGTAAATGTTCGACGATATTTATAGCAACGTTCTGTAGTCTACTCATGAACTTAAATGGGTCCATGCTTGATAGACCAGAAGCTACATATAGTGGCTCCGAAGGATTCCCAATCCATCCGTTTGACTCCTGCATCTGATTATGTGTATCAATAATAACAAGTGGACACTTGAAATGGGCTGCAACTCCCATTTGAAAGTCGTTCAAAAAGTAGCCCAATACAACAAGATCGAATGTTTCTTCGCGCATTACTCTCTTAAGTTGCGGGTCATTTAAGGAATCGTTGGCAAGGCCCATTGCAAATTCTAACAATTCTCCCATGTCCTTCATCTGCTGCCATCCACTTGTATCGTTAACGATCATGTTCGTAATGTACTTCCTTGGAACTTCGTGTTCGGTCAGTTTTAAATGACGATATTTCGGTTTCTTTTCGCTTAGTGGAAGCGTTGTAGCCACCGTCACGTCGTGTCCTCTGTCCACTAAAGTTTGAATAGTTGCCATTTGAATAATGAGATGTGATCGAGACCAAGTTGGAAATAGTCCCAAGATTCGAGCGGATTCTCCATTCTGAACTGCTATCACGAATATGAGAAACGACACTATATACACTGCGAACTTCATGGCTCCACTTTTATTTAAATACTACACATTAAATTGTTGCAAAGTGGTATTTATTCAATTTCCAATCTAATCGCACCAAAAAAAAATTTCTAATCCCCACAAAATGAGCATTTTCGCAATTAACTGATTTCTTACTAATATATTAAGTTATATTTTTCATGTAAGCAAATGTTGAAATAGTGTTATCAGTATTAGAGTTAAGATAATCAATACTTTAATATAGTGGCTCGAAATATGTAGAAAAGAATTATTTTTTGTCGTTCATGATAACTGAGCAATTCAACTAATTTTTCTATTTCTAGAGGCTATCGGTTAGGAATTTATCAAGAGCAATGTGTTTTTTCGTCGTTTGTTTCAATTTACTTTAGTTTTAATTTAGTTTTATAACGGTCAATTGGAAATTTACTTTTGTGTCTGTAATTTATAATTTGATCGATCAATGAATTTTGTTTTTACTGTGCGTCTTCTAAGGGAAATTTGGTAGAACCTTCACAAAATTTTTCTTCTAAGGGAAATTTGGTTGAACCTACATAAAAACTTTCTTAGAAGGCGCACAGTAAAAATACATTGAATTTCATATCTTTTGGATAGTAATAATAATCAATGGCGCAACAGCCCAAATCGGGCCTAGGCCTTGATGTAATGCTAGAGTTACTTCATTGCGAGGCCAACGGAACACTAGGAGGTGAAGTGGTCAACTACACGCTCGTCCGTGATTATTACCCCGATTTTAATTCAGGTACTCATTTACAGCTGAATGAACTGGTAGTCCGGCACCCAGTCCCATTTTCGAAAATTACTTGTCGCCAAGCAGATTCGAACCTGGTACCAGGTGCACCGAAGGCAAGTGCTCTAGCCACTAAGCCACCCAGACTACAACTTACTACTACTTTTGGATAGTAGTCAAATGCAATTTTTAAAGTAAATTTGTTATTGGGATGTAATAGTCAATTTGAATGTAATTTTAAATTTTTGTTCAGTATATTTCAACTTCGAGAGCAGCAAATTCACTGGATGTTCTCTTGAATTTACACTCAAAGGGCCGTTATTATGACCTTCAGTTAAAATGTAACCAGAACTTTGACTATAAGTTTCGCATGAGCATCTGTCAGATAAAATTTCAGTAAGAACGTTACTGACGATCGTAGGAACGGACCTTAGAAGGTGATCCGTCAATAAATTCTTGTTTTGCTGCGTAGAAATGGTGCGCGGAGCCACTGAAGGCGTTTTATTTGCATTCCATCCAAAATCGAATGAAGTGTCCAACTTCGTGGTTCCATATATTACATGTTTTCTTCATAAAATTCAATTAGATAAGTAGATTTACACGAAAGAGATTATAATTTTCATGTCGTATATACACCTATTTCTTGTAAGTTTTTCGGTTCTGTTGAAAAGTACATGAATAACTTATTAATACTAGTAATTTCAGGTAGAAGTGATTGAAACGTGTACTTTTACTTGAAAAAATTAAAAATTATGGGAAATTTAAGGAAACATTGAATCGCAGATTAGGTCTGACGTTTTCTCTATTTTTTAATTTTTGGCGCCACATTTGAGACACTCTAAAGTTAAAGTAGACTTTATATGACATATTATTTATTCTACAAAACCATCTCTCTTGAGCAATACACTAATTGCACAAGAAATCGAAATACTGAAACCTGTAATTAAAATATATGATAAATGTACTCGTATATTGTTGCATGCTACCCTGGCAACCCACGCTATTCGATTGGTTTCTAGTCAGAAAAATAACAATCTTCTAAAGCCTAGCTAGAACACGGGACAAAAGATACGAATGGCTGTCTTTGCAATATCTAAGAAAAGTGTGACAAAATGTTGGCAAAGTTCGACGATGTTCGGGAAAAAAATCACAAGTTCAGATAGCGTTTAATGCTGAGAAGTGGTGTACTATGCAACTGACAACCAAAAAAATTCAGATTTTTATTTTTGCAGAATTTTTTCCAATGCCAATAAAAACATTGTGTATAAAATATCGATATAACTTTTTAGGGTTAATATATGGTGATTTTACCTAAAACGAATATATTCATTACGTGGTATTATAATATCTAAACTAATATTTGAATATTAAATACTAATATCTACTGTTATATCGAGTTGTCGCTTGTTGGAAAACAATCTTCATGAAATGGTTATTGAATACAGATTTATAACTTTATTGCCTCTACAATTACACCCTCCAAATTATTTTCCCTGCTAGAAGTCGACTGGTCTACTGAGCCTAACTCTAATATCATATCTGGTACTGTTCTGGAGATATACAAATTTGATTTTTTTAAGGAAATAACCCATTTTTTTTGTGCGTTACTTCCCTCCTCAAAAAGTTCACCTTCAGACACTCCACTTGTAATCCTATACACAGAAACCAAATTTTATCTTCCGCCAGGTTTGTAAGATATTGCAGTTCAAAGTCCCCCCAGCCACCTCCACACCCTACCATCCACCATATAATTTTTAGACCTTATCTAATCTTCCATTATTTCTTAAGATAACCACAAAGTTGCAACTTTTTGACATCAATAGTTCAGAAGATATGGATTATCTTCCATGAATCCATTTTGAGAAATAAGAATCAGTATTTTTTATTAGTTCTAAAACTTGAAAATACACAATTTCAGGGTATTCAATTTTTTGGAAATTTCAGGTCGCTCACACTACGTTTTTATTTTTTTTAATAAAAATTGATGAAAGGTTTTAAATTCCAAGACTTACGGAATCTTTGGATATCGTCGAATAATTGAAGAACATAATATTTTGGGGACTTTCCCATGGAAACTTCTTGTTCAGGACGTTTGTAGATTTTGTTCATTTGAATTTGCTAGATGAAATCGGTAGTTTAGAGATTGGTAAGGTAATCTGGACTTTGAGAAAATTTGAAAATTTGAAGCCTTTGAGCCACGTGCATTAATTACCCTTGCAATGTAAATCCATGGTCTTACTATAAGAATTTTGATCATTTAAATTGCAATATCCAGATTAAATCTCATCTCTGTTCTCATAAATAAAGAAAATATTTACCCTATTTCAAACGTGTTCAGCACCTGCAGATCCCATCCAATTAATAATCACTAAACGATTGCTTCCAGTGAATGTTAATTAAAGACTACCTTTTCCGTCCGATTTTTTGTCCATTCAATTCCAAGTGATATTCTATGCCGCCGACAACAGGTAATACCAATTTCATTTCGATATGTCATCCCCATTTATAGATACCGGTAGATATGGTTTTCATTGTTAGATAGACTACAAAAATCACTTCACGTTTGGGTGGTGGCCAGGACGAAAAAAAAAATTCTTTGTCAAGCCATTGATGGACGGACGTGTTCTCTCCCCCCCCCTGGACAGATTGTCAGACGGATTCAAGTGGGAGGAATTCAATAAATCACATCACAGATTTCTGCAGACCCTACTCCGAAATTTTTGGTTTTCTGGTCGAACTCTAATCCTAGTATTCCTCGACAGAGCAAGGACTCATAGACGCTGAGGAATGAGAATAATGTGGTTAACACGGTGAAAGAATAGACCTACACCGAATATTGATTAAATCAACTTCTCATCGAACTACAGTTTAGGTGCCTATGTAGTTTATAGAACTGCTTCTATATTAAAAAAATAAATCGTCCTCTAAAACAAGTTGAACGGTTCGAAATACTTCAACTCCGAGACAAGAAGTTGGGTTCATCAACAAAGAAAATGAGTTAATTCTTGGAAGCTGGTTGCGAAACTCCGAAATTCCGCACTGAAGTGTAAGAGTGTTCATCTTTTAAAGTTTCAAGAACTTTCCTAATTAATTTTCTAGTAATTCAACTTTTGGCTACTGAGTCCTTGCACTCGCTTTTATATTCTCCGTATCCATAGTAACATTTTATGGATCCTCTATCACTCTGAACAACAAAATTCCAATCAGATATTTATTAAGATGCCTTTGTAGTAGTTGTACCCAATAGTGCGAGTCTCAAGTGGAAAAGGATACTACTACACAACAAGTTTACATTGGTGAAAACTAAGGCGATTTTAGTTTTTAATGCAATTACTGTGTAATTATAACTTGGCAATTTAAATACAGAAGAGTTTCTAGTTTAATTTGTCTAGACGTTGGTCTTTTAATATTCCTGTGAGTTGCAATTTAAAGGATTGAGGCCGTAAAAATCGAACAATTTTTGTAAACAATTAACTACTTACTTTTCCTAGTTTTTTTTTCTTTCCGGTATCAGAATAGTTTATTGAAATCTATGTGCATAATCTCCGACTGGAGAAGATGATGCGATTCAAGACAGTTGAGTATAGCGAAGCTCAACCCTTTCACTGAAAATCTGGTTGACAATATTTTTAACTTAATCTGCAAATCAAATGTTCATTACGGGTTTTATGATATATCTTCCGAAATATCGACATCAGATTTGTTTAAGCAAATTATATCAGAGTAAAATATTCTACAGTAGGTCTAGTAAGTTACAGCTTCACGCAGCAAAAATACATTGAATTTTAAATTTTTTGCATAGTACACTGCATTAAATTTTTACTACTTTAAAAATAGGCAATGGGATGCCAACTTAAATAATAGTAAAATTACACTGCATTGTGTAGCTACACAATAATGTGTACGCTACACAATAATGTGTAAATCGTTACAGACAAATATGTATTGTGATTACATGCTTTTCCATAGTTTTACACTTTACAGATATTCATAAATCATGTAAAAACTACATTGGATTCTGTAAGCTACACAAGTGTAATTTATTACAGATAAGTATGCTTTATTATAATCAGACACACCTATTGAAACTAGATAAAGCCCATTTCACATAAAATCATTATGAATTCTTACAGACCAAAGCACTAGCACAAACTATCACGTATCACGTAAACTGACTTCAATCGTCTTCAACAACACGGCACGGCGTTGAACTTGCTTCGGTTTTATCAAGCAACTTTACTCAGAATTAGAAATAATACACAATTATTTGTCTGAAACTACACAACGCCATTGAATTCTACACAACTTCATTCAAACTTACGTACTTTTACGTAACTTTTACAGAAATTACAACATTTACATGTTTTAAAGCAACTAATTGTAAAATTACATTCAACCTATAGTAAAAATTACTATACAAAAAAATTGTACTTTTACTGTGTAGGTAAATATGCCACACCTTTTCAAGTAAATTTACAAACATCTCGTATTATCAGTCCTAGGGGATATGACCGAATTCGTGAAAACGTGTTCAATCCTTTTATACTCTCTTAGAAGTTGAAAAAGGAAAAAACTTGAAAATGGTTAAACAAGCCATTAAAGTGAAGAGATATTCGATATCTAATCAGACCTCAGCGATATGGCTGGATTTGTGATTATGTAAACAACCCTTTGGTGCAGAATTTAAAAAAAAAATCCTGGAAGCGATTTTTAGGCATTTATGTATGTGAGGAATCGGTAAGATGAAATTAGATCAATATTAAAGAAAACCTAAGAGATATGATGAAATTAGGCATTTCAGTTTCACTGAACGTTTTTTGTGCTCCCTTCCGTTCCCTAATAAGTTTTTGAAATTTCTTTAAATCATATTTCTGTTTTAGTAAATGTTTATATATTCAACAAGTTTCAACTTTCCGGTAGTAACCGTTTTATAGACAGTGAAAGTTCTATTAAGAATTGCCATAGTTGTGACCTTACCAGTGCCGATTCTTTTGAAAATTTTTGTACTTGAAGAAATAGTGAAAAAAATTATTGAAATTCAATTTCTTCATTCTATCAAAAGGTTTTTTTTTATATATTTTTAATGTTTTTTTAGTTTTATAGGTTATTCTGTTTTACAAAACATAACAAAAACTTAGCTTGGTATCTCAATGGCAGGGCCGTCATTTCAGTTTTTTCTAGGGAGGGGGGGGGGGCAAGATACTATGAATCTATATATTTTTACATATAAATGTACATATGTTGTATATTGTATATGAAAAAAAGAAATTCAGAGGGGGGAAATCCAAAACGTGAATGTAAAAATTTAAGGGGTTACAATTTTTTTTTTTTAAATTTCGGGTCGATCATAATACTTTTTTATTAAAAAATAATAAAGTAAAATTTAGTTTTTATTACTGAAAGCAATTTATTTTGCAACAGGTCAGTTCCGCAGTAGGGTGTCTCTAATGACTGGTAGGAATGTACTTTAACTTTAATTGGCCCTTATTAACGTATACTCCCATTACCTGCTAAATAAAAGCAAGGAGAACACCGTTTAGAATACGAAAATCACTGAATAATGCAAATTATGATTACTACTTTGTCGCTTGGTTGTTATTTCCGCAAGCTACCTCTGAAAGCTTAGGGACATATACTAGCTTCTACTATTCAAAATTATTATGATAACCAGCCACGGACATATTGATATGTGAAAATAAACACCTGTCACAAAAGCTGCTCAGCATTTATTTCGTATATCGTACACATGGCCAAACTAGAAAGTAAACCACATCATAGACCTTTCCATAGACTTTCAGGTTGAAGAAATTCTTCCGTAATACCGCATATGCGAACTTATGAAAGTTAGTAAAAAAAAAACTTTTCGGTATAAATTTCACACACCCCGTACATCCCATATCCTGAATATGTGTGCGTGAAACACTTGACAGTGGTACTTTCCAATTGCTTTGCTAAACTTTAATACTGTGTTCCCTATACGTACGCCAATAGCGCACCCTTATCCCTGGGAAGCGTGTAATTGAAATTTATGTTTTATTTATTAGACAACAGGTGGAAACCACCATAGACTCGGTAATTTGTATTTATGTGAAGCACTTCATACTTGACTTAATTACGAACCTAAGGGATATATTGCAGCGTGCGGTGGAGGTATAAATGCTAAAATCATTTACAACTTGGCGACTCTATTATCATTATTATTTCATTTAAACAAACATTTCCGCAATTATATTGGTCGTTTTTATTTAAATACTAATTGCGTCTACGACTTCACACGCACAATTTTTTTTTTTTTTTTGTATGTGAGTTTTCTTTGAAATCACCGTCATACCATGAGACACTTAAAAAGTGATTTATATACATAATGTTGTTACGCGCTCCTCTGGTAACCCGTGCGGCTTTTGGTTGCAGGTGGAGTAGTGTCCTGGTGCCTGACCTGAGAAGCGCATCCGATTGGCGAGAAAGGCGTGGAGGGATCTGCAAACTTCTCACGTACTTTTCGACTCACCCTTTTTTCCGGTTCTCACACACCACCGAATATACATCAAAAAACTCGACTCAACACACCACAGTATGAAAGCACGATGGAGTTTGCGATCGACACAGTTTTAACTGCGGAGTTCTATTCGACAGTTGGTACTACGGTGCGACACGATAAGACGATCGACCTCTACGCAAAGTATTTGTAAAGCGGTTTTGATTGGAAGCAGCAATCGTGCCGTAATCAAGTTGTATATTAAACTTGTGCAGTCGTGCCGGTACTGCTATTATTTAATGCTAAAAATGTTGTTTGTATTGATTTTGAATGAATTGTTTATACTCTATGATGAAATCATATAGTGTATTATAAGTTTAATCCAGCCCAAAAGTTTGTAACGCATAGAACCAAGCCTCGAAATAAAAAAAGCTATGTATAATTTTTTGTTTACGTGTGGCGAAAAACCTCAAATCCGCTTGACGTTTGTCCGTCCGTCTGTCTGTCTGTCCGTCCGTCTGTCTGTCTGTTAGCGCGAAAACTTAAGAACGGTTTCGTGTCTGCTGTATGTTTAGTCTATTTTTGTACACGCAATCTGAACTTTTTTTTTCTTTAATTTTTCCTGTATTACATTTACATATATGTATATAGAAACCTCTTTTCAACTTTCTAGCATAAGCCGTTTTTAGAACACCCAGTACCGTGTTACCTCTATCAAAATTTTTTTTTTCATTCACTCATTTTTGTATTGACTGCATAGAAGTCACTTTTTTACTTTCAAATCAAATACCTTTATTATCAAAAAATATAATTTAACCTCATATATCAATGGGATTGCTAGCTAAGAGCCTTCAGTCGCGTTTGTCTGCGCTCTTGGCTTCCGGTGGAAAGACGGATAAATTTTTTTTGAGAGTTAAAACTTAAAATATCTACCAAATACGATAGCAAAATCTTTATATCAAAGTAATAAGGTAGTCAATCTCTACTCCATGGTTTTACATCCCATACGCTTTTCACACTGTCGGCAAAAGCCTTTGTCTCTTCAAAGCTCAAGAGCCTCTAAGGATGTGAATTTAAGATTTTAACAGTAGAGTAGGGGGTAAATTTTCTGTTGGAGGGGTTTTGAAATGCTGGCGTAAATTTATGAATTTCTTATCTCAAGAACGATCTACTCTATGAAATTGAAACTTTGTAGATGCAGATGCTGGAATAGCAGCCAGAACAATATTTTCTTGATCGGAGTATTGGTGTTCCGTAATTGGGGGTGTAACAGAAAGTTCTTACTTTTCTCCCTTTTAATTGAGACATACCAAAAAAGAAGCGGAAATATTTATCTACAGAGTAACAGTGGCAATTGTGATACAAATTATGTAACTATGTATTTAACCTTCATACAGTTTAATATTTGTAGAGATGAACGTTTATCAAAACTCAAACGTGATAATTATAAATTACACAAGCTTATTGCACCGACTAAGTTCTGTTCATGCACTTGCTTGATTAAGTACACTTTATGCATCTACTTCAGCCGCTAGTGAAATATCTGATACGAGACAAGTGCCGATTTATCTACAGAAGTATGAAGTTCACAGTTCAGTTTGTTTCGTTTTTAATATTATCGGTAATTGTTCAAAATGGACAATCAGCACGAATTTTGGGACTTTTTACAACGTGGTCTCGCTCCCATCACACCTGTTCAAAAAGTGGCTTCCACAAGACGATATATTGGCACATCCAAATGTTAAACTTTTCATAACTCACGGTGGCTTGGGAAGCATTTCAGAAGCGAAGTACCATGGCGTTCCGATAGTTGGAATGCCTCTTTTTGGTGACCAATTTGTTATATTGAAATATGTTGTAGACGCAGGGTTTGGACTGAGTTTCAGTTATCGTGAATTAACTGAGGAATCTATGATGAGTGCTGTTTTGGACGTCTTGGAGAATCCAAAATACAGGAATGCTATCCAGCAATTTTCAAAATTATATCGGGACAGACCGATGAGTTCTAGACAGACGGCGGCATATTGGATGGAATACGTAATTCGACATAAAGGTGCGAAACATATGCAGAGTCTGGCCGTTCATATGAATATTACGCAGTACTTTGGATTAGATTTAATTGGATTTTTATTTGTGACTACATGGATTGTATGCTATGCCATCAAATTTGTGATATATTTATTAAAGAAGTTATTTAGGAAATTATGTATGACAAAGAGTAAAGTGGAATAGAAAAAAGAATGATTGTAAAATTTTATTTGTATTTTTTTCCAATTAGAAGGTAGGTAGGTACGCGTGGCTGCCCGTGAGAAAGCGGACATATTTAGACCTAAAAAGCCAGTTGTGTTACCAAAAGATCATTAAATCCAGCCCTACTCATCAAACCATTTAGAGCTTGTAATGAAACGTTGGATTCTCGTGACCTTAATTGCGGCAAGATCACCAAGACAGTTGAAGAAGTAAGCTCCACGATGAGCCCTTCTTCTAGCTGATAGAGCTGGACAGGTACGGAGAAGGTGAAGGACTGTCTCCTCCTCCTCCTCATCCAGGCAGCTTCTACAGAAGTAGTTTGAGAAGAGGCTGAGTCTTTTAGCATGACCTATATATCACCCTTATTATTATTAGAATCCCGAATATTAGCTGGTAACAGTAGAATGACTCAAGAACTGTATGTAGTTTCCATAAAAAATTCTTTTTGCGAAAAGTCAAAATTTTACATTAATTGGTTCCAACTGAGAAGTATGACCAATGCAAAAAGGAAACTGATAAGAACTCACCGGTACCCGATCCGTCGATCCAAATATTAGTTTAACAATTTCTGAATGAAAATTACGTGTTTATGGTCATAGAATTCAAAGAATTTGATGATCGTGATTCAATGATTCTTGATTCAATGATTCTTGATTCAATGATTCTTGATTCAATGATTCTTGATTCAATGATTCTTGATTCAATAACGGCGCAATCCAACCCGTCGATCCGGATATTAGTTTATGCAAAAATGCAACAAAAACCAAAAAATAATAGGGTTGGTGACAGACTGTTGGTAAATTTTTAATTTATTTAATTTTTTGTTTCACGAAAACATAGATGATAAAAAGTTGTCGTAGACCGTTATCAATACACCAATTCTTAATGGGTTTTATAATATAGTTCACAAAAAAAGAAAAATAATCCTAAGATCCAGACATAATAATTTTTACTCCTAAAACAATACCCCCAACTCCCCCTCTCACTGTGAATCTCATGTATTCTCCATTCAAATTTCTCATGAAATTTGTTCAATCAGTTCTGCATATCGTGACTGCAGTTGGTTCTAATTTAAATATGTAGTATTACTGGACAACGTGCAAATTTATTCATATCTTTGCTATAGTGGAACAACATCCAGGGTTACTACCCATATCTCTTTTATAGTTGGACAATGTGAAAGTTACCCATATTTCTCCCATGCTTACCATCACGTCTATAGTTGGACAATGTTTAAACTTACCCATATCTCCTCTATAGTTGGAAAACGTTCAAACGTACTCGTATCTCCGGTAGGACAACATCTAGGCATATCCATATATTTAGACAACGTCCAAACTTCCCCATTTCTTCCCTATAGTGGAACAAGATCCAGGCTTACTCATATCTCTTTTATAATTGATCAACGTCAAGTTACCTATGTATATCTCCCAAATAGTTACTATCTCTCCGGTAGTTGGTCAAGGTCCCAACTTACCCATATCTCCTCTATAGTCGGACGATGTCCAAACATACTCATCTCCCCTAAAGTTGGACAAAGTCCAAACTTACCCGAATCTCCCCTATAGTGGGACAACGTCCAAACTTACACATATTTTCCCTACAGTTGGACAACGTCCAAAATTAACCATATGTCGCCTATAGTATTACACAAATGATAAAAAGCTAATTGACGAATTATTCTTTCAACGTTTTTCCAACTCGTTCTGAAGTTCAAATGTGCGATAAGTTCAATAGCAGAGATTACAGAGTAATCATGTAGGTGTATACATACGAGAGTACTTCAGATAGTGTTATAACAAAACTTAATGAATGATAAACAAGATCTACAACTTGTTTGCTTCACACTCAGTAGTCAGTAACTAAAAGTTTTTGCTATGTCTCGGTTCGGTGTTTTTCTGGTTCTGGTCTTTTCGTCATGCATTCTAGTGGGCGAATCATCGCGAATCTTGGGACTTTTCCCATCATTTTCCAAATCGCATCTAATAGTGCATATGTCAGTTATGAGGCCGTTAATCGAACGAGGACACGATGTGACCATTGTGACTAGTCTTCCTGTAAATAGTGAAAAAAATTTAAAATTTCGTCATGTAAAGCTGGACTTACCTCCAATTTCTGAAAAGCTGAAAGGTAGTTCGATGCATGCCACTAAGACGGTTGTCGAAGGTATCGAAACGGTTCTAACGTTTGCGTCGGAGGTGTTCTTACAAGCGAACGCTACCTTGAACGATCCCAAAATGAAAAAGCTTATGGCTGAAGAAGAGTTCGATTTAGTTGTGCTCGGCTATTTTCTCAACGACTTTCTGATCGGTGTAGCTGGTCACTTTAATTGTCCGCTCGTGATCAGTTGGATGAACCAACCGTATAATTTCATCAATAAATTTGTTGCTAATCCAACCGAAACGTTCTACGTACCGAACGCACAAATCGGCCTAATACAGCCAATGAGCTTCTCCGAGCGTGTAATTAATTTTCTGGTTAACACCGTCGAGAGTGCAGTTTACACTTTGGTTGATTATAAAATGGGAATTTATTATGAGTATAATCGCATTGACATAAAATTCCAGATTAAAATTTAATTAAATTTTTTCCGTCGGTTAAAACAGCTACAACTTCCCCGCTGGAAAATACGCCTCGTACGAAGCAATGAAAAGGAATGTATCGCTGGTACTTGTGAACCATCATCTAAGCCAAGGACCTATTAGGCCAAATGTTCCAGGAATTGTTGAAATTGGTGGAATACAAGTCAAGCCCAAGCCTGATCCACTACCTACGGTAAGTCGACCTTCAGCCTACAACTTTCCCTCCTAAAACCACCCGCTTCAATCTTTTAGGATATACAGAGTCACCTTGATGGTGCTTCCAAGGACGGAGCTATCTACTTCTGTCTCGGCTCGAACGCTCGAAGCGCTGACATGAAATCAGAATCTATTTCAACCATAGTCAAAGTTTTGTCGAGTCTAAGGCAAAAGGTCATTTGGAAGTGGGAGGACGACAAAGTACCAACAAACGCTCCAAATATCCTTTTCAAAAAGTGGCTTCCACAGGACGACATTTTGGCACATCCAAATGTGAAATTGTTCATAACGCACGGCGGATTGGGCGGTATTGTCGAATCGGAATATCACGGTGTTCCTATGATCGGTATACCACTTATAGCTGATCAATTTACCAATATGAAAACTATAGAGAAGCTCGGCTATGGAATTAGTTTGGGAAAGAAGGTTTTGACTGAAGAATTGTTTCGTGAAACGGTCAGGGAAGTACTCGAAAATCCCAAGTATAGCGAAAGTGTTAAGAGTTTTTCGAAATTGTACAAGGATAGACCGATGTCCGCAAGAGAAACAGCTGTTTTTTGGGTCGAATATGTGCTAAGACATCGCGGAGCTAAGCATATTCAGAGTCCTGCAACTCATATGAATACAATTCAATACTACGGGTTAGATGTTATTGGACTTCTTGTAGTTCTCGTGTATCTTGTGATTAAGATTATAGTATTTTCATGTAAGAAAACTGTATGCAAACTATTTAAGAGACAATGTAAGACTAGTAAAGAGTCGAATATTAAAAAGAGACAATAGTTTCTAAATAAATAAAAAATGTACCAGTGTTTTCGGTAAAAATAAAGTAAGAGATTGGACCTTGCGGTCATAGATTCTTCCTTGTTCGCCGACTCTTTTCGGCATCCACAGACCAGATGTGATAGATATAGCTGACTTATACAATGTCACTCTGTTTCATGAGATTTGGAGCGTGGACGATATTTATTCAGAAATTTTTCCGGTCCTTCTCTTATTGGGGACGAAAGACTTTTGGCTGGATTAGTTAACAAAACGCATTGTTCATTGAGACAAATTCTACGATGCCATGGAAAAGGCACTACAAAGTATTGAAAGCGTCAACTCTGGCGCAGATATAGACAGATTTGCTGAGCTACTTGAGGAATCTGTTGTTACGTTTTTTGATTCTGTTTCCAAATTCACAACGAACACCAACAAAAAAAGTTCTCTTCCTGAAGAGATTCGGGCTGTGAAAAAGATCGGAACAACCTTCGAAGACGCTATCGACGCACCCTTTATCCGAACTTAAAGCGGGAGTGCAATGAAAGGCAAGCGACTAAACAGTGTGCTCTGATTATTGAATTGCTATTGCAAAGCGACATACATATTATTGATTAGTCAAAAATGTTTTTGACTAATACTGTTTTTGCTCTTTCAGTGTGCGGCCAGCCTAATGTAATACATTTTGAATGTTCCTATTATACCCTGATCCAATGGCTGAATCAAGGATGTGGTATTAGACTGCAAGAATACCAATTGGATATTTAGATGATCTAGCACAGGATGACTGGGAGCATCATCGACGAGTAAAATTACTTTGAATTCAAACACTTTTTGTTCTATATATATGTACATATGTAGATGTAGGTATTTCTTTACTTCAGGAACGATGCGTTCGCAGTACAATTTCTTAAATAAATCGGCCGTCGTCTATGCCATTTTATTTATTATTTTTAAATAATAAAGTATTGTGATCGACCTGAAACTAAAAAAAATTTGCTACCACCTTTTTTGTCTTTCGTGTTATTTGAAAAATTTTGTGTAAAAAAGTAGTATTTGTTCTTCTTCGTGGACCGTGTTATTTTAAAATCGTGTAAAAAAAAAGTAGAAGGAGAGTTGGTGTACCTACTTTATTATTGGAAAATAAAAATGTAAAAAGATTGCGAATAGTGAATTACTGCCGATTCATGCTTCCAACTCTAATTGTTAACAAAAAAAAAAAAAAATTGATTTGACAACAATCAATACGACTGAAGATTGTACTTATCACATACGTATAATGTAGATAATTCTGTATTTCGCCCCAGTTTGGGCTAAACTTTTGCTAGTGTCTTGTTAGCCGGTATTGCAGAAAGACTGAAAATGTTTTGGCTTAGTGTTTTAGCAGCGATAGTGTTAACATCATGTCTGGCAGTAGGCGAATCTGCTCGAATCTTGGGTCTTTTCCCATCTTTATCCAAATCTCACCTAATAGTTCATATGGCTGTTATACAGCCCATGATTGAGCGTGGACACGACGTCATTATTGTAACCAGTCCTCTGGACAATACTAATGGAAAGTATCGTCATATTAAGCTTGACCTTCCACCACGTTCGCGCGATTTTTTAACTGGTTTAAGCGAATCGAAAACGGGTCCACTTCATTTTATAAAATTGACCGAAAGAACTTTAAATCACACAATGGGACACACTAGTGCGACCATAAATCATCCAAAAATGAGGAAACTAATGGACGAGGAGTTCTTTGATTTGGTCGTGATTGGATACTTTTTCAACGATTTTCTTATTGGTGTTGCGGGTCACTTTAAATGTCCACTTGTTGTCAGTTGGACTGCATTGCCTTTCCAAAGTCTTCAAAATTTGGTAGGAAATCCGGCTGAGTTCTTTTACGTACCACAAACGCTAACTGGTATGCAGCAGCCAATGGGATTTACAGATCGACTGAAGAGATTTCTCCTCAGAATAGCCGAAATCGGGTTATTTTCATTTGTTGATTATATAATGGCGATCCAATATGAGTATGCAATTGTTCAGATTAGCGCCAATTGATTCCTACCACCAATTTGTGATCACTGCAGAGTTCGCTTAACTTTTAATCATGTACTAGAATGTCCAAAAATTTTCAATAATGACTTTAGAGAAAAATTTAAAACCTATAATAAAGATAACTGTTTAGCTATTCTTCAAATAATAAAGAATTCCAACCTCTCTAACAAAATTTAAGAATTTATTAATACATAAAACTTTTCCGAATTAAAAATATAATTTCAAGTTTGCAAAGTAAGAATATAATTTTAAGTTAATTTACGTTAATATACAACTCTTTTATACAATTTTGTCTAAATTAAAAATTACAATTTAATAATATTAAGCTGATGGTCATTGTAACTAGTGCTTAAGTATAACTATGTATATTTATATACCTTTTATAAAAATATAATAATTATAATAATGATTCAAGAATAATGAACTTTTTTACTTCCAGGCAACATTTTCCATCTGATAAATACCCTTCCTATGAGGAAATGAAGAAGAACGTATCGCTGTTAGTAATCAATGGCTATTTGAACCAAGGACCTATTAGGCCAAATGTGCCCGGTTTAATTGAAGTTGGAGGCATTCAAGTGAAACCTAAAACAGACCCACTTCCTGAAGTAAGCATTAGCCTACTGTTGTTTTAATCAAAATTCATTTTGTTCATTTTCCAGGACATCAGGAAACATTTGGATAATGCATCGGTCCATGGTGCAATTTATTTCTGTCTCGGTTCCAATCTTCAAAGTGCTGATATGAATCCTGAAATGATTTCGGAAATATTTAAGGTCCTGTCCAGCTTAAAGCAAAACGTTATTTGGAAATGGGATGCTGACAAAAGTCCTGGCGATTCCCCAAATATTTTGTTTAAGAAATGGCTGCCACAAGATGACATCCTTGCTCATCTTAATATGAAGCTATTCATCACACACGGCGGACAAGGAGGTATCACCGAGGCTCAGTTTCACGGTGTACCAATGATTGGTATACCATTTTTTGCCGACCAATTTTCAAATACGAAGTCTGTTGAAAAGGCAAATTTTGGGCTTAGTCTGGACAAAGATAAGATAACTGAGAAATTATTTCGGGAAACAGTGACGGAAGTCCTGGAAAATGTCAATTACAAGGAGTCTGTGAAAAGATTTTCCAACATTTATCGAGATACACCTATGAGTGCACGGGATAATGTTGCCTTTTGGCTGGAGTATGTCATCCGACATAGGGGTGCTAAACATCTTCAGAGTCCTGCCGTTCATATGAACGCGATTCAATACTATGGAATCGATGTGATTGCATTTTTATTAGGAACCCTGTACGTACTATGCAAGGTGACTGCATTTGTATTCAAGAAAACAATCTGTAAATTGTTTAAGGGAAAATGTAAAAAAGATAAAGTTTCGAATAAAAAAAACGCCACTAGTCAGTTTGGATTTCATACCAAACCTACCTGCATATAACATTAAAGTTAAACGTATAGATTTTATCTAGATTATAATCTATTGCCATTAAATAATGAATTTTTGGACAAACTACCGGCTAGCTAAAAATGAACCTTGTTCTTAATGAACATACATTGAACATCACACATTTCTAAAAAAAATATTTTACCCCCAGTATTTCGCGAGTGCCATGTATTAGTGAAGCTCCTAAAACGAAGTTTCATCCACTAGTACAGTTCGCTTCCGAATCTTTGCTGATTTATCACACGCACTAAATTTACATTCGCCGCAAAACCCGATACTTTCGTTTGAAGTGAATTCTCACAGCACTATACCTTCGTGCAAAGTGGAGCGTTATCCATTTGTGAAATGTTTACCTGTAGGGAATACAGACTAGTATATCTTCGCACAAAATGACGTATAAATAAATCGCTCGCGAACCACTTTTGGCAAAACTTTCTAGTAGGTAATTGTTTATATTTTATTCGTTCTGTACAGTGACATACTCTACAACAAAACAATGCAAATAAGTCAAAATCGATATTTCTGTATTACAGCTAAAATAAATATATTTTAGATAAAATGTGATTAAAAATTATGATTATTATTATATTACACTAAACTTGATTTAGTTAAAAGTTAAGAAGAATTATCTATGAATTTTAAATTAAATTAAAAATTAAATTTAATTTAAATTAAATTTAATTTAAATTTTTAAATTAAATTAAAATTAAATTACAAATTACAGGAGGAATAAAAATTCCGGAAAATGCAATGAACAATTGGCATCTAAAATGCATTTTGCAGCACATATGGAATTCAAATCCAATTTTATTTGCCAGTTCTTAAACGATTCGAATTTGGTGAGCTTTAAACGAGTCGTTAAAAACGTTACGAAAATGCTCTAGTCTTAACTAGTTAATTTTGAATTACTTATGCGTTCGATAAATGGATTTAGCCAACTCTCTATAGTTTTTCTTACACTTGCTTTTCTGACATTCACGTTTATGATTCGCTTACAAATCGTAAAATCTCTTCATAATAAAAGGCTTGTATGAAGAAATATTATAACTTCACCAGCAGATTATTTGAAGTTCGTCCTTCTTAAAGGGTGACTGAAAAAAGGTTAATATAAGTTGTTCGTTTTGAAGAACGGGTCTTTCTTTTGTGTAATTCGATGTCTTATCACTCTTAAGAAATACAACCGAATTCATGAAAAGGGGTTTTATTCTTTTAAACCCTCTTAAGGATTGAATAGAGAAAAATATTGGAACAGATTTTAGGCGATTATAGTCTACGGAAGTGAAACTTTTTCGATAGCTAATCAAATCTAAGGGAAATAACTGAATTCGTGAAAATGAATACAAACTCTGTACACTATTAGGGTCGAATTTAAAAAAATAATCTGAAATGCTTTCTTGACATTCAATTCAAAATTTATTCAATATTTCGAAAGACCTTAGAGATATTACGATTTTCGTTAATATATACCTATATATGAATCTAGTTTTCACTGGTCGTATTTTTGGCTGTATTGCGAGCTGGACTAATATCGATCACTGTCCTCCTACCCCAATTGCTGACTTGATAGTTCAAAAGCCTTCATTGTAGAAGCTAGCTTCAAATTTAACCAAACCGGTTGAAATATAAGTTGATCCTCAGTGCATATAGTATACCTACCTTAGTCATAAAGTACTGTGGAAAATTTCTCTAAATAATACTTCGTTGAAAAGAATTTTGGTTCTATATCGCTCATATGGAGAGATCCTCAGTAATGCCAGTAGCTGTGAGGAAATTTAGGACATTAGGCATGATGCTGTCTTTGATGATAAGTCGATGCAATCCGATGACGAAACAGCTCCTTCGGACTTAGTTCAGCACAGGTTTGAACTGCACTGTTTCAAAAAAAATTAATTCCCAATCCAATTGTTACTTGCAATTTCCAGAACATATAATTTATTAAAGTAAATGTATATATTTCCATCACTTTTATACGATATTACAGGTATTGGTTATTTAATCATATTATTTTCATCAGAATCACACAATTTACATGCAAAGGCTCAGAAAAATACTCAACAATTCATGTAAAATATACTATATTTACATATGTACACTAAATTTACTTTTACATTGAAAATTACGTTCTTTTTCGTGTAATTCTACTCATCTCTATGAATTTTACAACGAAGAATATGTATTAAATGAAACCACGAAGTTGGGCGCTTCGTTCAGTTTTATTTTCTATTGAAATTAAAATGAAACGTCTTCGGTGGAGCAGTGAGTACTGGCTACGCCAAACCTTCGTAGCAAAACCTTACTCACGGGTTCTATTCCTACCTGCAAGTGTTATTATTAAGAGTAAGTAAGTAAGAAATAATATTAGAAGTAGAATAAGTAGCAATAAGCACTCTTCAAGATAAGTATTAATTATACACTTTTTGAGGGTGTAAATTCAATGTCTAGTTAGTGAATTTACTGCTTTCGAAGTTGATCAAAAATTGAAAATTACATTCAAATTGACTACTACATCTCAATGAAAATTTACTGGAAAAGGTGGCATTATTGCCTACTATCCAAAAGATGTAAAATTCGATGGATTTTTTTACTATGTGGCTTCTCAATTAGTATATCCTCAACAGCTGTAGCCAGGACAGGGATCGATCCCAGTCGGGCTTTCGTGTTAATATTTCGAACCTATAACTCGTCGGACGCTGAGAAACAGCCAAAAACATTCTTACTTTTTTTTTAATCGATAACAATATTTCATGATATATATTAAAATAATGAAGTAAAACATTGAAAAAAAAACAAAGCTTTCTGTACAATTTATAAAAAAGTGAAGTCGCTGCTTGACGCAGAAAGACGGAACATATCTATCTATTCTTTATACCGTGGTGTGCTTAGCTATCTTTGATAAAAGACTCTCCTGTAATAAATTACACGGGGGTTCCAAAAACGAAAGATGAAATAAGAGTGAACGATTTTGGTAGCGCCGATTGCACAACTAAGTATGTTCAAAATGAAGATACTGGTATCTAATCAACATTATTGTTATATGATTAAGACAATGTTTCGTCAGCATTCACTGAGTGGTTAACATCAAGCGTTTAGAACTAAGTGGATAATCGTTATTATATGTGGAGATAGCTTACCGTACAAGCCCGCGTTTTACCTTTAGTTTTGAGAGTTAGTTAGTCGAGGTTGCGGAAAGGTTAAAAATGTCTCGGTTAAGTGTTTTAGTAGTGATAGTGTTTACATCATGTCTAGCAGTAGGCGAATCTTCACGAATCCTGGGTCTTTTCCCGTCGTACTCCAAATCTCATCTAATAATTCATATGGCTATTATACAGCCAATGATTGAAAGTGGTCATAATGTCACTATTGTTACCAGTATTCCTGTGGACAACCCCGGTGGAAAGTTTCGTCATATTCAACTCGACATTCCATCGCTTCCGCGTGACTTTATGAGCGGCAAAAATGAATTGCACCTGAGTCCACTATATTACATAGAGTATGCGAATCGTGCTATTAAGGCTGTCCTGAAATTGCCGAATGACACCCTTAATGAACCCAAAATGAGGAAACTACTGGACGAAGAGTCATTTGATTTGGTCGTGTTAGGATACTTTTTCAACGATTTACTTATTGGAGTCGCGGGTCATTTCAAATGTCCGCTTATTCTTAGTTGGACGGGACTACCGATTCGAAGTCTTAGCAATTTGGTAGGAAATCCGGCGGAGATTTTCTACGTTCCTCAAACGCTTACTGGTATGCAGCAACCGATGGGATTTTTAGATCGAGTAAAGAATTTCCTCTTTACTACTATGGAAATTGGAATATTTTCGGTGGTCAACTATAAAATGGGGGTTGAATACGAGTACGTACTCCGTTTAATTATGAGCAACTATTTTAAAAATAATCAACCTTTTTTACGAACAGAAAGCATTTCCCATCTGATAAGAACCCTTCCTATGAAGAAATGCGGAAAAATGTGTCCTTGCTTCTGATTAACAGCTACTTGAACCAAGGACCTATTCGGCCAAATGTACCCGGCTTAATTCAAGTTGGAGGAATTCATATAAAGCCCAAACCAGATCCACTTCCTGAAGTAAGTATTCGTTTACTGCTTATACAATTTAAATTAATTTCGTTTATTTTACAGGATATTAAAAAACATCTGGATAGTGCATCTGTGGATGGAGCTATTTATTTCTGCCTAGGTTCGAATCTTCTGAGTACCGACTTAGACCCTGAAATGATATCGAATATTATTAAGGTTCTGTCCAGCTTAAAGCAAAAAGTTATTTGGAAATGGGATGGTGAAGATAGTCTTGGAAAAGGTTCGAATATTCTTATCAAGAAATGGCTGCCACAAGATGACATCCTTGCTCATCCTAATATCAAGCTGTTCATAACGCACGGCGGACAAGGAGGAGTCAGTGAAGCACAGTATCACGGTGTACCAATGGTTGGTATTCCTTTCTTCGCCGACCAATTTTCAAATATGAAAGCAGTGGAAAATTCCGACTTTGGCCTAAGTCTCGACAATAATAACATAACAGAGGAGCTATTTCGGGAAAAAGTGACAGAGGTTCTGCAAAATCCCAAATACCAGGAGTCTGTGAAAAGATTTTCAAACATTTATCGAGATAGGCCAATGAGTGTACGGGATAATGTTGCGTTTTGGCTGGAGTATGTCATCCGGCATAGGGGTGCTAAACACCTTCAGAGTCCTGCCGTTCATATGAACGCAGTTCAATACTATGGAATCGATGTGATTGCATTCATATTAGTAACCCTGTACGTACTATGCAAGGTGACTGCATTTGTATTCAAGAAAACAATCTGTAAATTATTTAAGGGAAAGTGTAAGAAAGAAAAAGTTTCGAATAAAAAAAAGCGCCTGTAGACAGTTGGCTGTAGTATTTTTTTTTTTTTTTCAAGAAGTAACTTGAGTTTAGTTTCGAGAAAAATATAAAGAAAGCCCGAGGAAATAAAAACCAATTTGATGTCTATCAGTCATAAGAAGTATGACGGAATTCGTGAAAACCTTTTTAACCCTCTTACATTTTTTTAGAGATTGAATAGACAAAACTCTGGAAAACGTGTTTTCGCAATAGTAAACGGTCTTGTTGAAGGAAAAAATTATTCGATATCTAATTAGACCTGAATTATGTGCACAGTAAAAAGTGTTGTAATCTTTACAATTATTATCCCATTGAAATCTGTTACATAAAGCATGTAAATTTAAATCCGAGTGTAAATTTAGACGGAAATCTATGTAAAATAGACTATTAAACTGTATGAAATATACCTCTGAATTATAATGTTACTATTAAAATGTCTGGAAAATAAATTGCAATTTATACTTTTACAAATTTTAATTGCGATATAAGCATAAAAACTACTCGGAATGTATCGAAGGGCTTTAGTGCGTGTGTGTGGATTAGCAATTGAAATGTAAAATGAAATTCGGTTTTAATTGTACCCTTTTTTTGATTGGTAACAATTCGTAATGAAAATGTAGAAAACCCCTTTACATCTTCTTTGGAGTTGAATTAAAAAAAAAAAGCTTTGAAAACACTTAATAATCCGTGAAGTAGAACTTACTTCAATATATCAAAAAACCTAAAAGAAATGACGAAATTCATGAAAAATTTTGCATTTAATTTTCACTGATAGTTGTTTTGGGTGCCATTCTGTACGCCAATAGATATTTAATAGTTTTGTTATCTTAATTACTTTTCGGATAGATCTACATATACTCACCAAGTTTCAGCTTTCTAGCGTAAGCCATTCTATGGAGAGGAAAAACATCACTGACCCCTGTAACATACAACCCTGTAAAAATTATAGTTTTTCAACTCGCTATTACTATAGCTCCGTTTAAATGCCTAGTATTAGGAATCTATTAGATATTATTCTTTCCTTAGATATACAAATCTGCAGTTTTTCTTAATCACCCGCCTCCACTTTCACCTCTAATCACGTAACCATAATTTTTATAATTCTGCTATGGGTGTATTAGGGCTACGAGTACTTTATTTTTATATTTATTTATTTCAAAATTTCATCAAAACAATGATTACTTACAAGATTAAAAATCACAAGTTATTTATTGCATAAAGCTGACTTTAACTGCATGCTAGATAAATTATAGTCAATTCGGTAGTAACTATTGTTGAAAATACGCGAAAGAGATGCGAGTACTTCCTGTTAAAAATCTTAGCATTTATCTTAAACTGTTCTTGATTTATAAGACGTTATTTATTAGTGAAATTCTTACCACTTCTCTTGTCCACTTGTGTACATCAGCCGATTTTTTTTTTTGGCGCCTTTGGTTCATGAGATATCGTAATCCAAAGCTTTTCACCTTCCACCCCTACACCAGCAAAATTTTAGTGATTTTTTTTATTATGTATTTATTTATTAGAATAATAAAATAGAATTGGTACCTACTTGTATTGTAGATTGGAGACGACAAGGCATGTTTTTTGTATGAAGCACTTTGAAGCCGGGGAAGCGAGATGCAATAATGACCTACTGTCAAATTGTTGTTAATTAGCGTGTTTCAAGAGCGGGACTCGGGACATAATATAAATGTGAGTGAGAAAAATTGTGGCGTAGTGTCAATTCTTACTGTTTTGCATTTGAGTGAAAGCGATTACGTCTGCCTTCGATTTAGTCGCTGGTTGCCATCTCCATGATTGGTCGAAATTCGCCGTCGAAATAGCTTAGGAGGAAAACTTTTTAATGCAATTGCACTCTTAATTATTTCTTCAAATCTTTCTCGTGCACTTATAAAAAAAGCGTATCCATTTCTCACACTTTGACCACGTTTTGTTAGTTTTTTAAAATATATTTAACGTGTTAATTGATGTTTTCATGGTAAGCTACCAGAGAAGCCATTATGATTAAAAGTTTGTAGCTTTCCGGTGTCAGTGGAGTAAAACCCCAGCGCCAAATCCCCGACTGTTGATAACTCGCTGTCCTAGAGGACATGACAATTTCATTTCACTATTAATAACCACATCTTGAAATAAATAAATAAATAAATGAAGTACTTCAATTGAACTGTTCATTTCATTTTTAAGCGGCCGCTCAGTACTACTGAACTAAATAAAGTGAAAGATCTTCTGAGCTCTACCTCTCTACCTCTCCATCTCCAACGAAGCGTTCAGTCCCTGCAAACATTTTAGCGAAGAACTCGCTTTCGCGAAGTAATTTCGAAATGGAGCAAGAAATGAGAATTTCGAGCTTCTCCCGAGATTTCTTCGTGTCTCTGATGCTGTTACATATGAGAAGAAAAAAGAGAGCCCACCACTACAATTCCGCTTGTGCCCGAGATTTCGACATTTCTCTGATTGCGGAATTACAAAGAAATGAGACTACGTGTGGCTATGCTTCGAACTTACTGCGAAATTTCTTCGTTTCTCTGAGTACAATTGAAATGACTCATCACTGTCCTAATCATAGTATTTATAAATACTTACATAGTAAGCAAACTCAGCTCGAATTCTCGATGTAAACACACCAATATGCGTACAATCTACACGTATTCAGAAGCTGCGTCTCTTTCAGTCATGGGCGATTACTCTGACACTCATTTCATTCTTTTTTGCACGATTTGGTATGTTTGGAATAGTACTTAGGGAAAATGACGTGAGGGTGAGGGATATGGCAATACAGGAAATAAGCATAAAAACATCCAAAACAGACAAAAAAAGCGGTAAAGCTATATTACACGTACGTAATTGAAAGAGACGAAAGATTTGGCTCAGTCATCAGCTGTTTAAAATTTTGAGAGGTACAACCAACCAAAATCGTCCATATGAGAGGTAAAATTTTTTTATGCGAAAAATTTTGTGGACAATGAGGAAGATACGGAGTTTGCTTCCTATGTAAGTATTTCTACTATGGTCCTGATAATGCTCGAAACAGAACGCATTGATCTGTTTACTGTTTAGTGGCACGCGCGCAGATACATATGTTCAGTTGAGTTAGAATTGATTAATTAAGTGTACGCAATTAAATTTATTTTATGTGAAAAACAATAAAAAGTGGAGTAATAAATATTGAACTGTTAATATGGATGTCATACATTTAAGACAATAAATATTTTTCTACCTTGTTTGTTTTCTGCTTTCTATTTATTTCTACAACTCAGTCGTAACAGATGCCATGTAGTGCCGATGACAATACTGTCCACGGACATTATTTCCCGCTTAACATTAATAAATGTCCAATTCCACGGCTCTACTGAAATGCCCGTACAACCTCGCTGTGCGCGAATCGCTTACGACACGAGAATAGCTCGCTTCTCTTAATATATAAGCAATATATACAACCACTACCACAGCCGCATTGTGCACCTAACTTCGTTTTCCGCAATTCGCTATCGAAAGAGAATCTCGGGTTAATAAGTCGAGAAAGGTCGAGAATCATGTTCCTTTTCCTTCGCCGGTCGTCTGTTTTCCGTTCGATATCGAGTTCGATATCGAAGTTTAAGCTAGAGATTACGGTTTGCTAGCACATCGTTTTCGAATCATAATGTTTGCAGGGGTATAATCAGTAGTTGAATTGTGCTTGTAAGTTAGGGCTTCACTGTGTGTGTCTCTCAGCGGCAGCGATACGAACGAAACGAGAAGTTTCATTCTTCTTTCGAATTGAACTGCAGTTCACCAAAATGACAGAGTTATTTCACTTGCTCACTTCAATAAAGTGTTCTTTTAGAGTAGTTCACTCATGAACGGCCAATCTCTAATTCAATTAAAAAGCACATTAATTAATTTCACAACTGTATTACAAATTCAGGCATTGATAACTAATCGAGACTGTTTTAACAAAATTTCAAGCAAATGTCGTCAGCCTTGTTGATATATCTTGGTTCTTAAGCCGATTAACCTTATCACATTATTGATTACTCTACATATATACTGATTGGTGTCTGCTGAATGCATTGATTTTGGGCAGTTTTTAGTTAACCGGCATCGTGAAAAGATTGAAAATGTTTCGGTTTAGTGTTTTAGCAGTGATAGTGTTTTCATCATGTTTAGCAATAGGCGAACCTGCACGAATCTTGGGTCTTTTCCCGTCGTTCTCCAAATCTCATTTAATAATTCATATGGCTATTATACAGCCAATGATTGAACGTGGACATGATGTCACTATTGTAACTAGTCTTCCTCTGGACAATCCCAATGGGAAATTTCGACATATTAAGCTCGACCTTCCACCACCAACGCGTGAATTTATGTCCGGTTTGACTAAATCGAGTAAGGGTCCAATGTTTTTTATAAATTTGGCAGATAGGGTCTTGAAGCAAGTAGTTGTACAGGCAAATGCTACCCTTTACGAACCCAAAATGAGAAAACTTATGGACGAGGAATCCTTTGATTTGGTCGTGTTGGGATACTTTTTCAACGATTTACTTATTGGAGTCGCGGGTCATTTCAAATGTCCGCTTGTTATTAGTTGGACGGGACAACCGTCTCGAGGTCTTAACAATATGATAGGAAATCCGACTGAGGTATTTTACGTTCCTCAAACGCTTACTGGTCTACAACAACCCATGGGATTTACAGCACGTCTTAAAAACTTTTTGTTCAGCATTATGGAAATCGGTGTATTTTCGGTAATGAATTACAAGATGGCGACCCAATATGAGTAAGAAATTGATAAGATTAACAAGAACTAATTGAAAAATAATCAACTATTATATAAATAACTATTTTTTACGTAAAGATTACATTTTCCATCTGATAAATACCCTTCCTATGATGAAATGAAGAAAAACGTGTCTTTGCTGCTGGTCAATGGCTATCTGAACCAAGGACCTATTAGGCCACATGTACCCGGCTTAATTCAGTTTGGAGGAATTCAAGTGAAACCTAAACCAGATCCACTTCCAAAAGTTAGCATCAATCCACTGTTCTTCTTACTCGATATTTAATTCTTTCATTCTTCCAGGATATAAGGAAACATCTGGATGATGCATCGGTACATGGTGCTATTTATTTCTGCCTAGGTTCGAACCTTCAAAGTGATGACATAAATCCTGAAATGATGGAGATAATTTATAAGGTCCTATCCAGCCTTAAGCAAAAAGTTATTTGGAAATGGGATGGTGAAAAGGTTCCTGGCAATTCACCGAATATTCTCTTCAAGAAATGGCTTCCACAAGATGATATTCTTGCTCATCCTAATACCAAGCTCTTCATAACGCACGGCGGACAAGGAGGTGTAACGGAAGCACAGTATCACGGTGTCCCAATGGTTGGTATTCCTTTCTTTGCCGACCAATTTTCAAATATGAATGCAGTTGAAAATGCCGACTATGGCCGAAGTCTCGACAAAGAGAAGATAACTGAGGAGCTATTTCGGGAAACAGTGACGGAGGTCCTGCAAAATCCCAAATACAAGGAATCTGTTACAAGATTTTCCAAAATTTTTCGGGATAGACCTATGAGTGCACGGGATAATGTTGCTTTTTGGCTGGAGTATGTCATCCGGCATAGGGGTGCTAAGCATCTTCAGAGTCCAGCAGTTCATTTGAACGCTATTCAATACTATGGAATCGATGTAATTGCATTCATATTAGGAACCCTGTACGTACTATGCAAGGTAACTGCATTTGTATTCAAGAAAACAGTCTGTAAATTGTTTAAGAGAATTTGTAAAAAAGATAAAGTTTCGAATAAAAAAAAGCTTCAGTAAATAGATTAAGATTTTTTGTTACTGAATTGTGTTTAAAAGTGTTGCCAGATTTTTTTATTTATTTACTTAATATTTTTTAATAACAATAAAAACAAATGGGAAAAGATATCGTCCCAACCCTTTTAAGGATTGATTATCACAAAACTCTGAAAACTGATTTTTAAGAGATAATGTAGAGAAAATATAGATGGCTTCAACAGATTATACATTTTAAGGAATATCAAAATATTCGAGATATTTCAACAATGGAATTAAATTTAATAATAAAGTTATAGTAATATGAAATTTCAATTTTTAAACCTCGGCATATTTTTATTAAATCAAAAATAATTACTTTTTATGGAATTAACTAAATATGAAAGTTTTATCATTTGTTTTATTTAATGGTAATTTTTTCGGAACCAATTGACCCACAAAAGACATTCATTTAATTTTTTTTAAATCGATCCTTCACTGTTTTCTGTACACGCTTCGAAGTTGGCTCTAACTACATCCCACCGACAAAAATATCTAATAATAAGGCTATAAGACGACCTTCATCAATAACCTAAAGAAGAAAGTCCATTACGGACCATCAATGTCCGCTTAAGTAAGTTACGGCCATCATTTGCAAACTTAGAAATCTTTGATTGAAATTTACGTTTAATGCTTCGTGCAGCAACAGGTAAGTCAGGCGGTACCTTCTGCGAAATTCCACCGAAACCATTCCAGAATTGTGGTTTAAGGTTCTATTGGCCCAGTGAAATTCCAGCAAATTTACCTGCGGTACTTAATTAAAAATTTAAAATACAAATTAGGACGGACGGCGGGTAATGGTCCGTAGATAACAGAGAACATTACGAAATTCGTTGGCCAACGTTAAATTACCATTTAGATGGAATCTTGAAAATTTCGTTTGGGGAAGTTTGGGTCCTGTTAAATTGGAGAAGATATTTTGATTGATAGGACTTTTCCATGCCTTTATATCGGAACTATTATTGAATGCGAATGGGGGAAAAATTGTGTTGTACACTAATCAATCACTGCGTGTTTTTAGTAATATTATGATATAATCAATTGCATTTACTAGATAACTAATATTGAGGTAATTGTAATTTAGATTCAAGGGTTTTGTTATCATACAGAGCTGTAGGATAAGGGCACCAATTATCGTACAGTTAATTACTAATTACTGGAAATTATCCATAAATTGATATTGTCTGACTGTTTAACTTACCCTTCATAAAGATCATTCCGTGTAATTCGTGTCTGTAGAAGTGCCTAATAGCAAAGCAAGCCTAATCCATTGAAAGGATCACTACACCGACTTCAAAGTAGAGCGGCGAAAATAGTTTTAGTAATTGGACATGTGGAGTAAGGGGGGGATATTTATATCTCGACAACAGCTTAGGATAGAAATACAAGTCATGGAAAATGTGATAAAACGAGCACTAATTTGTATCAACACTGGTGGCAGCCACTTGAAGGATATCATATTCTCCACTTAACAGAAAAATTATAAAGGTCCAAATAAAGATTTCTATTACTCAAAATAATTTTTTTTTAATTAGTAAAGAAGTTATTCAAAAACAAAATTGAATGATTAATTTTGCGCCACCTTGTATAATAAAAGAAAACCTTTTTAAGAAGATTTTCTTCCGCGGTCTCCATACACCAATGCAAATCTGAACTTTTCGTTTTTTAAATTACTTCTATGGTACATCTATATATACGTACCAAGTTTCAACTTTACCATATACTATGAGCCTGTATCTCGCTTCCACTGTGAATAATTTAATTTTGCTATAGTGCAGTTTTATTAGCAATTTTATATTAAGACAAAATAAAATTTGTATTTCTATCCTAAGCTGTTTTCGAGATATAAATATCCCACCCTTACTCCACATGTCCAATTACTAAAACTATTTTCGCCGCTAGATATCTTAAAAGACTCTCCCACCTCCTTCTTTCACCCCCATACACCAAATACCAATTAAATCGGTTTATCGAATCTATCGCCCACAAAATTTTTAATTTAATATATCGATATGTTTGCGGCTGGCGGAAGCATCATATCATCTACGGCAAACTGAGGAACATTTTTTTGAGTACTATACTATTAACTTTAACTAACAAAAAAAGTTACTTCCAGCATGCCTTACTTATCTAAATTAATGTTGAGATATTTAAGATATTTTTTAGATATTTCATGAATACCTAGAGGACTTTATTGTAAAGTTAATATTCTTTCAGTCGATGAACAGGATGATGCTAGTTCATTTGGTCTTTTTTGTCCTGTTCGCTGTATAGTTAATGGGCCAGTAAATTTAAGATTGGCACAGCATCAGTCTCATGTACATATATTCCATCTAAGAGAGTATCAACTCCGAGTGATTTAAAAGAATTAGAATGTGACAAGAGTCTAACAATCTGTAGTCTATACCAGCAGATAGATATCATATAAAATAATACTCAAATCATCATTTTATTAATTTCTATAAGTACACGTTATCACTTCAACGATTGCACAACATTGACAGAAAATAAATCTACCTCACTCGAGTAAATATAGGTCTGGACTCTTAGCTATTAGTTTTTAAAGTTGAATCAAAAAAAAAATATCCCTTAAGCAGGGAATACACGATACAACGGTTGTACCGACGTGTGTTGTTGTCATATCTGTCCAACGGTTGTATGCACGGCACACACGATGCGATTTGCTTACAATTTTCTCCCAACAAGATTTCATAGTTATTCCCAATACAGTTTTTGATAAGCGAACATGTCTTCTGAGCTCGCAACTCGAAAGCGGTTTATCTTAGTTTGTGCTGGTGTAGTGTTATCTTCAAATGAATTTTCGAAAAGGAAAAGAAAATGGATGAAGGAATGGCTTCTAGACAGAAGTTTGTACAGTGATATCCATCTTGTGAAAAAATTAAAAGCTACTGAGCCCGATGATTACAAAAATTATTTACGAATGATGGATGTAGAATTCGAGTATCTTTTAAATATTGTTAAGCCTTTAATAACAAAGCAAGATACAAAAATGCGAGAATCTATATCAGCCGAACAGCGACTAATAATTACGCTACGGTACTTAGCTACAGGAAGCGACTGCAGTGATCTGAAATATAGTAGCAGGGTATCAGCTCAAGCGATTGGAAAAATTGTGCCGGAAACGTGTTTAGCAATTTACAATTCCCTAAAAAAAGATTACTTAAAAGTAAGTTTGAGTTTGAGTGAAAATTAAAAAAAAAATTAAGTAATTTTTTTTTTGATTGCAGTTTCCATCCAATGAAAGTGATTGGAAATCAATCGCTGAAGGATTTAAAAGCCAGTGGAATTTCGAGCACTGTCTCGGAGCTATTGACGGGAAGCATGTTCTCATCCAGAAGCCCCCACAGAGTGGATCATACTTTTTTAACTACAAAGGAACTTTCAGTGTTGTCCTACTTGCCATAGTAGACGCAAACTACAAATTTATTTATATTCACGAAGGTACAAACGGACGAATTTCCGACGGAGGAATTTTAAGAAGAACCGATTTCTATCAAAAATTAGAAAATCTCGATCTTGGACTGCCTTCGCCGGAAAAGCTAGACAAAAGTTCTTACATATGTCCTTATGGGTTTGTGGGTGATGAGGCTTTCCCGTTACAAGAAAATATTTGGAAACCGTATCCGCAGGCCGGAATAAATAAGGAGGAAAGAATTTTCAATTATAGATTAAGTCGAGGTCGACGGGTTGCTGAAAACACGTTTGGAATTTTGAATTCCAGATTTAAAGTTTTTCAGAAACCGATGAAAATTAAAGTAGAGCATGTAGATGCGGTAATACTTGCATCGTGTGCTCTGCATAATTTTTTAAGGACGCGATCCTCTAATTACATTGGTCCAAGGAGCGTCGACCAAGAAGATGTGGAAACTGGAGCCATATTACCGGGAAATTGGCGCGGAGATGGGGAATTAGTACCCCTCAACAGAACAAATCTGGGCAGCTCTTCAGGCACTGCCAAGGAAATAAGAAACAAGTTAAAGGAGTACTACATCGGTGAAGGGAGAGTTTCATTTCAATACAGAATGTGCGGTTTACCAGAAGAATAGCAATTTTAAATTGAAACGGATGCTGAAATTCAAAATAAATAAACTTTTATAATTTCTTTTCAAAACAGAGAATTTAAAATAAATAAACTATTATACCTAATTTCTTTTCAAAACAGAGATTTTAATTCATTCACTCATATAATAAATAAAATATAACAAAATTAACAGAATGAACAGAACAAAAAGAAAAAGAACAATTCAATTAGATAAACAAATATATCAGAAAATTAATAAGACTAATATAAAATAAAAGGAAATTCTTGATTTTTGTCCTGTTCTATAGAAACTTAAAAAAACTTTAATTCTTTACTTAAATTTTGTGATTATTCCGCATTATGAAATATGGTGCCACGTCCTGTTGAACCGTATTGTAAACAGGTGTATCTGACTGATAAAAGGAATCAGAGGTTACAAGTACAGTTCCTTCTGGTTCTGGCGGTTCAGATGTTTGATGTAACGATGGCAGCGCCAAAACAAATGTGGAGGCCCCAGTTAGCTGCTGCATTCGCCCGTGGATCATTACGTCTGAAATTATTTTCTCCGCAATAAGGCTCTGTGTGGATTCCATATGGCGTAAATGCTCCGCAACCCTTTTCCCTAAAATATCAAATTCATCCTCTTCTTTTTCTTCCTTCCTGCACATAAAAGCGCTTGCACTTTCCAAAAATATTTTTTGTTGCTGTGCCAAAGTTCTTTTTCTTCCCCTTGACGAGTATGCTGAAGCCGGGGGAGAAGTGCTTTCAATAGAAGTAGAAGGTGGCGAGAAACAATTCTAAATACAATACATTACTTATAAGTAGGTATACTTGCAGCATTAATACTCACATTCGAAATAGTCTCATCCTCAAAAATTTCGTTGTCCGATAGGATTGAAGTTCCTTCTCTGCATATTTCACCATCTCTTAAAAACTGAAGGTAGTCGAAATACCATAGGGTTGGGGTATAAATTTCATTAGCACCGCTGCCTGTGCGTTTCGATGCTTGAACCTTTTTAAATTCTCTACTGAACGCTGTGCGCATATTTGCAATGCGCTTACGCACATATTCTTTATTTGCATCTGGATTTAATTTCTTTGATTTGTCCACAAGAATGTCCAGAGCCGCTTCTCGAAGATTCTTATTTGAATATTCTTTTAAATGGATATTCCAAAGACACGGCAAGGATTGATATTGTTGGATAAAATCCACCCAAAAATTCTTTTTTTTTATTGACACCATTCTAAGCTGTCAACCGCACACAAGCACCAACAGTTTTCGAATGAAATCGCTACAACAGTTGTATTCATGATTACATACCATACAATATACATACAACCTGTCGCGTGCGACCGCCGGTTTTCGGTCCAGAGCATATAACCGTGCGATATTGGCCCAATCGTTGTTTATAAACGCATACACTATACAATTGTCGCATACAACGGCAAATTAGGCCAACAGTTGGTACAACCGTTGTATAGTGTATTCCCTGCTTTAGATCCTTACCAACATGTGAGATTGAAATGGAGTCGCGCTTATTGATACACGTGAGAAGTCAACATTTTTAGTTTTTATTTTATCGACTCTTTTTTTTATATTTTATATTCCAAAATCAAAAACACTTCGTCAATTTTTACATTCGCTTAAATGCTCCTTAAGTACGGGTCTTCATTCAAGTATCTACCCAAGTATCTACCCAAATCATACGCTTTAATGTTATAAGAGTTGGAGGTGACGTTGTGCTTTTTCTTAAGAAAGAAATCAATTTATTAATAAATTAAGGGTTTTTGTATTTAATTTTTGGTCTACATCAAAAATGACACTTATCGGACATGAAATGACCCTTCTTTCAACTCCAACTCCCTTGGTACATTTACACTGCAACTGTGCTAAGTAACTCCCGTTTAAGGAGCCGCCGACACGGCAACAAACTACGAACCTCGGAAACTCAAACCGGAAGCAGCAATTCAATTTGCTGTTCCCGTCTGCAAATGCTTTTCTTTCCGGTAAAAGCAATTTAACTTGAGCATAAAAAAACGGGGTGCCTTGAAACTGTGTAAGGATAGCTAAGTCTTGAATGCATTACTCCATTTACTTGGCTCTGTAAAGCTCCTTCCTGGAATGGTCTACTCGTAAGATACTAAAAGATTCACGTGTCTGATGAAATGCAAACCGGTCGACTTAAATAATTTAAGACGTGATTTCATGCAAATCTGAATGTTACTGCTGACAACGTATAGGGACGTAAGATTTACCCGGGGAGGACTAATCTCTTGATTGGATAAAGTGCAGGTTTGTTATTAGAGATTCGGGACGGCATCTCAGAAACTATGAGATTATGAACTCGGAAAAAATAGTTCCTTTGAGTGTTCTCGAAAAGGTATGGTCGATTGAGTCGGAAAGCTGTTTTGACTGAATCTTAAAATTGTGTTAAATTTTTTTAATCGGAAGTAATAACCAGAACATAGTTCGTAAATTAAGATATGAACTGACATCTAATATTTACTTATGACGGCTTTACCTTATTGTTCCGTTTTAAAGCAGTATAGTCTTATAAGAGCTAGGCCTTATTATTTTTAACTTTTACACCGAACTAAAAAGGCACGTATGTAAGTATAATTGCAAAAATGAAAAAAAAATTTCTGGAAGCAGTGGTTGAATTTAATTTATTCTACAACAAAAACTCATTGAGATAGTGAATTAATTTTAATGATCAATTGCACAGATTCTTTAAATTGAAGCACAGAAATTGTTCATCAAATGAATTATTTTATTACTATGATGGTATTTATTTGCAAATATGCTAAATTGTTTATGATACTTGAAGACTCAGGCTTTTCAAGAAAATCTAAAATTAAAAGATGATTTCAATTTATTAAATTAACATATGAGCCGTTATATTTGAAAGTGAAATAAGTCCACTTTTGGAAAAAAATGAGTTAATGGTAATTTTAGTAAGATATAGATATCCTCTTTATATATTTGTAATCAAACATTCAATGGAGAACGATTTCCTAATAAAGTAAACAAATTAATTTTTGCTATAAAATTTTATGGTAAAAATATTTTTTTTGAAAGTGGAATAAGTCCATTTTAGTATTGATAGTTGTTTTAAATTTTCAAATTGCAATTATTATTGATGTTGATTGATTATTCATTGACTGCAGAGTGCTTTGCTCTTTAGCAGATATAAGCTAGTGGGTTAAAAACGGCACCGTAAACAAGGTGGAGAAAATGGTACTTAGGATTTAACATTTTAAAAAATTCAAGATGAACGGGAGGTATATATCGTAATAAATACATTATGTCCTTATATTTGTCAGTTGTAATTGATCTACTTTGTTCATATAAAGAAGGTAATTTTATACTTCCTAAATTTATAATTCCGTTGAAATTGTTAATAAAAATGAATTGTTTTTGTTATCTTATTTTTCTAATTAAATATTTAAAAAAACTTTTTTTTAACAAACTACATAATAAATTTGTATATAAAGTTGAGCAGTATTTTGTTTTTATTATTAAAAAAAGGCTGATACAACAAAAATATTATTCGTTTAATTAACGATAAGATAGGTGTGTTTTTTTGCGCACTTATCCGGTTTATGTTTTCTTACCTACTCTGGTAGGTTAAACAATTTATATAATTTTATAGGTGTGGTTTTTTTTGCACTTATTCAGATCAGACCAGGTTAGAAAATCTATATACTTTTTTCCATAGACAGTAGGCTAGATTAGAGAATTTAACGAGAACAGCTGACTGACTGACTCCCAAGCAACGAAAAAATTCTCTACGAAAAAATCAAAATTCTACTTGTTCTGTTCTGGATAAGTGCACAAAAAAAAACACCCGTTTTTATGATTCTTTATCCCTTTTTTCCATATATAGTAGGCTAAGGTAGAGAATTTATCGCGAATAGCTGCAGTGAGCTTTCTGGGGTAGCCATTCCTGTTAAAATCTATATTTTAGCCTTATATACAGGAAAACGCAATACATAACAAAAACATTAATATGCATGGTGTTTTCAATGTAAATTTTTGTCATCACTCTGATCTGATATTCGATTTCAATAATTTTGAAAGTGGTGCAAGTCCACTTAGGTACAATTTTTTTTAGCCAGCACTATGAACACTATTGGATAATAAACTTAAGCTTATAACTTACTTCTAGTACCACAAAAAACAAAAAATGTGTCTATAAGTACTTAACAGTATTTTTAAATTTATTGAAATGCAAAATTTAAATATCTCGCAGTAACAAAAAATTGACTTGCCCCACTTACAAAATAAACGGCTCATATAATACGTGAAGACCGATAACAAATGAGATATGTGATATGATGAGCTTACTACTTTACATACCTACTATTTACCACGAACACTTCACTATGCAAAGTGCAAAAGAGAAATAAATTTAATTTTTTTTTTATTTTTATATTAACAAATTAAGTTCATTTCACAGTTTTTTTTCCATATTTTATTTTCTTATCTATCTGAAATTAATTCTTAATAAAATGGATTTTTCGTGAATTTATATATCTTCATATAATTTATAATTTTTTTCATTAAAAAATCCATTTTAATAAAGTCAATAACAATAAAAATGTGGACTTAAGCTTACACATGTTTTCATTTTTCATAATAAGTTATTTTTGAAAGTGGAATAAGTCCATTTGCAGCTAAAAAACCGTTTATTTTCTTTAACAATTTTAAAAACTTTTTTTGCATAATAAAATTTAACAGGTTTATATTGTTAATACATCAACCGAATCATGTTAACGTTTACCAATATTTTTAAATTACTTCAAACGTAAAACCTTAAATATCTCAATGTATGAAAAAATGGACTTATACCACTTTCAAATATAACGGCTCATATATTTCGATTCACATTTCTTTTTATAATTAAATGTAGAAAATAGGTAAATAATTTCAATTCTTCTGTTTTTTAAATTAATTTTATATTTTTTAACTCTTTCAACAAACTTTAAACTTAAGAATATTTTTCTTTACTTTTGCAATTTGAATCATACTCGTAAAACTAACTAACCCGCACAACACAAAATTGTCGACTATATTTTCCACTTACTCCAAACAAATTCGAGTGCGAGTGCGAGTGATCGCACGTATTTCATTACGAAAGCGCGTTGAGTGGTTGCCTTTATGATGGCAATGAAGTCACATTTGTTATCTCAACGAACCCGACGAAAATATATCATTTTTTTAAAAGTTACTGGATTATCAAACCACCCTTAACTAGATATAAACGATGACGAAGCAAACTATTCGTATTTGTCCTTAGTATTTAATAATGGTATATTCGATTTACTAATTGAAAATGCCTCTAAATTTAAAATTTATATAACAGGTACCACGGTAACCTTTTCGGTGTGATTAGGGTGTAGAAGAAAAGAATGAATTTATCGCTAGGAACAACTTCAGAAAAGACAATGATAGGTGTAAACAAATCTGCTAACAGTGAACAGTTGGCAAATTGTTTGCTCTGCTAATCTCTAAACAGTGGTGGTGATTGGTAAAATTAATAATAAATGTAAAATAACACTCTTTTCGTACAAACCTATTCTTACCATTACCCCAATTAATAGGTGTTGACGTGCTAATAGTTATGTTGCTTTTTGCCTATGTAGTTTTGCACACTGAACAACATTTTGAAAAAATTTGTTAACTGTCAATTGCCAATTTCTTGTATTTACCATAATTTGGTCTAATTTGACCACACTAATTTTGAAAAAAATTTATTCTGGAGAAACCAGTCTGTCTAACTATAGAAATGGACAGACAATAATTCTTCCGAAAATTTCGTTCATCGCGAATATATACTAAATTGTTAAATAAATAAGCATTAGTCAAGTAATATCGCGGAATTATCGCTTAACATCCATGAGTATTTATTGACACAGCTATAGCATATATTATTCATATTCTATAATATAAGCAATAAATTATTCCTCAAATGTTAAAGTAAGTGCTTAAAAGATAAAAGAAATCGTCTTTTAAAATATAAATAATTGTGGTTTTAAAAGGCTGGCAAATTTTCTCCGCAGTCCTTAAGGGTAACTTCCCAAGTTTCCCTAGACATAAGTGCCATATCTATTGCGGAAAAATCTAATTTATATTTCCTTTGATCTGTTAAAATTTTCCATCATATCACATCTCATACTTTTCGTCAAAGTTGATAAAGATTAGGTTTTTTTTTTTTTGATAAATTTGTTTTATTAGCGGCAAAGACCGACAGACAGTATGATGTCTGGTTAGCTTAAGCTTTTGACGAGGCGAAATTTTTAAGATGCGCTGATACGGTAAATTACGTTTTTACTTGAGATGATTCAAAAAGTAGACAACAATTTAAATAAAAGCAAATACTTTCGAGCACGACGTTAAATGTAGCACAATTTCTACCTCTGATTTAGATAAATTTTATTCAACTTCTTATTGTTGAGCTTAAAAAAGCATTAAGATTTAGCCTGGATTATAATAATACCCAGTAGTTGGATGTTAAGTATAGATATTACCGTAAAGATAATATCACTTTACGTTTATAAATATGAAAAAAAGTCACTGAGGAATATTTCACAGCGATGTATTTATAATACCTACACAGATGTTTAATAACTACTCTCAGAGTGCGCAATTTAGTACCTACTCCGAAAGCAGTAAAATTACTGTCGTCTTCTTTCTTTACGCACTCTTGTTATTTTTTCTATAATGCGGAAATTCATACATAAGTGTCGAAATCAATCGATAAAATTGTGTAAATTTACGGCTGGTCTGGAAAGTCAAAATTTTACTAATTGTAAAATTACACACAGTGTAGAAGAACTAATATATACTACTTACGTACTACAAAAATGTGAAAAATGTTTATGTTTGCTTACTATTATAAACTTATTGATAAAGTAGGTAGTGCTCTATCTGAGTTTATTTTTTTCGCCACAGTCGATACAACAATAGTTTTGGTGAACTTCAATTATTAATTTAATCAATCGAAGTCGAGGGAGTGAAAGGAAAAACATTATGATTATTATTTCTCGAAATTCGGAGGAAGAATAAAGAGGTAAAAATAACTGTATAGAGCTACTATATCGATATCACTGAAAAATAAAATTTTTGGGAGCAATATTAAGGTACGGAGGTAGGGTTGGTTTTCTATATCCCAGAAATTGCTTAAGCTTGCAAGTTGAAACTTAGCACGTATATGTATATGTTACGCAGGACTAAATAAAGCAAAAAAAAAGGTTCCGGATATTTTACGTCCTGGGACATGGAGTGAAAAGAATGTCCATGAAAAGGTTTTGTTCCATATATTTACGAATTTCGTTATATCTTTTAGGCACGTCGAGTTATGAAATTAATTTTACTTCTGCTCGATTTTTATAAAAGCTTAGAAGCGTTTTTCACAACTTGTAGATATCAAACCGCTAGAGATGTAAAGTGATTGCGTACATTTTCACGAATTCTGATATTTCTTGGATCTAACGAAATATCGAATTCACGTTCACTTCTAAATACTTTAAAACTCTATTTAGGCATTTTTCGATACTTAACACCCTGCCGGTGTAAGGTAAATATTAAAGGAAATATATTATTATTTAGTTTTAAAGTTTTCACGAATTCCGAATTCATTTTTACCTGTATGGGCTTTATACATAATGATATAGTCATTGATTTTATGATTTTCATGACTGTGCAATATTCAACCCATGAGAGTTTTTTACGAACTCCAGCATATCACTTAGGTCTGATGAATAGCAAGTGCACAATCACCTCAAAATCAGTTCCAGAATATTTTCACTAACATACCTTTTTATTAAAATTGTAAAAAATTAATATATAAATAAAAAACTACCAACAGTCTTTTAGGCCCAACGTTCATTTTTTGTTTAAGTGGAAGGCACAAAAAAATGTTTAGTAATGTAATAGTCAAGTCAGTAAAGTCTGTAGTCAGTAAAGTCCGTAGTCTGTAAATTTCACTTTGCAATCAGTAGGTTTAAACTTCGAAAGCAGCAAATTTACCGGATAATCTAAAAAAAGTGTATTACTAGCACTTAAGATACACTTATTTCAACTTCTAGTATTATTTCTTACTTACTTACGATAAATTGTAGTCTTGCTGCGTAGATGCTGCGTAATTTTGTCAGTTTTTTCATGTAAATTGCATTGCATTTCGTGTAAAATTGATTGTAATGTGTACTTTTGCTTGAAAAAATGAAATATACTCCAAATTTCAAGAGCACCCAAACAAAACATATGATTATGGCCATCATATTTTGGGAGAACTTTACTATGATTGAGGTTATAGTTGCCACAACCATGTTACAATATGTAATATTAACTGAATGTAAGTTTGTAATAACTATAGGTCTATAGCAAATTTTACAACTCAGTTACTAGAACTATGGTTCTGTTTTTAGAAAACATGCAATGTTTGTCTGAAACAAAATTATGGTTGTGGAAACCTAGGTGTGTGATTCACGCGACCTTCTTTTTAATAGAACAGTTGTGCGAATCATAAACATCATATAACATGGTCATACTTGAAACAGTTTTCGAAAATATATCTGTACCTCAGAGGTAAACTGTCGTAACTACCAAATTTTCGATTTTGGGATTATTAATGGAATTGCATTGTTGGGATGTATATTCTTAAGTGGTAAATCATCGCATCAGCAGAGCTAAAGGAAACCAAAATAGTTTATGAGTATTAATCGTAGCTTGTATTGATAGAGGAAATGTTAAGTATAAAATGGTCTACTACACATTTTACGAAATTTCACTTACTACAGTTTACCTCTGAGGTACAGATATTATGTTTGGCTCAAACAAAATTATAGTTGTGAAAACCTAATTGTATGATTAACGCAACCATATTTTTTATAAGAACGATTACGGCGATCATAAAAATTTTGTATCATAGTTATTAGAAACATAGGCCGCTATTCACTGTCGTCGTAAAGTTGGCATAAAGCTGACTTTAGTGTCTTATTAATAATACGTCCCTAAAGACAGCTTTAACTTAAAGCCAACTTTATCACAACGGTGAATAGTGGCCATAGTTTTTATTTTTAGGAACCTGGTTATGTTTGGCTCAATCAAAATTATGGTTGTGGAAACCGAGGTATGTGCTTCACACAACCTTCTTATTTAATAGAACGGTTACGCCAATCATAAATTTCATGTGACATGGTTCCTAGAAATATATAATGAAAGTAAAAGTTCTTTTTTATACTCTGGGTGGTTTTAATGGCACGAGCACTTGCATTCTAGTACTAGGTTCGAATCGGCTTGGCGACAAATAATTTTCGTGAATGGGATTGGGTGCTGTAAATGCGTACTTGAGTTACAAAAAACCGGGATAACAATCACGGACGAGCGTGTGGCTGACCACTTCACCTCCTAGTATTCCGTTGGTCTAGTAATGAAGTTTAACTCTAGCATTACCTCAAGGCGGCCCGATTTGGGCTGTTGCGCCATTGATTATTATTATTAAAAGTATTTTCCTCAGAAATAATTTTCATTCCTATATCTAGATTATAAATTACATTATATTTTCCATGCCTTCCTTTCCAAATTAACACTTTCAATTGGTATTGATATTTATTTCTCTTAAGAATTGGTACTTGAACTTGATAGAAGCGAACTTACATGTGAACAACACTTTTCGTAATGGGAGAAATGATAACTCGATTGCTTCTGAGTAATCGCATCGACATAGTTATGAGAGTAGAGTTGTAACAATTATATTATGGTTGCGAAAATCATATCAAATATTTTATTTTACATGATTGCACACACTATATATTATATCTGGTATGGTTGAGGGAATTATTTTTACGAATTTTATTGTTCCACTGCTCATTCAATATTGTTTTTGTGATTATAATATACTTTTACATCATGTAACAAGAATGATTGGTATAACAATATTAAATTTCAATATGGATATATGTTTAATGCAACGATACTATATTTTTACTAATTATATGCTATGGCTGGGAGCATCATATTCATGATCATTGGAGACATTTTTGTTTTACAATTGTTAGAAGAACGATGCAATCTTGGAATAAACATAGTTTTTCTTTCAGTATAGAAATTGGATTGATAATACATTTTTTTTCGAACAGTGCATTTATTACTGATTTCCGGTTTAGATCACTATGCAACTGATGTCCTAACGATTGACCAGAAGACTATTTGATATATTTTGCATTATATGTGTTCTTGACTTCTACCCGAAAATCAATAAAGTGGCATTTTGAGCGCAGATTTCTGAAAGGTTTTTTGGAATATTTAAGGTGCGTGGAGAGGTTGCATACCTATACACGAATTTCAACATATTTCTAGCTCTGATGAGATATCAAATTAGTTTTTTACATCCATGGAATTTTTACATTATTCCGAAAACAAAGCGATTTCAGGATTTTTCGACCCACAAGATGGGTTCCATATTTGTTCAAGAATTTCCGCATAACTCTTAGATCTGATGAGATAAATTTATTAATAAATCGTTTTGTTACAAAAAAACCGATGTTACATTTTGTCTTTGGTTGCATCCCGAGATTAAAAGTTTCGCTAGAGTTTTAAGGTTTGCGCACCACGACGCTTCCAGGACTTTCTTCAGAAAAATATTAAAGTAAGCACAGACAACGCTCCAGTTACAAGAGTTCAATTTAAAGATTTTTTCAATCAGAAATCGCAACAACTTGACAAAATTCAAAAAAATATACATACCTAGGCAGTAGGTACCTTTATTTCAGAATTTTTCCACTACCTTAAATAAATAGTGTCCAGTTTGCATAACAAATTTTTCCCTGGTCACAATTATTCTTCGTTATTGTTAAAGTAAAGTACTGAGTTAACTAATTGACTAAAACTCAATTACATAAGTTGGTTAAACTTTTTTATGTTATTATTTGGATTACTACTCGCCGGTAAACTAATATCACCGGTACACCGGTTATTATTCTTGGTAATATTCGGGGATTTTTTCGATCGGAAATGTTTAAAAAAAGCTTCAAGTCCGCTAAAAATGTTCGATTCTCTTAAACACCAGTATCAATGTATTGCTATAATTTAATTTTATTTGATTTCTATACGTCGTTCATGTGTTCGTAAAGTTGATAATGAATTACACATGGTACTACGGTAAGAGTACTTACTATAAATATGAAGACCTGAATTGGCAGCGTTTCTCGTAGTAAGCCAGTAAGAAGCATTAACAGCGGGTGTATCTCAGCCCAGCTTGTTCTCATATTTCTCCAGTGAAAATTAGTTCGATTCGTGAATAAAGTGATCGATATGAAAGCGGTACAATTGAAACTGTTTTATTGTTTACACCACGTTTAGTTGTACTGAACCGTTTACGCGAAGTTTTTTATTATTTTCACTTAGTGCAGTTGTTATTAATCGAAACGTGACAGACACGATGAATAATAACTCAAACAGTCAGTTGTCCTCGCAAGCCGATGATCTTGATGGTAATTTTTTGTTTATTGTTAAAGTAAAGCTATTAAATTTTAATTAAATAAAAAGTTAAAAGACACATTCTCGGAAATGAAATACTGCCGTTAATGTAACGCGATTTAATTATTTATAGGAAATTATGTAAATGCAAACAATACAGAATTACGTTCCGGATATGTGCCATTTTACGCGGCTGTGATAAGATTAATGAGTTCTGTATTAGGAAAAACTTTGAATTATTATTAACTAATGGAATTGTTTTGAAAATTACGTGAAATTAATTGTAATGACAAAAATTGCAATTACTAAGTTCACTGGTATTTGAGTGCTATTAAATTTTTTATTTAAATGCGGGAAGATCGTTTGCCCGAAGACAACATTTATTGAAAAGTGGATTTTCATTAACAATCTTTAGTTATGTTTCGGCTGGTTTGTAACAAGAATTTGTTGTCTCTCTCCGCTAAAAACTGTGTAAAGTGCCCGTTGATTAAGACGTTTTGTTAGTGCCGAATTTCCCCATTATGCGAATTTTGAGCAAAGTCATTGTGCTTAAAAATTTCGAGAATGTAGTTTGCTAATTTTTATAATTTTAGCACGTTATTTTTATGAATAAGTATTGTCATCGAGTTGAAATTAAAAAAAAATTATATAATATATATTTTAGTTCAACAGTACAAAAAAAGTGTCTCTTGTTTGGATGCTATTAAAAACTAAAAAACAATATCATTAATGTTCAATTTCGCGATCCAGACTTTCATCTGGATCGCGCAGGAAGGACTCACTAGATTTCTAACATAATTATTTCTTTACTCGAAACCATTTAAAAATCCTTGTGTGCAAAATTTCAAATTTCTAGCTAGAAATGTTCAAATGCTATTCGAAAAATAAAGTCATGAGTTAAAGTGAGTTCCGTGAATTGAATACGGATATTTTACAGGATTTTTGTAAGGCAGCTACTCGAAAGAGCTATGAAGTTTTTATTCATTCATTTCTTGAACTACAGCTATTGGAAAAGCAATATATGTAAAATTTCAATGGGAAAAGTGTGATTGCGTTCAACAAGAATCATCTTTTATGCTCATGCACATACGCGCAAACCAAAACGGTGTGGAGGTCTCTCGACTTTTCTCGCATTGAGAGGATAGTTCGGTGGATGGAAGTGAATAGCATCTTGTGTTAAGAATTTTTTTGACAGCTGGACGAGTGAAGAAGAAGGTTTTTTTTGGGTTAAGAAAAGAAAGACGGATGCGAAAAAAAGCAGATACTTTCTTTTATTTTATATTTGAATATCAAAAATAATTGATAGATAGATTAATTGAAATTAATGAAGTTGTATAGTAAAGTTAAAATTTGTTCAGTGATTAGATCTTAATATTTACAGATGCAATTAAAAAAATTTGAATTTTTTTCGTATGATACTTATGAACTTACATTAAGACCCCATGAGTCCGATACGACAATTTTTGATCCGTGTTTGATTTTTCTTTCTTGAGAGGATTTTAATCGATTGAAATCGTTTTTCGTTCGTGTATTTTGGCGTGGACAATACGTCTGCATCGTTCGCTGTTTATCAGCGAACTAATTTTGAATTTACAGAAAAAAATAATGTGATAGGTTTTCAAATTATTTAAAAGGCACAACTAGTAAAAATCAATAATTTTTTCATTGATTTATTTTCTAGAAATACCAATTAATTATACTATATATGATACTTTTCAATGAAATGCGGTCTTCTTATGTAATTCTTTCTATGAAAATCGTGAAAAATTGCTTCTGTTTGACTTCATATATTATTAACAAAAATGAAAATTTTTTAAAATTTGATATGGAGGATCTTCTTAAAGATTTTTAGTATTAGGTATTAGTTGAACATTTTTTTTTCTCAATCTAAATTCCAGTAGACACTTTAAAATTGCGATATTGAAAAATAGCATCGATTTTATTTATGATTTTTATCAGTTTTTTTAGTTGCTACTTAACTTAGGCCTAGACGATTACGTGATATCTGATGGAATTGTTATGATATAGACGTATTAAAATCATAGAACTTTATTATATTGTATTACTAACTAAAGTGGGATATAGTAGCTAGAGATTAAAAAGAGATAGTGTTCTATGAGATTTTCGGTAGCTATGTTGAATCTCAAAGTATTTTAAATCTTCCAGTGGGTGTAGAAAACTAAAATCCTAAAAAAGAAGAATTATTGAATGGTCAGTACAAGCACCTGCTAAAATTTATATATTTTTATGTTATTACATTATTTTTCAATAATAAAGTGTTTTGATCGACCTGAAATTTCAAACAAATTTGCTGTCCTGAAATTTTGTATTTTCACGTTTTAGGACTAGTAGGTAAGACTCCAAAAATTATAAAAAAAATGTCTATCTGTACGCCGGCGCCGTTTGTCGTATGCGCGTTGCTCTTGAACCCGTCGAGGGCTAAAACTTCTCGAAAACCGTAAAAATTTAGGATTATATAGAGCCATTATAGACACATCCTATAGGGGTAGCAAGGTATGGGGGAGGGGTGGTGTTTTTTTTTGTAGGTATAAGTATCTCAGAAATGGCTTATGCTAGAAAGTTGAAACTTAGTACGTATGTGTAGATGTGCTATTAGAGTAATTAAAGCAAGTTAAGATTTTTATCAGCGTTCGAGGTTGAGTAAAAACACGTAAATCCACATTTTAATGAATTTCCTTAAAATGTTTAGACATGTCGAGCTAACAAAGCAATTTTACTTCTGCGGACTATTTATATGAAAGCCTAGTAATATTCTTCAAAATTTTTCGATATCCAACCTCTAAGGGGGGTGTAAGGTGGTTGTGTACATATTGACGAATTCAATAGTCTTACTGATAGTAAAATTTTACACACCAGGAGAAAATTTACACATTTTTAGCGACTGATTTCCACACTTAGGTGTGCATTTCTGTATTAATAGTAAAAATCACAAAAGTGCGTAAAGAAATTTGACGATAGCAATTTTACTGCTTTCATAGTAGGCCTACTTTGAGATCAGTTCATTTTTTACAGTGTACCTTCAAAGGAATTGATTGTGTGTTTTGAGAATTTTTGTATGGTAGCTACTCGCAAGTTGAGAGATTCCGGTAAATAATTCATCCCACATCTAATTTTCGTAAGGACTATAATGCTGAAAGATGTAAGCTTGTTATCTTGAGATTAAGTAAGTGATTAAGGGGATTTTAAACCCAGGTGTTCAATTGGGGGGGGGGGGGGGGTAATTAGATTTATAAGCAGGCGGGTGGACGTAGAAAATTTTGAAAACTTTTCAATGATCCCACCGATATATTGAGGGCAGATTCTTATAACATACATACAACCCGGTGTAGTATACGTCCAATTTTAAAAATTTTGGTGAAATGAAAAGGCGTTAACTTTTCTACAAATTAAAGTTGAATCAAGCCGACTGTTCATTTTTGAGTCCATCTCATTGGTTGATAAAGGGGTTTAACCCATTACAGCTGATAAGCAGAAGCCAATGCAGTGTTATTGATTTATTAGCATCATTCGATCATCGTTTATAATAATTGAAGTCACGTACATAAGATTATAATTGCCTTACTTACGCAGATTTGTAGCTTACGTTAATTCTTGGAAGATTACTTAATAGACTGATAATTTATTTTTTTTATTTTTCGTGATAAGACAACCTGCAAAAATACTACAGAGAAGAATTGCCGGACGTTGTAGGCGGCATACGACGAGGTGCTCGTAATGCATGCGGAAAGAAATTACTTCTTAAGAGATTACCCATATTACAATGGATGCCGAGATACAGATCCAGCTATTTGTTGCAGGATTTCCTAGCTGGATTAACAGTGGGCTTGACTGCCATACCGCAAGGAATTGCTTATGCGGTCGTTGGGGGTCTAAGGCCACAATATGGTCTCTATTCGGACTTTATGGGTAGCTTTATTTATATTTTATTCGGTACTTGCAAGGATGTAACAATCGGTAAGAAAATGAAACTTAGTTGCTTGCTTTAGGAAACTTAATATCTTTTCTTTCAGGACCAACTGCCATTATGGCTCTTATGGTACAGAAATTTACAATTTACAGTCCGGATTTTGCGGTTTTGGCGACATTTTTGTCCGGCTGCATTGTTCTACTTTTTGGAATATTAAACTTAGGATTTTTGGTGCAATTTATCTCGGCACCGGTAACTGCTGGTTTTACAGCTGCTGCCGCTTTAACAATAGCAAGCGCACAAATTAATTCGCTCTTTGGAATTGCCAGTAAGTTTTAATCTGTGCATCTTACTAAGTTCGGGCAATTAAAAGAAACTTTTAAAATTTCAGGTAAATCGAACGAGTTCATACATTCCTGGGAGAACCTTTTCACAAATATAAGTAAAACGCGGCCCTGGGATGCTGCACTCGGAGTACTGACGCTTGTATTTCTATTGATTTTACGGGTAAGTGATTAATGTTTTTGGAACACTTTCATAGGGGATGGGGATGGGGTAATTATTTTAAACCACTTTTGTTAAAGAGCTTAAACTTATATTTATATTTGGCAGTAGTAATGAGACGCTCAAAGAATACAATTTTTTTTGAGGTTTCACAGGGGTTCGAGGAGTTTTTTTTTATCTGATGAATGGCTTATCATAATAACAAAACGAGGCTTCGTTCTATGAATTACTAACTTTTGTGTTGGATTGAACTTATAATAGTTTTAGATTCCATCTAGAATATACAAAGTTAACCACGAGACTATTTGGAAAATTAGCCTTTGTGGCAATCACCAGTTTGTAACGCATTGCTACACGCAATTCATAATAAGAAAAGACGCCACTCGGTTAGTACAAAAACGAAGAATTCAAACTTTAAAAAATCTTAAATACTAGGTAGAATGTAAAAAACGCATCATCAATAAATGTAGACATTCATTGCTCTAAAGAATGTATACTTAGTTGTATCCCGAAAACTAGACAGTAGCCATCATAATTTAGTCATAAAATTGCACTTTAATAGGTCAACAAAACGTTGGACAAATGAAGATAACATCCAAATTGCATTGCCATAACTTAAAACCGATTTTCACACTTATTTTCAAATTTATAGCCCCATAACTGATAATTATAAGCAATCCTGGACTTTATTATCAGATTAGTACTATCAAGCAGATTATCGCTTTTATTTCAGTTTTTATGGCTTAAGTGAAGCATGTGATATTTAAACCTATTTTTGTTTTATATAGATGGACCTATTAGTGAATGATTAAAATTACGTTTTAATGTTCTTTTGAACCTTGCAATCATCTGTTTGTAATATTTTTTTTTTTTTTTTTTTCAAAACAATAAATTTATGAATTTATGGTTCACGTGATGCATAGCAAGGCACATGATTATTACTAACAAATCTCTACTTAGGCTACGTACTTGTATCAAATGTTTTCGACGATAAAATGGAAATCGCTATGCTGAAATCGACTAAATCTTAAATAAATTTGAGAAACAGAAAGAAATAAAATCAAATAATTCAATATTTATTTATAGTTAAATGATGATGTATATATTTATTTTAATATTATTTTTATGCACATCATGATCTCTATTGTTATGAGTTTCAATGGTATAGATGCATAGGTTTACTCAATAAAAACTATTTATTAATATTTTTTGTTATAGCCAGTTATAGGTACAGACTGTTGTCTGGAAAATTGTGCAATATTTTGCAACAGATGCTATTATTTCACTGTCATTGCTTTTGAACCCTACCAGCTGGCTAGAACTGGTAGGAAAATGAAAATATAGCTACCTATTGTTTCGAAAATTTGTCTAAGCTCTTAAGTGAATGGAGGTTTAGGCTCGATTTGAGCTTACACGCCATTGCATATTATGATTACTGAGTTCCTTGAGATTATCACTGGTTCATAAAGGTAAAACTTAAATTCTGGTGACATTTGAACTAATGATAAGGCTAGTAAATAGAACTGTATTGTTATAAAACAATTCTGAATAAAAACTGTGCAATTTCCAATTTTAGAAATTCCGAGATTTCAAAGCACCGTGGAAAGTTTTCGGAAAATATACGTCATTGGGTAGAAATGCTCTTGCAGTTGTGATCGGAACTGCTATAGCCTACATTTGCCGTGAAAATGAACCTTTCAGATTGACTGGTCATCTTGATCCTGGACTTCCGCCACTACAACCACCACCGTTTTCAACAACAATCAACAATGGTACCGAGAGTATTGGATTCGGTGAAATGATAACAACACTAGGATCGTCAGTGATCGCGATTCCTGTAGTCGCAATTTTGGAAAGTGTCGCCATATCTAAGGCTTTCTGTAAGTTTATTAAGTTTGCTTCTTATTGACCGTACTGATGTCAAGGAAACTTCTAGCAAAAGGAAAAATCGTCGATGCAACTCAAGAAATGGTTGCACTTGGACTATGCAATTTGTTTGGATCTTTCGTATCGTCGATGCCAATCACAGCGTCGTTCACAAGGACTGCTGTAAATAATGCCAGTGGCGTGCGAACCACCTTGGGCGGTATTGTGACAGGTGTACTAGTTCTTTTGACTTTAGCTTTTTTGACGGACGCGTTTTTCTTCATTCCGAAAGCAACATTAGCTGCAATTATCATATCGGCTATGATCTTTACGTTTCATTACGAAAAACCGGTTGAGATATGGAAATCAAAGAGTAAATTCAAACGAAAACTTTATTTAATAAATCGATTTAAAATTTTTTTTTAATATATTTTCAGAACTTGATATACTACCGTATCTTGTAACTTTATTGGTTTGTCTATTTCTTGGACTAGAAATCGGAATCGTTTGTGGAATAGCGCTAAATCTCACCTTCATCCTGTATGAGACTGCCAGGCCATTGCTTCACTTTACGACGGAAAAGGTTAGTTTTAAAAAAAAAATTCAATTTATATATTTTCAAAAAACTATGATTCAAAATTCTTAATTAAGGTGAGCGGAAGCGAGATATTGATAATTAAGCCGACAACAAATTTAGCATTCTCGTCAGCTGAAAATTTAAAATACAAAGTACTGAAACATGTTGCAAGTATGAGCTGTGATCAAAAATATGTCGTTATTGATGGCGAACTTATTCACTCAATTGATACAACAGTTGCAATGGTAAGCGTCTTTATTTTCATACTACAATTGAAAACATTTTTTTTTTTAATTTAAATTTTACATTATTGTAGAACTTAGTGACAATGTGCGAGGACATACGAATTATGGACGCCGAAATCATTTTCTGGAACTGGGAAAGACAAACGGCAGGTGTAGCTTACCGATTGTCAAGAAGCATGGGCAAATACTACAAATCTGGCAAAGATATTGTCGACTTTATAAGGAGAGATATTCAAAATAAAGCAACTTTAACAGACTCGGAATCGCTGCCCTAGAAGCTTTGGATATTGATAAACTATTAAAAATGATAGTATTGTAAATAATTGCAATTGTATTACTACATAATAAAACGGATAGTATTTTTATGTTATAAGTCATGATGAAGCTATTTTAAATTAAAATTTAAATTTTTACTTTTATATCTAGTTTTTTTATATTCGTTGTACCATCTCTTTATTCATTCTTTCAAAGCATGCGTATGAAGAATGAAATGCTTGCTTAATTATGCTCTTAAAATTATTTGTACAAATCATCATTTTCTCTCGATATTCTATACAGTTATGTTTAACAAATATCGCACACAATTTTTTCTTTATCAAGAAATTATTTAGCTTTGATTTGCATTTTTACAATATTTGTTGGTAGCTCCTAGACTAAGTTAAAGTTTTAGAGGTGTTGAATCCGCATAATGCTGGCAGCACTGCAACCTAAAATAGCCAAACCGAGTTTCAGTTTCGCTGTACCGTCCGACCCGAGTGGTCATCGTATGTAGTTTTTAAATAAAAGTATTGAATTCCACATTGCGTGTTTCATTCTAAATTGAGTAAAGACACAACAAGAGGTATTATAGGAATTTGTGTTTTTGTGTATTTGTACATAAAACCACAAAATATTCTAGACTACCGACAGACAATGGCTGTCATAGGAAGCGGAGTGCTTCTGGAGTCTAAAACGCTCCAATACTAAATAAATAACAAAATGGTATAATACTTTATTATTTTTAAAGATAAAATATTGTGACTGACCTAAGATTTAAAAAAAATTTGCTAAACTGATAATATGTATTTTTTTTTAAAAAAAAAGAAAGAATCATAATAGTCCGTCAGTTCACCTTATACACCGGACGAGATGTTTCAATTAACTTGCTTCAGGTTAATTTTTTGTATAACCGTACAACAAAAAAATTCATTGAATTTTACATCTTTTGGATAGTAGGTAAATATGCTACAAGTTTTCAAGTAAATTGACATTTGGATGTAATAGCCAATTTAAATACAATTTCCAGTTTTCGGTTAGGAAATTTAAATGTGCAATCAGTAAATTTCAACTTCGAAAGTATCATATTCACTTGAATTATCACTCTAAAATAAGGTATAATTAGAACAGAAGATTACACTTATTGTTAATAAAACCCTCGACTGTAAGTAAAATAACTAGTAGTAGAATTACACGAAAAAGAATGTAAATTTCAATTCATATGTAAATAAAGTAATTTCACAGGAAAATTTTGCGTAATTTTGTGAGTTTTTGTATCAATGGACTTTTTTCAAGCCGATGTCACATTAAACAATGCCCGTGTATAAGAATACGAGTAAAAAAGACTGAAAACAAATCTCCTCGTTATTTAAAGTTATAATTTTTTCGGAAGTTCGACAATAATACTCGGCGCCCAACGTAGGGCTCTACTTATTTTTTACATCTTTTGGATAGTAGGTAAATATGCTACAAGTTTTCAAGTAAATTGACATTTGGATGTAATAGCCAATTTAAATACAATTTCCAGTTTTCGGTTAGGAAATTTAAATGTGCAATCAGTAAATTTCAACTTCGAAAGTATCATATTCACTTGAATTATCACTCTAAAATAAGGTATAATTAGAACAGAAGATTACACTTATTGTTAATAAAACCCTCGACTGTAAGTAAAATAACTAGTAGTAGAATTACACGAAAAAGAATGTAAATTTCAATTCATATGAAAATAAAGTAATTTCACAGGAAAATTTTGCGTAATTTTGTGAGTTTTTGTATCAATGGACTTTTTTCAAGCCGATGTCACATTAAACAATGCCCGTGTATAAGAATACGAGTAAAAAAGACTGAAAACAAATCTCCTCGTTATTTAAAGTTATAATTTTTTCGGAAGTTCGACAATAATACTCGGCGCCCAACGTAGGGCTCTACTTATTGACTTCGCTGAATACCACGCATAGTCCTTCATTGTGTTTTATTTGAGGAAATTACAATACGATGTCTTATCTTGTTTCGATTGTAAACATCTTTTTTTATCTCAAATGTGTACTGCCATCCGCAGAGAAAGGTGTCAAATTCGATCTTCCTATACTTAAACTAAAGTGAACAGATTTTTTCTGTCGAACTTATTGTTTATCGAATAAAGATTCGTTCAATGCATTTAGGCCATGTCCCGAGGTTACGTTACAGGATTTCGTCTTAGTCTTTTTTTCCAGAAAACACACACGCGAACTATAAGAAAACTTCAACAAAAATTACCAAGAGTAGAGGTATGAAGAAGATCCATAATGAGCTAAGTATGTATATAATGAAGTGAAAAATTCAATAGCGCATACTTCAAATGCATTAAGGCTATTACCTTTAGTACACCTGCTATTAAAATATTCAAATATGTTTAAGACTCTACAAAGTCTTCCAGTTTGTAGCTCAATTTTCGAAAGCATCTTAGAAAATGTTCCGCCATCAAAGCCCCTCCATAATTAGTACACAATGTTTCGGAAAATTCTAAGCTCGTCAGATTCTTTTTACCTGAAGGCATCGCATTTAAACATGAAAATTAATGTGTGAACGTTCGCACCTGTCAGCATTTAAAATAAATACCAGAAACCGTTTACGTCGAATTCTGCGGACTATTCCGTGAAACCCAATTCTCCGTCGAAAGGAGCTTTCTTTTGTTAGGAGAAGACCCTTTTTAAAGGCGCATTTGCCAAAGGACCGCACAAACTTCTGATTTGCCTTGGAGCGAGAATTTTTTTCTCGTTGTTGTATGCGGTCGCCGGGCTTGTGATGGGCTCGTAAGAAGGCACAAAGGTAATTGGTCGCAATGTTTTATTCATGTCCAACAGGTGGATCTGAAAGTGCTTTCCATAATTTTTACCTTTAGTTCATATGCTTCGCAGGACACGAACGTGTTGCTAGGTTATGGTTACGCTCCAATAAACTGCTCTTGCATTGATTTGTTTTCAGCATAAATGGCAAACCGAAGGAAAATTTTTGATGGCAATAGCAGTTCTATTTTTGTGGACATGTAAGACGATCGAGTTCTTAAGGAAAAGTTCAAAGTTTCTTTTGGAAACTTATATCATTTATGGGATGTGACAAGTTTGTGGTGCTTTACGAGGTCGAAAAGAAATATACTGTTGTCAAAGCGTTTTCATGTGATACCTTTTCCATTAATGTTATTAAAATTGGAAGATATTTGATTTTAGAAGATATTTGATATAACTAATAGGTATACACTTGTCATAGGTAGTTGTTCTTCGAAAGCAGCTTCTTGCTTCATAGTCCCACAATGTTTACCTTTGATTTTTGGTTTATCTGTCATGTCTTGAGTGGATTTAACGTGCACACCTGCCTCGGTGGCTTGATGACATAGACCTCTATGAATACGGGTTAGTTGTGTAACGACAAACAGCGCCCCTCCGTATAATAAAAGTACTAGTTTATATAAAAGTCCAAGCTTTTACATTCCTTCTGGTAGAAGCGAGACCTATCTAAATCTTTGCCGTTCTGAGAATTGAATAGCAACTCCACGTCGAATCCACATGGGACTCTTCCTGTTTACCTTATGCTAGGAAGTTGAAACTTGGAAATTACACATATGCAGCAATTTGCAAAAAAATAGTGTACGGATTCGGTAATGAGGGGGAAAACCATGCGCCCGAAACTGAGGTCAAGACACTCTAAAATCATTATTTTCTATTCGGTTAACGCCACAATTTTAAACTGGGTGCTTCAACTTTCTAGCTTAAGCCCGCCCAGAGATAAAGAAAACACTCCCACCTCGTACCTTGAGTTATAACTTTTATTATTTGGAGTGCCTACCCTATGGTCGCTAACCATCATCATCATGAATGATGCGACATCCCATATTGGGCCAGATCTGCAGGATACATTCCAATTTCATTAGCTCGCTCAATATGGACATCTAACTTAAACTTTATATCCTTAGTGGATACCTAAAGTTTTGCCCGCTCTCAGATCTTCTACCATCAGTGAGGTGATCTTGATTATTGGTGGAAGTGTGAGTGGAGAGGAGGAACAGGGTACTCTAGGAAATTGAAACTTTAAATTTTAATCGAGCTATGACTGTGTTGCCAAATCGCAATAGCTGGACGAGTACAGATTTGGAAAGTCATGAATTGAGTACACAGTCCTTGAAAGCCCGAAAAATGCATATCTCTTGATTAGTTAATTTCAGCTAGATGAACTGTGCTACAGCTTACACTACAAGGTTTGAGAGAATGTGGAGTCAAGTACTTTGAATAAGCGTATCTCGAAAACCAATAAAATAGGAAATTTGGTTTGTGCATTTGTCACAAGAAGAAGATGGCATTTTCACGAATCTCGTCATATTTCTTAAGTTTGATGAGATGGCGTATTAGTTTTTCTTCTACATGCCCTTCCTATAAATGTCTAGAAATCAATTTCAAAATTTTTTAAGATTCAAAACCCAAGGTATGTAAGGTGTGTAATTTGGCGTGGACAATACGTCTGCATCGTTCGCTGTCTATCAGCGAACTAATCTTGAATTTGCAGAATAAATAGTGTTATAGGCTTTCAAATTATTTGAAACGCATAACTATTAAAAATCAATAATTTTTTCATTGATTTATCTTCTATCATATGTATATGTACCAATTAATTATACTATCTACCTATGATACTTTTCAATGAAATGCGGTGTTCTTGTGTAGTTTCTGCCATGAAAATCCTGAAAAATTGCTCCAGTTTGACTAGATATGTTATTAACAAAATTAAAAATTTTTAAAATTTGATCTATGTAGGACATTCATTCAAATTTTTTGTAGCATTATATTACTGAAAATGGCATGTTAATTATTCAAGAAATAGGTAATAAATGCGCTTAAAAAACTCGGATTTACGCATTTTAAAAAATGCTTAAGGGTTGTTGTTCTAATAGCAATTTTCCCAAATACAGTTTTGTTTTTTTTTCTCAATTGACGACCTAGCTTACATACCAGCTAATAAAGTGGTGTAATTTTATTTTGTTTTTTTGTTGCTTTTAACTTGAAAAATTTGGCATGGAAACAGTCATAAATCAACAAAATCGCATTTAACGTTTACTTGGGGCCTTAATAATATAGATAGTATTGCTATCGACCTCAAATTTCCAAAAAAAAATGTTTACCTTGAAATTTTGGATTTTCACGTTTTAGGACTAGTAAACAAAAAATGCCCGTCTGTCCGCCGTACACCGTACGCAAAACCGTTTGAAGGCACGTAGCTCTCAAATACATTCAAATATTAACTTGAAATTTTATGGTAGGCAGAATAGGTGAACCCCTACGAGTGGTTTTTAGAGTGGTCGGGGTGTGAGAAGGTGGAGGTGGAGCGTTTTAAATGAAAAATTTTGGTTTCTAGATCTCGGGAACCGCTTAGGCTAGGAGGCTAAAAGTTGAACCTTATGTAGTACTATAATCGTGAATCCATTTGCAAAAAAAATGTTGATAGGGGTTGAGGGGTATGCGATTGAGGAGGGGGGATAAACAATGCGTCCAAAACACTTGAAAGTTCCCCACCATCACTCCCTACATCCCTCAAAATTGTTTCCTCCATAACTCCTTAATTTTCAAGATAGAGTTTTTGAGATATAAAAATTTAATTGAAAATTTAATGTTCTCCAAATTCAGCCCCACCCCTATACTTCACCTCCCCCCTTACAATTTTTATCTCATAATATCTGTTAAGTCAGACTAAAAGAAAATTCAATATTTTTCGATATTCACACGCAAAGGAGCGAAAAGTTGCTTACTCACAATTTTTCAAACTTACGCGCCCTTTGTATGAATGCCTAAAAGTCTGTTCTAACAATATTTCAACCCTAATCGAAACGTTTTGCTTTTAGGTTGTCATCTGTATTGCAACTAGCAACGTAAATAACTTTTAAGGTTTTTTTAAAAAAAATTTTAAAAATTTTTTATTGCAAAATCGAATTATTGTTCGAGCGGATTCAATTGGTACAACGACAAATGTACTTCACCACTTTGTCGGATTTAATGAAAAATAGTTCATATCTCGGCGGAAGTGCATTCATAGCTGCGTAAAACAAATTGGATTTCAGTTTTTTATTTTGCTTAAGTCTCAACATGTCACCGCTTCCACCATAGAGAGAAAACCGCGATCCAGCAGTGTCCTTGTTGCTACTGGTGTAATCGTCGTCAATTTGCTTTTTGGGGAAGAGGTTAACGTCGAAAGTGGCAATTTCGGCTGGTATTTGTGGAAGCCAACGAAATTCGATTTTGGCTTCCACTTTGATGTCGGCAAACATGCTTCCATATTGCAATTAAAGGGCGAAAGTGCTTCACATTTTAAAGCCACCCCCGATGGGATGGTGGATGGAAGTTTCGACGAGCAATCTAATTGTAATCGACTTGTCCCGCTGCGGCTTTTACGCCTCGAGGGTTGCTAGAGCGAAATGAAAAGCATAGGTCAATCACAGCGGGTGCTTTTCACATCGTAGCCATGTTAATCCTTTTGTAATGCACTCACCTCCGTGTGACGACATTTCGTCACTCCACCCCCTTGAACAAATAATTAAAATTCAATTTAAATCGACAGATCAGAGTACTGTTTGTCTAGTGCTCGTCTGTAATCTGAACAGAAAACTCCGACGAGATGTTAGAAAGCACGAACCGTCGTAATCCTTTGGCATTACAAAGGTAATCAATTCGAATCGCACTATAGAATCAACGTGGAGCCACCTACGAACGGGTGCTGGCAGAAAAGCAATTTTGGAAGCACTCTACCGTACAGCCTACAAACGAATTGATAAATTGCACAGCGAGGAACCCCATAAAGTGATTCGTGGCTCAGACGTCCTCCTTGCGTCGTCGTAAGGAAGAAGTTTTCGGTGTAGAAGACGACTTCGAGTATAGAAGCGGCACTGACCAGAACAAATTATAACTGGAGAAAGCTTTTGAATTGGAAGTTATGAAAGCAATTTGGTCCTTGGCAGAACGTTTCCAGTCATTTAACGGGGGATATATTAACCCAAATGACAGGATAAAAATGGAAATGATGCCATAAAACTCTTCGGACAAGGATTGAAAACTTTCGTTTCAGACATAGATTTTGAAAAAAGTTTATGAAGAGGAAAATTTAATCATCTCTATGCCGACTTTTCGCAGAAATAGTTGCTTTTTCGTATTACCGCCGCAGAATGACGAGTTGAGTTCGTACAGACAGAAATTTAAATTTTAAGTGAAAATCCTTCAGAGACTGAATTTTTCTCTGAAATAGTTTCTAGCAATAACATCAAAAATAATTTCTTTATTACGAAATTCAATTATGAGCACGAAAAGTATAAATTTGAAATAATTTAAATTATTTGGGACTTCAAAAATGATTGAATGAACTTTGAAATAGAAACAAACTTAAAAACAAGTTTTAGTCAATTATTATGAAAGTGAAAAAATATTCGAATTCTGATCAGACCTGGGAGATATGGCATAATTTGTGAAAAGATGTACAACCCTCTTTCTACCCCATAGGGCACGAATTTCAAAAAATTCCAAATGCACTTTCTAGGTATTTCTATGAAGAATCCGTCGAATAAATATGACGAAAACTGTGAAAATATATGCATTCCACTATTACTGACAATTTTTTTTTTGCTCCACTCCGAACCCCAATGGATATTTGACATTTATTTTATCTAAATTACTTTCGCAATTGATTTACATATACGTACCGAGTTTGAGCTTTCTAGCACAAGCCGTTCTAGAGGAAAAACGCCCGCCAACCCGATACCATTCCACCCATATAAAAATAATATATTTCCAACATTGCTCTATATTATTACTCTATCTACTCAGCTTTATACCAAAATAGACTCACGAGATATAAACAACGGAATATTTTTCTTTTCAGCATCCCCCACCCTCACCCTCTACACAAAAAAACTCAAAATTTGTTTTATTGGACTTTCTTCTGGTATTTTGAGCATCTATCTTACAGTTTTCTTGATGTATGAGATTTTTTAGAAATATTCTTATCCCATCCACTTTCATGATGAAAAAATTGTACTTGTACTTGTACCTAAGAAAATTGTACTTGCATCAAACTTCATTTGTCAACCTTAATGCAGAAACCGAATTTTATTCTAAAGTTTTTCACCCCCACCCTTCGTACCACACTGCTCCGTCACAAAATTTGTTTCCGTTATATTTTCCAAGTATACCTACAGACAGGCGCGAACGCAGGGATGTTTTGGGGGTTGAACACACCCCCCCCCCCCCCCGAAATGATGTAATTACAAGCGCATAACTAAATGTAACTTATTCTCGACGCGTAAATTTGTCTGAACACCCCCCCCCCCCTCCGCCCCGATATAATTTCTTGCCTGAGAAACCCGCCCCCCCCCCCCCACCCCCGAAATAATTTTCAGCGTTCGCGCCTGCCTACAGATATCTATGAATTTTGAAGTTTGAATTTTGTGACATTAACCGTTGAGGAGATATGGATTTTAGAATGTGACGATGTTGCCTTTTTTGGGTTTCGGATGAATTATTATTCCCAGCACTCCACACCCCTTCACTCTTATAGTCAATTTGCAAATAGGCCCACTATCGAACCTCTATATAAAATCTAAGTTTCAACCTTCTAGCGTAAGCGGTTTCTGAGAACTAGAATCTAAATTTTCCGTCTAAAAAGCTCCCCTACTTCCCGCTCACACCCGCACTCATCAAAATAATGTCACTTCAAAGGGCCCACCCATAAAAAATATTTCAATTGAATAGCACAAAGGAATTGGGAGCTGCGAACCAACCAATCAAAGGGTTTTGCGTACAGTGGTCGACGGACGTCGCACGGTGGACAGACGGACTGACATGTGTTTCGTGTCTACTAGTCCTGAAACGTGAAAATAAAATTTGGTGTGAGTGTGCAGATTGGGTAAAGCGGGAAGTGAACGTGAAGGTGGAGATTGAGCGTTTTCGGCGAAAAATTTTGGTTTCACGATGTCAGGACAAGAATGGCTTATTCTAGGATGCTGAAAGTTGGAAATTATATAGTTCTATGATAGTGGACCCATTCTTAAAAAAAGGTCGAAAGGTGTTCAAGAGTGTGGGAGTGGGTTTGGAGGGAAAATAATGCGTTCAAAATGCTTAAAAGCTGGATCAAAACATTCGAGCCTAGAAATGGTTTTCCAAATTTTTCGATATTCAATCCCTAAGATGGGTAAGGTGGTTGTGTAAATTTTAACGAATTCGTAATAGATATAGAATTCACTTTTCCTTCTGAAGGTTTCAATTATAATAGGGGAAGAGACAGTTTTTTTTTTATAATATATTTTTCGATATTTAACTCTCTGGGATTCAAATTTCCACGAATTTCGAAAATCTTGTAATTTTATTGACATCGAACTCATTATTACTTTTACTGTAAAAAAATACGTATATAATTAAAAAAAAACTGACAACAGTCTGGGTGCAACTTTATTATCTTTGGGTAGATATAATTCCAAAACAAGTTTAATGCTGAGATTCGGAACAGATTACTAGGCGACTGGCAACCTGAAGAATAACCTGATGGCTTTTTAGAACGTTGTCAGTCGGCTAGTAAGGCTAGTAATCTACTTCTCATTATTAAAAGCGTTTCAGTTATATCACCGATAGATAATTAGGCTGTGCTCAGATTTTGGGGTCAGCAAATTTTTCCACAAAAACTGGATTCACGAATTCTATCATTTATTTTTGCTTGAGTTTTATGTAAGCGACTAGTAAACGTTTTCCAAATTTTTAATTTATTATTTTTAATAATAAAGCATTCTATATTGTGTGACCAATTTAAATATTTAGCCATATCCAACCCTGTAGAGGGTGTGTGGTGGTTGTGTAGTTTTTCACGAATTCTAACAAATCTTTAAGGTCTAATAAGAAGTCGAAGTCAAAACTCTTTATGTATAATCACCTAAAAATAAATTTGCACTATTGAACTACGCATATGGGCGATATATGATTATAATGTTTTCACGAATTCTGACATATTTCTTGGGTCAAAGAGAGAGAAAGAGAGAGAGAGAGAGAGATTTTGACTTCTAATGCCTTTAAATGTAATAAGAAAGAAGACAGAATTCTAATATGTGAAAGAACCTATTTCAAAATCGAAAGACCGTTAAAGTAAATGGCAATTGTATGGTTCATCAGACCTAAGCAATGTATCGGAAATCGTAAAACATCCCTATACCGGACTTGATATCGTAATATCTTGTTATTAAATTTTAGGTGATTATATGTAGAGCCCATAGAATTTGATACCCGATAATAATTAAAAAAATTTATCGGAATTTGTAAAAACTTGTCAGTCTGTCGTACGAAAAGGTTTGCAAATTTTTTGGTGAATAAGTTGAGTGAACCTTTTTCGGAGGTCAAATTGTGTAGATACAGTGAGAAGGTGGGTGACGATTTTCATATAATAACTTACGTTTCAAGTTTTCAGTAACCTTTTATAATAGGAAGTTGAAACTCGGGATTCGTTTAGAACATAATTGAAGGTTTCATATCTTAAGAAGTGTTTGAACTTAGTGAGAATACATGAGTTGGAGCGAAACGCTCAAAGTCTGGCACTGAGGCATTTCTAATCTCCTGATCGTTTCGTGACATAAAGATGAAACTTATTGGTTGTTTGTAGTTTGTAGATATACTGGGGAAGAATATAGAAAATATTCTTTTTAGAGACGATGAAACAGTACCATGCTTGTGGAAATGCAGGATATATTAAAACTTGGTTTGCAAATATAGTACATAATACCAACGAATTTTACTGGATACAACAATTATTGTTACAGTGCAGAACGTAATTGTCGGAGCTAACTAGGTTTGACGAAAATATAAAAATATTGATTTTCTATATCAGTAACGACTATTGCTCCTGATAGTAAAATTTAGACGACGTAAAACACAAAAAAAATGCAAAACAATAGAGAGAATTATGTAAGTCCATTTTGTGCTGATAATGCCGGTTGATCCCTTCCATTCCGAAACCGCCACTTTGACTTTGAGAAGATTAGAAAATCCCAAGCGATTAAGAAGCTCTGCTACAGAAAAAATCACGATGAACGATAAAAAACTAACACAAAGAATAAAACGTCTTCGATGTGAATCGTTTGGCCAGGCAGTACGATTTCTCGTCATGCAGCTTCTTTCCAACGATTTATCTTTGGTTTTTGCAAAGTCAGACGACAAAAATCCAAATCGCCTACGATTCCGAGTCCTGTTTCCTTTTGTACTACTACTTCGGATTCGGTCTATTACACGTATGAACTGTAAGAATACTAGTCTTATGGCTCCCTCAAGAGATGCATACCTCTTAGCCCTTTTTACAGATACCACTTCCGGAAACCTTCTCTGCCCATTTTCATCTCTACAAATCCTTAAGAGGATACGACGTTGAGTCGTTGCTTTATGCCTATTAGGCGGATGTTTGTTAGTTGTAAACAGGAAGTCGATTTGTGCTCACAACGTCTTCACGAGTTCCTGACGCCGGATATGATATTTTTTTTCTTCTAAACTTTTCCATAGTTGCTGCATAGATGCAGGTTTCGTCTTCAGAATAATTTTCGTCCTTTTAAAGTTTCCAATACCTTCATTATAGTCTTTAAAACTATGCGGAGGATACGTTTGATACCTGTCCTGAATTTCGCCTTTCAGTGTCTAGCGAAGCAATTAATTGGCTGCCAATTTTCAGTTTTAATTAACGAAAATTCACACTTCAGTAAGTAATGGGTGTAATCAATTAACAGGAAATGGTTTGAAGCATGACCGTATGCAGAATAGCAATCAAAGTAACTCGAGGCTAATTAATGTGTAAATGCAAAATGTTGTAATGGTTAATTAAATTTGGTGTGTTCTAGTAGCTGACAGTTCAGTATTCATAAAGCGCTGTTTAATTTACTACTGGGTTTTTTGGAATATGGTATCGGTGTTATCATTCTACTGAAGTGAAAAGTCTGCGTACCGTCTTGAGATAACTTTTTTTTTGTCAGGAATGTATTTATTACTATTATTATTATTATATTTTAATAAAAGTTATATAAAATAAAAGGTATATAAATACAGTTATTCATAAGCACTATGTAGTTACAAAGACCATCAGCTTATGTATTTATTTTATTTGCTTTCGCCTCACAGAGTCAGATATTTCTATGCACACATATGTATTTCTTTTAAAACTGTTTATGTAAATATATAGATACTTGAAATGAAAATATGTTAATTTAAATATGTATAATATGCGTCTTTAAAAATATAACATTTTCGAATATTCAATTCTATTTTTTTATTTCCACTACATAATAACTTTTTCAGGAATAGGTTCTTAGGTCCGTTATTTCAATATGCAGTCAAAACCGGATAAACCGACCCTCTAAACTCGTCGCTATATCCAATAGTCGTTATAAGCAATATGCAAGATAGATATATTCATTTGTGTAGAGATTCGACCAGGACCATGCCATTTAGTCGTAATAACCGATCCGTCGTTCAAAGCGATGTCGTTATATCTGGTTTTGTCTGTAAAGATAACTCGAGTGGTTTTGGTTAACTGATAGTTAAAATAATTTTCTGTATTTTAATATCAGATAACCTACAAAGTGTTAGTAAAAGTGAGCTTCGAGTTAACTCATACTTCAGCTATCAGTTCACATCTGGTTATATTTTACTAACAGCTGTCTGTTGATAACCTAAAATTTTTTAAGTAAGTTCTAAATTAACTGTAATTGTTTCTATTTATTGAATTTATTTATTATCGATAAACTGTTAAGCATACTTACTTAAACTGTTAAGTAACTTACTTACAATTTACAAACTAGAAACCAAAGTTTTTCGAAATACGCTTAACAAGTAAGGTTAGGTTTAAGGTTAGGGTTAAGAAGGGGCGCAGCGCTAGGACCGCCGCACTCACTAGGCGCCTTATGGGCCCATTGCGATCCCTTCAGGTCCTCGTGGGCTATTTTACTATCTCAGAAACATTCCAATTCCCTGCAGAACTTGACCAATTTGCCATACCCTACCGCACTCAAATCCTCGATGCTCTCAAAGAAGAGACTAGCCATTAATCTAAAGCGCCTTCTTGCGATCCCCGGGCATTCACACAAAATGTCCTTCACAGCATACAGGTCGTGGCAGAACCTGCACATATCCGACTCCACTATCCCTAGCCGCATAGCGTGTTTCCCCAGCATGCAGTGCCCCGTCAGTGCTCCAACGAGCAGGCGCAGTCTCTCTCTATCCCAATTTAAAATATTCTTAGTCTTTTGACTATCCAACTCGGTCCACAGGGATCTAGAAATCCTGCAGCTTGTTAGCCCTGCCCACCTAGAGTTGGCGGATATTTTGGAGCGCTCACCAATTTGCGCTTTGATACCACAAACGGGTGGACTAACATCCTCCTATACTCTACCAATCGATGCCGATCCTGATCTAGCAAGCTCATCCGCTCTTTCGTTCCCTAGTACATTACTATGCCCTGACACCCAGCAAATCAGTACTCTGTTCTGACTACAAAGTACCTTTAGCACTTCTTGACAGCGCTTTACCAACATGGATTTAATGGTTACCGATTCCAGCGCCTTTATGGCCTCCAGGCTGTCAATGTAGAGTGAAATATTCTGATCGCATATCTCCCCCATTAACAGGATGTTTGCTGCCTGTAACACGGCCAAAATTTTCGCCTGCTTAACAAGTTAACTGTCATTTAACTGTAAGTTAACGTTTTGGTATTAATTACGAAACTAGTAGATAACTTTATATTGAAATACTTTAATGTTATGAGCATGTCCATTAATGTTATGAACATGTAGGTACAGTTGTTAATTACTTCGTTCGTAATATTGAAGAAAGTTGAAATTATATGATGTTTTTCACGTTTTTAATATTAATATACAAATTTATCATATTGATACATATCATGTGTGCACTAATATTATGAACGCAGTATTGATTGGGTGACAGGTTTAATCGTAATTATGAATTTATACTTAAGTATGAGGAACAACATTAGTGGGTTAATTACAAATTCTTCTTCACATCATACTGAGAGTGACACAGTAATAATGAATTTGTACTTTAATACAAATTACTTATTTCATCAATATTATGAACTCGTTTATAGTAACAATGTATTTTAACATCATTTCTGTTATTGTGGGAGAGTTTAATGCAGACCGAAAAATAATGATCTGTTTTGCATAATATTAATGAATAATAGCATCGGCTCAAAAATAATGATTTGTTCATTGTGATGATGTACATTTTAATTGTATTGATGTACCTTTGTGGTTCAGTGTATAAATTACCGAAAAATTGGTTCCAGAAACACTCCAAGTTTGCATGTTGTCCGTCCGTCTTTCTGTTCGTTCGTCTGTCTGTACACACCATAACACACTAGAACACCTTGACCTAGGATCTTGACATAGAATTTTGAATCTGGGTATTTAATCAGATTTGTAAGGCTAACGTCGTTAACGGGCGAAATCGTCATACTCCTTCAATAACTCCCGAACGCCTTAAGCCACGACATTAACATTTTGTAAGTGATCATTTTCCAACAGTTGTAGCTTCCAGTAGCTTCCATATACATACAAGAAATCCTTAAGGTACGTGCTCAACAATATTTTCCGATAACTTTCGAACGCTTCTAAAATGCTATTAGAAATATAAATTTATTTAATATTTCCTCGTATGTTTCGTTAATATGAGCCCGGAAGGTTATAAGATGATAAAAAACACTATGAGCTACATCCACGAATTTCCAAGTCGTTATTCGCTAAATTATCTAAAAAAGAAATTGAATGCTTTTGAATCATAGCCGAGTAAAGTAGGTATTTTCCATACCTAGACGATTTTTCTCGATTTTCCTCCTCCTACTGCAAACGAAATCTGAAAAACTGCTCCTGTGAAACGGCCGATAGGATAACGCAGAGAGTCCAGAAATTTATGGCACTGACGGAAATTCGTCCAATAAATTTCCTTTTTGCATTATTGTCTGTTGTGAAAATATGCAAATGCGAAGCTCTACAAAATGGAGGCGACATTATTTATGTTTGATGGCTTAGTGGCCATACAATTTATTTGCTTTTCTCCCATATTTTTTTTTATATTTTTGTTATTATTTCGCCTGCGATACTCGTTTCAATCACAAAGTATTTATGAAGACGTAAACAAAAAATTTAAATCAAATCATAGAGGGCTAATGAAATGCGAACAGCGCCATCTTGTTTTGTCTAGAATACTGAAGTTTCATTGTAGCGGAAAAATGCAATCTTTAATTAATTAAAGTTTCGAGCGATCATCGTTATGAGCCCAAAACATCGTTTGGGGTAAAGTTTCCGGGAGAAAGTATCACCATACGATGCATCTGCAGTTCTGCATGACTGTCTTAAACTGTTTGCTCGCACAATGATACTGTTGCCGTTTGCAGAATAAGATTATAGTTTGCATAACATATTGAATTACACGGAAAGTTTGGCAGAGGCAGGATACCACGGATGGGTGTTTCCACAAGACAAACTGCGGTATTTTCGGATGAAGAACTTTATCTTACATTTTAGAAGAGATGAAAATGATAATCATTTGTAGTATACGGCATTGAAATGGAATTTAAATACTCCGTACAGTTGATGTGGAAAATTTGAATACGATGCGTTTCCCTCTGGTGAACAAACTTAATAAATATTTTTCTTGTGCCTTAACTTGTTCCGATCTTTTGTTCAAAGAAGAAGGAAAGACGGCTATTAATTTCATAAAACAATCTCATGTTGTACATTAATCCCTGTCTTGATATCGTGCTTGGTTTTGGCGCCGATGTGGCCTTTCGTGTTGCCGCAACATAAACTGTACGGCTCCTGGACAAAAAGGTTCAATTTGCGTAACCAATTAAAATATTACAAGGCAACAACTCAATTATCCTTGCGTGCATTTACGATTAGTACCTACAATTTGATGTGCAGACAAGTTGCCTTGAAAGTGAACAGTGCACGCATGGTATAACAAATTAATCCGTTACTAATTTATTGCTAAGCTATAAAATTATGTTATGCTAGTAGACAGACGAGTAGTACGGATTTCACATATGATTTTTTCAATTTGATTTACTATTCTGTAACAGGTTCACACCATCTTAAAACTCCATGTTCACGTTAAATGCGATTTTGATGATTTATGACAGTTTTCTTACCAATATTTCACGATAATGGCAACAAAAAAAAACAAAATAAAATTACACCACTTTATTAGCTGGTATGTAAACTAAGTCATCCATAGAGAAAAAATTCAAAACCGTATTTGGAAAAAATGCTTTTAAAACAAAAACCATTGAAAATTTTTTCAAATGCGTAAATTCGAGTTTTTTAAACGCATATTACCTATTTCTTGAATAATTAACATGTCATTTGTATTAATATAATGTTAGAAAAAATCTTAAAGAAGGTCTTCTATAAATCAAATTTTAAAAAATTTTGATTTTTGTTAATAATATATGAAGTCAAACTGAAGCAATTTTTCATGACTTTCGTGGCAAGAATTACATAAGAAGACCGCATTTCATTGAAAAGTATCACAGATAGTATAATTAATTGGAATTTCTAGAAGATAAATCAAAGAAAAAATTATTGATTTTTACGGGGGTAAGAAACCCCCGCCCCAGAAATGATTAGCTCACCAATAAGTAATATCTTTTTTTTTTAATTCATCAGCTCGAAAAAGCTAGAGTATAGTAACGTAGAAAAAAAGTCTATGAAGCCATTTTAATACTGCTTGATTATTGTTGGTATCCAATCTCCTTCAACTTGATTTGTTTTCCAGTTGTAAAGCGTGCGCAAGTGTAAAGTGTATAAAAAAATATCGGTGTATTGTGACTGTGTGAATATGACTTTAAAAGAAAGTATATTATCGAATATATTAGATATTAGATGATAAAGTAGGGCCAAGGTTGTCGCACTATAAAAATAATACGAATAAAAATTATCCTTGAAAGTTTTTTAAAGATAACGATTTTGTCTTTTTTTCCTTGAATATCTCAATCTCAATTAACTTGTGTTCTTAAGGGGATCGGGATCAAAAAAATTTAAGAAAAACAGTGATTCCCAATTAAGGATAGTTTAGTTCTTAATAATAATATACAAATTTTTTGACGCCGATCCCCTTGAGATCGCAAGTTAATTTTTTGGTATGTTTTGAAAAACAGGCTTTTTGATTTTCATGAAAAAACACCCCCTTCCTAACGTCCCTACAGCAGTATTAAAAAACGAACTTTAATGGAGATCTTGAAGTCAAATTCAAACAATGTTGGAGTCCATTACATCATTTGCTACTATTAAAATGAAAAAAATCAATTCAATCACTTAGTTATTTAAAAAAAAATTCAAAATTTAAATCAGAGCAATTTAAGCTTTCTTAATCTTAAATCCGATTTCTCACTAAAAAAAATTATATCGAATGCCATAAAGCATTATAAAACTTCCAAATTTTTTCGTATTGAAATCGATTTTTACCACTCCCTAGCGGTATCTGTTTGAAGTATATCCTGCAGATTTCATACATATTTTATATGAAGGATTCCCGGCCAGCAACTGTACGGCACTATCTTCTAAAATTGCTATAATGCGGTGCAATTGGAAAACTCGTCCATGTTTCATAGTTTGCATGACGTACGTTCTGACTCGTATGAAATTTGCAAAACCGATTTACGTGCATGACGAGTTGCACTCAATACAAATTCTTTACTTTGTGAATAGCTCGAACTCCAACAACTCCACTTTATTTATTGTATGAATTTATGGATTTAATGGAAATATTTCCATTAAATAAAATAGTGGAATGGCGAGGTACTGTATCAATAGTTAATTTTCCGAGAAGTTATTGTTTTTAATGATTTATTGATGGAGGAGAATATAATTTGAAGTTATATTATGCATTATGTTAATTTATTTCAGAAGACACTAATTGAACAGAAAATCCCATTAGTAACGAATTATTTGGTAATTCCATAGTCTGTAAAATATTTTACTGCCGATTGAGTTTAACTGTGGAATGGAACACCAAAACTGCTAGAGATAAATCTGACAACAATTTTGGAACAACTAAATTTTTTTTATGTTGCAAATATCTAGCTGCACTCATATGGGTCTATATCAACTCTAGGCTTCAATTTCCTTCGTTATGCCATTTCTAAGATATGGAAAGGAAAACTTTTCATCTAAAGTGCTCTTCCGCATCCTCTAAAAAGTGGCTATTCAAAGGGGTTCAATCTACACGTGGTTCCAGGCTCGAATCTGCTTGGCGATAATTAATTGTCGATAATGGTACTGGGTGCTGGTCTTCCAGTTCACTCAGCAGGAATTCAGTACCTGAGTTAAAATCGGGGTAATAATCGCGGACGAGCGTGTAGCTGACCAATTTACCTCCTAACGTTCTGTTGGTCTTGTAATGAAGTAACTCTATCATTACTTAAAGGCCTTGGCCCAATTTGGGCTGTTGCGCCATTGATTATTATTATTATTATTATAGCGAAAATGTTGATAGGATAAAAAAGATAAGGGTAGAAGAGGAATGTTTAAGGCAAGATATCAGATCTCGACGAAAAAACAAGGTTCATTTTTAACTTTCATCCTTAACATATTGAGAATACGTGAAGAAAAGTATATTTCGATATAGAATGTATTTCACGAGTTATAGCCCGATTTGTGGAACGTCAGTCGATATTCAATACGATTTTTTATAGCGTCAAACTTTAAACGCGTTTTTCTCGAAACCACTTTTTCCGGAGTGCGATACGTTTTACAGCTTTAACGAATGAACAGATTTTAATGAATAATAGCATTAAAGAAAGTAAACTAAATTTGGGGGCCCCAACGTCGAGTTTTTTTTATTTCACCTTTTTTTAGGTTAAGCCAAAAAAAGAGTGAAAAAGTGTTTTTTTTCTCAAATAGCTGCTATTTTAGTCTCAGGCGTTTTCTTCAAATCGAAAAACGTTGGGGCCTCGCATTTTTAATCTAGTTTCATAAACTTTTTGAATTTTTGGTTTCAGATCTGTTGGCAAGGCTGTAGAAGGTACCGCGTGCATCAACTCAAACCGATCGCAGCCTTACGTCATAAGAGCTGGAGCCGCCATTTTGAAAAAAATAAAAAATTCACAATAATTTTTCACTTTTACAATATAACCCATTAGTAGTTTTTTCCATAGACATATATTTATTTTATATCCAAAAAAATTCTGATATTAAGGTATTTTTCTGGCCTTTTAACTGATACCTCTCCTGCCAGAAGATCAAAGCTGAAATATATACCACATAAAAAGGTGCTTCTTTTCATTTTCACGAATTTCTTCATTTTGTCTTAGAGCTCAAGAAGTGTTTGGCACACATTCTCAAAGCCTACTATCTAATGTCACTTTACGACAAAATTTACAGATACGAGATACATATTCAATTTCCAGCTTAAAACAGCCCAACTTAAACACGTACTTTCTTCTACCCAAGCAGCAAGTGGTTACGACATTATTTACAGCCCCCAATACCACCACCAGGTACACTTAATTTCCATTTTATTAGGACATAACCTGCGAAATTTACTTCATCGAACCAATTTCTCATATATGGGACCGTGTACTGGCAGTAAAAAAACGAAATAAACTTTTCGCAATAACGTTGGCAACTTTAATGTGCGGAGGAAGGACCTGCGAATGGGGATGATCAAAAACACATCACATCGTTTTCAGTGCCGAAGATTATTTTAGCACTGGTGTACGTATTTGTGTGCTTCAATTTTTCTTATCAGTTTTGCTACCGTTTACATCTTTCGATATGCAAGCCTTAAGATGTCCCATAAATTTTCATAAACTCAATATTTACGAGTTTATCGCCCACTTTTCCAACTGGCCTTCTCATGTCTTTTCAGCCTAGTCTCAGTACTAAACAAACACACACCCACCCAACGCACTCATACCTCCAAAACGAGTGGGAGTGGGGGAGCTATTCTTTATGGCGTTAAGGAGCACGGGCAGTTTATTATGCTCAGAGGAACTCTGAGGGAAATAAATGGCCGCTTATTAATCCCAGCTGGATTCAAGAATGCTTCGGCGTTTATCAAAATTAGGCAAATGGGTAGTATGGCAAGGAACCTTTATCTCTTATACGTATAATACTGATGACCTCATTTAAATTCAGCTATCAATAATTTGCATAATAAACAATTTGCTTACCTATCTGATATTGTTTCCTCATGGTTCTTTAATTTATGAATAGAAGGACCAGGTGTGCTCCATTTAAAGTTAAGATTCATTAAAGCTGAAAAGAAACCAAGACTTTGTCTTACTCATTTCATCTCAGGTGCCTAATGAGCTCCGGAACAAAATTGTTTTTTCTAAGAAAGGGTTACAGGTCTATAAAACCGCTGTGTATCAAAACGGTGCACCGATTTCCGTGATATCGAATTTCAAATAATATGAAAAAAATTATACCAACAGTTTGGGTAAGTAAGTTTATTATATTATTATTTGTTCGGTAGAAGTTTGGAATGCGTTCAATTCTGAGATGCGTTATTATGAGACTGAAAACCTAACAAAAAGTTCGGGAGCCAGTTAGAATAGGGTGTATCACATGAATTACATAATTGGGTCATACTCCGGGATGCGGCTTAGTGGTTGAAAAAGCAAAAAAACTTAAATATAGGTGATTATTAAAGAAGCCCACCTTTCATCCACTTTGGGGTCGAATTTCAAAAATCTTGAGAACAGTTTCTAGGTAGATAGTCATATGAAAAATCTGTAGAATATAAATGAATTCAATATTTGGGAAGACCTAGTAGATCGTGAAAATATATGTATTTTTTTTTCACTGATAATTTTTTTAGCCCTTCTTCTGAACGCCAAGGGATATTAAAATTTTTTTGAATCAAAATTACTTTTCTAGTTGATTTACATATAGGTACAAACCGAGTTCCAACTTTTTAGCATAAGCCGTTCTATTGTTAGGAAATATATCGTCCACCCCCGTTCCCCATTATCCCTAAAAAAAACTTTTTCCAACACGCCACTACAATAGATTTATCTAAATACCAAGTTTCAGCTTTATGCCATTATAGATTCTTGAGATGTTAACATCGGAGCTTTCTCCCATTCTCCTTCCCTCACCCTCACCCTCCAACACTCTCATCCCAAAATTCTGTTGGGGGTCTACTTGGTCTATATCAGGTAAAAATTCTAAGTATCTATTTTACAATGTTCTTGAGATGTGAGAAGGGATTTTTTAGAAAAATTCTTATCCTTCCACTTGCATGTTCCACCGCACCCTTAAACAATTTCACTTTTATCAAACTGTATTCATCAACAGAAACCGAATTTTATTTTTCTAGTTCAAATGGCTTGTCAAATATCGTAATTAATATTAATATTAAGTTTTTCAGCCCCACCTCTACCCGTACACCACTGCTCCCATTCAAAATTTTGTTTCCGGTCTATTCTTTTAGTATACCTACCTGAATTCCAAGTTTTAGTCTCGTAGTTTGAGCGGTTACTTAGATCCAGAAACCAAAATTGTCCGTGCAAAATGCTTTCCCCACCTCCCCCTCACACCCTTATGACTCAAAAGGTGGCCACATGAAGGGGTCAGCTCAATCTACCGACAAAAAAAAATCAACTTAATAGCTCAAAGACTTTGAGAATTAAAAGCTTTCAAACGTTTTGCGTACGGCGCACAGACGGACTAACATTTTTTTTGTTTGATATCTTGGTGTCTATTAGTTATGAAAAAAAAAATTTCAGGGTAGCGAAAAAAAATCGATAACAATACTTTATTATTAAAATAATAAAGTTAAAATAATAAAGTAATAAAAATACAGAAAATATTAAAATACCACTTTCAAAACAGTGCGGACTTTGGCCAACCGTGGAATTTGCAATAGACCACACTCCATTTTAAATGCATGAATTACCTGGCTCCAAATAACATTTCCCTCAAATTTACCGCAAAATCCTTGCATAATTCCGAAAATCATTTAAAACAATTCTCGAAATATATCGGGGTTACACAACTACCCTGGCCAATAAACAAATTTACACATGTCATTTGTATCGTATCAAACCCATTCACCCATCAGAATTCAGTCACGTAAAAGTCCTTCAAGGAACCGATGATCATCAACACATCGTCCGATGGGTCATTAATCCAATCCTTATCGCAAATTCAAACTTATCGATTCTCAATTAATTAATTCTCTGGCATGACATACTTTACGAGCCTGCCCAAAACTAACAACAACACTCCGAACAAAATTCTTCCTTCGAAAGAAAATGAGGCTGAGTAGGCACAACGAACAACAACGGAAATTAATTGAAAAAGTTTTCCTTGTCCTTTCGTCCCACTGCTTACACTTTTATTTGGTCCGAGCTAATTAATTTACTATCCGTGGCTTTATAGTGGAGGAGGTACACGAGAATGAGAGATTCCAGGCTTTGGTTTATCTGAAGATTTGGACGTAAGGAAGAAGCGGATTTTCTTGTTTATTGTTAACGATATCGTTATATTCAATTTATTTGGACTTTGGGCGAAGATAATGTGAAGTAATGTAGACAATTTTGACGGCTGTTAGATTTTAACTTCAACATTTCGTCTGTTTTATTTCCCTCATTAGGAAACAAAGTTTATTTTCTTTTCCAAATAAACAAAAACAAAACCTCTAAAAAATTTTTATCGCATTAACGCAATCAAAATTAAATTTTGGTCTTTACTTATAAAAAAAAACTTTCAAGCTAACTTAGTCAGCTGCCATAAAACTATTCCACCTTAGTCAAGGCATCAACCAATATTTAATTGGGACAGGAATATCAGCTCCATGGTATCATTAACTGCCAATTGCTGAATTTCAAACTACATTCCAAAACCACCCTGACCAATTTGTTTTCAAGTTCTGGGCCTAACCAAACTTTAATCTGTCAGACCACCGTCTGCCGTACACATTTTTGATTGTAAAACCCAAAACCCTTTGTGCTGTGATGTAAGAGTTTAACCCTTTTGATGTACGAAGTTAAAAGTCGGAATTTAAAGAAAGAGCAGGCTCTTGCGCATGGGGGGATTTCGGGGGTTCAACCCCCCCCCCCCATTTCCCCATTTTCATAGCGAAGTGAAGACCCTTTTTTTAGGTCATCACATTCAGTTTGAGGGGAACCTTATTATGGAAATCCCCCCCCCCCCCAATCCTGCGCACGGGCCTGCGAGAGAGTCAAACAATCGCCAATTTGCGGCAGTGTGCCTCAAGAGCTCGAAAAGTTAAGCCCAGACTAAAAAATTGATATCTCCTATGATACTCTACATACACTCGATGTACGCACTATGGCATACACTAGATGCCACAAAATTGAAACTTGGAACTGGATATAATTCGTTGGCAGACTAGAAAAGTATGTATATCAAAAATAATATTTTTGTTAAATCTTGGCGGTGGCGTGAACAAATTTTGGTTGCGACATCTCATGAACCCATTATGCAAGAAAAATTAAATTAGTAATGTACTTACTGTAAGTGTAAAAGGTAAGTATATTTTTAATAAAAATTGGAGAGGATAGTGGAGCACGGAAGTGGGGTGGAACAATTTTTCTAGAAAATTGATTCTCACTTCTCACTCTGAAATTTATACAACAGGGAGGCTCAGATATCAGATGAAGTTGGAGGAGGGAGAAAAGCGGAATATTTTGATTATTTTATTTCGAGATCAGCTTAATCGAGGAAGCTAATCGTTGATTTAAGTTTCAGAAAATTCTCTTTGATACAGAATGACGGTGCAGGGATAGGGTTTTTTTTTTTATCTAAGAAACCGCGTTATGTTACAGTAGCCTCCATTAAGTCTTTAGGGGCAAACGAAACATAACCAACTACAATCAATTCAAAGGAAAGCGTACGGTAGAAAGTTGAAGTTAAGTCCGTGCATATAGGTTTACTAAAAATGGGATTTAATTAAAAAAAAATTTTAAGATTTGCATTGGAAGACAGAAGTGCAATGGTGAAAAACATAAAAGGAGTCCATACATTTCCACCTTTTTCTTTTTTCTCCAAAATCTTCTGAGATATCGAATTAATTTCAATTGCACAAGCCCACCATATAAAGTCATGGCAAGCGTATTCAGATTATGAGCCCTTGCGGGTTGACAAGGGATGCAAAGGAGCTATAAATATATTTGCACGAATTCCGCTTTATCTCTTAGGTCTGGTTAGATACCGAACTGCTACTCACTTTAATTGGTTTTTTAGGTACTCGCCTAAAATGGAAAATTATAATAAAATATTGAGATCAATCAGTATATAAAAAAATTAATATCCCAAAATTTATTATTTACGTGTTTTAGATCTAGTAAACCCCAAAAAGGCAATTATATACGTCTATCCGCCGTGGATGACGTCCACCGTAAGACCTTTGCATGCAAAAACGTCTGAGGACCGCACGTTACAAATCCGTTGAAATATTACGTTTAAATTTTGGTAGGTAGATTGGATAAAAACCAACGAATGTAAGCTTTTGCTAGGATGGTGTTGTGAGAGAGAGATTGGGGAGCGTTTTAGATGAAAAATTTCGGTTCTTAGATTTCCGAAACTGCTTTTGCTAGGAAGCTGATACTTATGTAGAACTATAACAGTGGACTCATTTTCAAGGAACAGCAATAACTAGAAGGCTATTTCGAACGCTATTTTGAAGGTTTTCAATCACATAGTAACCTACACCACAGGTCAGCATTAAAAGCGTTTCCAACTTCTACTCAAAAAATAGTAAAGTTGCACCATGACTGTTGACAGATTTGTATATTTATCGCCCAAGGAGATATAAGAGCATTGCATATATTTTCCCGAATTCTGTTAATTCGCTTATAGGTATAAGAGGAAATTAAATTGAATTCTACTCTCACGAGCGTCTAATGAAATTCTCTCAAACCTATAATATTTTGTTTTGATACTTAACCTAATAGACTCTGAAATTTAAAGAAAACAAGTGGATCGCATTCATTTTTTCGAACTATGCCATACGAGTACTTCCATATGAATATTCAACTCATACCGGTTAATAAAAACCTTATCCACTTTTTACGAATTCCGTGATATCTCTTAGGTCTGATTAGATATTGAGTTGTTGGTTTTTACACGGTCTTTTTAAACATAATGGGTAATTGCTTAAAATGATTTATTAATTGATGTTTTCATTGTAAGCTGCCATAGAAGGAATTATGATTAAATAATGCTTAAAATAAGTTTGAAATTTTTTTTTATTGAACCACTAAGGAATTGAAAATAATTGATACACATTTTCACGATTTTCGAAATTTTGTAAAGGAATATCATTTTAGAGAAAAAAAGGTCGAAATTTATGAAAAGTTCTTAAATTCGAAAGCTGAGCAACTTTTAACATAACAATTCTTCGGGACTACTGAATCTGTGACCCACACTGGAATTAATTTTGTGAGAGACAATTTCATATTCTAGCTTTAAGTTTATTGATTCTACTAAAAGAAATCTTTCTGTTAAAACAAAAATCGTATTTTTCAAATAAACACAGGATGAATTAACCAAGAACACACATTCAGCAACTGAATGCCAGCACCCTCCAATTCACATGTTTTTTTTCCCTTAAAAATGATTTTTTTCCTATTTAAACAACCCGCGGCTATAACATCCTAATTCTCAAATAGAAAAACTTAGGAAAGTTTCCTTCCTTTTCCACAAAATTCTTTTTTCCCTATCTACTTTTAATTTTGTCCAATTTTTCTCGTCGGTTTTCCTGTGATTCTTTTCTAACTACCGCACAATGAATACAATTCAGTGGAATCGGGTCTGAGGAGCTGGAGGATAAGCTTAAATGATGTTGCCCTAGAAAACCACCCTGGGAAGCAATTGAAATGAAAGCAAGGATCGAAAGTGATTTGTATTACTCCCCGGGGAGTGCCGGTAAGGAATTGTGTTGGCTTTGAATGTTTATTTGTCTTCAATGAAAAACAACAAGGTTTTCCTTTGAATAAGTAAAATTTGAATGGATAAAAAAATGGAAAATGGAAAAGGCGCAAGCAAAGCGAGTGAAGTTATAGGTACCTACTCCGTTTCGATATTGAAAAATACACAAAAAAAAGTTTTGAAAATAACAGAGAAACTTCTTGAAGCCACAAAGTCGTATTTGAGGTCTCTTTCAAGTTGGAAATGTGCATGTAATTTCTTTAAGTGAGTCGATACACCTGGGACGCTGTTTTGTCGTGGGTAACATGCAATGAAGATTTTATTAAACGGTTGTATAACCAATATTCTAAAAAGTGTTTCGAGTAAGAATAAGTAGTAGCATTTGTTTCGAAGTAGGTTAAAACAGTGTTCAAAACAAGGAAAAACTTGCCCAAACTTTCTCTCAAGACCATTTAACTACAATCTAAGTGGCACAGCAACTCTAAAGTAAAAGTTCGAATAGTTGACCTCTATACTCGTAGGTAGTCGAAAAGAATTTTATAAACAAAAACTTTCAATAGTTTTAAATTCCAAAAAGTATAACACCCGATTTGTTTTTAGCTACTAGTCAAAAGTCAGATTGATCATTCTAACAACATCTCAAGAATGTGTTGGGTTCTCGTGAAGAACTGCCACTTCATTAGTTTTAAACAAAAATATAAACAATGATGCGGTGTAGGTTACTATGCACTTCACAACCTATACAATAATGTTTTAAATAGCCTCCTGGATATTCCTTAGGTTGTGAGCCCCATAGCCACCCAGGCCGCATCACAGCATTAAACACTTTTCGGACTCAACTCATAAAATAATAAAGTTATGTCCAGATTGTTGAGCGATTTTTTTTATTTTTAATTATTCTAGTAGCACATCTACATATAAATACTAATTTTCAACTATATAGCATAATCTGTTTCTGAGATATGAAAAAACACCTTACAACCTGTTGTGTTTGAGGCCTTGGAAGAATTATTTTGACTTAAAGAAAGTCAAAATAATTGAAAGGAAAAAGGAAGGTTCGGGACAGAAGGGCCAATTCCACCTACGCCCGAATTGGTGGCTGAGTTTTCGCTGGTGCGACGCTCTTGCTGGCGGCCGGGACTAGCTACGGCAGTGTGGGGGGGGGGGGTACTTGCTCCAACTCAGACCATTAAACCCTTGGCCTATACAACAAAAATTATCAGCGCCGACTTATCCAAGGGAATACAAAAAAATTGGGATTATTTTCCCAATTGGTCGTGAAAGACCAAGAAGCGGTTGGATGGCGCGGCTCCGCGATTTGTCAGGGCGCTCTGGTGTTAATAGCGCCCTGCTCTGCCCACCCTACCTCAGCCACGACTGTCCTCTAAAACATTCCGCGTCGTGGCCCCTTATTGAGGTTCGGGGCTAAGGAGCTAAACGCTCGGGTTCACTTTAAATATGGCCTTTAGCCTATTAACATGATACCGCTATCAACATTTCGGTAAAAAAAAAAAAATCGTTAAAAAGCACAACATAGCGAAAAGAGAGAAAAAAAAAAGGAAACCTAAATAAAAAAAAACATGCAAAAAAAACCAAAGAGAAAAAGAAATCAAAATGTATAGAACGATAAAAATAAAAAAAACCAAACTCACCCCATTTCTTTTACAGCTACCTTTTGTATTTTTTTAGTTATTTTAATTTATATTTTTATATTATATACCGTCGTCGTCTGTCCTGTCGTCTGTCACTTTATATTAATTTTATGGTTTTTTTAAAATTCTTGATCCATTTTTATAATTTTATGGTTTTTTAAAATTCTTGATCCATTTTTATAATCTTATGGTTTTTTAAAATTCTTGATTCATTTTTATAATTTTAGGGTTTTATAAAATTCTTGATTCATTTTTATAATTTTATGGTTTTTTTAAAATTCTTGATTCATTTTTATAATTTTATGGTTTTATAAAATTCTTGATTCATTTTTATAATTTTAGGGTTTTATAAAATTCTTGATTCATTTTTATAATTTTATGGTTTTTTTAAAATTCTTAATCCATTTCACGGTGAACTTTGAAGGCAGCCAGCGCGTTCTTTACGCAATTACGCACTAGATAAGCGGACGCGGGTACTCGACTTTCGAACGGTCGGCTGAATTCCGTTTTTTTTTTTTTTTTTTTTATAATTAGAAAATATTTACGCGCCGCAAAGCGCCGTAGCGATCATTTTGCCGATTGATTTGCACGGGAAAACTCTTAGAGAAAATTTTGTTGCCGATTTCGCGGCTCACGGATGTGAAACATTCCTTATATTCCTCAAGTAATCATCAATTATAATTTTCGATTTCAAGAAAATCGTTCACGGGGATAATCAATCAACCACACTTCGTCACTCGCGCGCGCTAACTTCCATACACGCGTGTTATAAAATGGCCGTAATCCAGACAGGGCAAAAAAAAAATATACAACATTCGATCTCGCAACGAAATAGAACCGTAGCCCAAACGTCGTGTCCCGGCGCGATCGTCTAATCGAATTTCATCACCGAAAGTCAATTTACTTTGCCACAGAATCCATCAATTATTCATAAATGACAAGTTTCGTGTTATTTTTTTACACGTTTACAACATTGACGGCCTGGAGAATTGCCCAAAAAGCCACTCAGCGACGATATCGAAATTTGTGTAAAACTATCGTCAGTGTTTAGGCCGCGTGTCCATTTCTTTTTTTGAACGCGGACCGGGAAAATGCCCCCCCCCCCCCCCCCGAGGAAACACCGAACGCTCGGCACCACGTCAATTGTCGCCCGCAATGCCACAAAACTTTTCTTCTGGAAATTTTTCAGCAATTTTCGAACAGCTTGTCGTACATTCAAAATGGCTGTCGAGGAGCGCGGAGATTTTGGTGAAAATAATTATGCGCGAACTTTGGGGCGGTTCGGGACGAGTTCGGATATATTTTCGATTATTAATCCACTAAACACCCGTCGAAATGGCGAGGTTGATTTTTAATGGGCACGACGGGAGAAAATTAATTTCGAGGTTCGTAGGTGCAAGGTTATTGCAAAACACGTCTGACTTGAGATGTGCACACTGACTATTGTCGCTTTTCGTAGCTGAGCGTTACGAATTTGTTGCTGTCTCGTGAAAACTGCCTGGCTAAGATTCTACGCACTTATGCACCTTTCACCGTACGAAAATGATTTTGTCCATTCCAGAACAACGAGCACATATCGATCGACTTTGTCCGATCGGAAAGAAACAGAAAACGGCGAAAAAATATTAATTTACGCGATAGCACGCAGAAGCGTGATAAGCGCGTTAAATCTTTAGTGATCGTATCGCGTTTGAAATTTCGACGAACACTCCTCTGCTCGGCACGATAAAAAACCACTGGAATTCGAATAAATCACTACGAAAACGTTTCGCGTTTAGTTTACAACAATATCGAGTGGATTTAATTAGCCAGCGGAGGACTTTTAACTGCTAATCACTTTGCAAAACTCACGAATTCGCTCCCGCACTCGATGTCAAAAAAAATTTCGTACCGCTGCTCGTTGATGCTGCTGTCGTTTTTCCGTTCCCGAGCCGGCATCTGTCGCGCAGCGGGACTTCCGTTGCCAAGCCGGCTTCTTTTTGTTCGTTCCAGTGCTTACAAGTGCGTTCGGTACTTTATTAAGTATCGAAGCACCCGTAAGCACCGGAAACGAAATTCCAGCGGCACTCAACAAACCCCTGTACCTTCCTACCTCTATCAAAGATTTTATTTCTCTGGGATGTCTCTATAGTAGCTCTATACAGTTTTCAATTTTTAACTTTCTATCTTTTGCGGCTTGCCAGAAATAAAAGTCCAAATTTTTTCATTTCCACCCCCTCCCACCATCACTCCCAACACCCACACCCTCAAAGTTTTTCTCCGCTAGAGGTCTACTGGTCGTAGCTCCTGGAAAAAATTTCAAGATCATAGCTGATACAGTTCATGAGATATACAAATTTAATTTTTTTGAAAATACCAGCGCGTTTCACTTTCCCTCTCAAAAATTTTACATTCAGTAGGCTCCACTGGTAAGTCTATATACAGGAACTGAACTTTATCTTCCTGGCACTATTGTGTAGGAAGATATTGTAACTCAATACCACTCCCCAACCCAAGCACCCCCTTAAAAATTTGAACCCTTTTCTAATCTCCTAGTATCTCTGAAGACAACTATACAAAGTTTCAGCCATCTGACATTAACCGTTCAAGAGATATGGATTTTAGAATGTTTAATCTCAGCTTCCGAACATTTTGGCCGCATTGTTACCCTGCCCTACTTGCACACCCGTCAATCCCTATCGACCATTTTGCAAATGGGTCTTCTATCATAGTACTGTAATACATATGTAAGTTTCAATGTTCAGTCTCCTATATACACGGTTGCTGAAATCTAGAAATCAAATATTTTCATCTAAAATTCTTCCCCTCCTCCCGTCGTACAGACCCACCTCTCCAAAAGATACCACTCGTAGGGGTTCACCCATTCTACCTATCATAGAAATTTCAGCGCAATATCTCAAAGCGTTTGTGAGCTACGAACTTTCAAACTGTTTTGCGTACGGTGTCTAAGGCGGACAGACGGACATTTTTTTGCTTTCCTTTTTTGGAGTCTATTAGTCCTAATACATGAAAATAAAAAAATTAAGGTAGGACATTTTTTTTAAATTTCAGGTCGATAACAATTCTTTATTTTTAAAAATAATATAGTAAAATTAGCAGCTGGATAACGCGGTATTCGTATCGAGCCTATTGGAGACGACTTGTGGAGAAGAAGAAAGTGGATACCGAACTGAATCAGTTTTAGAGGAAGGAAAAATGCTATTGGTAATGCCTTAAAATCTAACTAACTATTTTATGCAAAATCTATGTTGGGCTTCGAAGTGAGAAATGAAATCTGAAGAGTAGTACCTTGTACTCAATAGTGACATTAATCAAGTTAGTAATGAAGTCGCTGCCTGCATAAGCCAAAAACAGGTTTTAGTCTATCAAAATTCAATGCATCAAATGGAAGTTTTCAGTTCAAATTCTCTAATTATTGAAAACTTCCTTGGCAGTGATTACTTCGTATAAACTTAACCTCACATGAAGTCACACCTTGGCAGTTAACATGAGCAACAATCAAACCTTTACTTTGACTATTTTGAAACGTGTGCATTGAAAATTAAGTTCTTCTCTCTATTTGCAATGCTGAGTTCCCCATGGCTGATGGGGAATCAGCGCATGACTATTATCATGGACACGTAAGGCGCAACTGACCACCAAATTCCTTCCATATAAAATACTTCATTTAAGGAAGAGTGTTTCAGTAGATGAATTATTTCTGGTTAACTTGTAGCTTGTCATGAGGTTCAATTACAACTTGAACTTGGTGGTTTTGTTAGGGACGTGTTTCGGTTCTGCGAGCTCTGCAGTGCACGAGATCCAACTCTAAATTTTTCATCTTCAGTCGAAGTGTGAGCTCCATTTGAGACGTAGGGTAGGAATAGTGTTTCTCTACAAGGCGCAATCCTGAGCTGAAGACTTTATGAGGCTCCAGGATTTATTCTCGTTCTTGTTTGTTCGGTACCATTTGTCTCGTTGTTGATACACCAGCACATGTACTGAGGTGTTGCTCTGGCCATTTTTGTCTTTGAATGTCAGTGCCTTGGAATATCTAGGGATCCACCAAAAGACATTGTTAGAGATTTCAAAACGAAAAATTCCCATTTTAAGTCTGTCAAAAAAAAAAAAAAAAATTTATAATTCTATGGAAAGTTCATCTGCATCTGCATCTTTTCACCCCTACCATGAATGTGCCTTCAACACCTCTTCCAAAGTTGTCAAATTCTAGGACATCTACGCGCTCGACACCTAGACGCATACTTGATTAAGTCCAGCCTCGTGAAGCTATGTTCAGTTCCAGGTTACAGCGGGATGTTTAACCCGCTGTTTCCTTGTGTGATTACGCAAGGAGAGGTTCGACACTGCATCAGGCGTTAGCACTTTCTGTGAGGTAGCTATTTGAAGACATAAGGTAACCTATCAACGTGAAGACTACATCGCAACAAAGGCCATCGGGTCTGCTAGGTAGTTCATTTCTGATATCAGATAGGAATACTCTACGCACCCTAATTGGTGAACTGACGGGCCACTGTCTAATTGGCCGCCAAGTCAGAAGTCTGGGTATAGCGGACGGTGCAGATCTGTGCCGCAGTTGTAGTGACCCCGATGTCAAAGAAAGTATCTTCCACATGCTTTATGAATGCCCTGTTCTGGTTGGCTGGCTGGTTCACCTGAGTTGATCTAGTCCATACTGGTATCCCTCCTTCGTAATTGTGGCCTTACCAAACCTAACCTTTCCATATTTAGGCCATTTAGGTTTGTCGATGTGCTACTATCCAGAACAATGTGAATATTGTTTTTTTAGTTCCAGGTTTTGTTGGATCAAATGCTAGATACATCCGATATATTGCACTAGTGACGCATTTTCTCCACAACTATAAGTTTATTACAGCTTATATCTTGGTTTTCTCAGTCGGGTAAATAAAGGAAAGTCATGTAACGCGTGGATTATTCGATCTATATTTTAATTACTGCCCAATTCAGACATTTAATTTTTTTTATTTTGATTAGGTATACCTACATATCTCCTTGATTGTTCTGTTTGGTTAAATTTAGCACGTGCCGACAAATTTATTGTGATCTAAAGCAATTCTTCTTTATCATTCTGAAAAATTATATTATTGATGTGTCATAAACAATTACAACGTTATTTTGTCTAGACTAGACTTGATATAAACAGATATATGATTATTGTTTATAAAAGTGAATGAGTTCAGCGAACCAACAAATTTATTAAGAAAACGTTAACAGTTTGAAGTTACTATTTTTGGGACACGTTTTTGTAATCGGTATCCAGGTATTGTTTAGATTCGTAATTGGTGAAACCGCTGTCTTTTTATCTTCATCCTGTGGAATAATTCACAAATAGTGATAATACCGCCGAATTTCTGATGACTACTTCATTTGATCTAAAATGTCATTATGTTGCAATAAAAAATTATATTGCAGAATATAGAAATGTAAAAAAATATAGGCGTTCATAAATACACTAAATGTGACGTTGTCTTTTCAAAACAAATATCCGATTTGTACATATGTGACATATTTCTATGTCAAATTATCTTATATGCGGACGAACTTAAGTTTTTTGACTACACATTTGCGGGTGCATGCAGCTTGTAGTAATTAATGGAAACAAGCGTATGTTGGAAGTATCGTAAAACATCGCATTGGTACTCATATTTTTAGCTAAGGAGTATTAACTAATAGAAACAAGCAACTATGTACTAGAATTCATCACCGGTGGAGAGATTCCTCCATGCACCGCGACCAATGGTCTATTATGCTACACCTTATAAATCTTTACCCAGTTTCAACCAAGAGATCCTCGCCCAGTTTTATTTCTCTCGGGAATCTTTCTAGTTGGAGTAGGTCTTTTTTTGCGATGATACTAAGTATTAAGTATGTAAGGGTTGTCCAAGTCATATGTAGTGCTGAGTTACAGTTCCCTCACAAATGCACAGAATGTGTTCAAAAGTTTCCGCCATAATTTGGCAGAACCTACAAAGGTATCTGGTATGATTCTTATTTATTTAAGTTTGATCTTTCATGAGCGAATGACCTACTTTATTTCTATCCATTTGCAGAAGTTGCTTCCTTCTTTTTGTTGAGGATTCGGTATGAAACTATTGGTATGCCCTATGCTTCTCTGATTATTTATGGAGTAGTTTGAGATTCCATAGAAGGACTCTGGTCCAATCGGGCGAGCAGGGGATCGAACACTTGTCAGTTGGTCTACTATTTGGTTATCCTCTATGACCTCATGTCAGGACGCCCAGTACCAGAGGACTCTGTTTTTGGAATAGTTTTTCTTGGCATTCCTATGCCAGTTTTTTATGTATGTACCATATGTGTAGTCAGGAGGAGTCTATGAGCCTGTAGAAACTACCTGCTCACTAAAACCTGCTACCTAGTGATTCCAATAAAAAGTACTTCCCAGCAGGAATAGAGCTCCTTTCAGATATATGTTCATTTACCAGTATGAAGTGAGATGAATACGAAACAAAGACGAACAGTGTTGCCGAAAAAACTGTCAATTTTCTTTTGGTGCTGATTTCTACATCCTTATACGATTGGAGGACAATGCAAATACAAACAAGGATTTGATGAGAACCCATCATAAAAAAGTTGCCAATAGTTTGGAAGTAACTTTATTATTGTTTGAGGTAAAGTCCAGGAAGCTGTTAATGTCGACTCATTAAAAAGTCACCATTTAAAGAAGTAATGCTAGAGTTACTTCATTGCAAGACCAACGGAACAATAAGTGAAGTGGTCAGCCACATGCTCGTCCGTGATTATTACCCTGATTTTAACTCAGGTACTGCTTTACAGCTGAGTGAACTGGTAGTCTGGCACCTAATCTCATTCTTGAAAATTACTTGTCGTCAAGCCGATTCGAACCTGGTACCAGGTGTCCCGAAGGTAAGTGCTCTAGCGACCAAGCCACCCAGACTACCGAAAAAGAGTAGTACCAGATTTAAATTGTAGACTTCAAGTGAATTACACTTTACATTTGATTGCTGCTCATCCTGTTTTCGGTAATATTTGTTATTTTTTAACGTTATAAAAAGTAGGTGGACAGCAACTATGTTTTTTTTTAATACACCAGGCTTTTACCTTTAACTTGGGACTAAAACGTTTAAGTAATTCAAAAATTCCATCTTAAGTTCCATAAATTTTCACTTATCCTAAAACGCTGTGTCAGAAGTGAATGTGTCTAAATATATGAACAGCCAACCACATGTGTGGTTCATTTTTTTATCTCAACTTTCTCAATGTTAACTAGGCACTTCGATGACGGCCAACATTTTATAATGTTTAGATGGTGATTATGCCAGTCATCGTATATGAAAGAACTTTCATGTTCAGTTCCCGTTCGACAATTCAGGCTGCTAAAATTGTACAGGAAAAGTTCATTATTTTGCCATCAAAGCGGAATTGTTAGTGACAGACAGAGTGCCCACCTATCGAACGAACCTTTACTGTATTAAGGCTTTTAAGAGTATAGATACCGATTGCATAAATCTATCTATAGTATTGCCAGAGCAGCATACACAGAACTCAGCCAGGATGGAACATATTGCGCGGAGTGGAGGCAAATAATGTAATTTCAGGATGTCTGGCTACTCAATTTACAGAGCAATTGTATCAACAGTCTAAAAACAAATAGCGGATGTGATTGTAAATCAAATTATGCGAACCATCGATCCCTGACAGAAGACGAATGAAGCACGTCCAGGACACGATATGCAACTGATAACCATATTGAGTTATGTGCATATAATAAGAGACAATTAGCATTAAAGTGATGTCTGGAAGTCTTTAATTCATTTATAGACTGGTACTTCCTGTCGTGGCTACGTACTGGAAGGAGACGTACTCTCCACCTTTGTCTGGCCCGTACATGTCCCGGGTTACGTATGAGTTGTGGAGTAAAAGTTAATAACTTCGAATTTGAATACTAATTTAATAAAAGTCTTGCTCATGTCCACTGTCCAGCATTGATGAATATATGTGTAAAAGCGAAGGTACTGTTCAATAGAGCGCAGTTATGAACACTTGTAAGAGTCATGGTTGCCAAGATTTTGATTGTTTTTACCGCCCGGTTTCTTCCGGAACTTACACTGGTAAAAAGTTAGTCCAATAATGCTCGTAGCTAACTACTGCGAAGAATGAGTACTTCAGTACGACACCGAGGATGGTTTCAAGCGCTACTACGTTTCACGAGGAGTCCAACAGGGCTCAGTGCTTGGCCCCACATTAAGGATCATGAATAATGAGGTTTTTTTTCCATCAACGGACACCACATGAGTTGGCTATGCGGACTTTATCGCACTGGCGGTGGTAGCGATACAAACTCACACTTTGAAAGTTCTGTGCGATCCTGGAGTTGGCTTTACATAAAACGGAGGCGGTTCTATTGAGCTCTCGAAAAGTGCGTCAAGTTTTCACATTCACAGTCGGAGAGCAGGAGATTATCTTTCAGACAAATCTGCGGTGTCTTGGAGTGTTAATTGGAAAAAGGACCATCAAGGACCATCTTGTGGCGGTCAGCGGTCATCATTCATCACGTTAAACATTGAAGGACTACGCCCCAGTTGGCGAAAACTATTAGCAACGGTTATGAGTTCCAATGCTTTACGCTGCACTGGTCTGGGGAGATGCATCGATCGAATATAGCCGGAACGAAATCCTATCAACGTCTCATCTTGGCGCACTAAGGGTTCGATGAAGCAATCGGAGTAATACCGGCAATGTTATACCAAAAAGTATACTAGCGTGTGAGCTTCAACGACTCTACGTAGCAGCAGATCGAAAGTGGACGAACAACGGCGCAGTATCCAGGAATGGAAAGGACGCTGTGAGAGTGCGAACAAATAGAGATGGACATTGATTCCAAAATTGACAGCTGGATAAGCTGCAAACACGAAGAAGTTGAGAGCGGACATGGTTGTTTTACATAGTTCATAATTGTTATCCTTACAATGGATACATTGCTGACATACATATACTCGTAAATACATATTTAGAGATTAGGCTGATCTAAAGCCTTTGCAACTATGGTTTATTTTGGTTGGTGCACTTGGAAGTAACTGTTGACTAAACTGATTATTTGTGAATTCAGAAAAAATTTTACATTAATTACGTTAAAAATATAATTATCCTAACATAACCTTTCCTATAACTATATAATAAGAAAAAGTAAATAATAAGAAAAAGTAAAATAATAAAAAGAAGAAGGAAGGAAAAAAATAATAATAACGACAATAAAAACAAACGACAAACATAAACTAAGTGAGGCATGCAACCGGTGGGTTTGGAATGTATTGGCATTTGGTGATGAATTTAGATTTGGCTCTTTAGGCCCATGGTTGTTTTAAGCAGTATTTACACGGCTTCAAGTATGAGGAAGAGCCGTTCTGTCCCAACTGCCCTCACGAGATTAAAGACGCGCGGCATATCTGACTACACTGTCCGCGCTTCATAGGGCCTAAACAGAACACGACTTCGACTTCGACCGCGCAGCCCCTGTCTTTTAGAATAGACAGGATTATATGGTGATGCCCCTACTAAACAGAACACGGACTTCGACATCGATTTTGCCTACCTTGCGGGGCAGTTGCAGGCGATTTGCCTACCTGGCCGCTTTCGCAGGCGAAGTCGGTGTTCTGTTTAGGCCCTATAAAGTCCGTGTTCTGTTTTGGCCTTTAGGCTTTCGATGCTTTTACTACTCGTTAACAAAAAGACTGGTATTCATAAGAGTGCTCGTAAGTGCTCTTAAGAACAAATCCATTACACAATGAGCCGGATCCAGGCAATCGGTACACCTGGCCGCCTTGGCCGATTGACCTTCCAGGATGTCATCTGTTCTTTTCTCATAGCCGTAGTTATGCCTTGATTGGTAGATTGAAATTTTTATCGATTTGCATCTTAGCAACTAGGGCGGTCAACCTCGACCACCAAACAAGAAGGCCTACAGATCAGGTATAGTGTGGAAGGACGAATATGTTTAGTGAACTAATTTGAGACTGGGTGAGTCTTTAGTTTACATATTAACAGCTGAGCCCAAAATCTGTAGAACCACTAATCATAAAAAAATACAATATGTCTACAGCCTCTGAGTTTCTTAAATTAATTATATTAGAAAAAAAACTATATAATAAGCAGAATATATTGTTACATTTGTCAATAGTGGGTTATACTATGTTGCATGGCTTGAAAAACTAATCGAAAAAGTCCTTTTAGTTCACGTATTACAAACATTTTTAAAACAAGCGATGTTAACAAAAAAATCTGCCAACAATCTGGGCGTAACTTTATTATTTTTCCGGTAGAAGTTAGAAACGCGTTCAATTCTGAAATGCGGTGGAGGCTACTATGTGACTGAAAACCTATCAAAAAGAACAAGATCGTGGAAGAGAAAATTTGATTGGATCTGAGAGAAATGGAATAATTTATGAAAAAGTACACAATCACTTTACACCCCCTTAGGGGTCAATTATGGAGAATACATAGAATAAATTTAAAATCAATATTTGGGACGAGGTAGTAGATATGTCGAAAATCGTGGGAAAATAAGCATTCTATTTTCACAGATATTTTTTTGGCCCCCCTTCTGAACGCCAATAGATATTGGTTTTTTTTTATTCAAAATTATTTTTCTAGTTGATTTAGATATACACACCGAGTTTCAACATTGTAGCTTCTTAAGCCATTCTATATATAGGAAAAACACCCCCCCCCCCCCACCACTTGTACCACACTACCCGTAGGGGTCGAATTTCAAAAAACCATGAAAACCTTTTCTAGGTATTCATACGAAGAATCCGTAGAATAAAATTAAATTCAATATTAAAGACGAGCTAGTATATATGACGAAAATCGTGAAAAAATATGCATTCTATTTTCACAGATAATTTTTTTTGCCCCCCTTCTGAACGCCAATGAATATTCAAATTTTTTTTTATCACAATTACTTTTTTAGTTGATTTACATATACACACCGAGTTTCAATATTGTAGCTTAAGCCGTTCCATATATAGGAAAAACACCCCCACTTGTACCACACTACCCTTAGGGGTCGAATTTCAAAAAACCTTGAAAACGCTTTCTAGGTATTCATACGAAGAATCCGTAGAATAAAAATGAATTCAATATTTGGAAAGACCTAGTAGATATGACGAAAATCGTGAAAATATATGCATTTTATATCTATTATATTTACAAATAATTTTTTTTGCCCCCCTTTCCGAACGCCAATAAATATTCAAATTTTTTTTATCACAATTACTTTTCTAGTTGATTTACATATACACACCGAGTTTCAACTTTCTAGCATGAACCGTTTTATAGTTAGGAAAAACACCTTCTACTCCTGTAGCATACTACCCCTAAAAAAAAATATATTTTTCCAACATTCCACTACTATAGTTCTATCTAAATACCAAGTTTAAAGCTTATATCATTACAGGTTCTCAAGCTATAAGCATCGGAACTTTTTCCTTTTTACCCTCCCCCACCCTCCCCCTCTACACCCTCAACCCCAAAACTTTTTTCCCTGCTAGAATTTAATTAGCGCTACTTCTGGTAAAAATTCTATGCATCTATCTTACACTGTTCTTGAGATATGAAATGTATTTGATTTGAAAAATTCTCATCCTCTCCACTTCTATGCTCCATCACCCACTTAAAAAATTTTACTTTGATCATTCTCTATTTATCGATTTTTATACCCAAACCGAATTTTATTTTTCTAGAGCAATTGGTTCATGAGATATCGTAGTCTAAAGTTTTTCACCCCCCACCCCCATACAAAACTTCCCCCACCCAAAATTTTTCTTGATTCTGTTCTCCTAGTATAACTACAAATATTTTTTAAGTTTGAATAGTGTGCCATTAATGGTTTAGGAGATATGGATTTCAGAATGTGTCTATCTTGCTTTTTTTGGGTTTCGGACGCATTACATTTCCCCCCACTCCCACACCCCTTGATCAATATTGACAATTTTTCTGCAAATGGGTCTACTATCAGAGCTCTATAGAAATTCCAAGTTTCAGCTTCTTATCATTAGGGGTTACTGAGATCTAGAAACCAAAATTTTCGGTCTAAAACACTTCCCCCTCCTTCCCCCTCACACCCCACCTCTAAAAATTTGGTCACTTCAAGGAGCCTACTTCATCTATTCGTTAAAAAAATTTCAGTTTAATATCTCAAATCGTTTGGCAGCTACGAGCCTCCAAACGATCTTGCGTACGGCCGACGCCGTACGGCGTACGGCGGACAGACGGACTGAAAATTTTTATTGCTTTTTTCGCGTCTACTAGTTATGAAACGTGAAAATAAAAATTTTGAGGGTATCAAATTTTTTTTTTTTAAAAATCAATCACAATACTTAATTATTAAAATAATAAAGTAAAATGTTTGATCCTTAATTTCAATAACTTCTGAATCGTTAGTGTGTTTTAAAGAATTATTCCACTTTACGCTAGCTCAATTAACTGAGAAGTTATCAACATTTAACTAAAACCTTTTCTTTTCTTGGATAATCTTTTTCTTTTCAATAATTACACTTTATTGAAATCCATGTAGTTGTTATATTACCCAGATTTGATGAACCCTGTTTAAATAATTATTAAACTCTTGGCTATCGAAGAGAATTGTGTCTCATGTAGAAGCAATGTTTGTGCCTTATGTCCCATCGTGGTTACCAAAAGCACAGGACAGGACCTACATTTTGCAGATGGTATGTACATGGTGTTTTCAGCAAAGAAATTTTATTCACAGCGAATGTGCCCAATTACTTGATATGTTATTTCACGAAATTTATCACCACCAGCTTTAAAATTACAAATTAATTTAACAACACAATGCAGGCTTATAATTTTAGGTGTTATTTGTGATTGTCCTATAACTTTTTATCGTTCATGTTCATCAGATTGGTGTCGCATGCCTTTATTTTATTTTTCTATAAAAGGAACCTAGTGCCAATCCCGTCATCTCGACTTCAAAGGAATCTTCGGAGCAAATTAGATTTTCCTAAAAAGATGCGTTATATGTAATTAAAAACGAAACTTGTCCGATGAGTCCCTTTAATTAATTGTCCAATTAAAAGGAAAAGCTAGCAAGTCCCTCCGGGAGAATTTTATAATTGCGGACCGTAGAAGCATCAATCTTTGTGATATTGCGTTTCACAAAGACACTTTCGGAAAAATGTAATTATCAGCCAAACCGTAGTTGTTGCCGGAATTTGGGTATGTTTTTTCCCTTGAAGTTTGCAGTATCGGATTCTTCAGGGCGATAATTTTAGTCAATTTTAACACATAAAGACGTTGGAAAAAAAATTCCATGAATAGCGTCGGCTAGTCTTTAGCTTTTTATCAGATCATTGAAAGGATAAACCACACTTGTTGCAAGAATGCATCAAAGGAAAAATTTGAAGTTCATTGCTTAACCACATACCTACATCATAGAGTATTTCATGGAAAATATCCTTTATTACAAAAAGGACGTTGGCACCACCGAGGAGATAGTAGCACTCTATCTCTACGAAGTCCATTCCAAAGTGTTAAATACTAAGCCACGGGATAGCTCTGCTTTTGGCTACCCACTTGTTACAAGTACGAGTATGTGCATAACCCCGTCAGACATTGTAGTCTGGGCGGGCATGTTCTAGCAGATGGCACCATTACAGACATAACACCCAAAACGTGTAATGAATTTTATCGAAACGGAACTAAGCTATGTACACGGTACATACAAACATTGTGTGCCAAATGTTTATGAGCTGATTGTTAACACCCTCAAACTCATTTGGCATTAAAACTCTGCTAAGCCTAGACGTGAAGCTACCTCCAGGATCATATTAGAAAGCATATAGTACGTACTATACATGGTTATAACCAGGTCCTGCACAATAGAATGGGTTTAAACGCAGAAGGAGCAGATATTTAAGAGCTATATTTGCATATATGACTGTGGACGGACATGGATAGAAGATGACAGCAAAATTACACAGATTAAAAATGGCTGGTCTTACCTCTGGTTCAGTGATACCAGAATGGCTGCATGGAGTTTTACCTATTTCAACCTTTCGTTCGTTTTTAAGCCGTCTATTGTTTGTGAGCTGATGTCCTTACAGTGCATCTATGGTTCAAGTTCTTGAAACGCATGGCCTCATGGAGGATCAACCTTCATGCTCACACTAGTCTACCTATCTAGGCTATTCTTTATATTCTTATTTTTAAGAAAAATCTGATAACAGTCCGGTCGTAGAACTGGACTTAGGGGTTCACCCATTAATACTGTAGGGAATCGCCTAGTCGGTTTTAAGGGATGGTAAGGTTGAGGAGTCGAAACTTGGACGACAATGTTAGTAATCATAATAATAATCAATTGCGCAACAGCCCAAATGGGGCCTAGGCCTTAAAGTAATGCTAGAGTTACTTTATTACGAGACCAACGGAACATTAGGAGGTGAAGTGGCCAGCTACACACTCACGATTATTACCCCGATTTTAACTCAGGTACTCATTTACAGCTGAGTGAACTGGTAGTCCGGCATCCAATACCATTTTCGAAAATTACGTGTCACCAAGCAGATTCGGACCTGGTACCAGGTGCGCCGAAGGCAAGTGCTCTAACCACTAAGGAACCCAGACTACAATGTTAGTATTGTTTACGTATTAACGAATTTCAACTTTTCCTTTAGACTTGAAAAGATCTCAAATTGTTGATTAACTTTAAAAGGCTTTCTATATAGTCACCTAAAAAACGATTTCAGATTTTTTCGATATTCAACCCCTAACCGGTTTTGGCGATATTTCGTCGCCTACAATTTTACGGATATTGAAAAATAAAATATGTGCCAAGAATTTTGAAATGTTTTTTATTCTAAGATTCGGTGTACATTACCATGTGACTGTCAACAATAAAAATAACAGGAAGTCATCAGTCGAATAGTAACCAACACTTTATCTCAGCATAAAAGGTGTTCCGAACTCTTACCTAATATATAAGTGAGAATACAGAGAGAAAACTGCATGGAATATGGTCCAATTATGTAATTCATATGTTATTTGTTGCAGCGGCGTAAGTATTCTAGCGTGACCTAAGAGATATGGCAGAATTCATGGAAAAGTATACAACCACTTTACACGACCTTAGGGGTCAAGTTTTAAAAAATCTTGAAAACCCTTTTTAGTTAATCATATGAAGAATCCATGGAATAAAAATCAATTCAATATTTGAGAAGACCCAGTAGATATGACGAAAATCGTGAAAATATATTCATTCTACTTTCACTGTTAATTTTTTTGCCCCCTTTCGAACGCTAATGGACATTCGAAATTTTTTTTAATCAAAATGACTTTTCTAGTTGATTTACATGTATGTACATAACGAGTTTCAACTTTCTAGCACAAGCCGTTCTATAGGTAGGAAAAAGCCGCCCACTTCCGTACTATACAATCCCTAAAAATAAATTATACTGTTCCAACGGGCCACTACTAGGTATAGCTCTATCTAAAAGCCAAGTTACAGCTTTATATCGTTATAAAGTTATGAGATATAAACATCGGAACCTTTTCCTTTTCACCGAAGTGAAGTATCGTAATCTTAAGTTTTTCTCTCCCACCCCGTACACCACTGATTCCACTCAATAATTTCTATCCGATCTATTCTCCTAGTATACCTACAGATATTCATTAAGTTTTAGTTTCGTGACATTATCTGTTTAGGAGATATCGATCTTACAATGTCTCGAGCTCGGTTTTTGAGCGTTTCGGACGCATTATTATTCCTCCCACTCTCACACTGCTTCATCCGTATAAGAAAATTTGGAAATGGATCTACTATCGATGCTCTATATGAATTCCAAGTTTCAGTCTCCTAGCCTAAGCGGTTGCTGAGATCTAGAAACCAAAATATTCATCTAAAACGCTTTCCCTACCTCCCCCCTCACACCCCACCTACCAGAAAGGGGTTACTTTAAGGTGTCTACCCTGTCAGTTGAGAAAAAAAATTCAATTTTATATAATATCAAAACATCTATGAGGGAAGAAAATGTTAAAATAGTGCATTACTTTCCGTAGTTAATTCAGAAACGAAAGTAGTAACGGCTTCTTACGTTAATATCCTGCCACTGGTAGATTGTCCAATTTTTGCTAAGCCTCTTCATGATAGTAACGTAGAAAAATACACAAAAATTAAAAATATTTCGAATACACAGATTACTTCAGATCCTAATTAAATTTCCTTCGCAAAACCGTTTAATTATTCTCGTTCAAACTACCGGTTTCGTATTACCGAAAACACCTAACAAGACAAGTTACAGGCAATAAATTGATAAAGCCCTTCAACAGGTTGATAACTACGTGACTAAATCATCGGCAATAATATACTATACAACAGCTCCACGAGTAGGACATACCTTGTTCCGTCTAGAACCTTCCGGAAGGCATCGACTCAACCAAAGTCAATTGGAGATTATCTTCTTAAATTACTCCGAAAATGGATTACCGAAACGATGAGCAGAATACGAAACCATCATCACATCCGATCCGAGCACGGGACCCCTCTACCTATACAACAAACGGCAAAAGGGAAGACGCGAATTAATTTTATGATACCTTTTGAAGACTATCACTTTACAGTCCAGAATACAAACAAGAAACTCCCTGTCCCATTATTTGAGACAAACACACCGTATCCTTGGCCTATCACCCAGACATCATTTGTTTCGGAGGAGTAGAGTTACCCAACTGGATGCAGCACGTCCTTCGTATCACATTTAAGTATCTTGGCACCAAGTGGGAATTTGGACTACATATTGTAGCAGTCATCAGGTGAATTCATCGCAAAGAAAAAATGTTTTGGTGAGTTCGATAGTCGAGGGTTGGTGAATTATGTTGAATGATAAAATAAATCCATTTTCAAGAACTTTTTCTTTTAACAAAACAACAGCGTGTGCAGCACCGTGCACATGATCGAAGTGAAACTTCTAGAAAAATAAAGAAAAGGAATAAGAGAGATTTAATGTAAGAGACAGAGAGAGAGAGAGAGCATTTCAAAATAAATACAATAATACAAAATTTGCATTTTCTGAGTTTTTCAATGTTATGTAGGACGGGGTAGGGTGTAGAGAGGAGAATGGGGGGGGGGGGGGTAAGAGGATAGATAAAGTAGCTGAGGGGGAACAATATGTATGGTGAGTGGTAGAATGATAAGAGCACACAGAGGGGGTATACAGGGGGGGGTGAAGTTAGGGAAAAGGGGTGTAAGAAGAAAAGTAAGGGGTGAAGGAAATCAGTTGTTTAAAAAGGGATAGGAGAAGAGGGGGAAGAGAGGAGTAGTATTCCAAAAAAAAATTCTGAGTTTTTCAATGTGTATTAGGAGAAGGTAGGGAGTAGAGACGAGGGTCGGAGGTGGGTGGATAGAGAAAGTAGATGAGAAGGAACAATATGTAGGGTGAGAGGTAGAATGATAAGGGTACACAGAGGGGGGTATACAGTGTGAGGGTAAAGGGTTGAAGTTAGGAGAAAGGGGTGTAAGAAGAAAAGTAAGGGGGAGGGAAATCAGTTGTTTTAAAAGGGATAGGTGAAGAGGGGGAAGAGATAGGAGTAGTATTCCATATAAATTTTCTAAGTTTTTCAATGTTTTGTATGAGAGGGTTGGGGGTAGAGAAGAGAGTGGGGGTGGGGGGATAGAGAAAGAAAATGAGAAGGAACAATATGTAGGGTAAGGGGTAGAATGATAAGGGTACACAGAGTGGGGGGGGGTATACAGTGGGGGTTGAAGGGTTGAAATTAGGAGAAAGGGGGGTAAGAAGAAAAGTAAGGGGTGAGAGAGGGGTGAGGGAAATCATTTGTTTAATAAGGGATAGGTGAAGAGGGGGAAGAGATAGGAGTAGTACAGGAGGACCGACTGGGTCAAATACAGGGAAACTCTTAGCGGCTTACTCCCACACACACCGCCACTCGAACCGAGTAGCTCAACTGATCTCGACGGTCTGGTTACCACCTTAACGCGCGCCCTAAACGAGGCAATGTCGAACTCTTGTCCTGAGAGCAGGCCAAGAGGGAGACATAAGCCGCCATGGTGGAACGCAGAACTCGGGGCTCTTAGGAAATGCTGTAGGCAATGGTTCAACAAAGCCAAGAGCACCAAAGACGTTTGCAACTGGGACTCCTACAAAGGATCACTTCGCAAATACAAATACGAACTGAGAAAGGCGCAACGTAATTCCTGGAGAGTCTTCTGTAGTGAGATAGAAGGTTCCTCCGAGGCATCGAGGCTCCGTAAAATTCTCTCCAAAAATCCAACCACACCATGCTACCTGAAGAGACCGGACGGATCTTGGACTACCTCAAGCAGGGAAACCACTGATCTTCTTCTAGACACCCACTTCCCTGGTAGCTCGCACGTTGAACCGGAGCGGGTAGGCATTACAAGAAACCATGCACCGTTCAACTCGGATGCTCTTATAACAGAGACCAAGCTCCTCTGGGCGATAGAGGGCTTCAAACCATTCAAGTCTGCGGGACCGGATGGAATTATTCCCGCTGAAATACAGCAGACCTCGGATATAATTCTGCCTTGGCTGAAGGTTATACTGAAAGGCTGTCTGGATCTAACCTACATCCCTACAACATGGATGGAAGTTAGGGTGGTTTTCATACCTAAAGCGGGAAAAAGCTCTCATGTATGTCCTAAGGATCTCCGACCTATCAGTCTATCATCCTTTCTTCTAAAAACATTGGAAAGACTAATGGGTGTATACATCCGCGACAACCTGGACAAGCGATTGCTATCAACATCACAACACGCGTACTGGAAGGGGAGGTCTGTCGAAACGGCCTTACACTCGCTCGTGCGCTCCATTGAGAAATCTCTCAGCATTAAAGAATACACCATGGTTGCTTTTCTTGATATCGAGGGGGCTTTCAACAACGTCAGACCAGAGGCAATCACTGACGCACTTTCTACCCTGAAAGTGGAGTCCTCGCTTGGCGCGCTGATCAATCTGATGCTAACATCCAGGATTGTGAACACAAAGCTGGGCGAGTCCTCCTCTCGAAGGTTTGTCAACAGAGGTACACCACAAGGTGGCGTACTCTCCCCTCTTCTGTGGAATTTAGTGGTCAACAAACTACTATTGAGAGTGGAAGGGGCGGGCTGCAAAGTGATTGCTTATGCCGACGATGTTACAATTGCCGTCTCGGGGAAGCATCCAAACACACTGAGTGAGATATTGCAGAATGCTCTCTCTATTCTTTCCAATTGGACTTCTGAATGCGGACTGGGCGTGAACCCATGCAAAACAGAATTAGTCCTCTTCACCAGGAAATACAAAATTCCTCACGTAGACCCTCCTTCTCTGAATGGTACCAGTCTAGTTTTCACCGATAGTGCAAAATACTTGGGTCTTATTTTGGACAGAAAGCTTCACTGGAAACCCAACATTCAGGAACGAGTAAGGAAAGCAACAGTTGCGCTCTACTCATGCAAAAAGGCCATTGGCATTAAATGGGGTATGCAACCCCGGATAGTTCATTGGCTCTACGTGTCCGTCATCAGACCGATACTCATGTACGGTGTTGTTGCCTGGTGGACGGCCTTAGATAAAGCGGCTAACCGCACCACACTGGGAAAGGTACAAAGAACAGCATGCATATGCATCAGCGGAGCTCTGAGAACAACTCCCTCTGCAGCACTGGACATGCTGTTCAGTCTGTCACCCTTAGACATCTTTGGCAAGCAAATGGCAGCCAGTGCAGCCATTCGGCTAAAGGCCTCCACATTGTGGACTGACATATGTGCAGGCCACTCAACAATTTTGAGTCACTTCAACATTCCTGAAAACACCGACTACACCCCTCCCAGTTATGACTTCGATAAAAACTTCTCGACAGCCATCCCAACCCGCCTAGAGTGGGAAAGGGACTTGGTACGAACGAAGAAGGAGTCCGCCCACATATATACGGACGGCTCCAAAACTGAAGACGGGGTAGGTGGAGGTGTTTTCTCTGAAATGCTTAATATTAGCAGCTCTTTCCGCCTTCCGGACCACTGTAGTGTCTATCAGGCGGAGCTTATGGCGATCAAGGAGGCCCTGTCCTGGCTGAGGTGTAATGTAATATCTACTAAGGATATTAGCATTTTCACAGACAGCCAAGCGGCGATAAAATCCCTGGAATCGACCTCGACAACATCAAAGGTCGCCGTAGAATGTAGATCATCTCTTAAGGAGATGGCCGAACAGTTCAATATTCTTCTGTGCTGGGTGCCAGGACACATGGATATTCCAGGGAACTGTATGGCTGACGAACTCGCTCGGCGCGGCACTACCCTTCATACTTCGCCGGTATATCAGACCCTGGGTGTGCCTCTCTCCACATGTAAACTGCTACTGAGACTGGACTCAATTGAGAAAACCAACTCAAGATGGGCAGAGGGTACAACATGTCACACTGCGAGACAGATCTGGCCAAAGCTGGATCTTAATCGTTCTAAAAGGCTGACTCTGCTCAAAAGGGCGGACATCAGCAAAACAGTCGGCGTCCTAACCGGACACTGTCTTATAGGTCGGCATGCAGAAAGGCTTGGACTTTTCTCAAACGACTTCTGTAGAAGCTGCCAGGACGAGGAGGAGGAGGAGACAGTCCTTCACCTTCTCTGCACTTGTCCAGCTCTGTCCGTCAGAAGGAAAGCTCATCTCGGAGCGTACTTCTTCAACTGTCTTGGTGAACTTGCCACAATGGAGGTCGCGAGAATCCAACGCTTTATTATAAGCTCTAAATGGTTCGACGAGTAGGACCGGAGTCGAAGATCCTGTGGTACCACAACGGACCTTTTAGGTCTAAGTGTGTCCGTGTTCTCACGGACAGCCACGTGTACCTACCTAGGAGTAGTATTTCAAATTCTATGGGGGTAGTCATAAGGGAATACCACTCTCTCGCAGTGTCGCTTTTTCGTCTCATCGTTTCATAGAGTTTCGTTTCATGGTTTTTTTTTTTTTTTAAATGCCAACAACACGTGGTGTTCCCAAGCGGTCCCCATCTAAGTATTAACCACGCCCAATGCTGCTTGACTTCGGTGATCAGACAAGAACCGGTAGGTCCCCAGCATGGTATGGTAGTTTTGTCTCTACATAATATCTTTCTTCTCTATCGTGTAACGAAATGTGCTAAAACGTGACGCGTCCTTGAAATTTCACAGCCGCTAAAGAAGTTTCACTTCAAAAAAATGCTCAAAAGGATTTTTCAAGCTACCATACAATGCAGTGGGTCATAGCGTCGAATATTTCCTCGTTATGAAGTTCTTAATCCGCACTCCTTGTAATCCTAAATCAACTTACCATTAACAAACACGAATACCCTAATTGAATTGCTCTTCTCGCAAGAACTGCGAAAGCTGAAAATTGTTTCATCAATTCTCCAGACTGAAAGTTTCTTAATTTTCTATCCTCGTGGCTAAGAAGTTTATTGCTACTTTACCTCTGTTGGCGGTTAGACTTCGTGGTACATCCCAGCGGATACATCGAGTTTGTTCCGGTTTTGTAAATACTTTAAAATTAATTAGATAAGCTTTGGGCTGCCATTATTGAGATAATGCAAAGTAGCTTAATATTGAGCAGTTCCAGCCTTCTGTGCAAAGTGGATTAAACAACTACTCAGTACTTTTGAAAAAATTAAAACATTTTTTTTCCTGAAAATATTTTTATTTAATAATTTTTGAACTGTTTTTCGGAGTCAAATGGGATTGAAACCACTCATAATTTGGTAAAATATTTCTTCTGCGGTTGCTCTACAATGAATACTTTCAATGTATTGTACAATAATTAATATTCTTGCAACCTAGGAGTTCACTGGAATTTCTTGCTAAAACATAATTCCATTTAAATTAATAAAATCAAAAATTACTTTGTTTAATCGCACTACATTATCATACTCTGGGCAACTAGTTTGGATTTAATTTACTACACAATCACTGTTATCAATGAAAATCACTTTACAATCACATGTTTCAATAGGACATCTCGCTCTCGCAGCAGTTGCGGTTATATATTGTATGTGGAGAGTGTAGAGATTGTCAGCATATTCTGCAGTTTGTGTTGAGTATGCTGGAAGTTGGTAAGACATGTGAAAAGTTTGTAGAGCTTTTCACGCTATTCTAATTGGATATTTGAAAGTTATACAATTCTTTGACTGGTTCCTTATCCCTATTACTGAGTTTTTTTTACTTTTAAAAGGTATAACTTTCTAAAAAATTATCGAATTGGTTTTTTTAATCTGGAAAAACTTTAGTTTTAGTAGTAGTGCCACCGTAAAAATTGTATTCTCGTTAGACCACGTCTACAATAGACCAGTGCTAACATCGACTTTGAGCATACGGATTCTCGTGTTACGGAGCCCAGGGTAACGTAAGCTTTAAAGAATTTTACTTTATTAATTTAAAAAAAATTTATTCCGGCTGTACGCCATACGCAGTCAGCTGAACGCAAGACGTTTGAAAGCTTATATAGTTCATTAGTTCTTTCCGTCGCATCGGTAAACTGAGCAGACCCCTTCAATTGGACATCTTTTGAGTGATGGTAGTGTAAGGGCGCGCCATGCAATGTACACGCGAGCGTTTTTGGAGCAGCAATGCTGAAGTGATTTGGTGGCGCTATGAAATGAACTGAATCACTCCATAGTATCCGCTCCAACCAGATCTTCGACAACATTACCATCCAATTAAATCATCTCAGCCACCCATACATGTAATTCCCTTACCCCTTACTACCTAGTTCTGTGTTCAGCGAAACGAACACGAACACGAACGAAAAAGTCAACTTCGAAGTGGAGTGAAACATTCTACACAGTTCGCTACTACGTGTCATTAATAAAAAAGCGCGCGAAATTAGAAAATATTAAAATATTATCAAGTAATTACTATTCCGGCACATAACAAAACAAAATATAACTCACACAAAATTTCCCGAGCACAAACTAACTGAATTGACAGCGAAATATTGAAAATTTTGAGTTGTCTAATATTTCGCTTGTCAAAAAGCCTTCCGTACCATTAAAAACGAAACGAAATTGCCACGAGCGCCATCTGTTAGTGACTACGGCAAATGTCCATTCCGTCCACGAACACAGTACCGCAAAACGAACGAAATATTTATGTTATTTGTTGCAGCGGCGTAAGTATTCTAGCGCGACCCTATTCTAACCGCTTCCCGAACTTTTTCAGTCACACAGTAACCTACACCGCATCTAAGAATTGAACGTGACCAGTTGCGCCCAGACTGTTGGCAGATTTTTTTCAGTTTGAAGAATTTCGTTTGATGAGAGGTATTCATTAATATTAACCACAATATTTTTTTCAGTGTATTAGTCAGTATAAGTTACATACCAAAAGGTCGGTAAGGAATCGTAAAAAATGTTGTTAAGACTTCAAAATTTTGATAGTATCGAATATATACTAATTAATCGCAATCAAGTCAATATTCGTATTTATTACTGCTCGAACTCTTCTGACCTTATAGTTGTGGCGCTGACGTCGCCACGACTACGCCAATACTTTGCTGAAACTTTGTGCTTCTTGTCAACTTGTTAACAATGTATAGGGTAAAGTACCCAGTGGCGAGCCCCCCTTAAGAAAAAGTTTCACTTTAAAAAATAATAACATATTATATGTGCAAATTAAATGTCTGATATGTTTATTTTTAACATCTTTCTACTCTTTAGATGTATAATATAGCATTAAAATCACTCCAATATCTTTAAGTTTTAAAATAAAGCGTAAAATCAACCCAAAAGATTATTTGCAAGTGTCTAGCCCAGTGACGAGCCCCCCTATACCAGTAACGAGCCCCCTGGTTTTGCCAGTCTCGAGCCCCCTTATTCGCTTGAATAACGCGCTGTACACTTTGCACACGACCGAACGAATTTTCCGATTTTTCGTTTTTCTGCTTATTGTCAAGTCTTCAGCTATTAGAAAATTGGTTGAAATCGTTAATTATAATATTTTTAAGAATATCATAAGAGAAAATTTCTAGGCATTTGGATTTTGATTAATATTCTTAAAAAAAGTCCGTCTGTGGGTACGAATATTTTTAGTCATACGACGGATTCATGTTTTCTTTTATTGTCAATTAAAACTACAATTTCCTGGAGAGTTTCTTTCATGCTATTCTTGAAAATGCTATAATTTACGATTACCTATAACTAATTTTTCAATAACTAAAAATTTCACAATAGGTCGAAAAACGAAAAATCGTATCGGAAAATTCGTTCGATCGTATATAATGTGTACAGCGCCTTAGATGACGTTACATTTGCTGTAAATTATTCAAGATATAAGAAACACCGTTTAAAAAATCGGCGTCTGGGCGTAACCTTCTTATTTTATGGGTAGTCCGAAGTCCGAAACGTGTTTAATGCTGAGATGCGGTGTAGGTTACTATGCGACTGACAACCTAGAAAATAACTTTCCAAATAGCCTCCCAATTACTCGTTAGGTTGTCAGCTTCAACTTTCAGCCTCCTAGCATAAGCGGTTTCTGAGATCTAGAAATGAAAAATTTTCACAATTTAAATTTTTGTATGCAGAGAATTTTGCAAAGTTCCTCAAGGATATTACAGAATTTGGCTGTCTTGTTGATTGAACAAATATTCTACCTTAAATCTGCCAAATTTAAAATAAATCTAAAGGTCTTAAACGTTAAATCTATTCATTAATTATGAGAGAGAAGGCTCGAGACTGGGATCAGTGCAATCATGCAATATAACCAGTAACGAGCCATGGGGCTCGTGACTGGAAACTTCAAATATTTACTACCCAGTACCGAGCCCCCTCGATTTTCGGAGAAAAACGAAAAATATGAAGGAAAAATACAATTAATTATATAATATAATAGAAGATTAACACTAACAGCCTATTTTCAATAACATAAATAATAGCACTTAAAACACAAAAATAAAAGAAATCAGCACTTTCTTAGTAAATTTGATAAGAAATTACAGCATTCGAAGACACTTTTTAATCACGCCTTTACAACTTCATATGAGTGCGTTGCCTTCAAAATTGCACAAGTGTTAAATATGTAGAACATACAAAGCTAATATCTAAAAATGGTTAATATATCCGGATGTTACCGTTTTTCTAGTTATTTATAAATGTATTGTAAGGGGGCTCGTCACTGGGCAGGGGCTCGCCACTGGGTACTCTACCCTATATACAAAGAAAAGCCAGCATGGTAAGCTTGGCCTTTATTTCTTTATCAGACACTATTATATCATAAATTTTTCAATCAACACCACTGAATTGAATAAAAATTCTGTCACCATAATGAGCAAAAAAAAAAATACATTTCGGATTACAGCTTACACCTCCTCGTTATATTCACTTCGTAACAAAAGGACATTTGGAAAATCCGAACACAAATAATCCCCAGTGTGTGTCGACTAGTAATCATTTCTGCGAATGACAATAGACTTGTGAATCACATGACACAGCCATGAGGTTATTAGTGCGAAGAAGAGCAAACTCGGTTTCCTCGTCGAAAAGACTATTCAAGGTAGGCTACAGCTTCACAAGGTGTTTCATCGTATTATCTAATCGGATTATCATTGTGGCTAGATGCTCTTCATTAAGGCAAAGCCTCGGATTGAAAGATATTACGACTGGATGAGTAACTAACCATGAATTCTGCAAGTCTGCGATATCTTTAACTGTGCAGTTCTAGGAAGACTGCATTCTTTTCGAATCGCATTTCCTTCAAGTTGAAGGAACTTAATTATCCTTAGTGAGGAAGTGCCCGTGAGCGTATGAGTGCACTTAATGGAATAACATAAAACTCGGAAAGTGTATCCTTTGTGGAACTGCTTTTTGTACCACCAGCGCTAGCTGGTGGCTTGTTCCTCGAAGTATAAGAGAAAAAATCTCGGACGAGACACATCTCCCAATGAGTCCTTACACCATGAGGTGATTCTCTGAAGTGATTAAATGGCAATTTATTGAATTAAATTTAGGAAAGCTTTGGCTTAGAGCATGCATCTCGTGACGATGGATAAAATTAAATTAAAATCGTAGACCTTTGTGAAGAAAAGATTCGAGGAAATTTCATTAGTGCAATTGCTCTTGGCTTGCCCACGTTTTATATCAACCATATCCCAACCACTTACCTTAAAATCCATAAAACTGCATCTTTAAGGTGACCACTTAATCCAAGTGCATAGGTACATCTAGGAAAATCCCAGTAAATTTAACTGCCCATCAGAAATTTAACGTTGTTCGGTTGAAAATAGGATTCTTCCGGTGATCAAAAAAAAAAACGGAAAATCTTTCACGGCGAATATCGAAACATCTTCTTAGCGCTGAACGGTTGAGCTCTCCGGGAGTATCTTACCGATGTACAGGAATTTCAAAGTCGTCCTCGACACTTTCGGATTACCTTCACGTCGTTATTTGAATTTTAAATTTCCGGACACGTAAACGGAATGCGGAGTAAATCGGAGAATTTAAAGGGAACGAATGTCGATGATTTTGTATGCCGGAAGACTTTTCGATTTCGAACATTCGATAATGTACATATCACTTTTGAATTTAAATCCGATGATCACTTTATTTATTTATTTTCATACGTTTGTTTGTATAGAGCACATGGCACGAAAAGGTTTCAAAATTCGAGAGCCGGTTTTATCGTTGGTACGTGCGTATTCAAAAATAAAACTTTGGACTTATTCTGTGGAAGATTTCAATAAATTGAATAAGTTATTTTGTTTGGTTTTTTTTGTCAGACTGCTTTTTAATCTATTATTAAGAATTTGGAGTCTTTCTGGCCTGAAAGGGAATATAAATGAAAAAGGAGGAGTAGGATAGTCAAATAGTCCGGAATACTACTGCAAATGGAAGCAACCTTATGTTTTCCTCAAATCTACGGGGAAGAATCCAGTAAAACCCTTTAATTCGGTAAAAAATACAACATCGACGCAAGATCCAAATTGACGAGATTAACATCGTAGTTACCAGACCCCTATCTAGTTCACCGATACTCGATTTTCAAAGGATATTGTGACAATACTACCTCGTTCTCGATGTAGCGTTCCCACGCGGTACACGAAACAATGTGCTTCACCGGCATCCCGGGCGAGCGGTTGCTGGACTGCTCAGGTAGTCCGACAGAGGACAGACGGACCTTGTCGCCAGGAGGCGAGTTGTAAGCAGTTTATAAAAAGCTGCGATAGTCTCCATGTCTTCACCATCCAAAGTGTGACTTATGATCGGGGAAGTTCCACGGCGGATTGGCCTTGGCGTCAGCTCCAGTCTAACCTTGAATCAACATAGTCTAGTCCAGTAGAAGTGTATTATGTAAGTTTTTTTACTCTCGATGAAATCATATACAATATTATAAAGGGTTTTCCAATAAGGACTTGACAACTTTTTTTTCAAAATAATATAATTTAATTTGCAGACGTTGTTCCTTCGTGTACTTTACCATGATAAAAATGTTAAGTTTACTGAATAAATTGACAGTGACAGTTCGATGATTAGTGAAAGGGTGCGTTCACAAATTGAATTCAAAGTTGTCAAGTCCTTATTGGAAAACCCTATACGTTTAATCCAGCCCAAAAGTTTGTAACGCATAAAACCAAGCCTCGAACGAAGAGAAGTTAAATATTATTTTTTGTTTACTTGTGGTCAAAAACCTCAAATCCGTTTGACGTTCGTCTGTCCGTCCGACCGTCTGTCCATGAACATGATAACTCAAGAACGCCTTGACCTAGGATCTTGAAATTTTGAATCTGGATGTTTGGTTGAATTTGTAAGGCTAAGTTCATTAACGGGCAAAATCGTCCTACTCCTTCGGGTAGCTGCCACACAAAATGTCCAACACGTATTCATGAATATTTGTCAAGAGCTTCAGAAGGGCTAAAGCTACGTCTTTAAAATTTTGTATGTGCTATTTTTCCAATAGTTGGAGCTAAATGTATGATTATGAATAAAATCCTATTTGTCCTTCGTGTAGTTGTCATACAAATATCCTGTCAAAATAAAGTCACTTAATTTGCGCAACTCACTATAACTCAAGGAATCTATTAGCTATGAATTCGGAACTATGTTCACATTACTTTTGAGAGAAAACGAACTTCAAACTTTACTAGTCAGCGAAATCCTTTTACTTCTTCAAGTACCTTCCATTCATCTATTGCTATTTCTATTACACACACTACGTCACACGAAAAGAGGTAGGGGGTGGTTGCAAAAAAGGGCCTGATTTAAGTAACACCAAAGTCAGACCTGGTTTCGGCCTATCGAAAGACCCAAAACGTTCGCTAGACATGTATGATATGAACCGTACCACTTTGGATGGAAAATTAAACGGTATGATTTCAATCACTTCAAAATCAGATTTGCTTTTGACCTCGATAAGTCTGAAATGCATGGTCTGATTATTCACCATATGCGTATGATATGAATCACATCATGATCTGAGAAAAGTCGTAGGAACTGATTTTAGCCATATTAATCTGTCTTGAGTTTGGCTTATTCGTTAGGTCTGAAATGAAAGCTATGACTTTGAATGTATGCGTATGATATGATTCATACCATTACTGATCGAAAAGTTCAAAGGTCTGAGTTTAATACACTAAAATCAAACCTTATTACGGAAACGTCCAGTAGAATGTTGATCATCACAAACGATTTAAGGCATCTTTTAGTTGTTATAACCGAATTTATGTTGCGGTAACTTAGTTAATCCACAAAAAGTTTAGTTGCACATGGAGAAATGAAAATGAAAGGTCTTCTGTGGCGCAGTGATTGCGTGCTCCAATCCAAAAACATTCAACACCGGGTTCGATTCCTACATACAGCCATGGGTTTTATTATGTCAATATGTGAGAAATAATATTTGAAGTAGGAAAATAGTGTCTTAAGGCTCGTGTACACTGGCAAGTAACTTGCGACATTTCTTTCTGTCAAATTGCAGCAATTTTACTCTAGCAAGTAGCTCTACAAAAATCTTGCAAGTAAAACTTGCTCTTCCGTATACACTTCATCATCAAAGTTTCGTTGAACTGTCAAAACGAAAAAGAAAAATACCACAACTCTAGATAAAGTTCCACATTGGAAATGAGCAAAAAACGTGTACTCGGAACTCCACTTCGATTTTCCGTTCATATTTCGCACGTAAACTGTGGAACTACGACTCCTAAAACTGAACTTAACCTCACATTCAATGCAATTGTACTCACTTGCTGAAAAATTTCGGAACCAATCGGAACTTTCTAGCGAGATCTCAACTCTCGCAAGTTACCATGTACATTCAAAACTTGCTTGAAAAGGCAAGCGTTTGCTGGCTAGAGCAAAAACTTGGGCAAATGCGCTGGTATTACGTCCGAAATCACGAGAACTCTTCCTTGAAAGCGTTACACTATTTTTTGGGTACAGGTAAGCAGGTTACTTTACGACTGACAAGCTAAAAAAAATATTCAAAAATCTACTCAACCTGAAAGCTGCACCGGATCAAAAGGACTTAGTGTTCCACCCAAAAAAATATGGAAGTTGCGACAAAATACGATTTATTCGAAAAATCTTAAACATTATAACGAAATTAATACTCTCTACTGTTTATCTAATTTGGCATAAGACTGTTATTACCATTGAGTCATGAAGACAAATATGAAGACCTAAGTGGAATTATTTGAATCCATGTTAATAATATAATGACGATACACTCCGCAATGTATGGTCTACATTTGAATGCATTCACTAATTTATTTATCTGAAATATCCAATCAATAATATTGATCCTAGCCCAAAGCAAATATTAATAGGAGCTTAATTACATTTATTCGTCATACTCACTATGTACATAACTACCAGTAGAAGTGGAAATACAAATCAAATATTTATTCTGGACACCATTAAGGGATAATGATAATTGCAATGAAAGTTTTATAAGTAACGCATAAGTGGAAGGTTTCTCCCCTATTACGGCGACCCCCAGTTCACTCCACTCTAGCCTTATTACGAATACGTGTGAATTCAAAATAAATCTTCAGCCGTTCTTCATATAAAAATCACATTTTCGAGTATCGGGGAGTTTTTATTTGTACTTCTTTGTAAGTCTAAGCTCCGGTAAACTTCATCATCTGTAAATTTTTCATGATGTCAAAAGCAGAAATTATCTACCTCTCATTGAGCCTTGTTATTTCCAATCGAGCAATTCTCAAAACGAAATCATCACTAATCCGATTAATGAAAATTCTCCGATTCACATCACCGAACAGATAAACGCTTCCCTTCATCAAAATAAACTCTCTTCGTTACAAAAATAATATTATGGCTTTTTATGAAAATGTATGGATTTAAATTTAAGTTTTTAAATTCACAAGGAGGCTGAGACTTTTTGAGTCTCGTGTTTCCATATTCAACATTTTCGCCCTCAATACCAATACCAAAAAAAAATCAAATTTCTCTTTAACGAAAGGTAAAGTTCGGTTCATTTTCTCCTGAGGATATCTTCTAGATATTTCTTAAAGTTGTAACACATGTAAAAAGTAACAGTACCAGGAAGTAACAAAATTGCCGCAGGGACTGGATCTATCGATGCTTTTTGTCGTCGATAAAAAAGTTGATAAAAGGACAGAAACGACGTCCCTTATTTGAAATAAATTCGACTGCAGTATATCGGAAATGTTGTGTGGTTTTTTGCACGAATATAAAATAAAATCGTGGCTAAATTTGCTTTGATCGAATCCCATCTCCTTTCTGTTTATTTTATTGACGAAAAATATTGCACCTTTTTCACAAAATATTTCCCGCTTTGAACTCAAAACAGAAAATTTTATTGGAATAACCGTCTTCGTAATAGTGTTTCTTGAAATTTTTGTCAATTACTTTGAGGTTGGCAATTTATTCCTTTCAAGTCCGAGTTTAACCGCTTCCAGTATTTTACTACGAAAAATAGTGAAGACTTGCACCCAGAGTGATGGGAAGTTTTTAATATCAAAAATTTCTTGATATCGTCAGAAGGGTTTCTTTTGAGATCGCTACCCTGGCTCCTGTCACTGAGGACATGACATTTGAATAACCTGCACTTGTCCGGGAAAGCTGTTTCGTCAATGAATTCAAAAATACTAGAGTGTGGGTGGATTTTATTCGCTTGAAATGGCTTACGGTTGAAAACTCAACCTTAGTACATAGAGGAGATGTGTTTCAGAAGTAATTAAAATATAAAAAAGTTTTAGATTTTTATTGGCGTTCAGAGCTTGAATATGGAAAATATTCGCGAAAAGGTGTTTTTCACACATTTTCACGAATTTCGTCATAACTTTTAGACATATTGAGTTATCAAATTAGCCTTACGTCTGCATGCTCTTTACGCCTAGAACAGTTTTTTCAACCTCCGAGGGTGTTAAGTGGTTGCGTAGGAGGAGATAGGGTGTCATACGGGTAAAATTAGGCCCTAACTAGGGCTTTATCTGGCAGAATCTTAACTCGTCATACAATAGAATAGGCGGTAATGTCATTCCTCCCATTTAAATCCCCAGAAGCTGATGGCATCTTTCCTGCATTACTGCAACAAGGATCCGATGTGCATCTTTCCATACTATTTAAATTATTTAGAGCCAGTTTTGAATACTGGCTTGGAGCGACGTAAATGTGACTTTTATTTCAAAAGTGAGGAATAGATGTTGCACTCACGCAAAAGTCATATCGAACAATCAGTCTTACCTCTTTCTTACTTAAATGTATGAAAAAGGCAGATACATAAGGAGCTCAGCTGCTTATTTGCTTATCAAGCTGGTAAATCGACTGTTGGCGCTCTTCATAATTTAGTGCAAAAAATTCAGAAGACGCTGAGAACAAGCTCTTTTCTTGAAGTTGGAGGTGCTTTTGACAACACTTCAAATCCATTAAATTACTTACTCGTATAGGAGTAGAAGAAACGGTAACGATATGGATAGTAACAATGCTTGACTCTCGCAGATTTACAGATTAGATCGGTGGTAAAGGTCTCACTGTACGGGGGTGAAAGGATGCCCTCAGGGAGGCGTACTCTCCCCACTACTGTGGGGACATTGTTGTAGATGATCTCTTTAAGGACCTGAGTATCAAGGGTTTTGAGACTCACTGTAAGAGGTAACATGGCTGTGTCATTTAGAGCCGCATGCAAGAGAAGTAGATCACTGGTGCGTTTAGCAGGGATTAAGTATAAATCCACGTAAAACAATTGGAGTGCCATTCACTAGAAGACGGAGGGCAAACTTGAGGTCTCCGATTGTAAGAGGAACTTCAATTCTCTTCCGATGTGAAATAATTGGGAAGCTACCTTGGACAAGTGTCTGACTTGGAACTTACAACTTAAAAACTAGTAATATTGTCTTTTATGGCGTGTCCAAGACTCTGTGGTACTCCCCACTTGGAGCCTCAGACCAAATGTGGTATACTGGACCTACAAGTCTATTATAATAACACTGACCACATATGGCGCTATATCCAAAGGTTGAACAAATCACAGCACAGAAGACCGCGCAAAAAATTCAGAAATGTGCAGGTGCAGGCGAAGGTGCAGGAACCTTGTCGGCCACCTTAAAATTCAACAGGAATTTAATCAGAAGGACCAAACCGACTCAATAAACGATAACATGCCAAGGGACATATATTAAGATTCTGTGAGATCGTGTATCATGGCGATCTGGCTTACTAGATTTTAGGGGAGGTGCTTTAGTCTGTTACATGGACGGCTCTTAGACCTACAGTGGAACTGGAGCGGGTGTATTTCGACCCAATTGTAAAATATGGATGGCAATGAGACAAGCAGCCACTGCGTTTGAGGCTGAAGTATATGCCATAGAGCTGTGCACAGATAAACTTCTGCTGAATAAACCAAAAGACGCTACTGTTATTATATAGTCTGGCAGCCAAGCGGCACTGCTAAGATCTTATTGTTTCCGCTCTAGATTTGAGTAACGAATCGGCTGACCAGTTAACTAAGCGGGGAGGCAACTGACTTATGATTGGCCCGGAATCATTCTGTGGAGTAGGTAAAAGCTTGACTAAGGATGGCATTTTAAAATGGGTAAATCTTCAGGTGGAAGATTATTAGAACTCACTTGCAGGACTTAGACAGTCAAAGAAATATCTGACTTTCTCAAGTAGGAGAGCGTCGGAATTCATTTTCTTAAGTAGGTATAAGGAACGGGTTAATGGGTTATTTTTCAGGACATCCATTTCTTAAATATCACCATAAGATCATCGGTAAAGAATCACTAGATACAAGTCGATTCTTTGATACCACATTTGAAACCACGACACACATTATGTGTAATTGAGATGCAGTTGCCAAGAAGGCAGATTGTCAGTATATTTACCCTCACTTAATAAGACCTGGCGAAGAATCCCCTGAGTAAAATAATCTCCTTTCTCGAGGGAATAGATATGGCCTAGGGAGTGGTTAAGAGCCAGAAACAAAAGACTTCTTAGGTCATGGTTCGAGAAGGAGTGAGGCTCTACCAAACTAATAATAATAAATAATATGTGGTTGCGTAAATTTAATGGAGCTAGGCAAGGTTCTGCTCTTCAGGGCTCTCTTGTAGAATCTGTTCAGATCTCACTAGGAACTGTTAAGCGCCAAATTTTTACAAATTTTCTTACAAACGCGAAATAAAGATGGATTGGACTTACCAACTGCGTCATATCTAAGAACATATGACCATCCTACTCCGGAGAAGTATAGATGAACTCTTGGGCAGGGGCCATGTGGACGTCTCCAGAGTCACCTCAGTCAGTCACTGTCCGAGGGAAATCCACCTGCTGTGCGAATGTCCAGCCCTAGCTAGAGGCACAATTCGCGCACTATGCAATCCTATCTTTAATAACCTAATGAGATCTCGAAAAGCAGGATTGAACAGCTGATAACCTCCTTGAACAGCTCCGAATGGATATGATGAACCGTTCAAGACCCAGGTCTCTGTAAAATGTATGTAATGTGTATGTAATGTGTATGTATCTATTTCACCAGCCATCAACGAGCACGTTAAACGAGTTGTGGAATCAAAACGGCGCTTCCTGTGCCCTGTTTTCGGCAAACGGTCCACCACGTAAACCAACCAGTATTTCACGAATGCCGATATATTTCTTCGGTCTAATGAGATATTGACTTCATTTTCACTTGTAAAGGCTTTAAGCATAATCAGAAAAACGATAGAAGCCTCCTGTGAGTATAAGGTATTGTTCCAGTTTTCACGAACACTAAAAATGTAAGCAAAATGTACGAATTATATTCACCTTATTTTATCTATTAGAATGCTTTATTATTTATTTTTACTCCAAAAATCAGGGAAAATGTACTTCAAACCCTCTACGTACTTCCAACACTGTAGGTACACCACATATTGATTCTTATTTAATCCATATAAGCACATGGCTTTTATTCGGAAAAAAATGGATAAAATAATCTAAGAAATCAATTTAAAGCGGACTTAAGGTATTTTAATTTCCACATACTTTTTCTTAACTCCGTAAATTTTTGGGATCAAACTTCTTAACGTAAAATATCCTCGATCAATTTAAAATGGAAAACCGCAAGAGACCCTTCTTCCTAAATCAATTCGTAACAGCCCCATCTAAATGTAAATTTGTCCGGGGTTGCCATGAAATACGTCGCCTTATTCAAGCTCCATTTACCTGCCGTTGTAATTTGTGTCCGAAATTTATAATTAAGGACGACAAGTAAATTTGTAAGAGTCCCGTGTGAAATGAACCACAGGTTCCGCCACCTGTAGACTACAAACTTTATGGCCATATTTTCAGATTTATTCATTTGCTGGAAAATAGTACTTATAAAAAATGGACTAATTTCATTTTCTTCGGACAATATTAATTTCTATGCAAAGTAAGAAAAATTGTCAAAGAAAATGATTTGAAATTTTTCATTGAAGTTGTTCTCCCATCAACTAAGGATTTTAATAAGGCTTTTTAAGAAACCCACCCACCGAGTGCCCAGCGGAAATTTAAGCAGATTTATTTATTTAATATAACTACATTGAATTTAACATATGTATTGTACTCAAAATTTATATCAAATTGGAAACAAGCTTGAAACTATTGAGATCCGTTACAATAAACCAACCTCCTCGATTTGCTCGAAGGGTATTTTAGTATCAATAAATAAAAATTGGTTTTGGCATCTCACACCCTATTGCAGGACTGCTTTTGATTCATTTTAAAAGGATGCCGCCAAAATGTTTGATGTAAATACTTTGCAGTATCTTATTTCCCTAAACACGGCTACGTCCCTCCATTCTCCAACATCAATGGCTGTGGAATTCAACCCTCCCGTAGAGAACGTAAAGAGCCTTTTCTGTTACAAAAAATTAAACCCGACACCTCATTTTAACACACTTTTGCCTTCGGGTAGTGTTTCTTATTTTCAATTTCTTCCCTTTTTCTAAAAGGATATTTCAAGGACTATGGAGAAAAAAAAACTTAACCCTCACGGGGTATTGGAAAACATTATGAAGTTGAATGAGGGTGTCGAATGGATCGATTCACTATTATGTACGTAACTTGTACGGACTCTTGATTAATTTTCAGTTCAGTCCATTTACTTACTGATTAGATTAATTGGAAGGATAATTATTGGAGATGACTGTTCGACGTGGACCAATTGCCGTTCGGGGTAATTATTAAAAAAAATTTGTGTTGAAAGTTGGTTTTCAAGTCTGATCGATACACCAGGTTTAATCGATATATCGACTGATTGATGACTAGGGATAATGTGTGTTTCTGAATGACTATTAGATTATATTAGTTACAGCAATAAAATAGTTTGTTTGGAATTGTTCTTACTATCCGAAGCGGAAGTAAACAATGACCTCGTATATACCGCAATCGTTGATACGTATTGAACTATTCTCGGTATTAAGTTAATACGATCGCCATTTATACCGCCTAAGCGTACTAAGTTAATCCACTTTAATCCAAGTTGACATGTAGGTGAAATATCACATGTCGAAAAGATATTTCAATTGAGTTTAGCAAAGTCAACAATCCTATTGGTAAATACCTTGGATAAACAGTATGATTTCCACGACTATTCAAGACTATTGGGTGCAAATCCCTGATAAAAATTGAAATAAACGCAGAGCACCATTTATGAAAATGCTAAAATAGGGGAAGCTTTGTGTTGCCATAATGCCATTTCAACTCTGCTCGGTTTAATTAAGTCTAGTTTTAGTCCACATGCGGAACTGGACTAACTTATTACCACACATTTACACCGCTTCTTAAAGCGGCTTTACTATGTATTAATACGGACTATGTTAATACCGGTGTCTACAAGGGCAATGAGACAGACATACTTGGCTGTACCTAGTTTAAAAAACATTATCAGTTTTATGTTTAGGTTGGAATCCAAAGTTTTTACCTTCTCTCTCATCCCCCTTCTCACCACAAGATTTTAAAGCTCATTAGATACCTACTAAAGATTTTGAAAAATGTGTGAGTACGCAAACAACTCCTTCACACCCTCTTGGGGGTTGCATTTTGAAAAATGGTGAATTGCGATTGTTATGCCATTAAAAGAAAAATGAAAGTAATGAGATATTTTATATCTCATCTAATCTAAGAAATAACGGAAATTCTTCAAACGAAAATCGTATAATAATATGAGAAAAATTCAAGGAACTTTAATTAAAGTGGATTTCGTTTATAGTGCATTGTGGCCAATTTATGAAGCTTTATCGTGTAATTTATTTTGCTAAGAGATTGCGCTATTGCAAACTAAATATTTTAAGGCTGCCTACCTACCTAGTCTACTTCCTAGTCTACTTTGCCACACTCTTCCCTACTTAGTTCCAAATAATGTTAAAGTTTCGCCTAGAATATTCTTTTATAGACTACCTTAATAAATTGATAAAAATTTGGTTCACAGTTTTAATCCAAATAACTACAGTCAAATATTTGTGAAATATGAAAATAACCAGGAGTCGTTGGACGTTATTTCTTAGGTTTTGAGCCGCATCGTAACCTACGGCACATCTCGACATTAAACGCATTTCAGACTTACAACCAAAAAAAAATGTGCCAAGACTGTTGGCAGATTTTTGCTAACTATATATGGTTTATAAATGCGATGAACTGAGGTGCTGATATTCGAGCTCAATCTGAGTCGCCTAGGTGAATCATTTGTGATTAACATGCAATTCTTTTGATTTGCTGATTTAAAGAAAAACATGCAAACATATAAATAATACACAAACCCCTTATGGCTTACAGAATAAATAAAACAAAATGGTCAGTAATTCAATAATAGTAGATATTTAGTGTGTATTTGTAATGCATGAAACTTTATATAGCGTTAATCCAATCCAATCCAATTGCGGTACTGTTGCTTTGTTGCAATGTAACTGAACTATCTCTTTTCTAACCTGTAAATAAATCCCAAATATTGATCGCAAGTGAATCATCTAGACGGATCGTACGTGAATCATACTTCAATCAATGCTTCTCCCCACACTCTTTTGTTAAAGTGACATGCTAGTTTGGACGTAACCCTTGAAGTTATCAAAATCTACACTACTTTGGCATTAGTAAGATATACATATGCTTTCCATAAATAAATTTTCTTATTCTATCAAGTACACACTCACTGCAATGCAGTGTAAGGCGCTCAATTCCAATAAATCATTATTTCGATTACTAGCTGTTTGTGTACATTTAAGGACCTGGTATTTTCGAAAACTCATTTTCAGAGCCTTTGATCTTTCCAGAAAGCCATAATAAGGGAGAAAACATAAAACCTAAATATGGCTCCCTGCTGGAGAGTTAGACGTACGTTTGACAGGGACTTGATGAAACGAAAGATTTGAAGGTTTTAAGGTTAATAATCCACCCCTTGAACGAATGATTTCAATATTATGGGGAAATTTGTACAAACGATAGCCTGAATATAACTTATTTCTAAGAAATAAGAAATATGAAACCCATCCATACTACCTTGGTGACGATTTTTTTTTTTGATTTATTTCAGCTTGGATGTGAAAAGAAAGTAATCGAAAAAGTATTCGATTTAAGAGTAAGGCTTTCCTAAGTAAATGATGTTTTATGTTGCGTTTATCGTCTGAGGTAAATTTTAAAAATACATTGCAGGCTACTTACGGTAAGGTAAAGTATAAATCGGTATATATCTCAATTTGAATAATCAAGGGCTGGAAGACAGCACTAATGTAGATGGCTCTTAAGTATATGCAATATTCGCGGTATCCAGTCCTGATTAGAGAAATAACGCGATCAAATTTGTGGTTTGAAAAAAGAAAATAAATGGTAGAAGATGAAAAACAAGTTTAAGAAAGAATTGTAAAATCAATCTGATTTAGCAGAAAAGATTGGGAACAGAATTTTGTTATGATCACATTACCTAAGGCTTTTTCTTTTTAATTTTTATCCTTAACATATTGAGATTACGTGGACAAAATATTATTTCGATATCGAATGTATTTCATGAGCTACAGACTGATTTTTGGAACGGTCAGCCGATATTCAATACGATTTTTTTGTAACGTCAAATTTTAAACGCGTTTTTCTCGAAACAACTTTTTTGGTGCGGTACGTTCTACAGCTTCAACGAACGAACCGATTTTAATGAATAATAGCTTAAAAAATGAAAACAAAATTTGGGGGCCCAACGTCGAGTTTTTTTTTATTTGAGTTTTTAAGCCAAAGAAAGAGTGAAAAAAGTGTTTCTTTTTTTCAAGCAGCTGCCATTTTTGTCTCTGGGCATTTTTTCAAAATGAAAAATCATAGGAAATCCCCGCAAATTTAATCTAGTTTCATAAACTTTTTGAAATTTTGGTTTTAGATTACTTGGCAAGGCTGTAGAAGGTACCGCGTGCATCAACTCACGCCAATCGCAGCCATACTTCATAGGAGCTGGAGCCGCCATTTTGCAGTAGTTTCACAATTCACAATTGTTTTTCACTTGTATCTCTATATAACCCATTAATAATTTTTTTCTTATATATTTATTTTATATCAAAAAAAAATTCAGAACTTTAGGCATTTTTTGGGCCTTTTAACTGATACCTTGCCTTAACACGTTTAAATCGCGTTAAATGCATTGAAAACACTTCCCAACGGAGTTTACGAAAACACGTAGTTACGACGCGTTTAACCGAAAAGAGGATCGCAGTACACCTTGTTGTAATCGAAATAAACTTTAAAGGAAACTTTTTAATGCTGCAGAAACTGAATTTTGTGGTTGCACAAGCGTTGCATTAGCAAACGAATTCACTGTCCATTACTGCTATACAAAAAATTTCAGTTTCAAATGATTTAGAAAGGATAAATTTGGTAATGAAACACAGTTGAATATCTAATTGTCAGAAAATATCACGACAAGCTGTTAGATATCAAAATAAAACAAGTTGCCTAGTGCGAACACTACTTTTTTAAGACGTTAATTTTGCTACTTTAACTCGTTTAAAACTCATAGTCTGTATTAGTAAAAAGTTTGTATTGGTGTTTATCTTTCATTAGTCAATTCGTCATATCATTACCTAAGAGATATTGAAGTGCAGCGTCGCGAATGTAAATTTACATGAAATTAACTCAGTTTGCCGCCACTGTCAATACAACTAAAATATCAGACAACTTTGTAGATTATTACTTACTGACTTCACGATTTTTCATAAAAATTCGTGTTCCTTTTTCTCAGGAACCGCAAAAATTTGCTACTCTCACATTTTTGTTACGTAGACACGAAAAAAGTAAACAAATAATTTCAGTCCGTACGTCGTATGCCATACGCCGCACGTCTACTGGTGTACGTTTCCAGGCTCGTAGCACCCAAATCCATAAACACACTCCTTTAAGTGGGTACACCCCTTAAACTGGACACCTTTAAAATCAAGCTTCATATCTCAAGAACAGTGTATGATAGATGCTTAGAATTTTCACTAGAAGTAGGTCAAATAGAACCCTAGTAGGGAAAACAAATTTTGGGGAAGTGGTATTTAGGTAGAGCTATTATAGTAGCATGTTCGAAAATTATAATTGTTTATAGAGGTAGTATGATACGAGGATGGGGTGTTTTCCAAACTATATAACGGCTAATGCTAAAAAGTTGTAACTCGGTGTGTATATGTAAATCAACAGGAGAAGTGATATTGATGACAAAAAATTCGAATATCCATTGGCGTTCGGAAGTGGGGAAAAAAAAATTGGCAGTTAAAATTTAATGCATATATTTTTACGACTTTCGTCATATCTACTAGGTCTTCCCGTAGTCTGGGTGGCTTAGTGGCTAGAGCACTTGCCTTCGGTGCACCTGGTACCAGGTTCGAATCTTCTTGGCGGCAAGTAATTTTCGAAAATGGTATTGGGTGCCGGACTACCAGTTCACTCAGCTGTAAATGAGTACCTGAGTTAAAATCGGGGTAATAATCACGGACGAGCGTGTAGCTGACCACTTCACCTCCTAGTGTTCCGTTGGTCTCGAAATGAAGTAACTCTAGCATTACTTCAAGGCCTAGGCCCAATTTGGGCTGTTGCCCCATTGATTATTATTACCAGGTCTTCCCAAATATTGCTACAGATTCTTGATATGAATACATAGAAAGTATTTTCAAGATTTTTTGTAATAACAATATCCATTGGCGTTGGGAAGGGGGCAAAAAAAAATTTGTGAAAATAGAATGCATATATTTTCACGATTTTCGTCATATTTTTAATATGAATACCTATTTAAAAAATTTGACCCTAAGAGCGTGTATTGTATACTTTTTCATGAATTCTTCCACATCTCTCATTTCTGATCAGATATCGAATATCTTTTTATTTCATTGATCTTTGAAAAAGAAAAACTTAAAAACAGGTGATTATTAAACCTGTTTTTAAGTTTTTCTTTTTCAACCCCTAGACCGCATCCCAGAATGTGACCCAATTACGTAATTCACATGTTATTTGACGCAGCGGCATAAGTATTCTAGCGCGACCCTATATTCTAATTGCTTTCCAAACTTTTTGTTAGGTTTTCAGTCACATAACTAATCTACACCGCATCTTAGAATTGAACGCGAACCGAACTTCTACCGGAAAGATACTAAAGTTTCACCCAGCAATTTATTGTATACTAAATAGTCCTTTAAAAAGCCTATGAAAATAAATCACTAGACCAATAAAAAAGTGATTTGAATCGTAATTAAATTTCACCGATTGAACATGAAGGGTCAATAAGCATTATTAAATGTCTGAATCGTTGGACCCTTTTTTGTCATCATATGACATACACTCAACATTTTTCATGGAGCGAAAATAAATTTTCAATATTCAATTACAACTCAAGTTTCAATTAAAAATATTGAAAATCAAAAAAAAAAAAAAATGTTTCGATTCGCGGTCGCCGTAACACAATCAAACCCTGCTACATACGAATAACACATTGCTAAAAAATATCGAGAACCGAATGTTTTTCATGGTTAAAGCATAAAAAAATGGTCGCGTTTTAATCTACTGTCGTTTCCAATTAAAACTGCGGTTTTCAGCCTACAATCCCATCCCAGCACACCCTTAAACAAACAAAAAATTGTTTTACTTCCCCTATTTTGGGGAAAAACAATTTTCCAGTGCCAACAATGTGCTCAATTTTATCATAGATGAAGGAAAAAAGAACTGTTTGCGGAGATTCTGGACAAAATTAAAGGAATAATGAAGCGCACTGGATAAATATTTCATTCGTTTGGAAGTATGAAGAGTCGGTGTTGGAGCGCCGTTTGGTGTTTACTGGGACAGCGCAACATTAAACTAGACGTAGTTTAATTATTCCAGAATATAGGGGTTCAACTGTATTTGGAAAAAATAGTAGTGTCCTAGTAGTCTAAAATCCATATCTCATAGCTTAGGTTCAGTTGTAGTTGTATTAAGGGATACCAGGAGATTGGAAAACCGTTACAATTTTCAATGGCGGTGGTGAGGTGTGGGTGTTGGGGTGGATAAAACTTTGAATTACAATATCTTCCGACTCAATTGTACCAGGAAGATAAAATTAGTTTATGTATATTGAATCACCAGTGGTGTTTCAACTAACGTTCAAATTGAGGAATGGTTAAAATTCACGAGAAAGGTTTCTATGACAAAGAGTGTATCAGGTCTATTCTGTGTACAGTCAGTCACAAGCTCACAAGTCAAAATTTTTCGCGGAGAGCTATAATTTTAGAAAACCTGTGACTTTTCATATTCTAGCATTAGTCACAACTTTGACGTTTTAAAAAATATCACGAAATTGTGACCATCGAAATAAGTGATCACAACGGCCAGCCAGGCAAACAAATTTAACGTTTCGTGAATTTTCACTACTTATTGAACAAATGGAATGAATGTTTGTTAGATTTTCTGAGGAAATTTAGATGACTGTTTTACATTTTGTGTGATTTAAGGGCATTAAGAAGATTTATACTCCCAAACTTGAGGAACGCAAATAACTCGTTTTTATTAATGGACAATACATTTGAAAGTTTCTCGGATTTTCACGTTATTAATGTTTACTAAGCCGCACAGCTTTCCATTATACACTTGCAAAGGCTAAATTGATAAATGATATTGTCACAGCATCAAAATTGTGACACGTCTCCAACTATGTGGAGAAATTATTGTGACTTGTCTTGTGACTGTAGCGCCAGAATACGAAAAACGATTCGGACACAAGCTCTGTCACAAAATTTACAATTAAGCGCCGAGAAAATTTCGGTAAACATCCTTAAGCCTAGTACGGACCTCGATAAAATTTTCATTCGCAAATTTACTATATAAATGTATCTTCCATCTCCACAATGAAAATCTCGTTGTGTAGAATAATGTGAAGAAGTAAACAGCTGATCTTCTGTTTGACTTTTACAATTGTCAAAGTGACGGTTTTTTGAAAATGTAGTTCCGTGGACATTAATATATGGGCCCTTTTTTAACATAAAAATTAAGATTGAAATTACAAGAGAAATTTTAAAATAAAAGCACAACTCAAAATATCCACTTCCGACTTCAAAAATATCCACTTTCGACAAAACACACTCTCTAGTCAGTTTGAAAAAAGAAACTGACAAATAAATTCAAATGAATGACATAAGATGTCAAAATTTTCATCCCGGCAATGAAAAATAAAATAGCGGCACATTTAATTGGACGGAAAAATATGGCCTCTATGCTTTCAGCGCCATCTGAGGGTAAACACCTGAACTGTCAAAACGAATGAACATTTTCATTCGAATTCCGTGCCGCAAACAGAAACCCAACGCAAAAATCAAGCAATACAAATTTTCATCCGTTTTTTTACATGCATTTGGTATGGGAATGAAAATTTTCATCAAGGTCCGTGCTAGGCTTTACGGTAGATCACGTACCAAATGGCACCTTTAACAGCACAATGCCATCTGTGAGTCAATTGTCATTTTGCGACAGCTGACCTGTATTCTTGACAAGTACGAGGTGTCCATTTTGGCGTTTGACATTTGCTGGTTGGTGATTGTCATCAACTGGAGTCTACTCAATGTAAAAAATTTTGAGGGTGGTCGTGCAACGCGGAAGGTAAGGCGCAGCCATTTTCCAAAAAAATTCAATCACTGCTAGTTATGGGACTGACAACCTAAGAAATAACCAGGAGGCTATTTGGAACAAGCGAAAAGGAGAAAGGTTGAAAATGGGATTGTAGTAGAAGTGAAATGCAAGTAGGTAATCTCGGGACTCCAGTGTCAAAGAAAAGAGACTGAGGAACAACTGTTTGTAGAGGAACTGAAATGCATACAATATGTTGGGATCAGAATGTCACATTTCATGTTGCTGATTGGTTAAAAAGTATACCTTCAGTAATACTTCCATGAACTAACACAATCAGATTTCGCTACATGGCTTGATGAACGTTTAAACTTCTGGCTTCCTGAAACCGCTAAGAGTTTCTAAAGAAGCTCGTTTTTTCCAGCTACTGATTTCTCAAGACTTCTTTTAGGCTTTGTTCTCCCGAATGCCAATAATACCTACTGTCTTCCAATAAATGTTTTCAGGATAATTTCCAATTATAATCGGTTTTGGCTTCGTAGTTAATCGAAACCAATTATTCTGACTGATATTCAGGAGCCAGGGTATTTTCCAACCTTGTTTGGATGATGACTCTTCGCGCAAAATTGTGGAATGTTTGCGATGTTTGACGGTATAACTAAGTATTATGAGGAAAGAAGAGCGTGGAGTCCTTGAATGCCTCCAATGCATCGTCATAGGCCATGTCTACAACCCTAAGTACGGAAAGCTATGTAATGTATGCCTTATATCCTTTTTCATGTTGCTGATTGGTTAAAAAGTATACCTTCAGTAATACTTCCATGAACTAACACAATCAGATTTCGCTACATGGCTTGATGAACGTTTAAACTTCTGGCTTCCTGAAACCGCTAAGAGTTTCTAAAGAAGCTCGTTTTTTCCAGCTACTGATTTCTCAAGACTTCTTTTAGGCTTTGTTCTCCCGAATGCCAATAATACCTACTGTCTTCCAATAAATGTTTTCAGGATAATTTTCAATTATAATCGGTTTTGGCTTCGTAGTTAATCGAAACCAATTATTCTGACTGATATTCAGGAGCCAGGGTATTTTCCAACCTTGTTTGGATGATGACTCTTCGCGCAAAATTGTGGAATGTTTGCGTTGTTTGACGGTATAACTAAGTATTATGAGGAAAGAAGAGCGTGGAGTCCTTGAACGCCTCCAATGCATCGTCATAGGCCTTGTCTACAACCCTAAGTACGGAAAGCTATGTAATGTATGCCTTATATCCGACTATCCTTACTCAGAAGTATCAAAATAAAACCCCCAAAAAAAAGTTGTTTTTACCATAACGACTTCCATGAAAGATATTTTGCAGATTAAATTAAAAGTCTGGCAAGAGAGCAATAAAAAATTTCCGTTCGAATTCTGTCATTAAATCAAACCATGACATTCGCAAAGATAAGGATCTACTTGGAAACTTCTGAGGAATTTAATTTAGCTAACTGTCCAGATTAAGTTTTTTCGAAAGGAATCTTTTCGATATCGTCGTCGTCGCCAGAGTTTGTCGGCAACTTGACTCCGGAAGAAATTCTTCAATTGTCGGCTCAGTGTGCATGTCGATCTCAAAGTCAGAGCCGTCAGGAATCCTTCTTTCTCGATTATTTCTGGGTGACTCAATAGTGACACATTTAATTGAAATTCCTCATCTCTTTCGAAAGTTACGTCCGACAGTTTATACAAACAAGTTGGAAAATTGGCCATCAAATCCAGTGACAAAAAGCATTAGTTATTGTCAGGATGTGGAAGTATTTATAGCTAGAATCTAATGGCCTTAAAAGCCTTTAATATCGCAAAAATTGCTCACATTTGTTAAAACGAGAAGCTCCAAGCATTTCTAATGTCTGTCCGTAATAAACCCTTTAGCCACAAAATTACCAAACTATAAACTTACCCTTCACCTTTATCCTTAATTCTTCAGAGCCTTGAATTATTCACCGACTAGGTGGAAGAAGGGTACTCAATACATTGCACAGCCTAGGGTTAGAAGTCTACCTTCGTAGAATAAGCCCGTCACGAAGGATCGATTTCTTTCAGGAAACTGGTCGTTGTACAGGATGTACGTAGCGTTTGGTATTTTAGGGGTGACCAGAAACATGCACTGATTTCGACATTTCCTTGGTCAAAATGTTAAACTGCCCCCGTCTGGGAAGCGGGTATGATTTTCCTTGTCCGTTGCAAATATTGTTCTGACATTGGCCAAGGCTTTCATGACAAGTTCAAAATTAATGGCCTAAGTTGCAGTCTTGTTGAGTCTTAACAGACTGAGTCACTTTCCAGTAGAACTCCGGTCTGGAGAGCTGTGGAATGGAACGAGCATACGATATGATAAAATTACTGAAAATGTTTGAATTTATGAGTTTGGTTTGCAAATTTCCAAACAGATAGCAGGGAAAACTGACGACAGAGTTGATAAAATTCACGTGACAACGCTTTCATCTAGCTGAAGCGTATAGTTAGAGAAGCAAGATAAAAAAAAACTGTTCAACGAATTAACCCACTTTTGGACTAAATCCAACTAAATTTTTGAGTGCCCTCTCCAATTAAAGTTTTTCACAATTGTTACACTGAATGACATATAGTAGAGTCCCCTCGATGCTACTTAAGTAAAGTCTTTTTTAAGGCGGAATTAATTATTTTGTTGAATTAGTCCTTCAAAGATTCATCTAACATTGAAAAACATGAAAAGATTTAACTAGTTATTATAAAAAAAATTAAAATTCAAAAATAAAAGAACGAAACTAATGATTTAATCGTGCTAATAACTGAGTTACTTCGCTAGATCAAAAATTTGAATTTTAATTATTCTATTAAAAAGAAAATATTCATAGCAAGTTGGTTGGTTCGAGTAGCAGCCCCGAAGTCAGACAGGGCTGAATTAGCGCAATAGCCATTTTTATACTATCTGAAAAATATTATATCTAAAATGCGGTTTCTAAATCGCGCAGAAAAATCCCGAAAAAATTCATGTTGTAAACATTTTCTTTGGTTCAGTCTAAATAAAAGTTTGCAAGAAACTACTTGGAAAATCTTACACAGCCGAATTGGCAACAGCATGTAAAAGTCAATCAGAAGAAATCAAGAAATGTGTCATCTTCTTGGAAGCAATTTGAAAGTTGCATCAATGATCGTTCATTTCATTCCATAGTATAACCCACTGTGACGTCATGAAAATAAATGTTCATTCACTGCACGGTGGAAGCAATAAGATATTTGCTTCTACAGTCTTGGCTGAAGTGGAGATGCTTGCAGCAAACAGAACTTCTATAACAAAGAGGGCTACTATTAGGATTGGAATTGAATTCTGAACAAAGTTTCGAATTGGATTGTGGTAATTAGTTGAAGTAGTCTAGGTGGCCTAGTGGCTAGAGCACTTGCCTTCGGTGGGATTGGGTGCCGGACTACTAGTTCACTCAGCTGTAGTGTACAGTGTAGTGTTCCGTTGGTCTCGCAATGAAGTAACTCTGGCATTACTTCAAGGGCTAGGTCCGATTTGGGCTGTTGCGCCATTGATTATTAGTTAGTTGAATTATATTTAATTTGGTTTTTAGATCTCAGGAACCACTTACGCTAGAATTCTGTAACTTAGAACTTATGTAGAACTATGATAGTGAACCTATGGAAGAAAATGGGCAATTACGACTAGAGGGGAAAGTAATGTGTTCGAAGTGCTTGAAAACTGGTGTTGAAACACTCTAAAATACATATCTCCTGAACGGTTGATGTCAGAATATTGAAACTCCTTAGTTGTCTTAAGAGATAGAAGAACTTAGACAGCTAAAATTTTAGAATCGGGTGGTGGAGTGTAGTGGTGGGGGTAAACAAATTAGGATTAGAATATCTTCAGAACCAATTATACGAGGAAGGTAAAATTTGGTTTGTGTATATAGGATTACAAGTGGAGCCCAATGAGTATAAAGCCATTTTTAAAACAATGTAGTTTCTATATGTCAAGAACCGTGGCAGATATGATCTTAGAAATTTTACAGGAGTTAGGCCCAGTAGACTTCTAACAGGGAAAAATTGTTGCAGGTACTGGTGAAGGGGTTAATGGTATTAGGGGGTGAAAAAAGGGCTGCAATATTTACTTTTTAAAAACCGCAAACCATATAAAGCTAAGAAGTGCCTATATTGAGCCAATATAGAGATAACCTAGAAAAAAAAGTGTTTTTTATAACTCCAAAACGGCTTATGCGAGAAAGTTGCAACTTAGTACGTATATGTACGTAGTTAATGAAAAAAGAGAGGTAGAGTAAAACAAATGTCCATGAAAAATGATTTCTCCACATTTTCATGATTTCGGTATACAGGTATGTCGGGCATGCTTCAATTTTACTTCTGCGGACACATTATTTGGTATCCAATCCCTTAGGGGATATAAAGTAGGTGTGTCTAATGAGATATAGTACTTCTAAAGGTTTTAAATTTATTCGACAAAAATCTGATGTAAGCATTTTTTGATATTAAGCTCCTGGGAGTGTAAGGTTTTGATGAATTCCGAAAATCTTTTATGATTAATGAGATCGGTTTTACTTCTAATGATTCTTTTAGTACAAAAAATACGTAAATAAATAAAAAAAAATCTGCGAACACTCTGGGAGCAACTTTATTTATTTTTCGGTAGGTACGAATGCGTTTATTGATGAGGCTGAGAACCTAGAAAATAACGTTCCAAATAGCCTCCAGTGCTCCATTCGTGATTGCTGGGTGCTTTTATATTAGTAAAGTTAAAACGAAGTGAAAGAATATAATATAATAAATGTTTGATATTAATCAATTACTTCACCGTTGACTTATGATGCCACGCCACTGCTACAAACTCGATTGCACAGTAAAAATCCTTTTTATCTTTAAAATAATTAATAATTATCACATTGAAATGTGTTACTTAAAGTAGGTATGTATGTAAATTTAAAACAGAGTGTAAATTTAGATGAAATTCTATATAAAATGCATTATTAAATTTAAGTTATTGTAAATTTACTTCGATTGAATGAAATATACCTCTGAATTGTAATGCTAGTATTAAAAAACTCTAAAAAATAGGTATATTGCCATTTGTACTTTTACAATTGAACTTTTATAAATTCTTAATTGCAAGATAAGACGAGCAATATGCAGACAAATCAAACTTCTTAGGAAAATCTAATTGGAATGTATGGAAGAGCTTGAGAACGTGTGTGTTTGTAATTGATTGAGGTTTTTTTGGTTTATGGTAAATCAAATGATGGAGTATTTAAAATGTGAATTAAGTTTTGAAATAGTGGAAACTAACTAAGTTTTAAATTTTAAATTGATAGTAAAAGTATATTTACTTTATCATTTTAATAATAAATTATTGTTATCTGGGGTGGGAGAAATTATAAAGATGAAAAATTTTGATTTCTAGATCTCAGCAACAGGGTATGCTAGGAGGCTGAAACTTCGAATATATAGAGAGCTCTGATAGTGGACACATTTAAAAAAAAACAGATATGGGTGAAGGGGTGTAAGAGTGGGAGGGGAGGTGAAAATAATGCGTCCGGAACGCAAAAAAAAGCTGAAACTTGGTATTTAGATAGAGCTAGTAGTGGCATGTTGACAAAATATAAGTTTTTAAGGGGACGTATAGTACGGGGGTGGGAGGTGATTTACCTAACAATCGAACAGCTTATGCTAGAAAGTTGAATATAATAGTTGTAACAAGAAACAAGAACTGTAACATTGATTAAAAAAAATTCGAATATCTATTGACGTTCAGAAAGGAGCCAAACAAAATTATCAGTGAAAATGGAATGCATATGAGGCGGGCGCAGCAAAACTTGTTCCTTCCATTTTCCAAAAAACATGATCTATGATTTTCTCTCGATAGCATTCGAGAGAAAATCATAACTCATGTTTTTTTGGAAAATGGAAGGAGCGAGTCTTGCTACGCACAGCCTCGTATATTTACACGAATTTGGACATAACTACTGGTCTTACGAAATATTAAATTCGGTTTTAAGCTGATGGGTCTTTGTAACTAGTGCTTAAAAACAACTGTGTGTATTTATATGCCTTTTATTAAAATATAATAATAATAATAATTTGGTTTTATTCTGGGGATTCTTCATATAAAATCCTAGACAGTGTTTTTGAGATTTTTTAAAATTCGCCCCTTAAGGGGGTGTGAAGTAGTTGTATACTTTTAGATGAATTCTGTCGTTTGTAATCGCATATGAGAACGATTGTTTTCATTGTTCCAATCAATTGTGGAAAATTCCAAATGGAATTTAGAATTTAAATTTAAGGGCCAAGTTATTCACCTCGGGTTATTTTCGCCTTAACCAGCTGTTAACTTATACGGAGGACATTAAGTTTGACCATGGTTTTTTTTTTTTTTATAAATGTGTATCTATTTTTCCCCTCATAGGTCGGGTTATCTTTGCGGCTGGTTTTTCATTTTTCCATAATTTTTCCAGTGAAATGTCAAAAATTTTATTAATGAGTTGCAAAATGTGACATATTTCTTTTTTTGTAAAAATTTAAGTTTGTATTTCAGGAAAAATTATCATTATTGCCTGCGATTTTATCATGGTTGCCTATCTGGGAGCAATACAAACTTTGTTTTTGATGTTCGATCTCACTATGACGTTTTGGTGAGAAATTTCTCATTTGATGTGTTACAGGGCTGAGCTACTGAGGTGACTTTTTGAGCTGCGAGATGCCAGATGGTTGCTTTTGATTTCCTTAACACAGGAATCACTTATGCTAGGAAATTGAAACTTAAAATTTATGTAGAACTACGATAGTCGTGCCATTTGTTAAGAAATTGATCAATATGTATATGGTATATGGAGAGACATCGTAGTTGGAGCAAATAATATGCCCTATTCGATTCTGTGGACTATTCTTTTCGCTTCAAAATCTCAGTTTAGCATTTCATGTAGTTTTTAGTCCGCATTAATCATAGCGGTTAGCATAATGAAGGTTTGGAGGCTCCATTTTAAGTGGTACAGTCGTTGGCGTTTTAATATGTGCTTCATTCTAGGGCACTCTGGCAAGGTTGGACAGATGGAAGACTAGGGAAATATTGACATGGAGTAGGGACATCACCCACATTAAGCAACCACCTAGTCAGTCTTTTCTTTGACAAATTGGAGGACCTGATGTCGATTGGACAGGATAATCTTGTCAAGTTCTTTAGGGATCTCGGTTGTGGAGGGGATGTTTGGTGACGCGGTGGCTTAGCGCTTCGCTCCTTCCTAAAACGAAAACTATGGTCGTTTCTCAATTCCTTGCTTCGTCTACGTCTACGTCTAGTTATAGCAGTTAATGACGTCACACGTAGCAAAGCTGTGTCTAAATTCATTTTCAGTTCTATCAATCTAAGCAAACGTAAAAAAATTCAAATTTTTCTGTGGAATTTAATTAATTTTTGGTTTCTGAAGTGTCAAATAAGCATTAGCTGATCCTGTTTCTAAACTGTTATAATAGCAATGCTATGCTGTGACGTCAACATAGACGTAGACGAAGCAAGGAATTGAGAAACGACCTAAGTTGTGCTTCAACTGTAGCACAATAACGCGTTCTAGTAAACATCTTATTTTAACATACATATCTACTTATGAAAACTGACCATCTAGTAGTTCTTGTATAAGTCCTGATGCAAAATACCGCTTGTATCGGCAACCATGCCAGAAATTGAAATCTGCATTTAACTTCATTCGTATCAATTAATCGTAATTCACCAATCTTTTATCGTTTACCCGGAACGTACAGCTTTGTTCAGTTCCTTTCAAACTATTAATGAATATCATTTGCATGAATTGAAACTTGCGCAATTTTTTGCTGCATTTCCATTGCGGTCCTTTATAATCGCGAACATATTTCTTAGTGGTCTTGAGCAGTTCAACAATTCCAAGTTAGAGTTCACCGATGCAGCAGGCTATTATACTTTCATGACCATAGCGATCTTATCTAAACAGCACTTGTTCGCCGCCACGACTTTATCTACCCGGCTCCTGGGACTTGCTCCTTCTGAATTTTCTGATAAAATTGTTATCGCACTTTATACTTGCAAATTTATTCAATTGCTCCACGATGTCTGTTTTCAGATCCAGTAAAATTCTGAAAGCCAGATGAATAAACTGGAGATGTGTACGCGGGCGTTCACCAATGCAATATGTACTACGGTTCAGTTCGTATCAGTTTCTGAAGGATATTAATTTCCGTCCAATTTCAGTTGACAACTTTTCGCTCGTTCCGAAAGTCTTAAATTTCAAAAGCCCAAAGATATCCGAAGTCAAGACTAATGACACGTGATCTCATTAGAACCCGAATAACTCACTAGCACCTCGGATCGGAAGCCTCAAAAACACTGTCAAGACTGTGAAATGATGTGAAAAAATTGCAACATTACTGCATAATAGCGCAGGAAATTGGACCCGTTCCGATCTTTTCCTTGCACCCGCAGATGACAAATGGCACGTGCCATCGGATAAATTATCAAAGAAAATAAATTAGATTGGAAGGAAGTCAAGCCAAGTAAAGCGGGAATTTCTTCACAGCTCTGATATACTTACATGTAACGTAAGTATGGATGGAAATTCCCTAGGTAATCGATTTGCAAAAATTGAGATGAGTCAGGCATTATTCATCACGCAACATTGGTTCTTCCTTCATGGATAGTGGTTCCTATTTAAAGTGCTTTGCATATTTTATATAAAAACTTCTAATTAAATCTTGCTTTAAATTGAATAGTAAAAAAAATATTTAATATTCATTAGTAAAAAATATATTCAATGGGAACAAAAACGTTTTGAAAAAAGCCTACACCAATAGGGGCGTAATCAAAATGATAACGCCAGCTATTTAAATAATTTCGATAGATCTATCAACAGTCTGGGTGCAACTTTATTATTTTTTTTGGGTAGCAGTCTGAAATGGGTCTTCTGCCAAGTGATTGCTTACCTAAGAAAGAATGTTCCATATAGTCTCGTGTTTATTCGGAGTCAAAATAGAGATTTTAATTTCATTATGTTCAAAACTCTAATGAAAACACTGCAAAAAATTTTAAAGTAAAAAAAATGTGAAAAGGTTGGAGTTTTATAGTTTTTTTCGAACGTGAGTTGGGTTCGTTGCAAAACGTACCGCCTTTGAAAAAGGTCCCCAGCTGAAGCAGCGTGAAGACAATTCAAAAAAGAGTCCGTTTGCTACTGATTTCGAATACTTACCTCTCGGAATATCGCTGAAACAGCTTGGATGCGAACCGCAACTAAATAATAATGGAGGTATACCTACTATTCAAAAGAGGACGTGTTGACGGTGGATGTGCCTTTTATAGGGCTGTGTAGCTTTAGCTACTAATTTCTGTTGCATCTCTTATACACGTAGTGCAGCTACACTTTAATTTCAAAAACCCCACCCCACTCAATATTTTGTTTGTTACATTCATATGAGTCAGCGCTGCTTGCCCCCACCCTACTAAGTGCGCACCTCATCCCCAGTTTGCAAAACTCCCTCCTCCAACTCCCTCCCAAAACTTCCTCCTTATTGCTCTTGACATTGTTACAGTGAATTGTTGACCCCGCTAATAAAATTTCTACACCCTTCTTGTCTCCATAGACAAGTGTTATCACAAAAGGACCTTAACTTGTCAGGAAATATTTACATTGGTTCCATTTGCATCTTGAGTAGAAGTTTTGATAAATGAACTTTTCTGCTTATAGCAGTTAAAATTTCGTATAAAACCATATCGTAAAATATGAGATTTTGACCAAAACTTATGTTTTGGCTTGTACTGAAATTTTCTGTCTTGAATGAGGTACTTTTATACTGCTTGTGTCATATATATTATGCTCATAGAAGCGAATACAATCTTATTAAACATAAAATATTTGCAAAGTTTGTTAAAAATTGAACCATACAGCCCCAAGAGGAAAAATTACCAGAAAAATGTACAAATTGGTGTTCTACCCATTATGTTCTAAGCCTTTAAAAGTGACAGCGAAATCGATATCTAATTAGACCTAAGAAATTTATCGGAATTCGTGAAAATGTGCACAATCACTTTTCACACCCATAGGGGTTCGATATCAAAAATATTTGTAAAGACCACGCAGTAGTAAACTTAATTTGATAATTTGACATGCCCAAAAGATATAACGATATTCGTGCAAATGAGAAAAAAGGGCTTTCTACGGAAAAATTTTTCCATCTATATATGCGAATGGAAAACTTAATTTTTTTTTTGGTTCTGTAGTATAGCTGTATATAGTTTCAAAGCGTAATCCATTTATGAGATAAAAAAAATTCCATCCACGTACCTTGCTACCCCCATTAAAAATATTTGTTTTTAGTTTTTTCTAGTCTGACTCTAACTATAGTGGCGGAATATGTATGGTAATACATTTTTAGCTTTCTATTCTTTGTGGTTTTTGAGAAATAGAAATTATACAATAATTTTTTTTTGTCACCCTCTCTCACCATAACTTCTTACACCGCCACCCCTTTTTATACTCTCCTAGATGAAATCATATAGAGTACCTATATAAGTTTTATCCAGCCCAAAAGTTTGTAACGTATAGAACCAAGCCTCAGACTCAAACAAGTTATATGTACAGTATTTTTTTTTTTATTTGTGACCATAAACTTCAAATCCGTCTAACGTCTGTCCGTCCGTCTGTCTGTCCGTTAGCACGATAACACAAAAACGCCTTGGCCTAGGATCTTGAAATTTGAATCGGTTGCTTCATCGACTTCTTAAGTCTAAGTTCTTTAACGGGTCAAATCATCCTACTTCTTCGGATAGCTGCCATACAAACTTTCCTTAATTCATGTGTTCAAGAATAATGAACAATAACTTCGGAATGCCTAAAGCTATGACATTACAATTTTGTATACATTGGTTTTTTAATAATTGGAGCCAAATTTATGATTGTGAAAAAAATGCTATTAGTCTTTCTGCTGCCATAGAAATTTTCTGATAAGAAGTCTTCACTTAATTTACCAAACTAGTTAAAGTAAACTAGTGAAGTAATCGTTTAGCTACGAATTCGGAACTTTATACAAATTAGTATTGAGTGAAGTTCGAGTTTGTTTGTCAGCCAAATCCTTTTACTCCTTCTGGTACCTTCCCTACAAAAAATCCTTAATACACGTGTTCAACAATAGTTTCCGATAACTTTTAAACGCTTCAAGCTACGAATTGGAGATTTTGTATACATTAATTTTTGAATAGTTCCAAGGAAAAGGATAAATATGAAGAAATCAAAATTGAGTGAGTTCTCTCTGCACTTCCTATGTGAAAGTCCGTCAAAAAGGATTTTTTTTCGATGACTTACCCAATTCAAGATATGAAATTAAGCACTTAATATTGTCTCTTAGTTTTGAGTAGCAATCGGCAGTCCTTAATAAAAAATATACAACATGCACACCCGTAATTCTACTTTATCCACAACTACAATAGTTCAGTAGATATCCATCTAGAGTATTTAGAGTATCAAGTCTAATGAACCAAACTCCGGTAAAATTTCTAAGATCATATTTGGTACGATTCTTGACATATTAATGTTTATTTCTTTGGAAAATTGCAATCCGCCCACTTCCGCGCTCACCCTAAAAATTGTACATATAAAAGACTCCACTTCTAATCCTATAAAGCAACCAAATTTAAAATTATTGATACAATTGGTTTGAAAGATGTAATCGAAAATTATAGACCCTCCACCCTAAGACCTCACCTCCACTATAGCCCTTGTTCAATCTTCTAACATTCCTCAAGCCACCCACAAAGTTTGAACCTTTTGGCATTCAAAAAATATGGATTTTGAAATATTTCAATCCCAGCTTTTCAACGCATTGTCCCCAACTCCGACTCCCACATCCCTTAATCCATATCGATAATTTTTCGCAAGTCAGTCTTTTGGCAAAGTTCCACATAGGTTCCAGACTTCAATCATAAGCTAGCATTGGATCTGGAAACCACAAATTTCAAATTTCTTGTCTAATAAGTATTATGACGTTCTCCTGCCCATTTCTTCAAATGTCGCAAGAACCTTGAATATCTTACTCTTTCGAACACTGAAGCCAAACTCTTCAGCTAAGCAATCTCTCATTCGCTATCAACGACTTTGAATCAATAATTAACCGAAATGTTTAATAACGAATTAATGCGTAATTCATGTTCAGAGTCCCTCTAATAGCGATCAAATCCCTGTGGAGTATATCTTTTTCGAAGGGGACGAAATAACATCCCCAAAAACGAAACGACATTCAATCCAATCCGCAAATGCTCGATGTTTCTTCAGGGTCCTGAAATGGATTTTTAATTGACTAATTTCTGACGACGAGAGATGGAGGCAGTACCGTGCATGATTCCATTAAACATTACTTTGATTGATAGACCGCACTCACGGTCTAATTAGAAACATGATTTATAACACCCAGGAGGAAAGGAACTCTTCCTCAACCCGAATAGTTGAAAGAAATTCTCTTTAAATTTTTGCTAGTCGTTGAGATAATCATTTTAAAACCTTTAAACTTCGAAAGAAAGTTTCGTCTATGAATGAAGTTGTCTTGAATGGAGGGTTCTCGAAACACCAACGAGGTAAAAAGGTTTCGATTTTCCACTGTACTTGTTCTAGCTCTTCATTATCACCCCAACTACAAAATTGCAATAACGTTCGGAATGAGGACGTACTGAACACTTCTGTCAGGAAAAATAGCAAAACTTTTCAGCTACGGAAAATTGCACAGCACACTTGATTGCTCATTTTGCTTGGTTAAAAAACGTCCATGTATGACTCGTCACGAAACAATGTTTTGGATTTCGGGTGCATCGCACAAAAGATTTAACTTTTGTTCATTGGTCGGAAATATTTTCTCATACTCCGGTTGCTATACAAACAGTATGGAATATGTCGTGAAAAAGTAATTGGCTTCGTAAATCCGTCTTTTCAGTTCCAAAGAAAATTGCTAAGCGGATAATTGAACAAAGTCGAATTTACTTGAATATAATCGGATCATCTTTACGACTCATGATTTGATACTGTGAGTATAAGGGGATTCATAAATTTATAGTGCCATAGTTTGGAAACGACAGACAGTTCGGATTGAATCTTTAAAGTCTAACCTACTAGTTATATTTGCTTTAATAACAAGTCATGAATTCACTGTGTGAGGGTTGGATCGTTGAACAGAAACAGAAGTATTTAAAGATGTTGGCAATGACCAGGACTTAAAACCTAAAATTTCTGACCAGAAAGACCTTTAAAGAAATCCGCAGAACCGACTTGATTCATTTCATTCATATAAGACAGTGGCGTTGGTATGGAGACACGAGCCCCTTCCTTGCTTAAATATAGCACGGTTATATCTAGTAAGTAATTTTTAGAAAATTTTTGGAAAGGGTCAGTCAACCTATTTTAGCTTAATCATCGAAAGTAATATAGTCCGATAGAAGACCTCCCAGATAACCCTGGGTAGCTAGCTCTCAACCTATCCGGATAAGATTTGCTTATGAGGACTGACTAATAGGAGCTTTTTGGGCACCCTCTTTTAAAATTTTCCAAAAAGAACTTAGTAACTTTTGAAATGGAAACGATGACCAGATGGAAAACGCAAATTCTAAAAAATAAGGTTTTACAAGTATGACATCATAGCAAACATAAATTTAACGATTATACCTTTTGACTGTATTTCTCATCGTCAAATATTTGACAAACAAGCATACAGTTTAATGCAAGATTAGTTAGTTCTTCTATCTTTCAAGGATCTATGAGAATTTCTGTCCAACAGATCCAGAGAATAAGTTTTCCCCAAAAGTAGTTAATTTCCAAAAGAAATATCAAAAATTTTAACTTTATTTTTTGAAACCTACAAAAGAAACTAATTTTCAGAATTTTCGGTTGTTTTTTGGCATCAGTGGAGTTTCTAGAGCAAAAAAAATTTAAGTGAATATATTTATAATACGTTTCTAAGCTGAAAATACAAGTTTTCCGGGTTTAATACTGTTATATTTGTATTTTGTGTGACGTTTCGGTTTCGACTGAGTCCTTTATCAAGTTTGAGTCCTTGGCCAAGTTTGATAGAGGACTCAGTCGAGTCTGAAATGTCATACGAAAGAAAAATATAACTGTATTAAGCCCGGAAAACTTGTATTTTCAATTCTTAAGTGTTGTTTAAATTGGGGAATTATCGAAATACTTGGAAAGGAAAAATCCACTGTAGAATCTATTTTCTACCTGCTAGAGTGTTGTTTTTATAATTTACGAAAAAAAAATTGATTATGGTTTATGGGTAATCAGTAATAATAATAAATTAAACTAATATTTTTCACTCAGAAGTTGTTGTTAGTTTGTCCACTACATATAGCCCGCTGGAGCCTACCCCGCTGCAATGAAATTGTATCGTATCGGTATAACACAAAACATTTTTTGACAATTTGGTTCAATAATTGTCGATTTTAGATTTGGCCTACGTTTAAGATACACAAAAAGATTTTTTTAAAAATCTTATAATTTCGTCAAGGACAGCTAAAAAAGCCTATTTAAGTTTTTTCTCACCACATTTTTGGCGACCATTTTTTCCCTTATGTTTAAACGGATTTTCATTTTGTTCAATTTTTTGAACATCTGTGGTCAAGTTTTTAGAGAATTTTGCAAAATTCTGCGATTTAAGAATTGTACAGCTAAAATTAATGGATCAGTAAGATCGAAATAAATATATAAACTATGAACTAATTTCTAAAAACACATTTTTGACTACCATACGGTCATTTTTAATTGGATTTTCTTTGATATGTTCGGACATCACAATCGCACCTTTTGAGCCTCAAATTTTTCAATTTTTGATCTTTTACCTTGAATTAAGGATACGGGTGCTCACGTTCAAAATATTAAATTTTTTTCCAAAAGAAGGAAGGGAGTTAAAAGGAGACCAGTGAATTTTGCCTTCGGTGCACCTGGTACCAGATTCGAATCTGCTTGGCGACAAGTAATTTTCGAGAATGGGATTGGGTGCCGGACTAGCAGTTTACTCAGGTGTTAATGAGTACATGAGTTAAAATCGGGGTAATAATCATGGACGAGCGTGTGGCTGACCACTTCACCGTTGGTCTAGTAATGAAGTAACACTAACATTATTTAAAGGCCTAGGCCGGATTTGGGCTGTTGCGCTATTGATTTTATTATTATTATTATTGCTAAACAGTATATTTATTAAAATATTATTGTTACATACATATTTACATAATATAAGATTTCACGAATTCCGACATATCTCTTAGGTGATGAAACGCTAAATATATGAAATTAAAATCTTTTTGATAAAAAAAATTTTTAAAGTTTGGTAATAATAATTGATAATACCAATTACGTTTTCAAGTCATAGTCCAGTGATAATTTTTTTCGGTTTAAATGAAAATACAATTTGAGAAAACTCAATGATGATAGTCCAGACGAAAAATTTATTTAACTCTAAAAGATTTTTGAAATGAAAACCTCTGTTGTACTTACGCCGAAGATCAACCCTCAAAATTAGATGTAAAAACTATGATACGATCTCAGTTTACACCTCTGAACAAAATAGTGTTTGCCAATCACGCTTTAAAACAATTTATTTTAGGAAGAAGTAATGGAAATTGTTTTAATAAATAAATAAATTATTTGCATCAGTCTGTCCGGAACACGTTTAATTTTAAGAAATGGAGCAAATTACTATACTCTTTAAAATTAAAAATCAATTCGATATTTCAGAAAAATGACGTAATTTGTGTAAATATACTTTACACCCCTTTCGGTGCTAAGGACTATTGAATAGTAGCAACTCGAACAAGAAGGGCCTGATTATTGCAACTTTTGACAAATAAATATATGCATAAAGAAAACTTCAATCTATTTTTATGCAATTACACAAAAATGACGTGGAATTAAAAACCTACTCGCCATCGCAAAAGATTTGGCAGAATTCGTGAAAATGTATGCAAATTCTTCAGGAATAGCTTACGCTAAAAAGTGGAAACTTGAATTTGGGTAAAACATAATGGATCCAAGGTTGGAAATGATATCTGTGGATCCGGTTGTGGCAGAATAATAACGAAATGTACGTCGAAAAATGCCTATAACTGATTTCGGTGATCATTTTAAAAATGTAATGTAATATGTATATTCTAATGACAGTGTGACAGACTATCGCCTTGACCTACTATACACTAATGAGGACATTACCCACATTTTGTACGAATGTCAGGCGGGTGCAAGAAAGCGCTGGAAGTGGCAGTCTTGGAAGATCTGAGGTTGATAGTGTAGTGCATCATGGTCAAATTTATTAGGGATTTTGGTATGTTTTTGGGGGTGATAAACAAGTTGGTTCCACGATTTTTTCCTTTCTCTCAAATGATAATAAATTGCTCAAAAACTATTGGCAACAATTTTTTCATGGATTGGTTGACATCTTTCATTTAAAATAAAAAAAGTCTGTGTAAATTTGATGCTTTAATTCGAATGGTGTAATCCTAATGACTGGATCTTGTAGCCGGGACTTCGATTGCCTAATCGAAGGTGTGCAGTATATGCTAAGAATCTGAAATGATTTAGTTCAGATTCTTCGCAGTCGATACTCATATCAAATACATATGTACATACATATATTGATGCTATGTGTACAGTACACACAGAGCATCTTTGCTACTCATAACACAATACATTTTCCTACATGATCTTTTCCAACGATACCTTCTTTCAGGTAAAACTTCTGATTTATATCATAAAAAGTGTAAGGAGGAGACATCGTAACGATGACGAATGGAAACCACTTTACAGCGAAGCTGCACGAATATTTTCCTTATTAAGTTTCACGTCAATTTTTCACCTCATAATTCACCGCAATACTTTTTTTGACTTTGCAGCACTTTCTTTCATATTTCATCCGTAGCTGGTCCTTAGTGGCTGCAAAAAAAAATATCAAAAGTAAAAATTATGATTTATGCTCGTGACAGTGTGACGCGTCTTCGTTTTTTTATATACGGCGAAAACCAATGCAAAATGAACACGCTGTGACTACAATTCTTAGTGAAGTTCATCTTATTAAATAAGGAATTCCCGAAATAAAGGTACTCGTACACAGGTGATACTAGTCTCAGTGGTATGCGGAGTGGAAAAGAGGGAGTGGAGGGAAGTTCGGTCATATTAAAGGACGACCCTACAGCGTTTAGTCTTGTTATCAGTCTTGAAATGAGGCTATCGCCGGTAGAACACATTACACACACCCTTCCTTCGTTGATGTTTTCTAATTTGTACCGAAACTCTGGAACAATAAATTTAATTTCGTCGCCATTCTCCGGTGTAATTACTTCACACCTGGAAGTAAATGAGTTTCTATTTTGGTGTTCCCACAACAAAAGGATAATTTCGAAACTGGGCGGAAGCAAGAAAATTGCTCATTAAAATTATGAAAAGCTCTAGAGCCCCTTTGATTGTAAATAAAAGTGATTAAAAATTATGTTGGAAAATTTCCACTAATTGCGCACAGTATTTTAAATTTAATGGAAAATTTAATTTATTTTCAACCGCAGAAACGGTTTGAGTTTCATATTTTGTCACGATTGAAAATAGTTTGTAAAAGAAAAAATTGGTAAAGAATTTTTTCAGTATACCTGCTTATACCAGCAACCGCCAGCCGGTGGAAACTTTTCACCTTAACACTTCATTCAGTTGGGCGAACGTGATCAAAATTTTGAACGTTGAAAGATTGAGACACAATAACACAATCTCAGGGACCAAATATCTGCGGTAAATTATGCGATATATCGATATATCGGGAGTAGGACAGGGAGCCAAGATGGTAGTGTAGTAATGATACTGTAAGTGATATAAGGTGTGTTTTTTCAACTGGATCAGATCACAATTAAAAAAAACTATGTGGATTAACCTAAAATCTAGTTCAGCAGGGTTAAAAACCCTGTTGGTAAATGCCTTGGATAAACTGTATGGGCAGGGCTACGTTTAGTTTCCCTTTATTGCATGTAGTGACAAAACTCTCTAGAAAATGGACACAAATACAAAGGCTTTTTCAATAATTTTGAACATGTTGTCTCTATATTACACATAGACTTAAATTAAATTAAATAAATTAAAGTACAAAATGTATTGATTTCCCGCGATTTTTCTAGGCTATAGGGTGCAAACTCCTGCTACAAATTGAGCTGAATTGTAGGGTGCCAACTGTGAAAATTTTAGAATCGTAAGTATTTAGGTGAATTGAGAAGCAGCTTTAATAGCGAAAAACTAATCCAACTTTGATCCCAATATGATTTTGGATCATCTATTTGTTGTTGTATTCAATGTAAAACGAATGATTTTGATCTTGATCCAGTTGAAAAAACACACCTATTACTTAAAACCAGTGTGGAGCTTCCTTCTGAACTATTTTATACTCCTTTCGGGGTTCATTTCAATAGAATCAGTCACTCTAGTATGTGACTCTGTAGTCCTTGTGACTTAAAAAAATACTTCGAAGATATGTAATTGCAGAAAAAAATTTTTGTGAAAAAACTTTAACTTAGTAAAAGTGAAATCGAACCATGGTTTGAAGGAATCTATAATAATAGTAAACTTGTAAAAAAAACATCTCTGCAATTTTTGAATTTCCACAAAATATTTTGCATACAGACTTGGTAATCGAAAAAAAAATAAAAATAAAGTTCAGAAATCTCAGAAATTCTTTGGTCCTTTTTTCTGTTTTAACTCTTGCAGCTTAAGAACTACTGAAAGGATTTTTATTAAATTTTTATACCTACAGATAAATCCAACTACTTAAATAAATTCTGAACTCCGATTTATATTGTGGTTCAGGGCACTGTAGAATAAGAAATGACACCCATTTGGTTCCTACTCGAAACTATTGCCATGACTGTTGAATTTCAATTTAAACTAGAACTTAATAAGTCATCTGAAGTAAAATTTTAATTTAAGGACTTTCACATGGGTGGTGCAGGAAGGACATAAACGATTTCAAGCATATTGATACTTAGGTATATCCGGAAACTTTTAAAAATATAATGCTATGTAAAAAAAATTCATGTTCCTAGTCTGAAACGTTCGAAAATATTATTGAACACGTTCGTTAAGGACTTTTGTATGGGAGCTTTCGGGTGGAATAGAAGGATTTCGCTGGCTAACCCAAACATTGTTTCACTCAAAACTAATTTATACTACAATGCATTCTGAATTCATAGCTGATAGATTACTTAAGTTAAAGTGAGTTCCGTTATGTGAAGACATATTGACAGGATATTTGTATGGCAGCATCACGAAGAACTTTTTTCTTTTTTTGCGGATACGTGACTGTTTGAGAAGAACAGTGACGAAACTGCAACTTTGCTAATTTTAAAAGAGTGTAAGAAAACTATTTTGTGTCTTTGCTATAATTGCATAAAATCATCAAAACAAATTAGTGAAACATCGTGTAATGAGTGGTTATGTCAACGTCATTAAACTAACAAAACACTCACAAACTTTCTACTGAATTATCTGAACCGATACAAATTTCTACCATCTAGCATTAGCTAATTAGCTATCAAAAAAGTTTTTACGGATAACTCTTTATATTTGCTGTTTATTGTCCTAGATTTTTAGCTTCTATGGTTTTAATTTTTTTTTCAACAAAAATCAGAATACTTTTCTTCTCACCCCCTCCCAACATTACTCTCTTCACCTGCACCACCAGAAATGCTAGAGGTTTACTTTGTCTAATACGAATAAATCTTTTCAGATCATATCTAGTACGGTTCTTGAGATGTAATTTTTTTTAAAAAAAAAATTTTTTTTTAGAGTTGTGTTTCAAGTTTTAGAAGCGTACTTCATGGGACCATATCCATTCTTTGGGATACCATTAAGCGCAGCCAGGATGAACATCCGTATGTGGCAGAAATCGCAAAGTGCCATTCACTGGGACTTGACACCGGGCATTTAAAGCTTTTTATGCCAAAGCATTCGGAAAAAAGAACATCTGATTATCTAAAATTAAGCAGATATCAAACCCGAACCCTAATGCTAGCTCTGACTGGAAATTGTCACATGAGGAAGCATTTTAATAGGATTGGTGTCTCAGAGACTAAAATTTGCAGAATATGCAACAACGAAGACGAAACACCAGAAACATCCTCAAACTCCTCTATGAATGTGAAGGTTTAGTTCACTAAAGACAGTATTTCATGGACCCGTTGGAATTCCTGACCATTCCTCTTCGCAAAATACTAGGCTTCATTGAAAGCTCATGGATTGAAGAGTCAATCCGGGGTGACGTCACAACAGAGCAAACTGTGGCTCAGTGATACAATCTAATCTAAGGTCTTATTCGAACACTTTGCTTCGTCTATGTCTACGTCTATCTTAGTCAGCATAGCATAGCACTACTTTTATAACAGTTTAGGAAAAAAACTTAGCTAAACCGTCGAAATAGCTCAGCTGATTATTTAACATAAATCAAAAATTTAATTAAATTCAATAAAAAAAAATAGTTTCTTTTACGTTTGCTAAGATTAGTAGAAGAGCGGTCGTAAAAGTAGTCAAGACACTAACCTAAAAGGAATTGAGTCATGGCTTTGCTATGTCTAACGTCATAAACTGCTATAACTAGACGTAAACGAAGCAATGTATTCGAATACCTAACCAAAAAAGCGAATTCAATTTCTCAGTTTACCTTAAAGATATTGCGGAATTATTTCACACTCCAATTTGCTTGCGGAAGTTGTGTTTGAAGTGGAACTTTTGATATATAGTTGTCAGTCCGGTTCTTGGGAAGTAAGTATCAGAAATTGTTGCGCTCAACCCTTACCTCGTCATCCTTGATAGCAAATTTTTTTCTTTGTATATCTACTATTTAGATTTTCAATACATGTTTTCGTTGGTGTTATACATGAAGTGTATAGAGCATTCTACGCTATTTTCATTGTATATTGAAAGGTTGTGCACTCTGTCAAGTTCGATTTCATTGGTAATTGGCCTAGTTTACCAGGGTATGCATGTAACAATATGCAATGTTCTATGAAACTCGATTGCAATGTAAAGAACAGATCATTTCCCTGTTATTTACTCAATAAAAGAGCGTATACTGTTCATGTACTGCGGATAACAAACTTTGCATTTTGATTTTCTGAAGGCTATAACTTCGATAAGGCTTCTTTAAGACTGTTCAGCGCAGGTTGTGAACTTTTAACTTCAATTAAGCTTCTGCTGGATGCTGAATACTTCAGAAGCCCGAATCTAGTGAAACTTGATTACATGTAAGCACATAAAGCTAAGTATTTTCCAATAAACCTTTTGTTACTTCAGAATTAACAATATTGTTATGGTTCGTGTCTTAGAGCTACACCAGTTTTTTTTAAGTAATGCATAATGAACATAGCTCCAATTTATGTCACGTATGAAACACCTACTCGTAACAACTTAATTTCCTTGTCGTGTGAAATGACCATATACGTGTGTTACGCGTAAAAAAAAATTTATGCTAAACCGCATTAAGTAAATTTTTTTTCGAACAATTTCTAATGTCGATTAACGAAATGTATGAATCACGCTTTTCGAACAAATTATATTGCTATTATATTTTCCCGAGCAATTCTTCTACTCCTTAATGGTTTGCTGCCGTTACCTTCAACTTACCATGTCTAGCTTTTCAATTTCACTCTTGTTGTTAGCTCAGAATTTTCCTCGACCCACACCGACGAATTATTTTGTTCCATTAGATTTTCATGGAAAATCAACTAGAACCGACCGACATAAAACATAATGTGGAAAATCCGAACTCTGTTATTTTAGTCGAGGGTGTTAAACTGGTCTTTGGAGAGGAGAAAAAAAAAGTGGTTCGTGTACCTTTCCGATAAACACAAACCCATGTCACCGGAAGGAAATGCGACGACAAGACAGTGCTACTGTAACTGACAGCCTGGAAATTGGTTTTAGTTAAGTGACGACAGGTTACTACTATACATCGGACAAGGAAAAAAACCTATAGGAACATTTTTCTCCTGTAAATTAGACGACATGACGTTAATTTAGGTCTTGTCTTCTAGAAAACAATTAACTTTGGACGGAACTGAAGGTATATTATGTAAATAGACGACTATCAAGGACTACTACCTACATGCATGGCTCTTGGAGATTAAAAGGAATGTACAAAGGGGTTTTCACTAACGTGTAATTAATGTGTCTGTTCAATAATTTGACCGTATTGTTTAATGCCATAGATCAAAATCTACAATACGGCAAAAGCGACGGAAAAAGTTTCGTATACACCTACCTACAAAATTGAAAATGAATTCGATATGTCATTAAACCTAAGATATAAACCGGAATTCGTGACAAAGTACAAAGACACTGTACTTTTTTCCCCTGAGAAGTTGGATATCGAAAAATATGGGCAAACATTTCTAGGCGCTTATATCAAGAGCCCGCCGAAGCAAAACCTTTTCACTAGCATTTTTTGTACTCCACCTCAAGCTTGAACTTTGTAGCAAAAACTGTTTCAGAGATATGAAAAACTACTCAGTATTAACTTTCCTAATTCACCATAACCCCCAAGTCCTCAATTTACTGAAACCAAATTTTATATTAATGGAACAATCAGTTTCGAAGATACTGTAAGCCAAAGTTTTTCTCCCAATCCTTTATTTTAGTCCGACATACATAAGTTCTAAGTTCCAGCCTTCTAACATAAGTGATTCCTAAGATGAAGAAATCAAAAACGTTCATCTAAAACACCTGCCCCTCCTGCCTCCCTCCAGAAAAAGATATTACTTGTAGGGCTTCACTCAATCTACCCTCCACAAAATTTCAACTTACTGTCTGTACAGAATTGTGAGCTACGCGCCTTCAAACGCTTTTGCGTACTGTGTCCGGCGGACGGACAGAAGAAAATTGTTATTGCTTTTTTGGGTTTACTAGTCCTAAAATGTAAAAATACAAAATTTCGATCACAATACTTTATTAAAAAAGAATATAGTGAAAAGCATAAGTCTACTTTGTCATTGACTTCATCAGCCTTCGTAAACCAAATAAAACTCAGTTAAGACACGAACCGAAAACTAATGTATGGACTTTGAGGTCTACTATTTTAGAATTTTGAGAATACCAATTTATGCTTTTAATTTCAGTTTGGCATTAATAACTTATTAAAAAAAAAATTAAAATCTTTTAACAGTCTGCACTTTAGTTTATTAATTGTGGGGATAAAAACTAAAACGAGTGCGAAGTAAAAAAAAAATCATCATCTTGGGTCCTGGCGTTCTTGAGTTATAGATGGACGAATTTAGAATATTTGGTAACAGCTGAGAAAACAAATCTGCCAACAGTCTGGGCACAACTTTACTATTTTCTCGGTAGCAATTCGGTACGCATTCTGCATTCTGCATTCTATTTTCAGTGATAACTTTTTTCGATTTTATATCGATAATACTTTTCTAATTGATTTATATATACACACCGAGTTTCAACTTCCTAGCATAAGCTGTTCTATAGTTTGGAAAAACACCCAATCCACGTACTATACTATCCCTAAAAAATAATGTTTTTTAACATACCACTAGATACTACATAATATATAGCTCTGTATAAATATCATGTTTCAGGTTTATATCATTTTAGGTTCTCGAGATATAAATATCGGAACTTTTGCCTTTTCACCCTCCCCCACTTACACCCTCTACACCCACACCCCCTGGAGAAAAATTAATATTTTGATATTTTTAATTCTATTCTGGTGAGGAAATTAAGTTTAAAAAATAAAACTGCTTTTCTTAAAATAACCTATGTTATTTCAACTGTACCGGCGTCCACACTGTATGACCCAATAATGTAATTCCTGTGTTTAATGTTGCACCAGTTCACCACAACTTAAACCGTTTCTGGAACTTTGTACCGATAAATAATAAAGTTTCGCTCAGTGCATTTGCAGATTTTTTAAAAAGTGATGGTCTTGAAACAAGTCATGCTCCATTTTGGCTTTGACCGAGTTGCAGATTTTGTCTTGAAAAAAAGTAAAGTTTCGCCCAGACTGTTAGTGTTTTTTTTTATCCATTTATAGTTTAGGAAAAATTTCTATAGTCTAATTGTGCATTTTCAAATTTGAGTGCTTGGAAAAACAGAAAAAGTCCGTCTGTCCACCGTAAATGTCAACGTGATGGCTGTAACTCTGAAGCTCTTTGAGATATTAACCTGAAATCTTCTTCCTAGATAAATTGAATGGACCACTTCATGCTTTAACTTCTTGGTGGGTGGAACCGTGGGGATCGAGGTCAGGCGAAGGCCTAAGACCTGGGTAGCAAACCTCCAGCATAACTCAGAAGTAAACACGTTCCGGACCGTTTGATAAGTATTATATTGTGTTCAACAATTCTCATCGCAGGCAAGCAGGCAAAAAAAACTGAAACTCACGGTATGCCAGTCCATCCCAAAATCCAATGCCTAATACATTGGCTATCAATAATCTTCAAAGTTTCAGAAGGGCATTTCCCATTTCATCATTTGTCTTTCTATTTGCCCCTGTCTACCTAAGATAAGAACAATCACGGATCAAATAGCTTTCAGTAATGAATTTTCGATTCTCCAATTTCAGAGATGATTTGTCGTTTTCAATGGGACTTTGAGCAAATCAAGAAATCCAACATTGCTCTTCAAATTCAATTCAAATTTTTCGCATTTCATTGCACTCTCAGTCCCAATAATTCGATCCAAAAGGACGTGAAAGACGTGAAAAACGGAAAACAGGGACGTAACGAATAAAAACATTGTGAGCGAGGGTATAGTAGAAATTTACAACACTTAAACTTCGAATGCGAATATTGCCCCCTTACGGGTGTTGAAAAGGACGAATGCTAACTTCTTGACATTTTTCACTTTGATCTGCACTCGTACTTGATGTTTACTGAAGGAAAATTGCTCCTTCTTTTTCATTCGTCTAAGATTTTTCCAATAAGCGGATGAAAAAGGAACCGATCTGAGATTAATAAGCGTTTTATTTTCCGGCAGAATCAGCAGAATTGTTTCCTTTGTGATGTTGTTTTTTCGGGGTCCACCAATTAAACTCTTAAAAGTTTGCAACTTGAGTTTTTACAGTTGAATGGACAAAACTCCCATACGGCCTCCATAAATAGTTGATTTAAGTAGTTTACTTAAGTAGTCTGGGTGGCTTAGTGGCTAGAGCACTTGCCTTCGATGCACCTGGTACCAGGTTCGAATCTGCTTGGCGACAAGTAATTTTCGAGAAGAGGATTGGGTGCCACACTACCAGTTCACTGAGCTAAAATCGGGGTAATAATCACGGACGAGTGTGTGGCTGACCACTTCACCTCCTAATATTACGTTGGTCTAGTAATGAAGTGACTCTAGCATTACTTCAAGGCCTAGGCCCAAATTTGGGCTGTTGGGCTGTTGCGCTATTGATTGTTATTATTATTATTTTACTTTATACATTTATACATACGGACGAGTGTGTGGCTGACCACTTCACCTCCTAGTATTACGTTGGTCTAGTAATGAGATAACTCTAGCATTACTTCAAGGACTAGGCCCAAATTTGGGCTGTTGGGCTGTTGCGTTGTTGATTATTATTATTATTATTATTTTACTTTATACATTTTTTACGTATTGTGATCAATCAAGAAAAATTTGCTACCTTCCACAATTTTTTTTATCACAAAATGGCAGTCCGTGTACTCAAAATCATTTGAAGGCTTATAGCTCTCAAACCCTTTTAGCTATTAATGTTGAATTTTTATGGGTAGACTGCGCACTTCTTTAAGGGGTCAGAATTTGATTGGTTGTGGTGTGATGGAGGATGAGAGTGCTGTATTTTGGATGAAAAATTGTAGTTTCTAGATTTCGGTAACTGCCTATGCAGGGGGGAGGGCAAGATGTTATGAATGTTTGTATTTTTATAATAATTTAAATAATATATAATATAAATATGCATATGTTATGTATATATAATATTTGAAAATAAAAAATTCAGGGAGCAATAAAAATTTTCAGTCCGACTGTCCGCCGTACGCCGTACGCGAGATCGTTTGGAGGCTCGTAGCTGCCAAACGATTTGAGATATTGTATTGAAATTTTTGTAACGAATAGACGGGGTAGGCTTCTTGAAGTGACCAAATTTTTAAGGGTGGGGGTGTGAGGGGGAAAGAGGGGAAAGTGTTTAGACCGAAAATTTTGGTTTCTAGATCTCAGTAACCCTTAATGATAGGAAGCTGAAACTTGGAATTTCTATAAAGCTCTGTTAGTAGACCTATTTGCAGAAAAACTGTCAATATTTATCAAGGGGTGTGGGAGTGGGGGAAAATGTAATGCGTCCGGAACCCAAAAAAGGCGAGATAGACACATTCTAAAATCCATATCTCCTAAACCGTTAATAACACACTATTCAAACTTGAAAAATATTTGTAGTTATACTAGGAGAACAGAATGAAGAAAAATTTTGGGTGGGGGAAGTTGTGTATGGGGGTGGCGGGTGAAAAACCTTAGATTACGATATCTCATGAACCAATTGCTCTAGAAAAATAAAATTCGGTTTAAGTATAAAGGTCAGCAAATAAAGATTGATCAAATTAAAATTTTTTAAGTGGGAGGTGGAGCATAGAAGTGGAGGGGATGAGAATTTTTCAAATCAAACACATTTCATAGCTCAAGAACAGTGTAAGATAGATGCTTAGAATTTTTACCAGAAGTAGCGCTAATTAAACTCTAGTAGGGAAAAAAGTTTTGGGGTTGAGGGTGTAGAGGGAGAGGGTGGGGGAGGGTGAAAAGGAAAAAGGTTCCGATGCTTATATCTTGAGAACCTGTAATGCTATAAGCCTTGGTATTTAGATAGAACTATAGTAGCGAAATGTTGGAAAAATATAATTTTTTTTGGGGTAGTATGCTACGGGGGTGTTTTTCCTAACTATAAAACGGTTCATGCTAGAAAGTTGAAACTCGGTGTGTATATGTAAATCAACTAGAAAAGTAATTGTGATAAAAAAAATTTGAATATTCATTGGCGTTCAGAAAGGGGGTCAAAAAAAATTATTTGTAAATATAATAAACATAAAATGCATATATTTTCACGATTTTCGTCATATCTACTAGGTCTTTCCAAATATTGAATTCATTTTTATTCTACGGATTCTTCGTATGAATACCTAGAAAGTTTTTTCAATTTTTTTTTAAATTCGACCCCTAAAGGTAGTGTGGTACAAGTGGGGGTGTTTTTCCTATATATGGAACGGCTTAAGCTACAATGTTGAAACTCGGTGTGCATATGTAAATCAACTAGAAAAGTAATTGTGATAAAAAAAATTTGAATATTCATTGGCGTTCAGAAAGGGGGGCAAAAAAAATTATTTGTAAATATAATAAATATAAAATGCATATATTTTCACGATTTTTGTCATATCTACTAGGTTTTTCCAAATATTTTTGATAGGTTTTCAGTCACATAGTAACCTACAACGCATCTCAGAATTGAATGCGTTCCTAACTTCTGCCGGAAAAATAATAAAGTTACGGCCAGATTGTTGGCAGATTTTTATTATATATAGATGAAATCATATAGAGTACCTGATATAAGTTTAATCCAGCCCAGAAGGTTTGTAACGCGAAGAACCGAGCCTCGGATGAAAATAAGTTCCATTTCATTTTGTGTTAACTGTCCGTCCGTCCGTTTGCACGATAACTCAAGAACACGTTGGTCTAGGAAGTTGAAATTTGGTCACCACTTGTAAAATGGAAAAAGTAAGGCTATTACTCGAATGCTTTAAGTTAGGAACCTCAAATTTTGCATAGTTTATAATATTTAAAGCGAAAGTTTAGAATATATCACAAATCGGAAGAGTCCTTCATGTAGCAGCCTTCAAAAGTCCTTTAGAAATGTAAGAAAATCACAGAATCCATTATAACTCCTTTATGAGTTAAAGCGGGAATTCAAAATTTCACAAAAATTATTTTTATATCAAAAGAATGATTGAGTTCATTAATTGGCGTCATCCGTCGACTCCTTCGGGTAGCTGTCATATAAAAGTCCTTAAAACACGTCATCATTAATATAGATACGTAACTTCAGAACGCTTTAAGTTACGACTGTGAAATTTTGTACACGTTTATTTTATAGTACTTGCAGCTGAAAGTTTTAATATGATAAATATCCAATAGGCCCTTACAGTCCATACAAAAAATCTGTAAAAATGTCTTTATTTAATTTATGGAGCTCACTATAACTCAAGAGATCGTTTAACCATCCATCGAGTAGCCACTATACAATAGTTTTTACCTGTAAATAAAAGGTCATGCAATAATTGCTTGTGCACTCCACATTCTTTTGATATATTCTCAACTGAAATATTAATTGGAGTTCACTATTTCATCTAGAATATCATGCGATTGGCTTGCAGCCGATCGTGACTGCATTATGTTTTTTAAGATAGTATGGTACAGGGCGGACGGTTTTTTTCCTAGCATTACGGCTAATGCTAGAAAGTTTAAGCTTGAGCGTTATATATAAATCTACTACAAAAGTAATTTAGCAAAAACAAATTGTGAGCCAAAAGAGGGGGATGAGAAATGTAGTCATACAATTTCACGAAATTTGTCATGGCTTTTAGGTCTTTTAAAATATTGAATAGCTTGTACTATAGCTCTATTGATTCGTCACATAAATGACTAGAAATTTTTTTTTTTTTAATTGTGGTACTTAAGATGGTATAAAGGGGTTGTATACATTTTCATGAATTCAGCCATATCCTTCCTTTCTGATTTGATATCGAATAACTTTTCACTTCCACGAGCTTGTTTTGTAATCGCTTAAAACTTGTTTTCAAGTTTTTTCGAATTTTAACCCCTAAGAGGAGATGAAAGGGTTGAACACGTTTTCTTGAATTTCGTCATAGTTCTTGGGAGAGTTAATACAACCAATTAGTTTTTATTTCATCCGGCTTTCGTTATATTTCTCTAATAATTTCTTTCAGAATTTTTGGATAGTGTTATATGTATGTCACAGTGGCGTAAGCACGACCCCATTTTAACAGCTTCCTGAACTTTTCGCACATTTTTTAACGCTATATTCATGAGAATCTCCCCCCAACGCCATTGGACTGGCGCCGCATACTAATTGCGTGTATGGTAGTAGAAATTAATTAGGGATTACCACCCGCAAGGAATTCATTAAGATCTCAAGCAAGATTTTAGCACCTCAGCGTGAAAGCTTACCAGGTATCTAAATAATGCTCAGGTTGAAATAATTCGGTAATGTTTTAGGGAAACTGAATTGCGTGTACCTAGGTACGTTGTCAGCAGGTTTTCCACAATGAGAAAGAAACCTGTTGCTTGAAAACGACCTGAAGCATTTATTACACCGTCCGTCCTAGGACAGTATGTTTTCTTGTGTGTTTGAAATATGGTAGATTAATTTATCAAACCAAAATGATTCCAATTGGTACATATATTGTGCGTAATTCAGTTCGGTTACCTATTGCACATAGTGTCCAGTGTAAACTGTGGCTGAACCTGCGAGCGACACCTGAGTATTTCCGATTTGCATGTGCAGCTGAAAGGTTTACATGAAAAGCCTAAAATGTAACAGGTACAATAATATAGCACTAACAAGAAAATTCAATTGCAAATTTCACATACTCGTATTTCTAGCATGTTGCAGGCAAGACTGGGTTCCCACGTAGAGTGCACCGCAAATTCTATCACACAGCCGAGAGATTACTCTCCAATCTTCCGAAATTATTTACAGACCTTAATGGAAGGTACACGTGTGTCGTACTGTTATACAATACTCTGAACTAATCGGTAATCGAATCAGTTGAATTGATGAATAAAATACGGTTCAGTAAGATTAGTTCATACCTACTAAATTTGATCCCTCTAACCAAGTGAACCAAAAATTCAGCTTCAATATTTTATAATTGACCAATTTAAACTTCAAATTGACCAGTGAAGTTCGATTTTACCTATGATAAAATAAAAATCAAATTGTTGTTTTGTTTCCCCCATCCATACCCCGACAACTGTATCAACTACGTTTTCCAAACAGCTCCACTGTAATAATCCCAAATATCAACTTCATACTATAAACCGTTCTTGATATATAGAAACGGTGGATGAACGAACTTTTTTTGTTGGGTTTGTACTGAAACGTGAAAATACAAAAGTTGAGAGTAACATATTTCAGGTCGGTCTTTATTTTATTTTTTGAAAATAATAAAGAAAATTCAACGTTAATATCACAATGGGTTTATGAGCAAAAGAAAAAAATTTATTCAAATTAATCACAATTCTCTATAACAAATGGCTTAGTAAAAGTTGCAACAATCTACTCCATTTACCTGACCTTTAATAAGAAAGAAATAACCCCAATTTCTCAACAGAATCGTTAATTCGAAAATAAGTGACCGAAAATGGTGGTAACTAAAGAATCTACATGTTCCCTTATTCGTCTGCTCTCTCATCAGATTGTTCACACAGCGCAATCCTACAACCCTTTTTAGTAAGAGTAAAGCCAAAAGGCATTTTCACTACAGGAAACCTTTCAGATGGCACTTCTTCTTCGAGGTACATTCAGAATTCACCACCCACTGCCATCATTTATGCAAAATTTTCACTTAGCTGAGCTGTTTGTGATGCATCCATGCATGTAAAGTTGGGGAGAAATTGTCGGAATCGTGCAACCCCACAACATTTCATTGTTTTACAAACAAACTTTCAAGGGCTGCCAGTGGAATTAACTAGACGACTTGTTTGCATACGTGAATTACTTTTATGAAATGTTTAATTGGTTTGGTGCTGCGAAGTTAATGCTTGGCATGTATTTTGTTACTGTGCGAGTCGAAAAGAATTCTAGATTCGAGTTTTAATTAAGGTTTTCTGATTGACCGGCAATTACAAGGAGGAAAAATTTTTAATTTCAAGTTTTCTACAATGATTACGATAGTTCGTGGCAAATTGTACGATTTCCAAGGTAGCCCAGTAAATAAAGAATTCATCTACTATTTACAAAAAAAAAATGTTTCTGACACTTGAGCATTAAAGAAAAGTTTTTGGAAATGTGTCGAACATTTTTGGATCCGTCGATCCTGATTTTGTGCTTGTGACCTATGATAGACCAAAAAGAAGCGAGCACTCAATTCATAGTAAACCTGATTAGAAAAATAGTCACAATGCATTTAATGAAATATTTCCGATTGGTGGAGTAGGTACAGATGGAGACAAATTCGAACTTAAAGAGATACTAATAGGACATACTTGTTTTCCGGGTAGGACACTGTTTTTTTTTTTAAACCAGTGGTCTTTCATTCCGCAGTTTAGAATCATACTCATGACAGAAACGAATATTTTTTGATCCGTCGAGCTAGATTAGAATCATAATCCAATTACATATAGCTCTTCAAAATGCCCGAGGATTGGATAATATGCTAGCAACTTATCAAACCAGTTATGTTGCGGAGTTATAATCAATTCATTCGAAGGGACGCTCGTTATATTTCAAATCCGATTGGAAAAATATTAGGAAAGATCCAATTTGGTCTCTTACACCCTAGAACACAATAGTTTTACACCATTTCATAGTTTAAATAAATTTCTAGCAGCTATTTATCTAATGATATTTTACGTCTCATCGCCAGGGGTCTCTAATTTTTGAAGGACTATTGCATGGTGCAACAAACTGTTAGGATATGCAAGGGTAGCACAGCATGCATCTTGACGAATACACAGTTGTTCAAACCATTTTACTTGAGGACCTTTTTCAATTGAATACCTACTCATGTTCCTGTCCGCGAGTTGAATGTATCATGCAGTGATACCCAAACAAAATTAGCCTTGCGATTTCAAAAATACTGTTGAAATATTCAGAAAGAATGAGTCTTACCATTTAAAAAAGAAAAATGAATGCTATAGCCTGTGAAAATGTCCAACTTTTCACATAAAAAGTCCGTCCGAAGAGTTCATTTCGCAAATAGTTTTCGTCTTATTAGCTATACGACGTAGCAATAAAAAGCCCATGCAATTTTATTGCTCATAAAACGGTACGAGTGTGCCGTTCTCGCGTACACCATAAAAGGGTTCTGTTACACCCAATAAAGTAACTCCCGGTCGCCACATTGTCTGCTTTTGAAATTTCGTATCCACTTTCTCGATTTCTTTTTCGAGTCACCTAAAAGGCTGAAACGTTGTTTCCAGTTTTGTTTCCAAGAATGACTCCTTTGCCAGTCTAACTTAACCCACCCTCGCTACTGTCCTCACTTATGATATAAACGACCTTCTGGATGTCTACTATACAATACAAGAGACGGCAGTGATAAAAGCAACAACAAGAAACATCAACATCCACTTGAAAGGACCCTCGGGAACTCTTTTGCGGATTTTCCAACTGCTCGAGGACGTTATGATTCAGAGAGTTCGCATGCAAATTTCCACGGTTTTATTCCTCGTCCTTGCGGAAAACGTTGGCCAGATAATTTCGGACCACCTGATGCATACTGTGAATCCTTCACAAATGGAGGCGAAGGAATTGACTTCGCTTCAATGGTTCTGAGGGAGTGATGATGGGGAGTAATGGGAGGCAGGGGGACTTGGATTTTTATGTGGTCGTCTATGTGGCGCCATAATATTTAATTAGAGCAAGAGTTGCCATGTTTATGCGGTGGAAACGATTTGAATGAATGCACCCTTGAGAGGCCTGTTGGTAATTTGTGGTAATTTGAACGATTGGTTTCATTGCGTCTATGAGGGCAATTTCAGATATTGGAAATTCATTAGTTTTGATGAGTACTAACAGTCGCGAACAATAAAGATTTAATGGCAGTTTAATGACAGTTTAATGGCTTCATTGTAATCTCAATGCCAAAATGTTCACTAGAATTTCTGCAAAACTTAAAGACTCACATGTATACTACTTCAATTAGTTGTCAATCATATTTTCGAGATGATTGATGATGATTGGTTTTGGGGGTTGAAACCCCCCCCCCCCCCCGTGCGTACGGGCCTGAAGGTCGGTAACGGATAACGCTTTGTAGGTCAGCGTATCTCGAGGATTTGTGCTTAAGAATCACAAGGTAGATGAATATTTAGTATTATTACATAATAGGAAATGGTAATCCGGAGCTTACGAATTTGAGTACCACCCAGGATCAATCATCTCGAAAATATGGGGGGGGGGGGGGGTTCAACCCTGCCTGCGCCTGCCGACCTTGCAGAGCATTAACGTCGTTGTAGTCAGAAATTGGGTCAAAGACATCCCAGCGTCCATAAGAGAGTCTTAAAAAAATTTGGTTTTCCAAATGAACGCACTAATATAGAAATAAGTTTAAATAGGACAACGCCAGAAGTGCTTATGTCACAGCGAACCAGCGAACCATAAAACATCAATATTGTTTTTGGATCATATTCGGAAACGTAGTCAAAGTCGAAATGAAGCAATGGCTGTATCGCTGCAGGAAACCTTAAAACAAAATCTCCGAAAAACTTTAATATTTTTCGGCTTTTCACTGATAAAAAAAATCTCGAAAAGAAATTAAATTAAAAACCTCTGAATTTAAGAACTTATTCGATATCTAATCAGACCGAAGGGATATGACAAAATTCGTGAAAATGTATGAAACTTGCTGACAACTCTTATGGGTTGAATATAGGAAAATCCTGAAACGAGAAACCCGTAATAGTAAAATGAATTCAATATTTCAAAAGTCCTAAAAGATATGAGGAAATTCGTGGAAATATAGTCATCCCATTTTCAGTTTCACGATTCCAATGTTACTTTTCAATAATAAATTATGGGTTTATTTCAAAAAATGTGCTACCTTAAAATTTTGTGCTTACACATTTTAGGAATAGTAAGCCCCAAAAAGCAAAAAAAAAATGTCCGTCTGTCCGCCGTACTCAAAAGTGATTGAAGGCCGTGACTCACAAGTTCGTTGAGTTATTAAGTTGCAAATTGTTTAATAGTTAGATTGGGCGAGCGCTTTCGAGTAGTAACTTTTGGGTGGTTGTATTATGGTAATAGCTCAAAGAGTTTGGGAGCTTAGCAGATACGCTATGTATTGCTATACTGCACTATCGCGATGTGGGGCTTGCAATACGATTGGCTAATCGCAAGCGTTACACGCATCGCTTTCACTATAATTCAACCTCTAATTTCAACATTTTTTGTGACATTGATGGACTTCTGTATCCCGAAATAATTATTTTATTTTTTTCAATGCCAGACTGGATTGCTCTGACTATATAAATGTATTCTAAAAGAAATGGATTTTGTTATGGGTGGTCCACCATGACTCAAAATCTCTACTATAATTATTCACCCATGCAAAAATGGTCGGGGTTATGGTATCTAGGAGTGGGAGTGGAGGAAAACTATGCATCTGAAACTCTAACGCTAAATTCAAAAATTCATATCTCCTTGTCGGCTAATGTCAGAAGATTGAAACTTTGTCTTTGTTTTAAGCGATGCTAGGAGATTAGTCAAAGACGAAAAATTTACAGAGAGTGGAAAACGATCCACATTTAGAGCTAGTTGCTTTTTAGTTAAACTAAAAAAATATAATAAAGTAATTTATTGTTAGAAATTTACATACTACAGTTTTATTAATTACCAGCCGCATACCGCACAGGACAAACAAACAAAGAATTAGAGCACCAGGGTACTAAAATCGTGTAAACATTTGAATAATGTGAAAAAACAAACAATTCTTTTTGATTCGATCGGTACCTAACTTCACACGAACCATCCCCGGGCTATTCAACACGTTCCTTGAAAATTTTATCAAAATTCCCTATGAACTCCTAATTTCCCTTTCATATGTTCTTTTAAATCGTTTATTTTGAAAGTGACATAAGTCACTTCGTTTCCTAATCGACATGTTTAAGGGCTTTTAACATGCTTTAAAATATTTATGTCAAGCTTCGGGAAAATTTACATTAAACACGTTTCTGACTTCTACCTATTAAATAATAAAGTTGCGCCCAGACTGTTGTCCAATTTTCTTTTAGTCTTAATGACTCTAGTAGCATATTTACATACAAATACTAAGTTTCAACTTTGTAGCATTAGCCATTTAACAAATTCAGCCATACCGATTACGTCTGATTAGATATCGAAAAATTTTTCACTTCCGCCTAAAACCCGTTTACATTTTTTCCCTTTTTCAACTCCTAATAAACTATAAAACAACTTTTAGTAAAAGGATTAAACTCGTTTTCACGAATTTCGTAATATATCTTAGAAGTGATGATATATTGAATTGGCCTTACTTCTCAGGACTTTTTTATGTATATTTATCTAAAAAACCTCTTTCAAAATTTGTGGGTTCACAATTATCCGCATATCTCTCGGGTTTTACAAGAAATCAATTTGAGTTTTAGTGTTTCTATTTAATCACAAACCGATTTTAAAATTTTCTTATATGGACACCCCAAGGGAAAGCGGTTTCATACCTTTTAACAAATGTATATACATATTTCTTAGATCTCATGACATATCGAATTGATTTTCAACTCCTTAGGCTTTCTATATAACCCACGAAAAGTGAATTTAGGGATTTTTAGAGATTCAATCCTAAATAGATGTAAGAGTGTTGCATATACCTTTCACAATGTTTTATAAATAGTTCATCTTGATAAGTCTGTGCTCTTTTCATCATGAGTTGATTCAACTGATTTGATTTAAACAATTTTGTATTAAAAAAAAATTCAACATTAGCTTATGAAATATTAATTGAAAATTGGGATCCTCGGAATTAAATTAGGCTGGTTAAAAAATGTTTCCAATTGGACTAAATGCCAAAAACTTCAATATGTGTTCATGTTGTAAGAGTACTTAATTTAATTTGGACATGAAAAGCAGAACAGTTCAGCCTCCCAATGCGTAGGGACATCCTAAAGACTAATCACCCATCAACATCACATTAGTCAAACATATCGTACGGCACGAGAATCTTAACTGAAATATTGATGCGAATTCCGAAACCGTAATGAATTACCCAAGATCCCATAAAATATTAATTGGGTTATCCTTTTGGAATGACAACCTAGACACTCTGGAAACTTTTCCAATTAAGGCCTGAACTCGATTACACTACTTGAAAGAGATGAACGATATCCTTGTACTACAAGCGCGAATCAAGCTTCCAAGACTCGAAGTTTTAATAGGTTTTATTCTCAAGGTCCGATCTAGGAACGGCCCACATTAACAAAAAGGGAATTTTAAAATCATGACGCGAAAATTCTCTGAAAGGACTTAAAGGCTGGAATTTACGAAGGCTTTAAACAAAAAAAAAAACAAAATGTATTACCTCGTTCATCTCCACAAAGAGGTGGTCTGTGATTTCAATAAACGTTCAACACAAAATTCGTATAAAATGCCCTGTAAAAATCTGTCCCCATGTGTATCCTTTTTTACTTATATTTGGTGTAGTGAACGAATGGGTTTCCTGGTCCTGTTCGGCCAGCCCGCTTTATCCGAATGTCTGTCATTCATTTAATGAAAAGGCTGGTGACGGACATTTTCGGATAGCCGTAAGGGTTCGAAAGGACTCACAAACATGTGTTGCTGTTGGGATGGCTACTGGTCGGTTTAACGTCCATCAAACGGCAACAGCCCAACCGTTGCTATGATGATACCCGGAACGGTTGACCATAGTCTACTGCTTTTTTTTGCAATAGAAGCTGAGGACATCATGCGATAATGTCCTTTAAGACTTTAAAGTTTACATGAGATGCGATAAGGGTGGAAGGATTACTAGCATTCCTACAAATTTTGTACAGTCATGCTGCCATAAGGATTTTGTGTACGTATTTCAATACTTTTTCAGGGTTTATGCGAATCTTTTAGTTTTCATGTAATAAGCTTTATTAATTGATAAATAAACAAAATATCTTCTTCACCGGTTACACACTGTACGTCTATATTTTTCGAAGTGGTTGCTTGAAAGTAAGTCGTAGATGACAATGTGTACTTCCGTTTAAGTCTCTAATTACTTAAGATCAATGTACATACATACATCGCAGCTGGACCAAATGGCAGGAGTTTGTCATGAGGTAGAGGGTTTGCGTCGCAGAACCACGAGGTGGGTAATTATTTGGTTTCTTTACGTAAAAAAATAACTTTTATCCTAGTTCTAGTATTCCCTCAAAAATTTTAAAAATTTTATGGTGGCGCCATACCATATTGCAATTCATTTTGGTTTGAGACAAATAAAAAATTTCCAACATTTTTTTTTTCCACGAGGTTGACACTCGAAGGAATTCAATTTGAATCTCAACGGTTATGTGAGATAGCTTTTCGAAATACTTTTGCGTAAGGGGGACAGACGGTGTAGAAATTTTTAGTTTTACTATCAAATGCTGTCAAATGACGTAATCGTCAAATGATATTTATCAAACTAGTTCATGCGATAATACATATTACTATTGCTGTCAAACGTGTCAAATAGTATAATATCGTAATCGTCAAATGGATTTTTGCCATCAAATTCAGTCAATTTTTGTGGTCAAATATTTGATAACATACAATGTAATAAAAGCTAGCTTTACTGATGCTGTTGGCTATCAGTACTACTCCATTTTTTTAATAAATTTTATAACTCAAAGGCCTCAACAATTTTAGAGCCTACATACTACATTTGAAACGTTCACATACAAAGGGTATGTACATATTCTTAGGAAATTTATTACTTGATTTCTAAAAATATAAAACATGGGGAACATTAAAATAATTTTCCTGTCATCCGAAAGTATCTCCAATTCTCGTCTCGTAATTATCACATCAAGCCCAAACACACCTTGCCTCTACTCAACTTTTAACTCTTGAATGACTTTTTCGCTTTTAATTAACACAAAATTAAAACTTTTACTGTCCAGGCCGCGTATTTCTCCGGAAACTGAAATCTTTCTTCCTTTAAGTTTCCCTCTTATTAAACAATTTTTATCGCCACTTTGTTGTACCTTTTTCTTTCCTGAGTTCAATTTTAAGTCACCTTGCGCCCCGAAAACTGTTGAGTTTGTTGTTTACCGAGACTAACCCGGGGAAAAAGGCCCATGATTTTCAACTAATTTATTCCTTTAATTAAAAAAACACGTTTGTATGGGAAAAAGGACTGAAAAAAAGATAATGAAAAACTGTGAAAAAATGAAGAGGCGGAAATGAAAAGTGACAAAGGGGAGCCTAGGTAATGTGTTTCCCCTGTACCGAGCAAATGTTGTTCTTGTTGTTACTAATCCAACCCCATTATTTTCGTTTGAATTGTTGTTAGACGGAACCTTTGCCGTCCTGTTTCCAGGGGAATCACCTTGGCAGCGGTTTAAATTCAAATTAGAAGGCTTCGCTTGTACAATGGTTAGGATTTCTTTCGAAAAGTCTTAGACCGACAAATGGTTTTAATGGACCGCCAACCCAGCAATTTATTACGAGTCCGATTAAAAATTCACAAAGTAAAATTGAAATGAGACAGTTATGTTTAGTTAGTTTTTGCGCTACACTTAACCCGCATTTAATATTTAGATTCTTTTTACGTAAAGAAATAACGCAGATCATCTAGATTTTGGTTGGCACTGATATGTAGAAAATTTGGCTCAACTGGGTGGTTGGTTTATGTGGCAGCCTTTGGATCAGATAGATCCTATTTAGTGCAGATATTGTTGCTTCATTGCCACAACTCATTTAACTTGATCGTTGAAAACAGGTGAAGTAAAGGGTTCACGATATCCGGAACTGGACTCGATCATTACATCCATCCGGAACGGCTTAGGAAGATAATCAGCTCTGAAGTCCTTTTTGAGATCTAAATTGGTCCTCATAGCTTACTTCTTCAAAAGTCTCAGTAACCTTGTTGGAAGTCACTAGAATTCAATGCTCATTGCAAGCTCTAAATGGTTTAATGAGTAGGACCGGATTTGATGATCCTTTGGTAACACAACAGACCTTCTTAGGTCTGACGGGCAGTCACGGGTACCTACCTACTTTCCTAAGGCAAGGGAAAACCACTAGAGAGATCAAAATTTATTTCAGATAACGTGAACTTTCAAAATGGCCACCAACTCCAATTTAAGGATTATACCCATCCATGATTAATTCTTCTGATCCCTAAGGAACAGTCTAGCTGGTACTGCAGACCGTCGCACATAGCGGTATTTTGGCAATCTAGCTGGCCAAAATTATTTGTTTTTTTCAGTCTAAATAGATTGTATAATTGAATTAACTTCTTAAGAGTCTTTTGCGAAAAATATCTATCTATTGCTAAATAGCAAAATATGTGACAGAAAACGTGTTTTTTTTTAATTGTATGTTATTATTCTGTCACTGAATATCCTTTTTTATTTTTCGGCTCTCCTTAAAAGTAGTTTTGCCCGAATAATTGCTTTTTTAGTATCATGTTTAATAATAATAATCAATGGCGCAACAGTCCAAATCGGTCCTAGGCCACGAAGTAATGCTAGAGTTCCTTCATTGCGAGACCAACGGAACACTAGGAAGTGAAGTGGTCAGTCACACGCTCGTCCGTGATTATTATCCCGATTTTAACCCAGGTAATCATTTACAGCTGAGTGAAGTCCGGCACCCAATCCCATTGAAAATTACTTGGCGCCAAGCAGATTCGAACCTGGTACCAGATGCACAGAAGGCAAGTGCTCTAGCCACTAAGCCACCCAGACTACTAGTACTAGTATCATGTTTGTTGACCCGTTATTCAAAATGGTGCGGATAGGCGCGGCAAATTTCATAACGGTTATATTGTACAAACTTCCATCTTTATTTTTTTTTTTACGGCCTTCGTTATAACTTACGGGGTCATCCTTTAATGCGATTCCACAGCTATAACGACATAGTGTGGGGATAAAATGGTGTGGTAATAATATTTAGGTCGGTGGAACAGGAGGAAACCGTCTAAAGTGTCGGTGGACATTGTTTTTGAACCGCTGAAGGTCAAACTTATCAGGGAATAGATCGGCTGGCAATTCGTTCCACATTACTGATGTTCGGGGGATAAAGGACTGCCTAAATTTCACTGTTCTCCACGAATGGGGCTGAACTGTATACTCGTGGGCGCGTGAAGCTTGGAGAGTGTTACGGGGGGCAACTAAGAGTGGGGGAATAAGTTCTTTTAGTTCCTTACTACATTTACCATTAAAATATCGGTAGCAGATACTGAGTACTTCGACATTACGGCGATGATCAAGGAAGTCTATAGGAGCTGAAATGGCTTCGTCTCCAATTAGTCGGAACGCATGTTTTTGAACACGGTTGAGCAAAGGCTAAATGGGATATAAGAGCCGCAGCCCAGATATGCGAATTGTACTCGAGACGTGGTCTGATATATGCCTTGTAGATTGTAGCTAAATCAGACGCTGAAAAGTATTTCTTACACTTCCGTACACTGAAAGAAAAACTATGTTTATTCCAAGGTTGCATTGACTATATTAAGGTTCTTTTAACCATAGTAAAACTGACATGTTTCCAGTGATCACGGCTATGATGGTACTAGCCATAGCACATAATTCGTAAAAACATAGTATGGTTGCATTAATCATATATACCTACTGAAATTTAATATGGTTGTACCAATCATGCTCGTTACATGATGTAATTGTGTATTATAATCAGGACAACCTTATTCTATGATCAGTGGAACCATATATTTTGATAAGATAGTTCCCACAAGTTCACTTCTTCCAGTTTCATGTGTGCTTTGTTCGAGAGTGTTTAATTGTTGTTCAAGTCATTTATTTTATTTATTTATTTATTATGTCGGACTACTGCAAATGAATTTGGGAGAGCCTATGGTAGTCGCACTCGAGACTTAGAAGCCCGTATGGCGTTTAAACATTTTACATTTTACATTTTAACAATAAATCGAGAATTAATGAGTTTAAACAATAATAAATTTGGGAAATGATATAGAAGGGAGGTGAGTTTTATATTTGCTTAAGAAGGTTATTGTTGTTTAGGAGTTGGAATAGGGGAGAGTTAGAGTGTCAAGTCATTTATTTATGATCGAAAGTGTTTTCTTTGTGAATTATTTTTAAGTGTCACATGTATCTTATGATTGACCCAACCTTTATATTATTAAAGAAGGTTGAGTGAATCATACACCAAGGCTCTGAAATCAGAACTATAATTCAGGCAATCATGTCACATAAATTTTATGATTGACCCAACCATTTTATTATTAAATAAGGTTGCGTGAATCACACACCTTGGTTTCCACAACCATAATTTTGATTGAGCTAAACATGTTACATGTTGTAACATAGTTGTGGCAACTATAATCTCAATCATAGTAAGGTTCTCCCAAAATATGGTTGCCACAATCATATTTTTTCTTTGAGTATAGAATTCTAAGGCGTTTAGAAGCATCAATTGCGACATCAAAGATGTGCTGGCTCCAGTTAAGGTGGTTGTTGATTTTTACACCTAATAATGTACACCGGAATCGATTGGAAACGAGGATGAAATTCAAATTACAAACAAAATTATAACGGGATCGGGCTCTGATGTACAAGAAAAACCTTTCAATTCACTTTAAAAAATTTTAAAATTCAAAAAATTTAAAACCTTTGTCAAGCAGCTAAAATACTACTATTATATTTCCAAAAAAATCTTTAAAAATATGTGTACCTGGTTGCTCAAGATACATTACTGTATTTTCGAAGAGTAACACTGAATATAAAATATTTACTTTTTACCTGAAACGGTTACTCTTAGGAAGCCAAGAAATATACGTCCATTTGTCGCAACGGTCAAGTTCAGACAAATCTTACGGCATGAAGCGCAGCCCAGACAAGGCGGGATCGGGTTAACTTTAGTTTCCTGTTTAGGTAACTTAAATAATAAAATATTTTTTTGTACCAGCTATAAAAATTTTTAATTTGAATTTTGGCCACCTAGATTGCCAATACCCCTATGGGGCGTCGCGGTTTGCATTAACTACCGGCAGCAGACTATTACTTCAGGCAAAAACAAGCTGTCATGTTTGTTTGCAACTGCTCGGTAGTTGACTGTTGTGAGTGCAAAGGTTGACAGTTACTACTGACCGCAACGGTCGGCAGTGCCAGCCAGATTGTACCTTAACATAACCTATAGTATTTGCCAGTTCTCAAAAAATTTCTATCGGAAAATTAAAAGCCAGAAAACAAAACGCTTTTCGTCTGCACTCGAGTGAGATACGTTGTTGGTTATGGACACTGCGGTCTTCGCGGATTTCGACAATTGGTTGGGTTTGACAATAGCCAATCCTGCTATGCTGCGAATCCTTTCAATGCTGTAGCTTCCGTTTAAAGGCAAAGAATTGCATGACCTACTTTAATAGTAGCCTACTACCCATTACTGTAGTAGCTGTACTGGATAACAGCTTGAATACGGCTTAATTTGGTTGTTCTCCTTATTTGTGTAACCTCTTCTGTAAAAAGTTCACTTCGTTCCCAACCAAATCCAATGCGCTATGCATTGCAATTTTCAAAATGTCCACGAACCGAATTAATGTAAACCCAGCTAATGTTCAAATCTCGAATTTAAATGCCACGAATTTAAATGGCGGCGCTTTGTTTGAAAGCTGCTTTTGTAATTATTGTTCTGCAGCACGTTATAAAACACGTCACGTTATCAACCCTTTTGTTATCGCAGTCTTAACAACAGCCAACTCTGAATTGGAATGGCACCAAATTGTCCCTTGAGGAAATACCGAAACGAAAAACTGGTCCAGTGATAAGCATGTTTACTGCCTAAATTACACCACTCTAGGGATGCTTGGGACTCGTGCAAGTATTTATGGAAATTACCGGACACTTTTCCCCATTCACGTACACTTTGTCTGGCCGAGATTAAATGCCTTTTTCAGCTTGTTCTTCTTTTCAGCTCGCTGGACACTCCTAGATTTCCCAGATTTTCAATGATTTATCGACTGTCATTCGAAATGCCATTCATCTCCAGAACATCATCGGCACCCTGTTGTGTTATTCTGGACGCAACAAATCGCTTCTTTGTTTGGCCAAACCGAGCGTTCTTGGCCCTTCCATCAGCTCGAAAATTCCAGACAGGTGAGAGTGGGTTAAGTGAGCCATGTGGTAAAGTTGAACAAGCTGCCAGAGTACCGCAAAAGTTAAATTTGGGGTGCAGCTAGGGTGTTCCAATGCGGTAAGCAACTTTACCTCAACATTTACCTTTTCAATTAGAGAAAAGCTAGCTCGCGGTGATATGGTTTCACGTTCAGTTGAAGTGGTTTCAGGTATTTTTTGGGTTGGAGAACAAACAAAAACCGACAGAAAATCATCGGTTACAGCCTTTTTCAGCTCATTTTTTCTGCCATTAATCTCCGAATTCATCCCCCATATTGTGTATCATGTGTTTTTTTATCCCAGAAAATATTTGTTTCCACTATACGGACTACGTGAAAATTGAGAAAATGTTTTCGATTGGATCAGCCACAAAGCTAATGAACATCCGACACCCAATTATTCAGGTGGTCCAGCTGCAATTATTTTACGCGATTTAATTATTCGGACCGTGAACGATGGCGAGGATGAAAATTTAAAATTTACACCAATTTTATTACAAATAATATACAGGTATTTTGCCAGTATATAGCCATATGCAGTCCTTGCATCTGCTGGCCCTTGCATACATAGTTCCTGCATACATGAGCAAATTTAATTATAGTGGGCTAGACCGTCTAATAAATGGCACGATCAGCCGGGACACGTTGCCATATCAATGTCCGCATAAATGCTATCGAATTTACAAGCCGAGAATTGTAATTGGACAAATTTTTGATTATTCAGATATGATTGGAAAGGGTAGTTTGTGCCATTCGCGTAACAGACCATGACATGAATTCAAAATGGCATTTGTATTCCAAATAACACACATTTTATAAACAAGTATTCTACTCGTATCTGATTCACATAATTTTTAAGTACGTGTATTCTGAATTTCAACTTTACAATTTCACCACAAATAACATCCACACAAAAAAATCCGTCAACAGTCTAGGCGCAACTTTATTATTAAGTTCGGAACGCGTTAATTTCTGTGACGCGATGTAGGTTACTATGTAACTGAAAACTAATCAATAAGTTCGGGAAGCGTTTAGAATAGGGTTTAACATATGAATTACATAATTGGGTCATTTTCCGGAATGAGGTCTAGGAGTTGAAAAAGGAAAAAAATCTTGAAAATAGGTGATTATTAAACAAGCCCATGGGAGTGAAAAGATATTCGATATCTGATCAGTAGCTCAGTTCTGTAACTTATGAATGAGAAATTTCTCGCCAAAAAGTCAAAATGAGGACGAATTGATGCAGTTTTCTCTCTGTATTCTCACCAAATGAGAAATGAATGATTGCTAAATGCGTAGTCGATTACGGTGCTTTCTCATTTGGTAAAAATACAGAGAGGAAACTTTTCATCAAAATTCTTTCTCTAGTTGATTTGCATATACACACCGAGTTGCAACTTTCTAGCATAATCCGTTCTATAGTTAGGAAAAACACCCCCACCCCCGTACTATACCCCTGCACAAATTTATATTTTTCCAAGATTCCACTAATGTACCTAGCTCTATCTAAGTACTAAGTCTGAGCTTTATGTCGTTGTTGGTTCTCGAGATATAAAAATCAGACTCTTTTCCTTTTGACCCTCCCCCACCATCACCCTCTGCACCCACACTCTCAAAATTTTTGTTTTCGATAGGGGTCCATTAGCCCTACGGTTGGTAAAAAATTTAAAAATTTATATTACACTGTTCTTGAGATACAAGACGTGAATTTTTGAAGAAAAAAACTTATCCCCTCCACTTTCATGCTGCACCGCTCCCTTAAAAAATTTTACTTTCAGCAGACTCCATTACTCAAAAACCAAATTTTATTTTTCTAATGCTAATTGGTTTGTGAGATATCGTAATCTAAAGTTTTACCCCCCCCCCCCCACCCTCGTAGGTCACTGACCCACTGAAAAAATCTACTCTCCAAGTATAACTACAGATATTTGTTTAAAGTTTTAATTGCTTGCTATTAACGGTATATATGGATTTTAGGATGAGTCGATCTCGGATTTTTTCCGTTTCGGACGCATTATTTTCTCCTCCACTCCCACACCCCTTCACCCATATCAGTAATTTTTGCAAATGGGTCCACTATCAAAGCTCTAAATTCCAAGTTTCATTCTCCTAACATAAGCGGTTGTTGAGGTCTAGAATCCAAAAATTTTCGTCTAAAACGCTTTCCCCACCTTCCCCCTCACACCTTCCGTCTCAAAAACGGTCACTTCAAGGGATCTACCCTGTCTATTCAGAAAAAAAATCAATTTAATAGCTCATAGGGTTCGGGAACTATAAGTCCTCAAATGATTTTGCCTACGGCGGACGGCGCGCGCACAGACTGGCTTACATTTTTTTTGTTTTTCTGGTGTTTATTAGTCATAAAACGTGTAAAAAAAATTTTTCAGGGTAGCAAATTTTTTTTTAAACAAAATCGATAACAATACTTTATTATTAAAATAATAAAAAAAATAAAGTAAAAAAAAAAAAAAATTTGTGTTTTATTAAAAAAAAATTTGTAAATCAAATTTTTTTTTCACTAATTCTTAAAGTACACACGTTTTCAAAAGAATCGACGATGGTAAGGTCGCAACTTTTGCGAATGTTGATGGAATGACCCCCCTAAAAAACATTATATTTTTCCAACATGACACAGTTTTTTGGCCGGCCGGAACGCTCCTTGTCTTTCACGCCGAAATCACATATTTTGACAACTTCCCGTAAATGGCGCTTATTTGGCTCGAACTCCGACATGTTTAACGACCCATAAGTAACTCACGCCGATAAAATTTTAAAAATGTAATGGTGGGAAATTGTTGCAATATTTCTGATCTTGCCATATTATGAGCTTGATCCTCCATTTTTTCCCAGTATTTCGTGTTAGCGCCAGAGCGCCGGGAGCTTTTTTGCACACAAAATAATTAAAAATAAAGTTTTTGTTTCTATCTCATTTATTTTGTCAGCTACAGTATGTTAAATTTTTCACAAAATTAGTGTTAGAGTCCTCATTAAAAATGCTGAACCTCTAGTAATTTTTATTCTAGAATAATAAAATATGGCTTATTTTAAAGAAAAAAGCAATAAATATAGCAATTTTTTCAAGGATAATAATTTTGTCCTTTATCCTTGAATATCTCAAAACGGGTTTTTATATTGTGTATGTAGGTTATACTGTTTTTCAAAACATACCAAAAAATCAACTTGGGGTCTCAATGGGATCGGGTGGTGTCGATGAAAATCAGTGCTTCTCAATTATTTTATTGAAAAAGAGTCATTTAATCAAGAATCGCCAAAAGAATGACCTTATCATCTCTGTGTCTTTTGAAAATTTGTGTACTCGAAGAATTAGTGAAAAACTATAATTAAATTATTTAATTAGTGATTTCAATTTTTTGATTCCATTCTTTCTTTTTTTTGTTAGTTATAGTATGTATGTTAAAGATTTCCCCAAAAAGTTGCCCGAGTATTCTTTGAAAATTCATATCTCTGGTAATTTTTATTTTAGAATTATAGATTATGTAGCTAAACTCACACAGAACTTAATCAAACAAAAAAACCAAAAACAAAATTCTCCCCCCCCCCCTGCCCCCCACGAGTAAGGTCTGGATCTGATACTGCGGCTCAAGGACATCGATTAATCAACAGTCGGAGATTTCGTGTTGGGGTTTCAACTTTTGTACAATTAAACTTTTGAACTGACAGACTGACTGTATTTAAAATTTTATATCCACCAGAAAAATAAGCTGCTCTTCTGTCTTGCGATATCGTAGCAGCAAAATATTTAATGAACTTCTAAAGAAAATGCATAACGCCGTAAAAATATAGAATTAAGAATTGAAAACATTCTTGAAAATTTTTTCAAACAGTTCGCCCTTAGAACTTCTGATTGCATTAAAATTGTTTGCATTCACGTAAAATTGTAAAACGAAGTTTCTAATAAACTGTGAGGAAAATGCTTGAGAAAATCATTTTTGTCGTATGCACTTCAAAGCAAATAATAAACAACTTCAAGGAGTGCGCTACTGACATTGCTGTGATTTCACTAAACAGTCAAGGAGTTCAGGACTAATCGTTTGGGGTAAAACTTTGCCATTGCACTTCACTTACCAGTAAAGTACCGGAAAATTGGCGAACAATTAACTCCAAAGTTGTTGAAAGCATTGCTTTATGCGGAACAGCTAGCAGCTAGCTTTATAAATTTATGTAGGCAGCCTCTTTGAAACGAGTTTCGTAGACGTTTGAATCGGCAATTAGTTTTATTTTTAAAGTTGTTAAAAGCTACAACAAGTTTGTTTTAAAAATTCAACTTTGAAATTTCATTTACCTAAGTTTACTCTCACTAGATATGACCTGGCCAAAGCAAGTGTTTGTTATGATATGGCCTCAAAGATGAATGTAACTTTACACATATTTATGGGAGAAAATGATTTTAAAATATTTCACGCATGCGTGATGGTTTCGTCACGCGAAAATAAGGCCCTTACATGAAATTGCAGAATAATTTGGACGAATTGTTCCGATACTTCGTGGTAATAAAACTATACCTAGCTCTCTGGAACTGACACTCCAAGATTCAGACTAGCAACTTCAAATTCTGGTATCGGTATTTTTTATCTGATTTCTCTTGAACTACTAGGTCCACGCTTTAAATGCTTGTTTGGTAAACAAAATTCGAAAATATCCAGCAAACAGAAAATCTTCCAGGATCTTCACATAAATAGCAACAGTAGTACCAACGTAAACAAATTTAATTAGGCGATCAAAAACAGTCTCTGATGAGAGCGACCCAAGAAAAGTTCAATTAGTTCCAAATTATTACGCTATTGGTAACGCATCGTGATTTCATTTACTTCTCGATCGCTTTACAGTGAAAGTCACTTTACAAAAGACACTTGAGAGTAGAACTGACCATCATACTGCTGTCTCAATAGAAAAACTGATCACATGTACAAGCTGTGCGGCGTTTATATACTGCATATATTGAGGCGAGAGATTTCCAGCATATTCGTTTGTGTGTGGAGTGTTTTGAAAGTATGAAGAATATGCGAGTTGGGGTAGAGTATTCAAAGAGTGTATTGGATTATTATTATTATTATTATTACATTTAAAAAAAAGGTATAAAAATACACACAGCTATTCTTAAGCATTAGTTACAAAGACCATCAGCTTTGTATTGGATTATTTTCTCTATTACAATTAAAATGGTCTACTTTTCTTTAAAGACTTTGAGTGATGAGTTTCTTTGGTTGTCAGGGTTTATGTAACAATATGTCGTCTTCATTCCTAATTACTTTACTTTACTTTCTATGAGAAGGTCTCATTCTTATTAAAATCGTTGAAGGGAATTTATCTGAGTAGCCGGAAAGAGAGAAACTTCTAAAGATCGGGAATAGAACCGGTTATAATGGTATACTGGCTGGTGTTAATAATTGTTAGTGCTACCTAAAAGAACAGCAAAGTTACAAATTCGTTTAGGCAAGGAAATTCGAACCCTTTTTTTGTAGGTCATCTCATGTGCCTACACTATTTATCAATTCTTTCTCGCGAACTGCGAACTACAACAACGAACTAGTTCGCGAGGGCTCACACTGAATTTCATGACCTAAAAAAAAAAAAAAATCCTTACTTCTCTCGTGAACTGAACTTGTTCATTCTTTTAGTTCAAACTTCCCGAGAGTGGGATGATACATGCTGTACGCAAATGTGATGACGAACTACTATCACCTACTGCTAGGATTGGAATTCCCTGCGAACTAGTTTGTTCATTTCACATATGGGAACGCTCTTCCGTACTGGTTCGTTCATGAACTGTACAAGCCTAATCTGGAACCACTGCACACTATGTGTTTCTTACGCAATTTCCAGATCAAGGAGGCAGGATTTACTCTCACTTATGAGGACCTGTCGAAGACTCTTCATTGTAAAGTCATCTCCTTTCTTTAGGGAACAGGTCGTGGTGTGAGAAGCAATAAGGCTTCTACAGGCTCAATATTACAGGTACTGGTATTGCTGTGAACTTATATACGATATAACACTGAATGATCTGATTTTTGGTTGTCCAATAAAACAATTTTATTTTTTCTAAATTTTAAATAAAATTGTGTTTTCATGGCGAAACGACCATACCTCTGACAAACAAAAAATATTTAAAGTTAGGTTGAATGTAAGCTCTTTATATAAGCGTTAAGATATCTTATTTCTACAATAGATGCATATATCTAATCAATCATAGGAAATATGACGGAATTAGTAAAACAAAAATTGTGATTTTCCCTTCGTACGTCAATGCAAATTTCATTTTATCACCCAAACATACATCTTGAGAAATTATTAAACAATAGCATCGATCAATCACGGTTGGGATGTTCGTGTAGTTGACTTAAAAAATTGTATTTCACATGGAAATAACAAGAGGTAAATTAAAGGCTTTTGAGTTATACTAAAAAAATGTTAATTTTTTGTCATATGTCGGAACTTGTAAAAATGTATGCAATCTCTTCACGTAGAGCTTATGCTGGAAAGTTGAAACTTGAATTTGAGTAACTGGATGCAAGACACAATGGGTTGAAATAATATTTGTGAGCCCCAGTTTTGGTAGAATATCAACGAAATGTACCACAGGACTTGCTTCGGGGATAATTTTAAAAATGTAATTCCAATCTTCAAAGGCGAACTGAAAAAAATTGGATCACGCAATGTCTCCACCATCGACAATCGTTTTACAAGAATGAAGGCTTTTTGTTTTTACGAATTCCGCGATATTTGTTAGGCCGGATATGTGTCACTATTAAAAAAATAAAATACCTATTCCGATTATTTCAACTTTCTAGATTAAAGAATTGAAAAGTTATCATCAACATTATCATAACGTGGACAGGTGCTATACAAATTAACTTGACTTAACTTCTGTAACGTTTCATGCCTTAAAAATTCAAAAGTTGTTCCTCAGTTCTCTGCTTATTCGAGCCACTGTAAACAATTTATACTTACATCTTTGGGGTTGATAGCTATGACGCGACATATACTGTTTTTGGTCTAGTCCTCCTAAAACTATAACATTTTAGGGTTGAAAAGTATAAATTCCAGTTCCATTACAACTAACTACTACTACTAACAACGTACTTAATTATTAAAAAAAAATGCTCCTTAAGAAATTTTTATAGAAAAAAAATCGATTTCTAAACGAAATAGATGACGACGTCGCTAAGTTATATTCTCATTCCGATCATATTTAAAATTGCCCCTGGCAAGACACTACAGAGAGAGGATGTTAATTGTAAATTTGTCATAAAAGCACTTTAAAATTGGGGAGACGACGGCGAAATTGGCCTTATCTCCCCTTTTCGGAATACGATGCAAAAACTGTTTGGAGGGTATTCAATCCCCCGAAAATTCTATGGACCCTTCAGCAAATGCAGCGCAAATTCGCCCTTAAACAGGATATTGCCTTAAAATTGTATTTGACTTGGTAACAATTTTTTTTTTTCGTTTTGTAGTAGTATAGTCCCCTTGCGGGTATCTCTAGCTGTGGGATGTTTTTAGTGAACGGGGTGGAAAAGATTGACGGGATATAGAGCAAATTAGACCGAATTTCTTTTCCTTTCGGTAAAGGAATTTTATGTTATCTGCTCTTGTATGCATTTGCAGGAAAATGCTTTTATTATACTGAAATTGCTGCAGGCAAAATTGATAACTGTAATGGACGAATTAAGGATACTTCTGAAGAAATGGCGGGTATTGTGAATTTTATGTCAATTGCAGCGAAGAAAGAAAACGGTCGAAATTGTTAAGGTTTTCATATCTCTTTACGAGAATAATATGAAAATTAGATTAAAATATTTAAAGTGGATGGATGTATACGAAACGCCCAGTGCCAAAAATTGTCGAGTCTACACAATTTGCACCATTATGTCGTAATGCAATGCATCTAGAATGAGGTGAATTATCTAGCTATGTCTAATGGAGCTACCAAATTTATTTTATTGCTGCGAGCTCCTAATTTAAGTGGAATGAATTAATTCTGAAATTTTTTTGATATCCAAATTTTTTTGATTTCAAAGTGGTGTACATTTTCACGAATTCCGATATATTTCTTAGAAGTAATGAGGTATCGAATTCGCTTCCGCTTAAGGCGTTAAATAAAATCGGCAAAATTCCAATTAAGTATTTTTCGACATCAACCACCATAATTATATTGTTCAAGTTTTCATGTATAAGCACAAAACTTATAGGTTTAATGAAATATTTCTTCTAAATACATACTTCTGTAGGTCTTATATTTATATAATGACTTCAAAGTTAATTTCGGGATTTTTTAATATTGATCACCTGAAGGTACTTCTGAAATTTAGTATTTTCACGTTTTAGGACTAATAAACCCCAAAAAAATATCCGTCTGTCCACCGTAGACACCGTACGCTGTACCGCGTACTCAACACTATTTGAAGGCGCGTAGATCTTAAGCGCCTTGAGACATTAAGCTGAAATTTTTATGGTAGGTAGAATGGGTAAGCACCTACGAGTTGGGTTTTAGATGAAAAATTTTGGTTTCTAGATCTCATGAACCGCTTATGCTGGGGTGCTGAAAGTTGGAACTCATGTAGTACTACATATAATAGTGGACTCATTTGCAACTGTTTGACGGAGGTTGAACGGTGTGCTAGTGGGGGGGGGGGGGGGAAAACAATGCGTCCCAGCCCCATGAAAGCTGGCATTGAAGCATTCTAAAGCTCACATCTCTTGAACGACTGATGTCAGGCGGCTGGAACTTTTGTTAGTTATCTTAACAGATACTAGGAGATTAAAAAAAGTTCAAAATGTTAAGGAGGGTGCTGAAGTATGGGGCTGGGTGAAAAACTTTTCCAGGAAGACAACATTTTATTTCTGTGTATAGTGGAGACTATTGAAATTTTTGGAGGGGTGGGAGAGAGCGTGCAGCACGGAAGTGGGGTTAATCATTTTTCAGAAAATTAAATTTTTTAACTTCAAGAACAGTATCAGATATGATCTTGGAAATTTTACAGGAGTTACGTAACCGGTAGACCTCTAGCGGAGGAAAATATTTTGGGGATATACTTAACTATGTAGTTGCAGGGAATGATGGTGGGAAGGGATGGAAATGAAAAATTCTGATTTTAAGTTCTCGAAAAGAAAGCTAAAAATTTAAAACTATATAGACCTACTATGAGACATCACAGAATACGTAATCAATTTTTGATAGAGGTAGCAAGGTACGGGACTCGGGGAGGTTTTTCATATCTCAGAAACGGATCATTTTAGGAAGTTGAAACTTAGTACCTATATGTAGATATGCTACTAGAGTAATTTAAATTTAAAATTAATCGGTCAACCGTCTGGGCGTAACTTTATTCTCTTATGGGTAGAAGGTCGAAACGTGATAATACAGAGATACGGTATAGGACGACTGACAACCTAAGGAGTAATTAGGAGGCTACTCTTAGCCGATTTTTCTATCTTAAGAAACATTTTATGTTAATTGGGCTCAAGAGTTCAGGTAAGTTTCCCTATCTCTGTAATGGCTTCCGTTAAATAGTTGAAATTTTACGAATATATATAATATATAAAAGCAATATTTTAATTTCAGTTTTTTATCGCATTCTGACCTTATTCGATCTTAAGTTTGATTGAGAAGAAAATAGAGTATCTAGTGCCCAAATTTCTGAAGTCCAATAATGCCGTGTGATTAGATAAAACCAATTTACCCAAAATTAAAAGTACTCAACAAATATTTTCGCTTATAAAAGAAAAGTGCACTTCCGAATCGTTGAGTTTTGATGACATTTCGAGAAATAATTTAGCACTTAAAAAATCGTATTTAAATAGGGTCTGGCGTCTGATTTACGCCAATAGTCGAGCAACTTCGACCGGAAATAAAACTTCCTAAACTAATTTAACATTTGGAATTTAAGTACTCGAAAGTTTCCTTGTAGTCCTAATGAACGTACGACGAAAAGGAGTACATACTACAATCCACTGCCGTCTTTTGCACTTCACAATTTTCAAACTCTGCACGAATTTCGCAAAGAGTTTTGCATGCGAATCAAATATTTGATATTTGAAATTTTCTGTCATGTGTGTAAGTGGCAGGTGTTGTTGATTCAACGATGTACCTGACTTCGAACAAACGACTCCAACTTTTCCTTCGATATGAATTGGGGGTGAAAATCAAGAAAATTTCGAATACGACCGGATATAAGTTCTAACACCTTATGGAGTCGTCCATAGGTTGTCTGCTTTCAGGTAGAGTTCGGCAGCCAGTTCCATGTTTGAAACGTAGTGAAAGGTTCCAATACGAAACTTTGCAAGGATGTCGTCTTGGAAACCGAGAGCGCTCGAAGGTCTCAGTTTATCGCTGTACTCCACCAGTTCGTTGAAAAATTTTCCAATTCATTGAAAACAAAACGCCCATTCATATCAACTCTAATGTCTTCGTAAATATTTGAGCTCCTATGAAATGAACAGCGGCTAATGGAGTTTATGTTTGTGTAAGATCCTTGCCAGGATATTACTATGCCAGCGGGTAGAATATAAGTCGGATGTGCTAAGTGTGCGATTATTTGGGCTTATGCCAGGACAAACTTTACGCTACAAACTCCCGGCAGTTTGTTAGCAGATCTCGAGCATAAGACAAATGAGTTAACATAATGTTTGCATATTAAGGGAAACTTTTACGGGGTTCGCACAAAGTCGATCTTGAACTTTCGACGGGAAGTCCTTTTGGACTTCTGACAGAAACTTCTTTGTTTGACGGCTAGTCTGAGCAAATGTTGATTTGGATCATTATTATAATAAATGGTTCTTGGATGAACTTCTAGTCGTGAGGTGAGGTAGTAAGGGCAGGTGTAGAGGCTCGATAACGTCTCTAATTCACTGCAATCAATTTCGATTAGAACCAGTCACAACCAATATACCAAAGCGTATTTGTACGTACTACATACCTATTAGAGCTGGTACTCGTACATTAATCCATTCTATTTTGGACGCACGTTTAATTAGAATGAAATTCTTCACTTCACTTGCCATAAATTTACATTTCATCGGATGGTTACAATGGCCAAACACCGAACATCTACTAAAGAGGCAGCTCCCGTTGGATAGCAAGCAGCAATTAGTTACAATTAGTGCAAGTGAATTTATGATTATTGCCCATCGAATTAATTACATACCAAACGGGATGCATTTCGGAATGCTTTTAAACATTTGAGCGCCATGCAACTGAAGAGCCCATGCAGCGCTTCATTAACGATTTTAGTACCTATGTATAATAAATTGAAGTCAGAATTAACCGTACACTAGAACAAAAGGTTAGGTTATAGTTTATAAAGAAATAAGTACATAAATCCGTTTCCTGGCATGCCTGAATGGCGTTAGAACAGCTTCCTAGGTCAGTCAATATCTGGGAATACCTTCATCTTAAACTGGAAGAAGCCGTCGAACGCGGCTAGTAGAACCGTACAGAGATTTTGGTGGATTCTGGAAAAAATACCTATATGTTGAAGAGTTGAAACTTGGCATTTGCTGTAGTCAAGACAAAACAATATTTTAGTAGAGCACAAATGGTTCGGTCATACATGAATTCAAAACAGCCATATATTCCGACGGTTCAAAGATGAACTGCGGAGTCGAAGCGGGTATCTTCTCAGACATACCTACATTATGTCACAAAAGTCCTACCACCTACTTGACTATTCCAGCGTTTTTAAGGCGAAGATACTGGGGATACGGGAGCCCGGTCGGACTTTGAAGCAAGACTCTATGGCAAAGCGAGATGTTGTAATCCTCACTGACAGGCAAGTCGCAATCAAAACCTTAGATTTCTTCAGGGAAAAACCTAAAAAAAATTTCCGTTAAAGTATTCTTACCACATTTACCATAATTTCGCAATATGTTTTACTCACATCGGTGTATCAAATTATTTTGATTTATGTAATTTCGTTATACCTATATATCTTACTGCACGCCGAGAAGGTATATGTTTTTAAAATTTTTCTATTTAATCCTTTTGGAGTATTAAGTGGTTCTGTACGTTTTCACGAATTCCGATATTTTTCTTAGGTCTAAAAAAATCGAACTCGTTTTGATTTCTAAAGACTTTAAATCTAAACGAGAAAAAAAACCTTGGAGTTAGTGTTGTTCTAGTTTTCGACAAATAATTTAGGTTTAATGAGATCGAAGTCGCTATTAATTATGAATAATGATCTATAAATAAAAATAAAAAAAATAAAAAATAAAAAAGGCGTAAAATGAATGTGGAGGTACGTTATAACCAATTCCGACATAAAACCTAGGTCCAATCGAATTGTCAATGGGCTGGCTATCTCGATATTTAATCCAACATATTTTTTTTATATTTTGGTTCAGTTGCATAGTAACTGACATAGCCTCTCATCATAAAATGAGATCAGGACATCCACTCAGTTAAAAGCTGAAAATATAATAGCAAGGTTAAAGTTGTGCATCAAAAATTAAAGTTTTTTTTTTGTAACACCATTTTCAGTGAAACCTTGGAAGGAGGTCTGAGGATAAGCCTAAGAAGAAATGAGAGTGAGTGTTGGCTTTGTTCCTTAAGATCTAAAGTAACAATTATTACATATGTAAGATTGCTCCAAATGTGGTTTCCAGTACAATTTAGAGTCATATATAAGATCTAAAAAATAGCGATTGGCTTTCCTTGTGGAACACATAGCAGCATTGCGAGCAAGTTTAACAAAGTACCTACCATATTCAGAATCTATCCATCGATGCGGATTGTACAAACACTATCTCTCTCAGGCTCTAAAAACGCCGCTTTAGTAAAATCGAGTTCATTTTCTAATTAGACCCACGAAATACCTCGGAATTCGTGCAAATGTACTCAACGACTATACATCTCCTTAGCGGTTTAACGTTGAAAAATCTTAAAAACGGTTTCTAGGCGTCTCTATTAAGAGACTGCGGAAGTACGACTAATTCAATATGAGTTTAGGTAGTCGAGACACAACAGCCATGGTCATAGAAATTCGACTCACTCTCCAACGTCTTATGTTTTTTTGAGTAATAAACGGCAAGGAGAATGGTTCGGTTCCAGTTGATGCTAGGAAGAATTTCTACTTGGATAGCTTTCACCAAGAGTCAGTTCCTTATTACGATACTTTAAAAGTGTACTCCAACGATTTGCTGTAACTAATTTGCGTCGCAATTTGGGTTAATGGTGGAGAGTGTCTATTGCTTACCCCCAAACACCAGCTACTCAAACACCAGACGATATTCTAAAACAAAAACAATTGTTTTGAATGAATCTTGTGACTATTCTAATAGTTCTGATTAGAGTCACTGTATAAGAACTAACACAAACATCCATTATCTTGAGTACGGACAATGTGTGTTTCATTTGAAACCAGTACATTTGAAACTTTTTTGCAGTTGTCCGATTTTTCATTTTTATCTCCACTAAAGTGGATAAACGCTGTATTTAGTTGACATTTCATGAGACATATGTATCTCGATTCCGTGAAACGTTAATCAAAATCCATCTGCTACACGTATACACACTAAAACTATGCCATTTAAGAAACCTGCGAGCTTTGGAATTCGCAGGGTTTAAGAGTACTAAAAAGGTACCAAAAGCCGTCATTGTCCGTACTCAAGATAGTGGATATTTGTGTTAGTTCTTATACAGTGACTCTAGTTCTGATAACAAAACACTATCCATTGTCGCATTAGAGTGAATTAGTTCTGACGATACAAAGAAGCTATGCTGCTGGATGGATCCAATCGTGGAAGTCTTAGAAGAAAAGGGTCACATTGAAATGAAGCTGTTACATAATCCAATCTTCTCTCCTCTCGACTTAACTTCTTTACTAAACTTACCATTTTTATTACTTTCGCCTCTGATAAATCAATCACAGATTGATTGACGTAATGGAAGTGGCGCCAAGGTTTTTACGATTTTCCACACTACAACTTTTCGCAGCATATCAACTTGTTCGAATATCGTAAGCTGTTAATGCTATTAGTGAATATCCTGGTTTGGAGATAGACTGCTTGAAGCAACCCTAAGCGAGCGAACTGTTTCAGCGTTGGCTCTGGCTGTCCGCCGAAAACACCGTCATCTTGAATAAGTTGTAATTCGTCGAGTTGAGCACTTCTGAGTGGGATGGAGAAGACATTTACGTCCAAGAACCCCAGTGCTAGTTCGGGAAATGTTTTGAAATTTTGTTTACCTTCGGAAAAGCATCAACATCCTTCTCCATTGATCCTCCAGCCATATGTATGGATGCTTAACCTCTCCCTATGCTATCAAATTTCTACCGGAATGTTTTGATATGTGAAGACGAAAGAGGGTTGTGTGCACAACAAATCGTCCTCGGGGTTAAAAGCTATCGATCCTTCAGAAGTGAACAACAAAAAAAAATGAAGGAAACTTTCTTCGAAAAAAGCAGAATCTTTCCCTTCCGAAGGAAAGTTTATTTAGTCATGTTGCTTAAAAAGTACACACGCTGTGATTCATGGCGACAGCCGAAACTGACTGCAAAATATCCCCGGACTTTATGTTCTCCGGATCGATTAAAACTTTCGCCGGAAAGTTAAACACTCGTTTCAATTTGCTGGCTAAAGTTTTGCGAAGGGCAAAACGGATCTATTGCAACCGCAACTAACCGAAAATTCTTGAATTATCCGCATCAATCGGAAAGAAGCAAACCGGGGAAAAAAAAGTCCGAAAAGGATTCTTCGAACCGTAAAATCAAACTTTGGTTATCCTTGTCAAAGGATACATTCCAAGTCCTTAAGGCAAAACGCTCCGCAAAATTAACCGGCGTCGAAGGAAGCGCCAGCAAGTGCGGAGAAAAACTTTGGCAAACGGTCTAACTTTGAAGCGCAAAGTTACGAGTATTCCTGAGAAAAGTTTCCCTTGACTCGGGGGCGAGTTGTCGCCAAAAGGACTCTTGTTATCATTCTTCGTCGGGGTGCTATCTCTGTGTCAACAATGTCGATTGGCCAGCTCGACTACTACGACTGTCAATAGGAATGGCCAGGATGGGATTAATCGGGTTCATCCGGACACTCTGGAATCAAACCAGGCGTTTTCTCGACCAGGTTTTCCATCGGCCCAGCAAACTACGAGAAAAGTGGTCGATAAACAAAATTCAGTTGTGATTTCAATTAAGTTTTAATTATTTGTGCAGACAAGTGGCGTCCGTTTCAATGAGATTCGTTATACAATTTGACGTAATTGAAACGTAGATGGCACTGACGCTTAACGAGATGTAGCTTGCTTATTGAGGTACGTATTGAGGCGTCCTCGACGATAATAATAAGGCTGCTTGTCAAACTAAATAGTTGATGGAGTTGTGATTATGTTGTCAGCGGACCTGATTATATTGCGGTATAACCAAGTCAATTACAGGCATGGAATCCATTTGGCAGCATCAAAGAGAAACCTAAATCGAATTGTGCACGCCTATCGAATTAGAGCAAAAATTACCATTTCAGAAGCGCTTTTATACGCTAGGTAGCACGTTCGTGGTAGTGCGGAAATTAACCTTTCAGTCGTTTGAATTAGAATGCTAATAAATGAATAGAAGCATATCCGTCACACGAATACTGAATTGTAGCCGGATCAAAATTAAACGACAGAAATGAACCACCCAGGGCGACAGCTATTTGGAATAGGTGTAAGGATCACACTTGAATTAATTGATTTTAGAAATTGTTGGCAAGGTTGGAGGATGAGATCAAGCTCTCTAAAGGATAAATATACTTGTCTGTAAATTACTTAAGAATACTTCAGCATGTCATACAAGACTTCAAAATAAAAGATTTCAATGTACATATAAGTGTGTAGCAGAAAACATGGCAGAATTCGTGAGGCAAACCATTTTCACATCTTAAGAATTGATTATGAAAACTTCAAAATATTTTTAGAAGTCCGAGGAAGTAAAAACTTTTAGAAATATTTGAGAAGTACTTACAAAGTTTTTTAGATTTCATTAGACTTGAAAGATATAGTGAAATTCGTGACAAATGATTCAACCTCATTCGAATATTTGATTTATGCTAAGCCTTTTCATTCGATATCTCCTTAGAAGTAAGAGATATGTCGAAATTCAAACCGATAGCAATTTACACCGCCAGATCTCACCACGACAATGTAAGAGACGTGGTAAGCATCCTCACAACGTGTACAAATCCTAATCGATTGAATATCTGAATATCCGATATGAAATGTCTTTAAAAGTAAACATCAATCTTGATATCTTATTAAAACTAAGAGATATTACGAAATTCATGAAAATGTATATTTACACCTCATGATTAAAGAAAAAATTGCGCCCAGACTAAGCTTTATTATTTTCAGGTAGAAGTCCGGAATGCATTCAATTCTGAGGCGGTGTAGGTTACTATGTGACATCAAACCTATCAAAATGTTCGGCAAGCGGCTAGAATAGAGTCGCGATAGAATACATACGCCACTGCCACACATAACATATGAATTACATAATTGGGTCATATTCCGGGATTCGGTCTAAGGGTTGAAAAAGGAAAAAAAATTTGAAAATATGTGATTATTAAACAAGCCCATGGAAGTGAAAAGATATTTGATTTCTGATCAGACCTGAGAGATTTGGAAGTATTCATGAAAAAGTATACAACCACTTTACATCCACTTAGAGATCGAATTTCAAAAAATCTTGAAAATATTTTCTAGGTATTCATAAGAAGAATCCGTAGAATAAACACGAATTCCATATTTTGGAAAAACCTAGTAGATATGACGAAAATCGTGAAAATATGTATATGCATTCTATTTCCATTTATCATTTTTTTGCCCCCCTTCCGAACACCACAGGATATTCGATTTTTTTATCAAATTTACTTTTCTAGTTGATTTGATTTTTCTAGTTGATTTACTATAGTTGATTAAAAAAAGTAATAAAGTAAAATGTTGATGATTCGGAGTAATTCCAAGCTGCGGTTGATCTGTTCTATCTTTTAGTCTGAGAGAATATAAAACCAAAATCCAGGTGTGCATCAACTGGAGCTCAGTCCTCGGTTGATTCATTTCCCTCATCCTCCCCTCCTCCCTCTCCTCTTCCTGGTAACCTTTCCCTAACCCACGACAACCCTCCTTCACCTTCGACTTCGGTCGGTACCAGCTGCTCCTATTTGGCCAAGCTGAATCTGGAGCAAGTGTCCGAGGAAGAAGATGAAGACCTGAACGATACAGTAGTATCGGTCAACCTTTTGGGTAGTGTGGACGCATCTTCTGCACCACTCACGGCGACGAACGAGACAGCGGGAGCATCCTCCGCTACTCAATCATCATCCGCTAGTAAACGGAAACGCAAGAAACCAGTGATGAAGGTACTACAACTTAACCTTTATCATAGCAAAGCCGCATCCGGCAATCTCTTGAGACTGCTAGATTTTCGCAAAATCGATGTGGCTCTCCTGCAAGAACCCTGGTTGGTAAACAATCGGATACAGGGTCTGAAATGTAAAGAATTTGACTTGTTCTTCTCGAAGGACACAGGTAAGCAGAGAACTTGTATTCTGATTAGGAACGGGATCAATTCCCTTCTCCTGAACAATTACAGCAGCGGTGACCAGACGGCAGTGAAAATAGAGGGACCGGATGGTAGCAGCAACATTTTTTCTTGCTTTTATGCGGCGTACAGTGCGCAACAGTGCGAAAACAGTGCGCGAATGGTACAATAACCATTTATGTTGACAGCCAAGCTGCCATCAAGGCTGTTGAGGCACACATTACTAAGTCTAAGCTTGTGGAGGAATGTAAAAGAATATTACAGATAGTGGGTATGAATAGCAACCTGAAGATCTCCTGGATTCCTGGTCACAGTGACTTCCCTGGAAATGAAAAGGCAGACGAGCTCACCAGAAGGGGGTCGGAGATGAGCATGGAGCTCGCCGACGAATCGGTTCTTTGTCCGATTGAGTGTGTAAAGGGAATGATTGATACTGAAGCGCTTAGACAGATGGAGGGTACATGGGTGAATCTCTCAGGATGCCGGCAAGCAAGAATCTGCTGGCCGAAACTCGATAGGAGGAACTCTAGCTTCATTTTGTCTCTGGGCAGGGACATGTGCAGACAACTTGTGGGGGTCCTGACGGGACACTGTCCCTTTGGGATACACGGAGAAAGAATAGGAATACCAATGGCTGACCTATGTCGCTGTGGTGATGAGAATGTTGAACCAACCCTGGAGCATCTGGTGTGTAAATGCGAAAGTCTGGCACGTACCAGATATCGATACTTGGGGAAATTCTCCTTAACCGATCTATCAGAACTTGCGATGATTCCCCTATGGAGAACTTCTCTCTTCATAAGGAAGAGCAATATTTGGAATCAGTAGTTTAGATTCCGGTTTTTCATACGAGGGGACCACAACGGATCCGCAGTGATCTCTCGTGATGGACTGTGGCAATGTGCTTCAGTCCACCCTTCTCAACCTAACCTAACCTAGTCTGAGAGAAAATCGCACGCTTCTGTGAAATGTTAAAGAAAAGTACATAGTTGAGTACGTTTTGAGAATGACAGTACCACAAGCGGAGAAACCGAATCATTTATTTTCCATTTCCTTTCAATTTCCTCTAAATTTGTCAAAATTTCAAGTTTATTCCATTCATTCTAGGACTACTCTTGAACGAAACTTCTTCACGGGTAAAGTTTAAAGTATCTCGAGAAAAAAAAAATCGTTCACAAGAATCTTGTACGGAATCCCAACAATCAAATCCTATCGGAATGAATCGAAGAATTTTAATTAACCCCCGATGTGGCTGTTAACAAGAGGCCTTGGTAAAGTTACGTACAGGCTCCAAATCACCTAGCGACAAGAAAACTCATTAAAACTTTTCGGATTGTTTCACAGGTAGCTTTGTTGAAATCGAATTTCCCCAGGTAAAAACATTTTCACTCACAGTGTCAGTTGCAGTATTTAGGGCTCGCTGAACACAAACTCCAATAAAATCACTAAACAGCCGAATGGAATATTTTCGGTGATTGATTTCAAGCTATCGCCTTCAATTTGAATTTCGAAATTGGATATGATTCAGCGAAATAAAATATTCCAGTGGAGGAAACCAGGCCAAATACTTGAGTTTTTCCATTTGATGAGAAAAGTGAAAAATTGATTTAAATTTTCAATATTTAAAAAAATGATTGAGAATTCCTGTAGGTACTTTTATAATATCTGTAAGGGTGCGAGCTAAATTGTCGACCGTAAAAAAGGCAATTTGGACAACATGTCGACTTTTGGAATATTCAAAGTGACTTTGAAAATATTTTTTAATAGTAAAGGGATGTGATCTATTTACTATATTTCGATATCAAATTCCTGAGGGAGTGTAAAGTCGTTGTGTACATTTTCACGAATTCCGACATATTTCTTAGGTTTAAGGATCGATTGTATTCGCGATTACTTCTAAAGAATTTTGTTACTTCATTTAATCATTTTCCGATTTTCAATAATTGCTGGGATTTTGCAATATGCCAACCCTGTCAAATGAGTCTTTACGATTTACGAATTCCGACATATCACGTAAGTTTGGTTCCATAACTAGTTTTATTTTCTTTAACAATCTTTCTGTATAAAGTCGCCAAAAATCGATTTCAAAATTTTTTGGATATTTAGCTCCTAAAGGGCTATATATCAATATTTCACCACCTAAATCGAAAAAAAATAGTCTAGCCGTAACTTTACAACTTTTTGAGTAGAATTCTGAAACGCATTGCAAATGGATTCATTTTCCAAGTATAAGTTTCACGTTTCAGCCTACTACTCGTAGCACAAGCCGTTCCTGAGATCAAGAAACCAAAATTATTGGACAGAAATGCTCACTTCATCTGTCCGCTCACACCACCAACCACTACGAGCCTTCAAACGCTCTTCCGTACAGCGGACTAACAGACATTTTTCCTTGCTTTTATGCGGCGTACTAGTCTTAATACGAGATAATACAAAATTTCAGGGTAACATTTTTTTTTTTAAAATTAAGGTCGAACACAATACTTTATTTTTAAAAAATAATATAAAGTAAAATCAATTAATTATCTTCAAATTCCCATATTAATAATAAATGTCGAAAATGCGAAATTAAAATCAAAAACTTTATTATTAAAAACTAATAAAGTAAAATTATAAATTTAATTTTTGAAGAGAAGTAATTTAATCCACTTACCTCGTTAGTGGCTCTAATAATATAAATGAATTAATTTGAATTCGACTGTATTCTGTAAATAGCAATAATTTTGTTTAATTTCTATAATCTCTAAGAACACGGTTGAAATTCAATATCAAAGGCATTACGCCATTAATAACTAACTTGTAATTATATTTCAATGAAGAAATCAAGAAGGATGTTCCCACAGAACTCCAAAATATCCTTTAATATCATCCACTTCTACTCAAAATTGTCCTAAGAAGAACTTAAGCCCGACACGAATATTCATCGTTACGAGAAATCGACCTTCCTGTAGAGAACCTGCCTGACCTTATCCACGGAAACTATTACATCGGGGTACCATAATCCCCTTTTAATACCGCAAAAGTAGATTAAGGTCTCATAAACAAGGATCCTCGTGTAATTCCCACCTGTAATTCAGTTACGGATGTAAATTAGGATAAGGCTCTCTGCTTACTTTCATATATATTCGAATTGCTATCCGAATTTGTAGGAAACTGTACCGGAATGAAATGTTTTTAATATGAAGCAATGTTCGTATTCAGGCTATGCGCTATACGCGTCTGGTTCATCCGTGGGCATAAGAGTTTACGGAGCGATTACGGATCCTGTCAAGGAACGAATGTGAATTCCCCTGGGAAATAAAACGAATGAATGGCAATTTTCGGTTTTGCCATTATTTTGCGGGAAACTTCCAAGCATAACGCCAACTCCTCTCCGTTTTTCGCAATGGGTGAATGGCAAAATGTATGTACATGGAATCCATTGATCTGAACTTTTCAATTTTTTCGACCATATTTTGTGTCTGTTTAGTTTCGTAAGGGAGGAAACTCTATTAAAAATTCGTTTGACTATTGGTTGCCTGTTATTAGGGGATTGGACCTTGGACTAAGCTACCCTAACTGAAAAGTTAAAAGCACCCTTCTGATTTCTGAAGACTTATCACATGCTGCAGGCATGCAATAACTTCGAATTGTCCACTATTTGACGAGGGGTGAGTGGTAGTGCAAAAGGAAAATTGGACAGATAAAAACTCAATTATCCAATTGCATAAACCTATTTTGTCGTTTGCATTCGCTTGTCGAAACACCCTTTAGAAAGGGTGCGAATGGTCAGCATGTTTCATTAAATTTTTCAAATTAACAATCTATTAGACCTTGAGTGTGTTATATCCGTAAATGATATGGAGTATGATTTTTACTTTATTTTTTTAATAAACTTAAGTATTTTTATGTATTTTTAAAACATAAATTTGCCAGCCTGAAAAGTTTTCGTTCACCAAAAAAAAAAGAGGGAAAACAGTTAAGTGCACACCATTGGCATTGTTTTTTCTATCTATAGACCGGCTTATGCTAGAAACTTGAAACTTGGGGAGTATGTGAAGATCTATTAGAAAAGTAATTTAGATTGAAAAAAATAAATATCGATTAGGGTACAAAAGTGGTAAAAAGAAAATTAAAACTGGAAATGGGATGGATATATTTCAATTTCAACATATCTCTTATGTTTTCAACCATATTGAATTAATTTTTATTTTTCGGGTTCTTCACATTAAATTCTAGAAACCATTTTCAAGGTTACTTGAAATTCGGTAAAGGGCTGCATACATTTTCACGAATTCATTTTTATCCCTCAGGTTTGATTAAATATCGAATATTTGTTCACTTCCACAGGTTTGCTTATAATTGCCTAAGACCAGTTTTCAAAATTTTTCTTTTTCCAACCCCTAAGAGAGTATAAAAGAGTAGAACACGTTCTCACGAATTCCGTCATATCTCTCAGGTGTTATTTTAGGCTTTTCTGATATACAACGTGCAGGGTGATTTACAGGAGTTCAATACATTGTTAACCGCTTTCTAAGCTTTGACCCGAAAAATATTACATAGTGTTTCGCTCTGTTGGCAGATTTATTTTCAACATTAAAAGGTTATAACTCTTTTTTCCGGATATCAAGTTTAAAAAATTTGGGACAGCGTTTTAGTTAGAAAAATTTAGCAAACATTTATCTTGGCCTAAAGAGAAATATGTACTCTATTATGAAAAAATAATAAAGTAAAAATGTTAAAACGAGAGATAAATATGAAAACAGCACGATAGAGTGAAAAACAATTCAATTTCTTATTATTCTTATTATTTTAATAACGGAATTCGTGAAAACGTGTCCAACCCTTTTATACCCTCTTAGCGGCTGTAAAACCAAAAAACTTTAAAACAAGCTTTAGGCAATTGTTGTGCAAACCGTTGAAACAGAAAACATATTCGATATCCAATCAGACCTGCGGGATATGGCAGAATTTGTGAAAAGGTATACAACCACCTTTCCACCCATTTAGGGGTCGAATTTAAAAAAAAAAAAACTGAAAAAACTGAAAAAACTTTTTAGGTATTTCTATGAAGAAGCCCTAGAATAAAAATGAATTCAATATTCGGGAAACCTAATAGATATGATGATAAAAATATATGCAATCCCTTATCAATGCTAATTTTTTCCTTCCACCCTTCCGAACGCCAATGGATATTTAAATTTTGTTTCGTCTAAATTACTTTTCCAATTGATTTACATATAAATACATACCTAGTTTCAACTTTCCAGCATAAGCCGTTCTATAGTTAAGAAAAAAACCAGTACTACCATATACTACCTCTATAAAAAATATATTTTTCCAACAGCTCTATCTAAATACCAAGTTTCAGCTTTACACATATATCACTATAGGTTCTTCATACATAAAATTTGGAACAGTTTCAAGCATCTATCGACGCTCTTCTTGAGATATGAGACGTGATTTTTTTGGAAAATTATTATCCCTTCAACATTCATCTTCGCACATCCTTAAAAAAATTTACTTTCAGCAAACTCCATTTTTCACCCTTAATACAGAAACCCAATTTTATTTGTATAAATAGGTTCGTGAGATATCGTAATCTATAGTTTTTAAACCCCCGTATGCCACTGCCGCCACTCAAGAATTGTCATTTCCGATCTATTCTCCAAGTATATCTAGAGATGTTTCTTATGTTTTAACTTTGTGACATTAACCGTTGAGCAGATATGGATTTTAGAATGTTCTCAATCACGGTTTTTTTGTTACGCATTGCTCCCTCCCCCGGCGTACGGGCGGCGGACGGACTGCATTTTTTTTGCGTTTTTCGTTTCCACTAGTTATAAAACTTAAAAAAAAATATTTTGAGCATACCAAATTTTTTTTAAAGCGATCACATTACTTTATTGTTAAAATAATAAAGTAAAACTGTAGTAGGAAAAAAATTTGGGTACTTTCTCCCATTTAAATGACAATAAGAAACCAGTTTATTTTCTCTGTCTACCAAACATCTACTCATTCACGCTCTCTCGCGTGAGCCAATTACTGAGTCATAAATAGCTCTGATCTGCACGGTTTCGTGGAATCACAAACTTATATCGACACTAAGCAATTATGTGCTGAATAGAGTTTCTGTCAAAATGGACGTGTGTACAACGGCAGCTATTTATGCAAGAGGGACTCATGAGGCTACTAATATCATGAAATTATATTTGAGGAACTGGTGTGATTGGTAAGAACACTAAACACCTCCCAGAGCTGCAAATGCAATTATATAAAATTTAAAAATTTCTCCTTAAAACAAAAGCTTTCATACTTACCTGACTGACTTCTTTAAAGGAACTAGCCACCTGATATGTTAAGTACAAGATGATTACATTTGACACACCATCTTTCTAAGATATTGCAGACTTTAAGTTCATATACCAAGCTTAGTAATTTATCTATGACATTTATCAGTTGTCCCCGAATCATCTATGATATATTGACCTCAGCTAGAAGCATGAATCCAACACCACTAGCCTGCCTCAAAAACATCTAAATATGATAAAGTACATCGTTCTTCAGTTACTCCACCTGCTCTCCTAGACATAAATCTTGGGGCGCGATATCATGTCTTATGTTATGTTCGTACAACACCGAAAAACCTACCTTTAAAACAGCTTCGGCCCCTCTATAAAAGCATAAAAACATTTTCGCCATACTTTATCTGTATCACGAAAAATATGCTCATCGGTGCCCTTTAAACTTTGCTAACCTCCAAGACTCTCTCTGTTCACCTGACATTCTGGCACTAAATTAAACGATAAAATTCGATACAGCAAGGTAAGGTATCACTCAACGTTTGTTTCTTGTTTGCAAAGGAACCAGGACCTTTTGCTGCATCTACCGGGTTTCAGTTACAGACAAATGGGGACAGAGCCAAGGACGCACATCCTTATCCTGTGGAATTTATAAAATGGATTCGAATTACACTTTATTGCGTTGTTTGTTTCCGTTTGATCTGGGAATAGGATCAAAATGTATTTTATCTCTGACATTTTATCAATTGTATTGTAGCGGAAAATGTACTCAAATTGGTTACACACAAGGCGAATTGGATGTTGCTAGGGACAGGTTATTGATGGATGTTGAAAAGCTGAAAAAATATCTTAAGATTAGAAATCACTGCTTTAATTCTTAAAGTGAACTTGATTTTTTTTTTTTGGGGGAAATGTTCTTGCATACGACTCAAACTGAACAGCTTTGACATAGAAGCGAATTGAACTGCCGTGCGAATCACCTGCACTTAATGTGCACACCCAATTAAATGAGACAAATAAATGAGCAAAGAAGGTATCAAAGCTATAATTACAAATTACAACAGATTTTGAGAACGGCTTAATCTAGATAGTTCAATCTTGGAACGAATATTGTGGTTATCGTTTTGATAAGATTGATAAAAAAAAAAATTTGGAACTTATGTAGTAATATGATAATGGACCCATTTGCAAAAAAAATAGGGTTTGAGGGCTGTGCGAGTCGGATAAAAATAATGCATCCGAAGTAAACATTCTAAATTACATGTCTCCTGAACGGTTAAAACAGAAGTTTAAAACTTTGTATGTCGTTTTTTTAGGGGATACAAGAAGATTAGACAAGGGCTAACAATTTTGAAAGTTGTGGGGTTGAAAGGTGTGGGGTTATAGGGTAAACAACTTTGAATTCCAATATCTTTCGAACTAATTTTACCAGAAGATAAAAATTGGTTTGTTTAGTGGAGTTCATTTAATGTAAAATTACAGGAGTTAAGCCGAGTAGACTTCTCGCAGGGAAAAAAATTTTGGGGGTACAGTTATAGGAGGTGGTGGAAGGAAACAAATTCTAAATTTTTATTTCTCAAAAAATGCAATCAATAGAAAGCCACGGTACAGGTAGAGGTACGAACATGAAATTCCTGATAGTGGTGTTAAAATACGGAGTGGTTTTTTTATCTCAGAAATGGCTTATACTAGGAAGTTAAAACTAAGTCTGAAAATATAGATGTTTTACTATACTAGTCCAAGCAGAAAAAAGTTCTGATTTTTATTGTTGGACAGAAGTGGAGGTTTTGCGTTCAAATCCCCCTCCCCCATTGTCCCATTTCCATTGGGAAAGGAGAACCTTTTTTTTATTAGGTCATCACATTCAGTATGGTGGGATCTTGATAATTTACTATGAACACCCCCCCCCCCACCCTTCATACAATCCTCCGCACGGACCTGAACAGCATAGTGCTTATTCTTTAGGTCGGCATGGTAACCTAACCGCATCTCAGTATTAAACGCGTTCCGGATTTCTGCACAAAAAATAATAATGTTCCGCTCAAACTGTTGATGTATTTGTTTCAAATTAGAACAAGCATTCAGTATATCATCTTGAGTATTATAACTTTGCTCAGCCTATAGTGAATTCTATATGTTTTGATAAACGTTGACAAGTCATAGAATTAGTCCAATGAGACAATAACATGATATGCACCAAGTTAGTTGATGACACTTAAAATAATTGGTATGAATAGGAGTACGATTAGCCTGCCAGACTCCAATTTACCTCAACCGCCCTTTCAGTGGTCATACATAAAAAATCGACTGAACTTCGAAAACATTTAAGCTCTAAGTGTAATTGTTAAATATTAAAATTACCCTCTAATCCGATTATTTTCAAAATCGCTATGAAATCCAACAAACCGGAACTACACTTCAATCAGGCTAAAGTAGCGACCGAAACATAGACATCAAACATGAATAAATTATGCAAAATGAAAATATGTATCTGCTTCTGACAAAGCATAATGGTTGCCACTAAATAATTCCAAATATTCGCATTAAGTACTTGGCTCCTATAATTAGCAAATAATATTGTTTGCAGTATACGAGCTGAGTATCCACGTACGTTCAAAGTATGTCCCGAACAAGTTACTTACAACCCTTACAAAGGCCACTCAATATGATGGCGTCGCTATCGTAACAGTAGCTCAAGTGGCAATATGACTGCCATCAAGTGCTCTTTGTATGAATAAACAAACCGCCAATTCACCAGGTCCTCCAGGATCCTATTTCGTTTCAATTTCAATTATCTCTGCCGGTGGGCTTCCAACCATGCGGCACAAGTTTGTCCCGAATCTGCTCGTCTCTACCATACAAATGCCGAATTGAATTGAATCGCTGGCAACCTCGACGTGGATGCACAGCACAGCAACCAATAATACATTCCGTACGAACTGAATTTGAAACTCAGACGGTTGCCTGGAAACTACCCTTTCCGGCGTCATTCAAGCGTTTTTCATAACTTTGCTTGGCATCCGCGTGCGACGCCAGCGAGTTGATTCTCTTTCGAGCAGTTAGTAATGCCATATGAGCGTATGCAATATCCTTAGTTTTATTTAATTCTCCTCGATTCCTTTCCTTCGTTGAATCCTTGGCGAAACTCGTACACCTGCAGCTTGGCGTGGAACTTTGCACCATACTTTGTATGGCGTGCTTTGCAGGTTTCATGAGCTTCGAAATTATTGAGGGAGGCACTTACATGATCTGCATAAACTCCTTAGGTATTTCAAAAGTGTTGAGTTGCACTTAATCGGAGGACGTTAGACGCATGCAGGAGCATATATTTCCGGATAATGGAGTAGGCATTACAGTTCGGTATGCTTCTGTTAATACGTCTGCAATTTTCCTCTGGGGCTATCGATCGAATATTTGGGATTATACGGGGGAGTTTTGTTTGCAACTAGCAATTTAGTATAGTTGCTACGATTGAATGCGAACGGCGTCTAGCACTTTCGGAACGGTCTTGGGCATTTTATGAAATTTGAATAGTTTGGCTATATGAAGTAGATGATTAAGTAGAGTAGACGGTATTTGGAAGGTGCTGAGTTCTGAAGTTTTCTTTTATACAAAATGCTAGCTTGTCAAGCTTCAATATGGTCAAGGATTACAGATTCATTATTCTCCTAGCATTTCTACTGAGAACAATGAAGAGAACTTACTATACCTACTCTTAGAATCCAGGACAGTGCTTTCTTTACTGACGACAAGCCCTACGGAAACTGTGAACAAATAAAAAAGTGGGACTACGCTGGGTACATAATTTGTCATAAAAAGAAAATGGCAAGACTATCCGAGGCTAGGTGGCAAACCATAACAACATCCAAAATAACGAAAGTACTGAGGAATGCTTACATTAGAAAAAATACTGGAGTCTTATCGAATATATTACCGACCTTGTTTGATAGGAGCTCACGCTCACATACTGGGTTTTGTTACTAAGGACCTCTGCAGAAACTGAAAACTACCTGGAGAACGAGAAACCCCAGAGGTATCCAGATCGTTGGAGGCTTTTGGTAGATTCCTTCTCTGATCTCAAAGAAGTCTCGATGAACAGCTTACAGAACTTGCTAAGCTTTGAAGCCGCAACAGGCACTGTTGAGCGTAACGAAGAGCTCAGATCAGCACAGATCAAGACGTGAGCGAAACTGTCATGAGAACTTTAGGTCTCTACATAGTAGTGATGGGACCCTTGTGGGTCAATGTGAGCCTAACTTAACCTTCCGACCGAAGGCAGTGGCCTTGGCTTCGATCAATCTCGGTGTAAAAACTAAAAGATCTTAACTTAAAAGCCGAGGTTGAAAACTGTATTGAACTTGGTCTAAGTGAGCTATTTCGTCATTGGGTGGCCTAGACGCATCAAAGCGTGAACATATTATGTATTATATCATATATATATTAACTAAAACCCTTAATTATGTGTAAGGGTTACATACTACTCTGACGCCTTAAAGCAATTTAAAAGGTTTAAGATTTATTTTACTACTATGAGAAATTTAATTAAGCGTCACATCTTTAAACTGGTCGGACCGAAAGGTTAACCTCCAAAGTTCAGTTCGGTATCATTAAAAAAAGTTTGTTCCTGTCATTCCTCATGTAAAAGTTAATCAGGTTTATTATGGCGGGTCATCAAAGACATTTGCCAAGCTGTAATAATAAAGTAATTAAAAAGCGCTTCGTGGGTAATGCATAAGGTAATGAATGACTTTCTTCTTTTTGGGATGTTTCTTTTCAAAAGATTCGAAAGCAGAAAAGTGAGTAGTGTTGAGCTTTTTAAAGCTTCAAACCTAATAATCATTACTTTATTCCGTACGTGCTGTAAGTTGATACTTTTCAGTCATGAATTCGGTATGTACTGGTAATGAGAAGAGGAAGCACACAGCTAGTCTGAGATCAGCAAGTATTCAGCGGCAGCAGCCATTTGTATGTAAAAGTAACTGATGATGGCAATGCAGATAATTAAGAAAGGTTGGGATTGAATCCAATTTACAAATATGTAGACATTATGGAATCGATTCTGTAATCATTACTGTTTCTACTGAACGTTTTTTTGCTGAGTTTGAATTTAACTTTTACTCCGTTGAATTGGTGTAAAGTGTTCCAAACCATTATATCTGTACCTCAGAGGTGACATTTCGTAAAATGTTTAGTAGACCATTTTATAACTATATATTTCCTCTATCAATACAAGGCAGATACGATTAATACTCATTGAATTTTTTGGCTTCCTTTAGCTCTGCGGATGCGATGATTTACCACTTAAAAATATACATTCCAACAATGCAATTACATTAATAATTCCAAAATCGAAAATTTGGTAGTTACGACAGTTTACCTCTGAGGTACAGATATTAGAAATACAGTGCAACCTGGTTATAACGTACCTTGAGGGGACCACAAAAGTATAACGCTATTACCGATAGTACGTTATAGCCAACATAAGAACCTTTCACATTTGTGAATGGCGATTGAAAAAAGGTACGTTTTAATCTAAAGTACACAGTAAAAAAATTTTACTACTTTAAAAGTAGGCAATGGGACGCCAACTTTAATTATAGTAAAATTACACTGCATTGTGTACGCTACACAATAGTGTGTGAACTTGAATTACATGCTAATTCTGTATACTTTACACACTAGTGTGTAAAAAAAAAAATATTTAAAAAATTTGTTTTTTTTCCTGCTTGCTGCTTGCTACGAATTTATTTGCCTTTAAATTATTTTTTTTTGTTTGAAAAATTAGAATGCACACTCTCGGATTCGAACCATGGACCCGTCGCACTTAAGTCCGATACGCTACCACTCGGCCACCTGAGCGTTTCTGAAACATGCTTAAATCATCAACAATAGCCAAGAATGACGTAAATTAACCCTTACTATATAAGAAATAGTACTTCTACATAAATTCGCTTAATGTTCACACAACGCCATTGAATTCTGCACAACGTACGTACTTTTATGTAATTTTTTCAGAAAGCATATTAGTTCTTTACATTTATGTTCTAATTGTAAAATTACATTGACCCAACAGTAAAAATTACTAAAATTTTTCTGAAATTTTTTACTGTGTACGTTAGAAAAGTGCACTTTATAAGCGGGTTACACTGTATTCAGTTAACTGGTAGTTTTATCAAGAAATGTAATTGACACATTGAAAATTCCATAGAGAGCTCTAACTTTAAAAACATTGGGAATGAAAATCCTTCAGAGCGGTTGCCTGCTGTAAACATCGGGCTTGTTAAACTTTCCACATTCCGCAATATATGAATATGACAGTCCTTAATTACAGCTAGCTCTAGCAACTCTCGCACTATCTGGTAGCTGTACAACAACTTTAAAGTCTTAACACACTTGCATGTGATGAAAACCGTTTACCACGAATTCGCCAATTAGTTTCCACGTGTATTCAAAGCTACAAACTTACACGTATGAGCAAGTAATTCTCACTCGATGTACAACACACTCGCTTGTGTGGTTCGAAAGTTGGTCGAATGCCAACCGTAAAGAGTTTCACAACGTCCCGTACTCATGCAGTTAACTTCGAATCCTGCAGTGTAAAAAGGAACTCACACATCCCGAAAACTACTAGCACCCAGAATTACTTGTACTGGGCGCTAAATTAGTTTTTAACCGATTCCACGAAAAACACGATACACCAAAGCAAAACATAAAGTCTGGCAGCATATGCCCCTTACACAAATCCGTGAACACATGATCGAAACTAACCGCATCCCTGGCAATTTATTGAAGGCTTATTCGTATGCATATGAGTGTGTAAACGAAATGTGTTCGAAGCACCCGAAACAAGAATAATAATGTGCACGGAGGTGTAGGTATTGGTGCAACTGCAGAAATTAATTTCGGAAACAATGTTGATGGCAAATTGTTAATATTGTGAATTTTGCCTGCTTGTTTAAGGAAGGTTATGGCTAGAATGTAGAATGTTTATTCCACTTACATTAATTCAAATTTTTTTAGAACAAATTTTTGTAGTTCGAAGGAACGAAAAATGCACTAAAAGTTTTAATTCATTTTTATAACACCCTCCATCAATAATGAGCATTTAGGTTTTGTCTGTCATAGTGTCATGTGATCAGTTAGCCTAATGTTTCGTCTTTATTCGTCAAGGTTCGTTCGAGGTTATTCGTCCCCGCTCGTCTTGATTGCTTCTTAGCTCGAGAAAGCCAATTGAGGACATTAAACAAGCTGTCGAAATCGAAGTGACGGCCATATTAGAGGCTAACACGTGGTGGTCGAGCCTCACATCGTGTCTCGTGGCAGCTCTGACCACCGACCCTGAGTGCGAGCAGAACAAAGTTTGTCCTACTTGGACATCCGGGATCCTAATTGGATATCCTGGAAACTAATTGGTGTACTGACCATAACTGTCCATTGCCTTATCGTTTGGCAAGCCAGAAGACTAGGTGTCGCGGACGTTACAGATCTGAGTTTTAGGTACGTGCTTCATCATGGACTTGGGTTAATTCGCAAACATTAAGCTAGACAACTGCTGCAGTTTGTTAGGATGGCGAGGTGGTTTACCTAAAATATGGTCTTGGGTAGACGAGTACTTCTCCCCGTACATGTGGGATCAAAACGGAAAACGGCTGTAATTACCATATATCGCCAAAGAAACCTAGTGAAGGTATTTTAACACATCAATATTGAGAGGGAGAGAGAAAGAGAGAGAGAGAGAAAGAGAGAGAGAGAGAGAGAAAGAGAGAGAGAGAGAGAGAGAGAGAAAGAGAGAGAAAGAGAGAAAGAGAGAGAAAAAAAAAACCGATAAGAACCCTTCAACCCTTCGGCTTGGTTCTTGCTCCCGCTTTGACCATGCATTAAAAAACACGCACACATTGAAATATTTATGCTTTTCTCTCACTATCTTGAACCCTTTATGCCATAGACCATCTCCACACATGTTCAATTTTAATTGGTTTTGTGTTTTTTATGTAAACAAACAGCAAACCCTCAATGTCAAAAGAGCAATGACGCAGTTCCGTTTTTGCTTCATTTCCCTCGGCAACGGACTCATTGGCGGTCTATGTGTTTGATCTCATCGGCGGTGGAATGAGCGGTGAAATAACGCAGTTTGGCGCAGTCAAATCCAAGACTGCGCAATGCACTCGCTACGCCAGGAGTTAACCGTCGCATTGGTTCTTCTTGACTCGACTCTAGTCGTCTTTTTTGGCTTGGCTCGTCTCTACTCTGCTTGGCCCTTCTTTGTTCTAGTCTGCTTGGATCTTCTCTGCTCGACCCTTCTTTTCTTCTTTGCTTTGTTTGGTTCGTCGCTGTTCTGTCTAGACGTAACAATCCGGTCTCAAACTTTCAAAGGCTAATTATAAATCCAACCTCGTCCAGTTTGGGAATAGATTAGAGCCGGTTGTTCTCCCAGTGCTTCGTACTCTTCAATTCAGAGTGTTTGTGGAATTATAAATCCGCAAGCCAAATGCAGGTCGAATTGGTCGAGTTCACTAGATAAAGTTTGCTATAAGGGGAATTATAAATCCACAACCTTTCTCGCAGACTGATCAATGCCAACTATTCTCCCTTCTGCTTGCTCATTGGCCCTTTTATAGGAATTCCTCACAAACGGGTTCTTACTTACTTACTTACGATGGCGATACAGTCCAAATTGGACCTTGGTCTCCTGAATGTGCCGCCTCCATCCTTCTCGGTTCAGTGACCGCGTCCTCCAGTTTCTGCATCTTAGAAGTGATTTACTGTCTGCGTCAATAGAGTCCTCCCAGCCCTTTCCTGGTTTTCCAACTGGTCTTTGTCCATAAACTTTTCCTTTTAGTGTGCGTTTGGGGATTCTATCGTCATCCATCCGCTCCACATGACCAGCCCATTGTAGCTTTTTGAATTTGATGAGGATCGATACTTCTGGATTACCAAAAATGGCGTACAATTCTATATTGTATCGTATTTTCCAGATCGAGTCTTTCCTCACAGGTCACAACCGGGTTCACTGAATTCAAAATTCTGAAAAGTGGAATCTTAGGAAGTTGGTTAATATAACTAACTATACACGACTGCAAAAAAAATTGAATATTTTGGAAGCAGCAGTGATGTAGTGAAGACTTTATGGTAATGCATATATATGCATATGGTAAAAAGTTGAAACATAGTTTGTGTACATAGGACAAGGAATAGAATATTACTGATACAATATTTTATGCAAACTTAAATATTTAGAGAGGAAGTGCATTGTATAGTAAAGCGATTTGAGTTTAATTTCTGGTAAATTGCTGGAGCTGAAAAATTTTAATTTAGAATATTAAAAAACTATGCATCTGCGGAGCAAATAGAGCTCTCCTTCCTCCTCTTTATAATTTTACCATCTTTCAGCTTAACAAACCTTCACAATCCGAAGCCGAGCACAATAATTTTCCGGAAAAACTATCCAATCTCAATCTTGCGAAACAATGTTAACAATTTTATGTTGTTCGAAGAAGTGTAAACCGCTGACCAACTGCAAAGTACTTCATCACAACTTTTTTGCAGAAAAATTGGTAATTTGCTTGGGATAAGTCTTGCATCGTATTCTACGGACCAACTTGATGGAAAATACTTTGCAAAAAGTTTTCCCCGCTCAGAATACCGAGGTTGTCGACTCGCCATCCAAACTATATAGTATGGACTCAACTCTCATTCAACTTCATCTTTTTCAAGCTAAGCTTCAATCCCGATACATAATAGGAAACGTTTACTTTGAAAAAAAAAACGAAAAGTCCAACATTGCGAACGGAAATGGAAAACTTTGTTTCTTTCGCTTATCACGGAAAGTATGGTGGAAAATAACTTTGTTGTAGCGGAGTTTCACTATATTTGCCATCGGTCGTTGGGCATCCACCGGGAAAACTGTAACAACAAACCGAACAATCGGGGCTGTTGGTAAACAGTTCGTACTTGCAATATGGAAATTATGTTGATAGAAAGTGCGGATAGTCTGGGATATTATTGCTCTGCAATATTCAGGACAGAGGTAGATCAATTTCTTGAATAAGTTTTTAGTTTTTAATTGTTTGGTTTCGAAACAGTACTGGTGTTTTTTGTGATGATCACACTTATCGGACTTGATGAAAAATTATTCACTTTTACAGGGGGCTCAAGAATATATCGCATTGAGACCTGAATCTGGCTTCTCTTTCACCTACAAAGTTTGATAGGGGTAACATAACGTATGGAGGTGGTAGTGTCTTTTCATATCTCAGAAACGGCTTATGCTAGAAAGTTGAAACTTAAGCCTATGATTCAATCAGTGCAGTGTTGTATGCAGTAGCATTGCCCACATACCATTTGCAAGCTCCATGATCCAATCAATGCATTGCAGTAAGTGTTCCGACATGCGCTAACTCAAATTATGCTCTCTGTGCAAATTTTGAATAGCTCTGCGAAAGGCCAGCCAACTGTCAAATAAAAAAACGTACTAAACTAATCGAATTTTTCTTGAGGGAAGAGTAGAAAATTTGAATTTTCACAGTTTTGGATCAGAGTAACATAGACTATTATTTGAATTTAATGAATTGATTGGATCATGAAAAAAATTGTACTGCCCTTTCGATCGATGTGCGACTAAAATCTCACTCTGGCCTCTATATGCACGGCGGCTTATCTAGATGCGCACATTGACCAAACTAAAAATTGTTCACGACCAGTTTTCTCTAGTACCAATGGACTGTAACAATCGGCCGATGTGCGGATGAACAACGACTATACAGTTTAATCGGGCAGATAACAATGTGCGCGGCTCGATTAATATTATATTAGTCGTTATTCTTAATCGTACGACGGATTCATTTTTCTTATTGTTACCAATTAAAAGTACACATCTCTAAAGATTTTCTTTTATGATATTCTTGAAAATGTTATAATTAACGATTATAACAAATTTTTCTATAACTAAAGATTTCTCAATAGGCCCCAAAACGAAAAGTCGCATAGAAAAATTTGTTCAGTTGTGTATAGCACCTTAAAGTACGTGTCTCTCTTAACTCTTAGGGATGCAACTCAATACATCTTTTTGTCACTAATTGGAACTAGAGAGTGTCGCGAAAAAAATCTTTGAAAAAAACTCCGAAACAAATAACAGCTTCCCTAATGAGCACTCTTGAATTTTCTTACGAAATATGGTAGGGCATCTTTGTTACTCTAAGTGGCAATATTCTCCCCTAATTGATTCAACTTTCTTCATTCATCACATCTGACAAAGAAAATATATATTTTTCTTATACTTCTATATTTTGTTTTATTTAATTGTTTTGATTGCATTGTTGAATAAACATCGACAACTAATTTCAGTTTTATTTTCAAATTGAAGAATTTAAGGAAATTATAAAAACAAATGGAAGAGGAAGTATGTTTAGAATACAATGTATATTGCAACAAAAAGATCGAACCACACGCTGGGCGCCAATTTGAAACATGAAAATCGCTAGGTATTAATTAGTTGGTGTACTTCGGAGCCACCTCACAAATAATAGGGAGAACTTTATTGTTCATAATACAGAGTTGAATAAGGAGCAATTCAACTTAAGATCCTGTACGGCCGAGAGCACCTACTGCATCATGAGATAACATACATTAGATCCATCTATAAGATAGCCAATAGAAGCACTAATTAAATCATCAACTATTGGCTTAAAAACTGTCCTCTGTCGGAATAAGAGGTCCTTGCGAAAATTACACCAAGCTCCCTAAGCCAGATGAACTTCTATAATTCCGACCTTCTAGGTCTATAAGCTCAAAGCGATTGCTTTTTCTTGACCTTCTTAAGACCATAACCATAACCGTAACTCTCCAGATGGAGAGGACTGACCATCCTACTGCCGGAGAAGAACAGATGAACTCCTGAGCAAGAGCCTCGTCGACGTCTCCAGAGTAACGGTAGTCAGCGCGGGTCATTGGCTGATTTGTGACCACGCGGCCGAATTGGGTATTCTCTTTAACGTTTATAGCCGCAGTTGTGGGGAGGCAAATAAGAGGAGAACTGTCATCCACCTTCTTTGCGAGTGTCCAGCCATAGCTAGAGCCAGACTTCGCGTACTAAGCAAACCCTTCTTTAATAACCTTGGTGAGATCTTGAGGAACAAGATCGGTGAACTGATCACCTTCCTGAATAGCTCCGGATGACTTAATAGCTAAACGGTTCAGTTACCGAAGGGCTGATATGGAGAGACAGACGTATAACTATTTTTTGGGACAATTTAACTTTGGAAGTTAAAAGATTTTCATCCGGAGTTAAGATCTAACTACAAGAAAATGCTAATAAATAATAATGGAACCTGTCCATGATATAAGAATCACATCAATGCGCACATACTTGCCGACTGCCGTGCCAATTTTTTATTGTCCTTATCGAAAAACTTCGTACAATTCGGAAGTTTGAAGAAGTCTTTCGATTTCCTACATTAACTTTTATGCCCGTATTGATATCGAACTTGAGACGAAAGATTTTCATAAATTTTTTTATGTTTTCAGCTCTCGAAGGGAAAAGAAACAAGCCAGACATGCATAGAATCCAGTTCTGCAATATCTTAAGAAAGCAAAGATGTCTATCTTGAAATTGGCACAATAGTTGGAAACGGGACCACCGAAACGATGAGCCCTTTTGAAATATTAAGTGAAGATAATAATGCGGCAACACTTTATGAAGCCTTCGTGTTAGCCCTCACCCAAGAAGGATTCTGAACCCCTTCATTTAGGCCGGATGGTGTACGAACGCGAATTTAATGCATTCAAGGACATAATGGAAGGAACACAGACTGTCGGCGAAATGCGGTAGCTCATTCTACCAACGTGGATAGTCGAGGCAATAAATGCCAACCCATTCTTTTACATTGTCACCCGCCCTTAACTTTGATATGATAAAGCGACAATGGCGCCAGACGGGTTTATTATTGGAGGAAAGCATAGTCTGGGAGAAAGTACTCATATGAATTGGATCCCCGAACGAGGAAAGCACGACGATAATAGGATCAGATCTGAGCTGGAATGTACGTAGTTATACTTAACACTTCTTAATTGGTCTTTTGCGTGTGCGGCACTTGAATTATGGATAAAGTAGACCCGTTAAGTGATAGTGAATGAGGTTCAGCAGTCTCTTATTAATATAGCCGGTCTGCATTTTTGATATATGGCTAGTTCTTTTTCTTAACCGGTGTAATAAAAATTTAAAATGTGTTTTAATGTTTTTTTTTTGTATCACAAATGCGATAAGCATGTTGATGGTCTAGTATTAACAAACCCGAAGGAATTTTAGCCATTGTGGCATCCGAACATTTTTTATAGACACCACCCCCTTTCATCTAAATTTACTTTACGGATACTCCTCGGAATATTCCTACTTTTCTACCAAGTTTCAGATTTATGTCATCAGTCGTCCCAGAAATAAAAAAAAAATTTGAATGTTCGCGAAAAGCCACCCATATTCACATTGGATGAATTGGGAGGCATAGTTCAGAAAATTCCTCCGGGGTCCAGACTGTTGGTCAATTTTTTATTTATTTCGTTTTTTTTTAATATCCAGATAACCACTTAAAGAGAAATATCAAAAGATTCTGAAATCGATTTTTGAACAATTATATAGAAAAGTCGTTAAGTCATCAGACATTAAACACGTCGGAATAAGTAAAAACGTGTACCACTACTTAAGGCTATACCTCGACAGACCTTAAAGATGGTACCATTCATTAATATGTATAAAAAGTCTTTTCATAGACAATTTTTTGCGCGACCATCGTAAACCAATGCAAATTTAATTTTTTTACGCTTAAATTACTTTCCAAGGACATATTCATGAATATATATAAATACATAGTTTCAACTTTCTAGGATAAGCCGATGATGAAATACAAAAAAGCACACAGGCCTGTAACTTGGTAGCTCATACCGAGTCATACCGACTCCATTAGCTTCGCTCGTCACCGTTGTTATTTGGTGTGGAGGAGGACACCGCCGCATTCCTAGAAGAAGCCGCCATCTATCAACAAGAATAACGAAAACTGGTCCGTCCATGGCTGACTCGGATCCAGCCATTGCTAATGCATCAGCCGTTTCATTACCATTTATACCCTGGTAGCCTGTAACCCATATGAGGCTCAAGTCATTGAATCTGCCAACAACCGACCCAGTTTGCCTATGTCGCTTGTGCTTATTGCTATTACCAGAACGTTGACTGTGTTTTAATTCGCGGTTTGGTGTTTTAAAATCATTTCGATTCAACGACTTCCTATTTAGGTTGTTTTTGTTTAAGGTCAAATTCAGGGTTCGGTTTGTTTCACGTAGTAGTTTCTATGGGCAGAAATTGTCTTCAATGCTCGGACGTCAAACCTGAGCGTTCTATCCTAAGTGGTTCTTATGAAATAACAATCAAAATATTTTTACTTTCCACTACTTTCTCTGACACTCACCCTCTACACGCCAACAACAAAACCTTTTTCTCTACTGCATGTCTACCGGTCCCAACTTTTCAAAACATTCAAGGGAAGGTTCTTGAGATATAAAAATGTATTTTCTTGAAAAATTGTTGCAACCTCATCTCCACCACTCCACGCAATCAAAATTGTGTCATCCCGGCGTCATTGGTTTTTCACACCTATTCAACACTTTAAAATTTTCTTTCTAATATACTCTCCAAGTAAGTCAGCAACTAGTCACCTACATAGATGTAACCTCCTAACTTCAACCATTCAGGAAAGGATTTTAGAATATCTTGTTACCTGCTTTCGGGCATTTTGGATGCATTAGTTATAGTCTTAAGAACGGAGAGAAGGGCAAAGCCACCGCATAACACTAGGGGGATAGCGATCCCTGCAGAGGCTTGTAGGTCACTAACCAGAACCATGAAGAACTTGACCAAATTGTCGTGCCCTATAGGTCTCAGATCCTCAAAATTGGTAAAGAAAACACTGCCCAACCACCTCAGTCACCTCCTTGAAACCACCTGACGTTCAACTCACAACTTCGGATGCATTGCTTCTATATGCACCCCCACACATAGACTTAATCAACCATTTTTCTGAATATCTTTATAAATTCCAAGTTTCAACTTTCTAGCATAAGCCCTAAAACTGAAAAATAAAAAATTTACGGGTTGGTTGGGTTACGTGGTGGCCCGTCAGATGAAAACAAGGCACAATTGGCTCAAGAAGCGTCACAATAGGTCCAACTGTGGCTTCAGTGACAGAGTTTAACCATACCAACCCCTATTTCCAACCTATCTAACATGGGCGGTGGGTGTTTGGACAATTGATGTCAGAGAAAAAAGGATAATAATAAAAGTTAAATGAGTGACGCTTAAGTTGACTTTTCGAATTACTGTTATGATTGAAGATTGTAAAATCAAACCAATTTAAAAAGTTCTGAATTTTATCTACAATTTCCTACCAGTCCACATTCTTTTTGTTGCACGGAGATTGGGCTACACCTTTCACATTTCAAGAAAATTGTAGTATACAAAAAATGTAGTGGTAAAAAAAGTGTACACTAAACTTGTCCAAAAGAACAAACCTATAAATTGTCTCTACTCAGACATAGTTAGTTTTATCTACTGCTACGAGTAAGTTCTGTGAATTTCACGTCCCTTTTTTAGCAGTGACAGAATTTTTATGGAACATTCTCAAGATAGGCAGTTAAAACTTCCGAAAGAGTTTCTCGAATAAAAGCTGACTTTATGATGCTGCCGAAACACTCTTGACACTCAGTGAGATAGTCGAACCAGAAACTTTTTCTAAGAAATAACTCCTACAACTCGCTGTCTTCAACCAATTGAAAGGGAAGTTGCCATTGAAATGGAGATTTTTGTTCTGTAACTTTTAGAGCTCTAGGTTCACAGCATCCTTGACTAATTTAATTGCCAGTAAAAGATATTAAGAGAAGTACCATTTTAGCTTTTATTGAGTCCAAGTTTTTTTTTTCATATCTTTCGAAATAGCCAAGTCCAACAAACCTAGGTACTTGTTTTTCAGGAATAAAAAAAACGCACCCATCGTTTTCATTTATTCAGGAATTTTATCATGAATGAGTTAACAATTTGACGAGACTGCGTTACGGCATGATGTAACTCCTCTTATCTGGACAGATGTCAGATTGAATGAAGGTCCTTAGAATGGAATATATCGAGTTCGAGTGTAGTCCAAACTTCATTATCGACAGCAAATTGCGTGATGCCTAGGACATCGTAATTTCCTCCAACAGTGGCACGTGCTTAACAAAATCACCCCTAGTCAACGTCGACTGCATTGCGTATCCCATGCAATCGTAGGTGTGCGGAAAACCATTTTCCGATACATCCAATATCCTAATTTCCCAATTGCTGGCAGTTCGAAGATAAGGGAGTGTGCAATAGGGGAAAACTCAAGGATCAAGCATTCATTACTATGGTGTCGAATATCACGCCCAGAGGACATATTTTCGATCAGAACACTGTCGTCTAAATTACTTAGAGAGCAACTCCAACTCCCCCATCCCCCTCCGGGCTACAGAAGCATAGTGAATCACGTAAAATGTTTAAATTTAATTTCAGATAGTATCGCACACAAAAATTACCTCAGTTTACCTTTAAGTTGAAAAACTATTCTAGAAGTGTTATTCCTTAATGACGTGATCCAAATCAGGACAGCAATCCTTCTATTACATGCTCCAATCTCTAGTAGCTATCAGCACTCACTTCAAAAATAGCTTTGAACGCATTCTCACGCAAAGCAAATTAAGTTATTGAACCAATGAAAAGGTTGCACGTACCTGAAGCCGTGCTTGTTGAACTAGCAAACAGGGTGGCTGACTTAATTGCAGGTACAAATAGCAGCAGCTATAGACTTTGTCCTCCAGCCATAGTTTCGTCTGCCGCTCGCATGTCCTGTCAGCATGACATCCGACTGAGCAGGCAGAGGGCACTTCAACTAAGCTTTGAGGCCGCTCCAAGCTACGTAATTGCATTCCGTGTTAAAAACATTAAAAGCTCGTTTGACAACTAGTACTTGCTCTGCCTTGTCGGCAAAAACATTGCACTTTTATCAGTTTTCAACGTCGCTGGCAGTTTGTGTGTCCCTACTCCCTTCAGTTCTTCGTCCTTGGCACATTCAAATGCATACGTTGGACTAGAGTCTCGACAGTTTTATTAATTTCCGTGACAACGTTTTCCAGGAAGTGATTTTAATGAAATTATTCGACAAGATAAAAAATAAAATAAAAAAACTGACGGTATAACGTTTTTCTGTCCTCTTAACTCTAAGTGTACGTCCTTCAAGCTCATCAAAATCTTGGATTTTTTTTCAGATCGCTTCTTGTATGCACAAATTGAAGGGCACGACCGTTGATCTAAGATGGCTTCAGACAATGTATCCTGCAGGCCCTAGATCGATTTGGGCTGACGCGCCATTGATAATTATTAAAATCATAAGTGAATGACTCAAGCGCAAGTCAATCATAAGATTTATTGATTTTTTACCGTATAAAATTTCACATATTTGAAAAAAGGATTATCTGTGCTCTGTAAACAGCGCCAGGGTATTAAGTTTTAATTTTTCACTGATGGTGGACTGGACTGGATCCTTACAAGGGATATAATTTTTGTGGGAAGGGTATAAAGCCTAGTACTAACTATAAATAATAATAATAATCAACGGCGCGACAGCCCAAATCAGGCTTAGGCCTTGAAGTAATGCTAGAGTTAGTTCATTACGAGACTAACGGAACACTAGAAGGTGAAGTAGTCAGCCACATGCTCGTCCGTGATTATTTCCCCGATTTAAACTCAGGTAATCATTAACATCTGTGTGAACTGGTAGTCCGGCACCCAGTCCCATTCTCAATCTCCACTCTCATAGCCCCACCTCACAAAAGGTGGCCACTTAAAAATGTCCACGCAGTCAACCTAACGTTCTCTTTACGGCAACATGTTTTTTCAAAATCAATGACAATACTTTATTGTAATGTATAAAAAAAACTGAACCTACTATCTCATTTCCTTCGTTAGCGTCGTAAAACCATTGACACTAAGCCAAGACACCAACCAAAATTCAATTCGCGCAACAATTTCGTATACACGACGTCATAAATTTTTATATCTAGCCGTAAATGAAGCTGACTTTTGGAGCTTCAAAATCTCAGGTAATAAACATTTTAGTATATTCAACTCGATCACAATATGTTCTTTATTATCAGAATAATTAAGTAAAATAATAAAACAAAATTATTCCAAGTAATAGAATTCTCTTTCACCCTATAGCAAAACTGAATGCACATCATCATATTATCCGCAAACATACCCCACAGCACAAACAATGCACTTCCTTAATTCGAACATCAACCGCATTATGTTGTAATATTTACGACCCATTAAATGCGCTCAGATGAGTAATAAAACTAATTGCACGCATTTTATGATCCACGAGTTCCTGCAGGGACTGCATATGAGAAACATAAGGAAATTTGTCTGATCGGAACTAATGTGCCCTACACCATGTCCTGTAGACTGGCGCCATCCGTTGTTGAATCAGTCTAGAACAGGGAAGGGAGTAAGCACACAAAGTGCGAACATTTAGATCTCATTAAGTTTGATGATGTCTTAGAATGTGTCCCATATCTCGTTCAATCACATTCGGTACCACATCCTAGAATAATGGCCCATCCCTGGTCCGTAATCAGTTAATTCCCAAACAGCTCGATGACGTCGACGATGACCATATCGTTTCAACACTTTAAAGCTTTCGGATTACCATTAATCGCCTCATCATGCAAACCCCGACCATTGTTCCTTTAGCAAACATCCGCAAAGTGTACTCAAGGGAAATTTCTAATTTTCTCGGGCAAACAGTTTTATCCTGTTTAAAGAGAAAATCGTGAAAAATGGGTTTTCACCTTGAGTTCATAGTGGAAGCTGTGGAGCAGTCAGCACAAGAAATAGTTACTGAGTGTGGCAAGCGTGAAAAACAAAACAAACTGAAATGTTGTGCCAGGCTAGGATAACGAAATGATTCAGAAATAGTGTAAAATAGTGTTTCAATATAATGAAATAATAGAGAAAACAAGTTCGTGGAAAATAATGATGATGTTGAGAACTGGAAGGATGAGCTGCCGCAGCCACAAACAACCAAAAAGCCAGAAGATCCATAATGCAAAAGACAGGATTCTCTCTGTACAAATAAATTTCTGTTTTACCTTTTACCGGATACCACGTACCAGATTTGTGGTTTCAGGCCACTTTACGTAACATCCGTAACAGAACGTTAGTCAGGCAAGGGCTAATCAATTGTTCAATGTCTTACGGTCGCTTTAATTCAACCCGGCTCGACGGACCACAAATGCATGATCTCCAGCGCTTGTCTGATTTCTAGCCCTATATCCTTTCCATGTAGTTTGGGTGGCTTAGTGGCTAGAGCACTAGCCTTCGGTGCACCTGGTACCCCGTTCGAATCCACTTGGCGACAAACAATTTTCGAGAATGGAATTGAGACTACCAGTACTCTCAGCTGTAAGAGAGTACCTGAGTTAAGATCGGGGTAATAATCAGGGACGAGCGTGTGGCTGACCACTTCACCTCCTAGTGTTCCTAGGACGTAATGAAGTAGCTCTAGCATTACTTCAAGGCTTAGGCCCAATTTGGGCTATTGCGTCATTGATTATTACCCTTCCCACGTACCTTGCTACTCCACCCAAAAAAAATTCCCCAAAATGTTTTTCCCTACTAGATGTTTAAGGAGTCACACTCCTGTAAAAAAAATTTGAATACACTCTTTGTTCCAGATTAATGGACCTCGATAGAAATCTTTAGGAGGTCCCGACCCCAACCTTCCGATCTACCTTAGCTCCCACAGTCTCCACAAATCTCACTTATTTTTTTTAGGAAATGGTACCACTATCATAGCTATAAATAAATTCCAGATTTCAAGTTCCAAGTATAGTCGGTTACTGCGATTTTTTAATCTAAAACACTCCCCTCTAAGCTATAGCCCTTCCACTTAGCATACCAACAACTTTTAACTTAATATACCAAAGGATTTACTAGCCCACCTGAAGTCTTTCGCCCCCCCATTTTAAAACCAAGACGAGCCATAAAGCCTTTGATGTGAATGAAATTCCGTTCCACACGAAAGCTCGCCCCATATGGTATGGGGACATGGTATAACTTATTTCGATCTAGGGGATGCATTTTTTCCAGATTAATGAATTGTAACGGCTGTGTACACCGAAAAAATTTTGATATACATTTACTTAAGGCCCCATGAGTCCGGTACGACAACTTTTTATCCCATTTTGATTTTTCTTTCTTGAGAGGATTTTAATCGATTGAAATCGTTTTTCGTTCAAGTAACTTGGCGTGGACAATACGGCTACATCGTTTGCTGTCTATCAGGAAACTTATTTCGATTTTACAGAAAAAAATAAAGTTATAGGTTTACAAATTATTTGAAACGCATAACTTTTAAAAATTAATAATTTTTTCATTGATTTATCTTCTAGAAGTACCAATTAATTATGCTATCTATGATACTTTTCAATGAAATGTGGTCTTCCTATGTAATTCTTGCCATGAAAATATTGAAAAATTGCTTCAGTTTGACTTCATATATTATTAAAAAAAATGAACATTTTTTAAAATTCGATCTATGGAGGACCTTCTTTAAGGTTTTTTCTAGCATTACATTAATGAAAATGACATGTTAATTATTCAAGAAGTAGATAATATGCGTTTAAAAAACTCGGATTTGCGCATTTTAACCAATGTTGAAGGGTTGTTGTTCTAATAGCGTTTTTTCCAAATGCAGTTTCAAATTTTTTCTCTATGCATGACCTAGTTTACATACCAGATAATAGAGTGGTGCAATTTTATTTTGTTTTTTTGTTGCCATTAACGTGAAATATTGGTAAGAAAACAGTAATAAATCAGCCAAATTGCATTTAACGTGCACATGGAGCCTTAATTGTAATTGAAATAGGAACCAATAAGTCGTCACAAGAGAACCCTTTTGATTAGAAATACCCCAAAATGTATCAAACTTATGAAATTTGTTGAAAACATGTAAAACCAAACTTACACATCGTGCCATATACCCACTAATTAATATTCATTCAGATTGTAAATAATTAAAAAAAGATTAATAAAAATTTATTGCAGAGCAAGTTGCATTTCTCCACCTCCTGGCCCCCTAATTAATTTCGCATTTCGATGAACCGAAATCCACGTTTAAGCCAATCCGAACGACAGTTACGGAATGTTTTTGAAGTCATCTATGGATCTACTGCGCTATCCGATTCCGCTGTTTAGGGGATGTTTATTTAGCTGACAGCTTTGTGTTCATAGCCCGAGGATTTTATTTTCATCGAGGAAGCGTGGAGGGAAAAACCTTGACCATCAAGCAAAGCGTACCGCCGAGCTTATTATCAACGAGTTCACATATTGGACATTGGTCAATGGTTTTTGGAATTATTCCAACATGGCGAATTATTTCTGAGGGTCGGTTGACCGACCGGCCATTATCGAGCTATACACGGCCTATGCCCGATGGGCTATGCGGTTCGTGATTTATAATTCGGGGCTTAAATTTGCTAGTCGCCGGCGAAAAACGAGGCATTAAATTGATTTATCGTAAGATTTATGGAATGTTAATGGTGAATTTTATTTCAATTAAATGACATAATGATGGTTTCAGTTGTACGAATTAATAGCTTGTTATGACAGATTTATGACTTGGTTATTACTTGAGTTTTGGGAAAAAATTAGTTTATGACCGCGGTTTAATAAATGATGACAATTCGTGAATATTATTCAAAGTGGTGAAAGAACGAATTTAATATGCACTTCCCTATTCTCATTATCTTGGATCAAAACTCGCTCGATTTGGTACCCAAGACATGCGCTTACCGGAAACCAAGGTTTACCCAAGGCTCTTATAAAGCAAGAAATTCTGCACCCTAGTCCAATTGCTTACCCGCGCTTTAGAACCTAAAGATACGCAACGCTGACCTATTGTCAAAATTACAATCTTTTGGTAAAAGTAACAAAAATTAATTTCCTGGAACTACATATTTTAGTCATATCACAAACCAAAATTGTTGAAACTATTACCCAAAATTTTGGCAGAAAGCTCTGTAAATAGTTTTATACAAGACACGAAACCACCGTTTGTCCAACTTGACCAAAGCCGTTCTGCGGAATAGTACCATCGCAAACTGGGCGCAACTTAATTATTTTTTGGGTAGAACTCCGAAACGTGTTTAATGCTGAGATGCGGTGATGGTTTCTATGCGACTGACAACCTAGAAAACAACGTTCCAAGTAGCCTCGTAATTAATCCATAGATTGCTAGTCGCGTAGTACCCTACACCGCATCTCTAGCATTATTACCTTTCGGACTTCTACCCATAAAATAATAAAGTTGCGCCCAGAATATTGGCAGATTTTTTTTCTTTGATTGCTCTAGTAGCGCACCTACATATGTATATGTTCTAAGTTTCGGCTTTCTAGCATAAGCCGTTTCTGATATATAAAAAGCCATCCCTCATCCCTTATTACCCCCATTAAACATTTTATTTTTCTAGAATGTCTCTGTCTCTTCTATGATGTCTCTAAATTCATCAGGGTTTTCGAGAAATAGAAATCAAAATACACCATCACCCCCACCAACACCCCCGCAATTTTTTCTCTACTAGAGGTCTACTTACTCCTACTCCTGTAAAATTTTCAAGATCAAATCTGCTACCGTTTTTGAGATATAAAAATTAAATTTTTTGAAAAATTGCTACCCCTATACTTTTGTGCCCACCACCCGTCTTTAAAATTTTACTTTCACTACTTGTAATCTAGTGTTTGTTTACTTTCTCTACTTTCACTACACTACTACTATTGCAACTGGTTCGGAAGACATTGTAATCAAAAGTTTTTCACTCCCTACTCCCAGGCTTCAACACCCTCTCTGACTAATCTCCTGTCTAATCTCGAAGTATCCACAAAGACAACCACAAAGGCAACCACAAAGGCTCAACCTTCTGACATATATCGTTCAGGAGATATGTGTTTTAGAATGTTTTAATCTTATCTTCTAAGCGTTTGGGACTCATTGTTCACCCCCCCCCCAATCGCAAACCTATCAACCACTATCAACCATTTTTTGCAAATGGGTCTACTATCATAGTTCTACATAAGTTCCAATTTCAGCTTCCTTTCGTAAGTGGTTCATGAGATCTAGAAACCAAATTTTTTTGTCTCCCCCGTCATCCCCACTCACACTTCTACCACCACAAAAGACACCAGTCGTAGGGGCTAACCCAATCTACCAACCATACAAATTTTAACTTAATACATCAACAGGCTTGTAGGTACCCACCTTCAAATGATTTTGTGTACGGCAGACGGCGCGGCGGACAGACGGAATTTTTTTTTTGCTTTTTTGGGGTCGACTAGTCCTAAAACGTGATAATGCAAAATTTGAGGGTAGCATTTTTTTTTAAATTTCGGGTTACTACAAAATAATAAAGTAAAATAGACCTGGATAGATGGAACTAGATAAATGCTTAGGCCCTTAAGGTTGAGAAAGATCTATGAGGTATGCCACAATATAATATAAATACCACTAGTCGCGGTGCTTGGGGAATCTTTCCGCCTCCGATGAAATCTATTTGTTTAAGGCTTTAATAATTTCGCATCGAGCAACAAAACATTGGCAGAGAGTGTGCACAGCAGTTCTGCCCGCACTATTTGTGCACGAATGTCTCGCACGAATGTCTTGCCGATGTAGACTAGAAGCGAGCTTAGCAGTGTAAATGTGAAAATTTAAATTATACTACAACGAGTGAACGCTCACTTGAGACCACTTTGAGCTGATAAGGTACAATATAGTTTTTGTTCGCATATGGAAACAATTTTTATTAAATCGATCAATGTAGGTCTCTTCAGTATCCATGTTCATAACACATTGTTGTGGTATTCCACACAATATATCCGATTTATTCATTCCTTAATTCAATTGAAATTTTCACATTTCTTCCGTTTCAAATTTATGGTTTGTTGAAATACGCGTTAGAATTTCCAAATATCTCCTTGTTGGTACACACATGAAAATCAATTTTTAATGTAAATATTTTCGAAGATATCGAGATAAAATAAGTGCATAAATTCGATTGTTTTCCCGTCTTATGAGGCGCATCATAATAAAATATGAATTTTATATGTCGACTGAAGAAATCATGAGCGAAACATCATGTCGCACGGACACGAGAATTAAGCCCTGTCGATTTCAAATTTATCTATTTCAGGGAACCCAATAAATTACGTGGTAAATTTTAAAGGGTATAAAAATGTTGTTTTTATTTTTATGGAATGAGTGGACAAGGCCATCGCCTGATGGGTAAATAAAGTTCACAGTGGAACGGACAACAGAAAAATAATTGAAAAAGTTTTTCGCGGCCCTACCTTTTATGCGCAAATTTTTTACTTGGCACTGAAAAAACAGAGCTATGTTAATTATAAATTTTAGGATGGATTGTTAGCACTTAATTTACGGTTAATTAAAAGTTAAGTAAAGAGTCCAAGTTATGATATTATAAAAAAAGTAAACGTCGTTGAGTCTCTGTTCAGATGCATCTCAAGCATCTACGAGTACAATTTAATTAGTAAAATTTAATAATAAAAATTGAGGCGTGACGATTTAAAAAAACCCGGATTTGAGCATCCAACACATGTTTCCTTCAGGAAAATTTGTTGCAACTTATAGGAACTTTTACTGGGATTGGACTGAGTTTAGAAAACTAACTCAAGATTCGCGGACGGGTCACACTGCGAGACCGGGAGATCTGGATGAAGCTGGATGAAGCTGGATCTAAACCGATTTAAAATGCTGACTTTGTTCAAATCTGACTTTGTTGTAAATCAGCACCACAATCGGTGTCCTGATCGGACACTATCTTAAAAGTCGATAAGCTAAAAAATGTGGCGTCTTCTCGAATGACCTCGGCTGCCTAGATGAGGAGGAGGTGGGAACATTGCTTCATCTTCTCAATACCTGTCCAGCTTAGTCTACTAGAAGGAAAGCTTATCTTGGGACTTATTTTTTCAACAGTCTTAGTGACCTTGCCGAAACGGAGGTCGCAAGAATCCAACGCTTCATTGCAAGCTCTAAATAGAGTATGACCAGATTCGATGATCTTCTTAGGTCTAAGTGTGCCCGTGTTCTCACGGGTAGCCACGCAAACCTACCAACCTACCTACCTACCTACCTATAGGAAAGAGTTGGGCAACAACTAAGGATAACCAATTCGCTTTAAACACTCTTGATTGCACGAACTTGGATAATGGAAGTTGGGAGAAGGAGTAGTACCCAAATCAAAATCCATAATATATGTAGGACAATCTAAGCAATCCTAGCAGGCTGGGTGGCTTAGTGGCTAGAACACTGCCTTCGGTGCACCTGGTTATCATCAATGGCGCGACAACCCAAATCGCAAGAAGGTGCACCTGGTAACAGGTTCGAATCTGGGTGGCGACATAGAATTTTCGAGAATGGGGTTGGGTGCCGGACCACCAGTTCACTCAGCTGTAAATGAGTACCAGATTTAAAATCGGGGTAATAATCACAGACGAGCGAGTGGCTGACCACTTCACCTCCTAATGTTCCGTTAGTCTAGTAATGAAGTAACTCTAGCATCACCTCAGCCCAATTTGGGCTGTTGCGCTATTGATTATTATTATATAACATCACTCCTTATTCTACTTTTTCTTTAACTACAATATAAATCGGAGTTCTGTATTTCATCTATAGTATCATACGATAAAAATTTACTTCAACTTTCAAGGATATTGAAGGCAGACAATCTACTTGCGAGCAATTTGTATAAATAAATCATGCATGAGTATAAGACGTGAATAAACAATAAATCTCGATGTTTGACAAAATTTTTCAGCAAAAATGGAAAGAAATCCTTTCACCGCCAAATCTCACCTAGTCTTCAACCATAATCCGAAATCCGAAATCCTGATATATTCTATCAATTCGCGATTACGATTTTCGCCCTGAAAGTATTGACTTTTCTGTTCGTCTATGCATGAAGCAGAAGCTTGTACTTGGAACTGCTCTTACAAGATATTTATACCGAGAACATACAAATGTATACATTCCTTCATTTCCTGATTCAACAATTTCTCCACGATAGTACTGAAGCGAGGTAAACAACGAAAGCCAAGGCAATTTTTCTACGACACTCCCCAGGGAGTTATACAAATCACTTTCCTTGCTTACGATTCTAAAGGATCTGAACAGATCTTTTTTCAGCTCTCTTCCAAGAAATGTCGTTTATATTCGTTTTTCCTTGAGATTGATTGATGTTTTGCCCTTCAAAAATGCTTAAAGTAAAAATATACAACAATCTTCTCACTGCTTTACAGCAATCAGAGTTTGAGAATCTCTTGTATCTACATAGTCCAGGATTTCTAATGCCCAAGGTTATTTGAAAAGTCCTGAGTTTATTTTTTTAAATCGCTTCTAATAGGAAGCGAGAGAGTAAGCAGCGGCTATGAAAGGGAATCTCGTAAAAGATGATATTTTTTTGAAGGACACGCTGAAGTTCTTGACCGTGCAGCAACGTTATACTGATACAAAATTTTAGATCATTAATCTTCATTTACTATTCTGAAAAGACTATTAATAAAAAGTTATGAATTGATCGACAAATCATGATTTGCAAGCCCAACATATTCGTTTTTCGATAATTTGTTATAAGGCGTTGAATGAAGCTTCAAACGAAAAAAGGTAAGGTACTGGATACATAAGTAATTTAGAGATGGCTGAAACTCTAAATCGTCAGACTGTCCACCAGTTTATACCAACGATTTGTTCTGAAGGGTTGAGTGTTGAACTTGTAAGGCTAAGCTCGATAGTGCCCATTTTTCTGATTTTTTGGCTTATTTCCTTTCAAAAGTCGTTAAAATATTTACGTGCACAGATACTGCTATAAACCATTAGAACACATCAAGTTACAAACCTTAAATTTGATATGCATTGATTGACGAAAATTAAAGACGTCCTGCAGCTAGCTGCCGTACAAAATTGCATAATAAATTTAAAGATTCATTTGTTTGATGAATAGTGGGTTAAATAACAAAATCATAATTTGAACAAAATTCCGAATTCGTAGCAAAAAGGTTACTGGAGTTATATTGAGTTTCGTAGATCAAGAAATTTTAACAGAATATTTGTATGACAGCTACTCGAAGGACTAATAAGATTTTCTTTGTAATCATCTAACTCCAACTACATACTAATGTATACAAAATTTTAAAAGTCGTAGCTTTAGGCGTTCCGAAGTTATTGGGCAATATTCTTGAAGACGTAATTTAAGGATATTTTTAATGGCAGTTACCCGGAGTAGTAGGACGATTTTGCCCTTTAACGAACTTACATAGCTTTACAAATTCAACCAAACATCCAGACTCATTTCAAGATTCTAGGCTAATCCGTTTTTGCGTTATCGTGCTAACGGACAGACAGACGGACAGACGGACGGACGTCGGATTTGGAATTTTTGGCTACAAAAAAAAAAACAATAAATTATAACACTCGTTTCTCCGAATACTTTGCTTCGTCTACGTCTACGTCTAGTTATAACAGTTAATGAAGTCAGACGTAGCAAAGCTGTGTCTTAATTCCTTTTCGGTTTGTGTCTTGACTATTTTTACGATAGCTGACACATCAGTCAGTTTTAGCAAACGTAAAAAAATTCAAATTTTTCTATAGAATTCAATTTAATTTTCGATTTGTGAAGTGTCAAATAAACATCAGCTGAGCCATTATGACGGTTTAGCTTTAGCTTTTTCTAAACTGTTATAAAAGCAATGCTATTCTGTGGCGTCAACATAGACGTAGACGTAGACGAAGCAAGGTATTCGGAAACGAACTAAGAACAGTAAAATTATAGTAAAGTTCAGTATCAAGTATAGCTTACTTCATATCCAAGAATGGTATAATGAATTACACCAGCGATGGTATAATTTATTATAGTATAATATAAATTATACTCAATTGCAAAAGAAGAATTTAACACCCATCTATAGTTTATAAGGTCTTAAACGCTATGAACAGCGTTTAAGTCCTGAAATGAAATGCGATATACCATATAAGTAGACTGATTACACTTCCTTTGTTGCCATTTCCCATTAGTGCCCTTATTTCAGCGAGGATATGCGATCCTTTTTACTTCTGCAAGGTGTTTTACTCGGCATCGTTCTGGGCAACCGTTGCCAGGCTACCCATTTGATACCCTCCGAGCTTCACTCAAGCGATTTTTCATATTTCATATTTTAATTTCAGTTGAGAATAGGGAGAAAATTCTAAGCGTGAAATTTTATACTTCATATACAAAAACGGACTTGGTACAGGATAGGTATGCTTGCCTTTTTCTGATAATTTATGCCACAATGAATTTATTTTATTCCTGGCATTCCTTGAATATCGTTTTCAAAGTTGGTTGCTTGCGTTGCTATGTCGGCAAGGACTTCAAGCTCGTTAGAAAATACTTGGCTAAATTGTTCACTTTATTACCATTTCGAGTCAAGTCTATTTTCGATTTCGATTCAATTTTCAATCAAATCTATCCTTTTCGTATTAATTTGAAAAGATGGCCCGAAATTATTTCGATCAAAACGGACAAATTCCTTGGGTCCGAACTTATTTCCAGTAAATTACCTAGTCGACTTTGTAAGTGTATCTAAAACGGAAGGCACCAGAACAAATGGGGATTTATGTGATGGCAATTTGTCCTTCCAGAAGAGAGAGCTTTTAGCTATGTCATCAGGACATTAGACGGACATTCGGGCTTTTGCGCTGCCGGCTCGGTTGAATCACGGAAGCAATGTGTCTTCACTTGTCTTTTTGACCGTGATATATACTTCAATAAAAATCTTTTTACGTCACAGGACATTCCTTTCATCGCATTTCGAGAGTATCTGAAAGAAAAAAGGCCAGGCAATAAACGTTTGTGGAAGTGAAAAGAGTCTCGGTTTATTGTTTCATTAAGAAAACCGTGATAGAAAGCAGGAAAACTTTGCTACCCTAATTCGTGAAAAAATGGGGTAATTAGGAAATATTTCCTTGGTTAGTGAACAAAATAAATATTGCTAATGATAGCTAAAGAAAATACGTTATATAATTTATATAACGAGAATTATACCAGTTATTCGAAATATGTACCTACAAACCCAGATAGGCGTAAACGAGTTGCATACATATTCACGAATTCTGCCATATCCATAAGGCTGATTAGATATTGAATAACGTTCGACTTCAACACGCTGTTACAATTATGGCCTAAAACTCATTCAAGGAAGCGTATTGATATATTTAGTGAAATAAAACGGAAAACTTGCGAATTGTGTGTAAGGTTTCATGTTTTTCGTGAAACAAGACGAAACACTCACGAAATGTGAAAAACAAGAAAAGCAGGACAAGTCTGTAGCACGCTTAAGAATACTCCTCACCGCTAAGTCCGTGTGTGGTTCGCACAACCATCTGCCAACTTTAACCTGAGAAACAGCTTGTTGCGACTAAATAGTAGTGCATTGCTACTAAATAGTAGTGTATTTTGATACTATATAGTAGTGTATTGCTACTTAATATGACTCTATACTTATACTCTATATTAATTATTCCATTATAACTGAAATAATTTGAACAATAATTTATACAAACATATTTTGAATCAAAATTCATCTACATATGCCTACATTAAAATATTGGTTTGAATATTTTTTATTTCGTTTTAGTCAAAAAGTACTTCCGTTTAAAAAATCTTAGGTGTGATGAGGCACATTCTGAAGTGAAAAAAGTGTTGATTTTGAGCACTGACGGTAGTACAACCTTTCTTATAACCGCGTAACACAATGCGACTGATTTCCTTTTATCCTCCCTGAATAATTTCATCAAAAAAATTTAACAATGTTGACTGCTAGACTGTTTTTTCCTTAATTCAATGTATGGTTTTCACAAAAGTGCATATTGCAAATTAACATGTTATCACAAGAAGACAAACTTTTGTAACTTTCCGTCTTTCGACGAAAACTTTCAAGTTATTGCTTTCTTGCCAAGCATCTGCTGAGGCATATAATTTCCATTTTATGTTGATTGATAGCACGGAACCAGTAGAAGTTGTCACCAGCTGTTCGTCGATAATCGTCTCAAGTTGTCTCATAAAAACTCCGTCAAAGATGAGAGTTTTCTTCATCTCACTCCAAAAAGGGACATAATTCATCACGAAAAAAATCCCCAATTAAATAGAAATTTTCGGTTTAGTGATTTTGCTTCTATCCGAAGATGAAGCGAATTCGATCGTTTGCAAGGACGCAACGTAATCCCATATAAACATACCCCGCCGGTATTCATGAAGACCACCAGGAAGGCATATTTCAGTCTTGTCGCATTGATAGCAAATACGGCAGCATGCTCATTATCCTGTGAGGACTAGTCCGCATTAGTCCACTTTCCTTGTATACATTCTGTGATGAATATAAATTTTTGCAAAGCTGGGAGTACTAGTTGGCAGAGTGATTTTAATCAAATTTTCGGACAGGAAGTGTCAGCTGATGCCTTTCATGTTCATTTTTAGACTAGACTTTGATGGATTTTAATGGATATTAATTTTTTGTTTGAAGTAAAAAATGACATTTTAAGAAATTAGTTGATGTACCGGGAAAGAACGTCATATTAGCCGAGATACTAATTATGGTATTTTCCTATAAAACGAATAATTTAGTAAGCATTGTACGAGTAGGACTATAGCCTGAAATACATGTGCAGAATATATGCATGCAGCAATGCAGGCATCCCTGCATGTGAAACAGATGTGAAGAATTTTTTGACAGATCTTTTGGTTGGATGTGTCCCAAATCACCGCATTTTCCAATAGCTAATTGTGAGTTTGAGTTTGAATTTGTTTTAATTGACAAAAAAATTGTCAATTTCGACTGGTTTTATCGAATAAAAATTTGTTATTTTTTCTTAGTTCCATGAAACTCTTCTTCATTAATACTCCTCTCCACAGGTACAAAATTACTACCAAACATTAACTGTCGAACCACTTTTTTATGTTTCTGTATTGTTAAATTTCAACCTCAAGTTGTGATAATAGTGCCGCTGCACCGCAAAAGTAGAAGTAGAGACATCTTGCAGCGCTCCGCTGCATGCAGAAAAAGCGTGTGTTTCGTCGCACTTAAACTCAAGCGTTCTAAATCAGTTTTGCCGCGCTGCATGCAGATATATGCACATGTATTTCCGGCTTATGTATTCCGTAATGAGCTAGTTTACACCCAGCAACTTGGATGCGGTGCCTAATCGGACCTAAAGTAGGTCCAATTTTTACACCGATAGAGATCCAACATTCGGCTGGGCCGTATTTGGTCCATCAAAATATTTCATCAGTAAATTCAAGGACTATGACTAAATATCTACAGCGCTATCTCATATCTGAACCCATTCCATATATGTCGTGAAAAATTGTTACCTTTATCTTTTACATATCACTGATGTATGAAAATGAAAAAAAAAAACCAAAAATCAAATGAAATATTTTTGCTCAGGTAACAAATGACGAGCTTAGTATTGCAATGTGTTCCGAAAATGTGACTGCAAACCATGCAATGCAAACGTGTGCCAAATTTTTGTTTGACAAATTCTTTAACTGCTTATTTGACACCATTTGACAAAGCAAGTATCATCAATTTTTAGGATAAATTGGGCAACTAGCGCTTGGATTTGACCACATATTCCTGTATATAATTTCTCAAAAAATTATTTTCCCATTGAAGTCAACGCTTTGATGAATGTAAAGCATTGCCGTTTCTCTTCCAAAAAGAACAAAACCTCTTTCCACATATGGTGCCAAATAATGTAACTGGTGTGACCAAATGATTTTCTATTTCCACGTATCAGTTTTAACTTTGATTCCAGAACCACTCGGTTTCGAAATGAGATAGTTATTAAAGTATTGTTACACGCTGCCAAATATTTGAATATTTTCCCTGTCAAAAGCAGTCAAATAGAGTATTCTTCAAATTTTTGTTTGCCACATTATTTACTATAAAATATTTGCTCTACAAGTCTGTTGTCACAGAACTTTTGATCAAATTTTCGTTAACTCTTCAAAATTTTGAAACTCAAATTATTGAAAAATTAAAATATTTCTCACAACGTCAAAATAACGACATATGATCATGACAAGAGTACACAAAAATTGCCGTTTCTCATACGAACTTAAAAATTTTACTGGAGTTAGGAACGGTAGATATCTGGTATGAAAAAAATCTGATTTTTATTTCTCAAAAACCACAACGAATAAAAAGCTGAAAATTTATGACTATATAAAGCCACTGCAGAGGTATCCCAGAAAAAAAAATAACCCAACTAGCAAACTATGTAGCTTCTATAAGGTCTTATCGAAGCTATTCTCGTGCCCCGATAATGCTTGGATACGATTTTACTGAACTAATTTGGCGCACATTTCTCCATACTTTAACAGCAATAGCCAAGCGCCAAAAGCGCTAGCAGTTGGTATAAGGCCTTATCGAAGCTGCTCTTGCTTCCGTACGGAAGTTCACAAAAAAAACCGAAAGTAATATTCACAATTTTTTTACTTTTGTTTTCTTCCAACAACGAATTTATTTTCCTGTAAATTATTATATTATAATATTATTTATTGTTTGAAAATGTGAATCAATTTTACTTGCACACTCTCGATCTCGAACCACGGATCCGTCATAATTAGTCCGCTATGCAACACACTAGGTTAAGCTAAAACATTCTTTTAATTAGGTTGAAGCCGAATCACTTGATTTTTCCAATTATACATGTCGAGTGAAGCTAAAATTCCACAAACCTCCATAAGACTGTTGGTATTTACTTCTATACAGCCTTATACAGGTTACTACTGAAGAAATAGCTTCTGAAAGTTCAACTTCGGAAGCCTGATCGAAATTAAAAATCCACAACTAGCGCTCAACAGTCTCATCGAAACCGGAACGATGTCATAGCATCCCGAAAATCGATATGCGAAATTTGTTTGCTAGTTAGGAAGCACGCCGTATTTATTTTCTTTTTTAGAATAGGGGGTTGTTTATTTTATCACAGTAATGGCTTATGTGTACATAAATTTTCTACTAGAGTAATTAAAGAAAAGGTTTTCATTGGCATACAAAGGTGGAGTCAAAAAAACTTTCTTGAAAAGGTTTTTTTTACATTTAAACGAATCACATTATATTTTTTAGGCATGTTGAGTTAACAAATTAATTTCACTTCTGTGCGCTCATTGTTCGAGTGACTAGAAACACTTTTCCAAACTTATTGATATCCAACCGCTAATGGGATGGAAAATGATTGTGTATATTTTCACGAATTCCAATATATTTCTTAGGTCTAATGAGATCACTACTTCAGATGCAAGGTATTGTTCAAACTTTCACGAATTCCGACAAATCTCTATCTTAGGTTTAATGCGATCGAAGCTTCAGAAGAGATGGGATCTATGAGCTTTGTACATAATGATTCTAAAAATTAATTTCAGGATTTTGCAATATCCAACCCCTAAGAAGGTGTAAACTGATTGAATACCTTTTACGAACTCCGACATATCACTTAGGTCTGATAAAATATCGAATTGTTTGTTTTACTTCAACGGGCTTTCTTCAGTCAAAATTCATTAACACGTAATTTAAGGACTTTTACACAGTAAAAAAAATATTGAATCTTACATCTAGGCAAATATGACACACCTTTTCAATTAAATTTACATTAGGATGCAATAGTCAACTTGAATGTAATTTTCAATACTCGATTAGTATATTTCAATTTACAATCAGTAAATTTTAAATTTCGAAAGCAGTAAATTCGCTGGATATGCCCTTTAATTTAAATTCTAAAAAAGTGTATAATTAGCGCTCTTTAAGGAACACTTATTTCTACTTCTGTTATTGTATTTATTTGTATTGTACTTACTTACTGATTCTAAATAAAACCCTTGACTATGAATCAAACCCGCGGTCAATTCTGATTTTGCTGCGGAGGTTTGGCGCGCGTAGACACTGCGTCACCGAAGACGTTTAATTTTTATTTCAGTAGAAAACAAAATCGAACGAAGTGTCCAACTTCGTGGTTTCATATATTACATGTTTTTCGTCGTAAAATTCAAATAGATAAGTAGAATTACACGAATGAGATCGTAATTTCCAATTCATATATATATATATATATATATAGTTAATTTTACATGAAGTATTGCGTAATTTTGTGAGACTTTTCAGGTAAATTTTACGGTTTGATTGAAAAGTACATGAATCATTTATTAGTACCAGTAATTTCGTGTAAAAGTGATTGAAATGTGTACTTTTAGTTGAAAAAATTAAACATACTGGATATTTGAAGTAAAAATTGAATTGAAAATTGAATTTTTTTAAAACAGTGTATACGAAAGCGTGCGATAATTTTGCCCTTTACTGGAAAAGACCTTGCAACAGGCTACAAAATATCTAGGCCAACGACAGCAATGTAACACCCTTTAACTGCATTTTGGACTTTAATTCAAAATTTAATAAAGTTGAGTCAAAGTTTCAAGATTCTTTCTGGTCGCTTACAATATAATTTATTGTTCGAATATTAAAGTGAACGTGGCATATTTCAACCGCTAAACTTCGCTTCATGTTGATGCATCCGTAAATCCTTTAGTGGGTGCTGGTAAGGAAGTGTAACGAAAATACGCTAGGACCGAAGCTGACACCAATCTTCCTACATCTCATCCATCAAAAGTTCCGCTGACGCTAGAGCATCTTGTCAGACGTTGTTTCTATGCTTCCAGTTTATATGCAACCTGTCATTTGTCAGGGATTTTCATGTAAAATTTATCCGGTGCTGGTGGCAACGGAACTCCAGTTTCCTGAATTTTCTTAATTACTAAGTTATGTCATCGCCATACCATAGTTGTGAAAAAATGAAGGATTTATACTCGTCAATGTTGGGAAAAGTGGTTCATCTTAAGCTAAAGCTACCTCAAGAGGACGACTCTATAGCACCGGACAAAATTGCAATTTTAATTAGCTCCTGTTATCTCGATATGTCCAGCTTCCTAATAGCGGACCACTAAATGTGATTTAATTATGTCGTGGTAGACAGTGTTCGAGTGCAATCTTCATATGATGCAATTACAAGGATTTCCATTCAGTTCTCGAATGCACTGCCGCAAAAGAATTCCACATACTCCAGTAGTTGGAAATGGAAAAAGTAATTTGCAGGCATGTAGCCAGCTCTTTAATCCTGATATGACATTAATATCGGAACGTGTTTGCAATCCGAATGGAGTGCAATTACACAATGCGGGGGTGCGATGGTTTCTGGGAATGGTCTCAGGAATATTACAACTAGGAAAGGGACATGTTCAGTGCCAACTGCCAAGAAAGACACTATCAAAGGCAGATATGCCGAGGCCCGACCAATTTCAATGGAATTACATTTAATGGCGTTTTGTGAAATGAGATATTTGCACAAGTCGATTCGATGGTGCTGTACTCGGGGACTCTTATGTAACTCCCGTGTGAGTCATTTCAGTTGAATGAGACCAAAACTACCCTTGTTGGGTGCAACTATCGTGTGAGCGGGTATAGATATGTGGTCCAGGGGGGTCTATTATTTCGTCGTACATGGCGAATTTTCCAATTGAGCTCAGGGAGGACTTTAGAGTTCTCCCTGAGTAATCAGAGGATTATGGGTGGGATATGGTATGTGAGGGATTTACATTTTATTTCATTTCATTTCGAGATAAAGACACAATGTGCTTGGATAAGAAAACAAGTATTCCAGAGATAAGGAAAATTATTTATTTGTAATTGCTGTACATTACTGCTGCTGGATTTAATTCTGAAATAAGGGAATCAAGCGAAGTGGAAGCATGTCCCATTCAATGCACATATAAATGGAATCTCATAAATATATTACTTTGGTTGTCTAGGACGAGAACACTACTATGAAGCAATTGTATAAATTCGGATACGTCCTTCGACTATTCAATACAGTAGAACTCTGAGAACCAACTGATGGGAATAGAAATATTTTGGAACAATGAAATTTGATAATAATAAATTTCAATTTTCTTACTTTTTAATAATAAAGTATAATATTTTGATCAAACCGAAATTTCAAAAAAAAAATCCATGATATTTTTCACGTTTTAGGACCAGTAAACCCCAGAAATACGAAGAAAAGTCCGTTTGTCCACCGAAACCTCGTACGCCGTCCGCGAAAGCATTTGAAGACTTGTAGCTCACAAAACCGTGTAAATATTTAGCTTTTTTTTTGGTGCTTACAGTGTGTTAACTCCTTTAAGTGGAACCCTATTGGCGATATCTGGAGAAGAGTTCGCGCTCAGGAACCGCTTATATTCGAAACTTGGAATTAATGTAGAACTATAATAACTGACGAAATTTGTATGGGTTACAGTGTACCAAATTCCGGAACGTATTTGTTTTCCGGTTCGTGTCTTGACTACTTTCAAGCCAGATGAGCTACCCGTCAATCTTAGCAAACGTGGTAGATTCGCAGGTAGCCTATAACGTTATGCCGGAATATACCGGAAATAAATAAAGTTTTTCTACTGAATTTAAGGGGGACTGTTTGAGATTATATCGTGATTTGTTAAAGTGTAGGTAGGTACTCGAACATTTTACGTCCCTTTTTGGTTGAACATCGCAATACCGTAAAAATAGTTTTTAGATGATTGTATACCAAATTCATACGAATAGAAGTAAATCTGATATCTCATTAAACCTAAAATATTTGCTGGAATTTATTAGAACTTACACAACTCCATTCTTGGGAGCTAAATATCGAAATTAAGCTCAAACCCAATCAAATACTAAAACCCCTTAGAAATCAAAGCGAATTTGATATGTTGAAATCAAAACTAGACCTAACAAATATGTCGGAAGTCGTGAAAAAGTACATAATGACCCTTAGAGTTGAATATCCAAAAATCAGGAAAACAGTTTCTAGACGCTTATGTGCTGAGCCCACAGTCATGCCTAAAGGATATGACGAATTTCGTGAAAAGGTGGATATGCCCATATTCTCGAGCAATTTCTTTGCCCTACTTCTGTACGCCAATGAAAATCTACACATTTTGGTTTTATTCATAAATTAAATCTCATTCGATCGATAAATTCCAAAAATAGTTCCCTAAAATTTGTCGATCGTGTAATAGCGTACAACATACAACAAGTTGTATGTGCCATATTATTACCAAAAAACGCAAACACTCATTCATTTATTACGTGAAAAGTTTCTAAGCCTATATACATATGTCATACAATATCATGCAGAAGTAAAACTAATTTGATAACTCAACATGCCTAAAAGATAGAACGTAATTCGTGAAATGTGGAAAATCCCTTTTAGGATACAAGAAACCAGCCTACCACACGCCCGTACATTACTATCCTTTTTAAGATGCGCCTATAGTGGCTGAGTATACTCATTAATTCTAAGGTTGCCTTTCTGTTTTTCAAGAAATAAATACTATCTAATGTTTTTCTTTTCTGCACACTCCAAAAAGCACGAGATCTCAGTAAAGTATTGACGTAGTCGCGCCAACGATAATTCTACAACTATAACGTCAGAAGACTCCGATTATTCGGTATATCGTTATTACTAGCAACATTTTAAAGTCTTAATAACTTTTTTTTACAACTCTTTGTTGCGATTAGTTTGTTTGTTACTTCGGTATAGGTACTGACTAATATACGACGTATGTATATGTGTCCCTTGATTTTATCGTCCTATATCGTATAATAATGACTACAAGAAAACTGAATATATTGTATGATTTTAAAATTATCGACGGTATTTAAAGTTGCAACTAAATACTTCTTACTTTCTTAAGATTCAAGATTATAATGAGGTCATAAGGTTGCAATGAAAAATTTAAAGTAGTCACTTAGGGGAAGGTGGGGTACATTCGTACGTGGGGCACATTCGTACTGTGGCTGTAATAAGGAAACTATACACGTTAACATGTTCGCGCTTGCATGGAAGACTCGTGCTTTTGCACGCAGTTAGCACGTGAATTGAGGCAGCAGTGCGATTATTAACTTTGCTTGGACAAGTCGTTGTGTGTTTTTTCAGTACAGAAGTATTTTTTTCATGTGACTTCAACTTCGGTTAACGGTATTGAATTTTTGCTGAAAGTTTATAGTAGTTCCGTTTTTTCATAAGATGATGTGTTATTTTACTGTGTGTGTACTAGTTATGCGATTTTGTTAACAGATTTCAATAAAAATAACAAAAACCATTCTTGGTCGCTTTGGGGAACATTCGTACATACAATTATCGGGTACATTCGTACAGTACGAAAGGGGCCCCAAAGCAGTCATTAGGGGTTTTTGTTATTTTTATTGAAATCTCTGTAAACACATGCATTCTAATCGACATTTATTTTGAATAATTATATTATTTCAGAACTATGGTACGAAATTACAAGCGAAAGGGAACCAGCAGCAAAACCAAAAAGAAGGAAGTGTTCAAAATTTAACTTTTCAAATTATATTATAATAAATTATAGAATAATTATAATAAATGATAATTGTCAGTAAATTTGTTCTTTATTTTGCTCATGTACGGAGGTTCTCCATTTTATGTATGTAACCCACACTATGTACGAATGTACCCTCCATATGGGGTACATTCGTACATTTTCAGTTCCTCTACAAAATCTGCCATTACACAAATATGGTACATCGTATCAACTTTAACCTCCATTATTTTAGAAGCCTAATATTGTGTCTATTGAACTGCATACTAGTTAGTTTGAAAGAGCTGTTAGTTTTTTACTTTTCAGCAAAAAAGGAAAAATCGTGCGAATCTGCCCCACTTTCCCCTACTTTCTTTCGATAATAAACTTAGGCGTGCAAAGGTTTTAATTGATGTTATTACTTCGACATATGACTGATATGAGACTCAGAAGTCAATAGTTTTATATTGCACGCATATAAGTTAATTTCATGTTACTCTTACTCTGCCTATAAGTGATATATTAGTAGCAACAACCATAAGGTCGAACGGTACGAAGATGCCAATTAAAGGTAATGTTTATAAAAAAAACATTTATTATTATTATTATTATTATTATTATTATTTATTAATAAGAAGTATATAAATATACATGATTATTATAAAGCATTAGTAGCTAAGACCATCAGCTGTATGATACAAAGTGAAACATGTTGTACTTAAATATAGATTTAAATTAGATTAATGAAGTTGATGTTTTTAATATAGCTTAGTAGTTTTTTACAGTTTTCGTCGATATTTTTATTTTGCCAGTTATATAGGAACTGATTTAAAGAGTATATTGGGCAAATTAGGAGGTGGCTAAACATTTAATAGTTCATTTGAACTAAAAAATTAATGGTATCTTTAACCTTACAATCACTTACCTAAGAAAATCGGAAGAAAACTTTGTTTTACCTTTGTTTAATTCTAATTTGACCAGCTTAAGGCCCTATTTCTTTCAGAAAAGAAAGTATTATGTTAACGATAAAATGTGGAAAAATTTATTATTGTTATATTATGTTGTGGGTAAGAGTCCGAAGCGTTCTTAATGCTGAAATACAGTGTAGGTTACTATGCGTCTGACACCATAGAAAATAACGTTACAAATAGCCTCCTGGTTATTCCTTAGGTTGTCAGTCGCATAGTGCCCTACACCACATCTAAGCATTAAACACGTTTCGAACTACAACTCATAACATAATATATGTGTGTACTATAAAACCGATTTTTTTTAAGTTTTAATTATTCTTGTATGTAGTACATCTATATATAGGTACCTAATCAGTTTCAACTTCCCAGCATAACTCGTTCTGAGATATGAAAAACAATAGCGAAAGAAAATCCCATTCGATTAGTAGTATCGCTAATTGATTATCATTTTCTTGACAAGAAACACCTTTTCAGAATTTTCCATTTTGAAGGCCAGGAAAAGAAGAAGTCTTGTCTACACGTGCCACTTGTCACCACTTACTGTACCTACTGAACGAAAAAACTGATCAAATGAGAACAATAAGATTATGGAAGGGAAATAAATTCATTTTAAAAGATATCTATATATATCACGAATCCTAACTTTGACCAAATTTCAAATTATTTTTATAATGCAAAATATTTCTTGCTTTGCAGCTTTCGAGAAATTACAATCAGAATTTTTTCATTAAGTTCCACCTTTCAGCCTCCTAGCATAAGTGGTTCTTGAGATCTAGAAACCAAAACTTTTTATCTAAAATGATCCCTCCTCACACCCCCACTCCTCCAAAAGATACCACTCGAAGGGGTTCACCCATAATAATGTCAACTTAATATCTCAAGGGGTTTGAGACACGCGTTCAAACGGTTTGGCGTACGGGCGTACGGTGTCTACGGTACTTTTTTGGGGCTTACTAGTACTAAAACGGGAAAATATAATTTTTCAGGGTAGCAAATTTATTGGAAATTTCAGGTCGATCACAATACTTTATTATTAATATGTCATAGAATAAAAATAATAAAGTGTAATAGAAATAATAGAATAAAATAGCACTGTTTTAATGTATTAATTTTTAATAAATTTAAAACTCTCCACTTTTAATTACATTATTTATAAAATGAAATTGAGTATTAGTAAGAGGATTATACTTTAGTATTAATGGTGCAAAATAACGTATAATAGTGTTTAATAATGAATACACCGTTTCCTGAACCAAAATAAATTTGTTGTGTAGTTAAGGGGACCACAAATTCAAATGCTGTGCACATCATTTTCAAAATTTTAATATTCTCCTGGCTATAGCGACATTATTGTCAAAGTTAACTACTGTAAGTTCTACTGTATTGGCTGCACTACATATGGTATCTCACTATAAATTCAAGTTTCAACTTCTTAATGTAATCGGTTCCTGAGATATAGAAACTAAAATGTAGTTGTAATAGGTACTCTTATGTATAATATTTGTTATCAACTGGTACGCTTAACACTTTTGACTCTTGGTACGCGTACTTTTCTCCCAAATTAAATACAGTAATTTTACCAAAACAACATTATTTTGATGACGCTGATATCACTCTTTCATTTGAGGCTAAATACTCGAAGATCCTTTCAGCAAATTGTAATTCCTCGTAGCGATTGTGGCATTGCTCCGAATTAACATGTTTTCCTCATGTCTCATATTTCCCACAAATTAAACCGAATAATGTAAAGCCGCGATATTAACTTATTCTCTGGGCTATAAAATATGCGCATACAAGCCATAAAAGCCAGCCATGTCAGAGCCCAGCAATAGAACCGCCCAACGTATTCAGGACGACTTTACATCCGTAATTGACTTGCCGTGTTGTCTGCTTCTTAAAGAAGAGAGGACTCCAGTCAGTTATCAAACACACTTATTAGCATTCCCCAAAAACCCTTCTTTGAACGGAGCAAAAGATTATGTTCCGCTTTGCAATTCAAATTATTTGAAAGAGCCGGGGACTCGGGAACGTTTCTACACGTTGGCCTGCTGGTGACACTTTGGTTTATTGTCAAAATTTGTCACGATGAATGCAAATGGAATTCCATTCCAGGCGGTGTCAAACCGAACATTTTTAGTTCATGTCAATCAAAATGAAAGAAAGGCAGAGGGTTGGTTTGAGCTGTCCATCAGGTATAAGGATATGCCACCCCATCACATCACACCCCGACAAAACTGAATTCGGTTTCAAATGTTAATTCGAGATAAGTATTGAGCCGTGTATAGGAAGGGGTGTCTCATCAGATGGTAATTGCTTGTAAATGACGAGATCCATAGTGCAAACACCCGCGCGCATACAAAACGCTCCTTTGCATCAATAAAGTGCAACTTTTCGCACGAACCCTCCCCGTTTGGACTACCCTCTCGAATGTAAGCAACCCGGCTTACAAATGCACGTGACCCGGCTTTATGCACCAATGTAAACATTCGGCCAACATATTGATATCTCTATGCTATAGAGGAATATTGCTCCCACACAAATCAAAATGCAGCCAGGAAAAACCCCACCGACCCGAATGATCTGTTACTTCGAGATAAGATTTAGGTAGTATGAGTCAGACGTACAGAAGGTGAAGTAGACACTTGACAGTAAAAGAACAACCTAACACGCTCTTAATGCCGACAACCTGGAAACGCTACTCATCGTTCACAGGATACACGGAACACCTCAGGGGAAACTACGCAAGGACCCCGAATGTCAAATCCCCCAGTGGATTACAGCGCATGTGACCACAAGGAATTCTCGTGGCAAACCACCCTTAGTTCAAGATTCCAGAAGTTCAGTACTTCGCGGATATCCTTAAAGTCAAGACGTTTTCGGGACAAAACCAAATCGGTATTTCGGTCGGTTCTGTGTATACGGGGTGCCGGTCGCGAATTTTACACCAACCGGGCGTGTTTTGTGACTTATCCCCAATTTTGGGATCCGGAACTATCAAGGATATCGTATTAGCAGACCATCAGAAAATTGGGATAGCTGCGTCAAATCTACAGAAAATATACTAAGTGTGTACCACTTCGAATGTAAATCTTTCCATAAATTTAGCCATGTCATCGGACAAGGATACACTTACACCTATACCATGCGGGCGATGGACCAGTCTCTGGCTTAGATTTCATTTTAATAACAAAACATCATAAATCATGTATTATGACCAGGCAGTGTTTGTATTCCTTGTCCTCGTCATGGCCGTGTATAGCAGTCGAGCTGTGGGTGGTGGTAGGTTACGAGTACCTTCTTGAATCCGGCAGATAGGATATGTGCCTGCCCATTTTTTACCAAACCAAAAGTACTACGAGGCTGCAGTGATAGTGGCCTCTATGTCCTTCCCAAGGAGTCTTCAGAGTTTTGTGAAGTTTTTATGTTGGCGTATAAAGTCGAAAGTTCCTCGCAAGGATTGTGGTATTGTTAAAAATCATTTAGAGAGCTCGAACACGGAACGCTTCGAGCACTTATTAAAAATTCTTTTGATACGTTAAGAACTCGAACGAGAAGAGTTTTCCGTACGTCCTCAAATAGAGGATTGCTTGATTTTGATCTTTTCGTGGTTTTTTTCTATGCAGATTTCGTCAGGACCCTCCTTGCAAACTTCGTATAGAATCTAGACTATATATGTGCTTTTCGTTTCATTAAAAATCATCTTTTAAAAAATAGCCATAAATTTTAATTTTTTCTTAATAACATGCTTGTCTTGCTTATTAAAATTAAAATTTTATATAACGAGTATAAAAAGGACTGTCTACAAAATTATAAAGTGATTAAAGTTTTCCTGGTTTGGGTGAGTCGATTTCAAGCAATTAATTTATAAATGGTGAGTCAGTCGAATAATCTAAGAATTGTTGATCATCTGACTATCGTTTCGGCATGAAATCAAACGGGTAATTAATGGATTTCAAAGGAAAGACAAGCTGGAAGCGATTCATTACTTAGCTGTACGGATGGGTGTTCTAGTACCTGCCCCACGTGTAATTTTAATGTACATTGCCGGATATCAGGTGTCTCGAGTGAGTGATTGACTTACTGCTTCTGGGCATAATTACGGGTCTAGATGACTTACAACATATAATTATGCGTGAAATTGACTCCAACTGAATACCTGATTTGTCAATCATTCTATTGCTTATCGAAAGGACTAAAAATGAATTGACTAGAAAACTTTTTATTTCACTAAGTGATATGAACTATATTTAGTTTGTTTGTTCAGAAGTTGTGATTAGTTCTATTAATTTTAGGGACCTTCGGGTAAACTCTAACTGGAACCTTAACACGTAGTTTTGTATGAAAATCTGTTAGTTAAAGTCTCATATAGAGCTCCCCAGCACTTACAACGGGGTCATTGCTTGGGCCAAGTGTTGGGACCCATCACTGGTTTACCTCTGGGTCATCTTTGGCTATCAGACTTTTGCCGAGTCTAGCGTACCAGCTGCGTGCCACGGTTGGGCGAGTGCTGACAGCCAAGCGTTGGGAGCCATCACAGGTTAACCTCTGGGCCATCAGTATTTTCTCGTAAACTTTTGTAGTTAGGAACTAATAGGTAGGTACGGGTAATTCGTAAGGTAGGAGTTCGAGAACGCATCGCAGGTTATTCGTCGCCAAAAAGGCGTTCCTGTCGTATCGTATTTTTTTCTTCTCTTGTTCAAATTTTTAGTACATACCAGGCTAAGCTCATCATCAATGTCGCGACAGCCCAAATTGGGCCAGAGCCTGCAGGATACATTGTCCGATAGCCGAGGCTATAGTCCTGCTTTCGGAATAATACGTTTGTTTTCCGGTGATGAATTGTTAGCAACCAACCTGGACTGCTACGTCTATAGTACATAGACATGTGAACAACTTTCAGGCGGTAATAGTCCCAGCTATGCAGCGAGTCCAACTATACCGGTCTCAGACCTACTTCCTGAGATAATAATAATAACCAAATAACTAGGTAAGGAGAAAATAATTGCATTTTCTTGCAAAAAGCGCGGAGAGTATAGGAACTGCAAGCACTAGCGCCAGTATTGGTCGCCAACACTGAACAGTGTCGTTCGCTTACTCTGGGCCAGTATTCAACATCAGTACTGGGCCCGTATTCAACATCAGCACTGGGCCCAAGCTAGCATTCAGCAGTAATCCAACGATGGACCAGTGCTATTGCAACTGATGCGATATTCTTGGCATGCTGGCTACCATTATTGGCACCATACTGGGCCTATTGTACGACCCTATATTGGGTTCCAGAAAGAAGAGCACTTAGTTCAAAAAAATTCTACAGATTTGAAAAATGTATTAACGGGCCTAGACTATAATTTAATTTTTCTAGCGCTATTACTGGAGAAAATGGATTAGTTCATTAGTACCGAATCGTTTGGTCTGTCGGACCAAAAGGATGTCAATAATTCCGAATAACAACCTTTACGAACTGGGAGCAATCACTGCCATTGACTGTATGCCAGTTAAAAAACTGAGAAGTCCAGTTAAGTACTGTGCTAGAGTAGATCTGATCACGCTGTTCCATTGACTCATCCAGACGGCATATTACTCAACTTTGAAACAGCCTTTTGACGGGTATTTTTTCCGTATTATTCATGTTCAAATTTACCAAGATGAATTGTTGTTGGGGACTCCTCTGACGACCAGAAACTACAGAATAGTTCTTAAATTTAACTTCTTCGATAGCTCAACCATGAAAACTCCATTCCCGTAAGTTCAACTTTTCTTCTTACTGTAAGACATGCATACAAAGGTTTATGTGAAGGTTGCCCATAAATAAATCATAGGTTTTTAATTAAAAATTATGAATTTTTTATTGATTCAAAAAGTATATATTATTATAAGGTTTTGTATGAAATAGCATGTGGACTCCGCACGGCTTTGCTCACACATACGCACCCTTTTGTCGCAATTTTCCATGACCTCTTTGCATAAATGTGGATGAATTTCGTTGATTCAGAGCTCAATTTTCTCCTTCAAAGCGGGGGTTGGTCGTGGGATTGTTGCCATAAACTTCATGACTTCGAAAAACAATTTATCTGGCAATTGCAGTGGCAATGGCAATAACAACGGCCATATTACAATACACAAATTGACAAAGTAGACGCATCAAGCGCAAATGACAATATTGCTCTCAACATTGCTATGGCGATCATCGTCACGACAATTTTGAGAACAATGTTGTTTCGCTTGTCAACAAGCAGGAATAACTTTTCTTTGATTTAATCGCAAAATGGCTGAAAATAAGTTGACAAAAAAAACTATCCTTATCAATAGTTGTTTTTTGATGCAATGTCCGACATTTTGTTTTGCTTCAGAGCTTGTCACTTGAAAATTGCCAGGCAATCAAATACACACTCATTAACTTGACATTTAACGCAATGGAAATATTGCCATTCCCTTTACCAGATAAATTGCGAGTGTAGACGCAGGGTTAGGCCAACCAGACGCAGGATTAGGTAAAAAAACTGGATTATCAGCATTATTGGTACCTACCACTTTTATTGCTTGATCAGCCGCATTTTCGAAAAGAACGGTCCTACGATGCTTACAGTCAAAATCCGAACCAAACATTGGCATTGTGGATACATTTGTTTCTCAACCATTACTCCTGTATTTCCTAAGGCCCAAATGGGACATCGCTGGAAACGGAATTGCTCGAAAAATCAGCGTTCCCTTTTTATTGTTCCATAATCCATTCCAAGAACACTCTTCGCTTTCTTAAGTCAATTGAACTTTATAAGCATGAAGATAAAAATCTTTCGTGAGAACATGTTGTTTAGAGCTTCTAAAAATGTTTAATTCTTTCTCAGGGTGCTGAATTAATGTTTCTGGACTCCCAGAAACACTCTCACGATCTGCTTCGATGTTTTGTGTTGAACGATTTATTATAGAACAGCCAGAATGACTAAGATCACTAATTGATCCAGCCTCCCTAGTTTTTTTAATTAGGCTCTTTTAAAACCATATTTTCTAAGAAAACTGCAAACTGTACCAAACCTTAATACTTTTCAGAGTACTACTCAACAATGACACCGCATTGTTCCATCATGAAGCGCCTCATTTTCAATAATCCTGAACTATCTAGCTGAACTGACTTGCTTTCACGCTGTCTTTTTCTTCGTTGGCAACACTTATCCTCACAATTAACGCAAAATTCAGACCTTGTGTAAATTTTTTGGTACCCTTCAAAAGGGTTCTTGAAGTATCGAGCATTACGCCTAGTGTACCGGAACTCGAGACCCCAGCTCATCTGACAATGAAATTTAAAAAAAAAACATTTTACTTCAGTTCAACAGCTTCACGAATATTTGTACCAGCCTCAACTCATTCCACTGCTATATGCAGTTCCTTCTCTTCGATGCGTCGTTATTTTCATTTTTTTTTTTTTTTTTTTCAAACCTTTAGACATTCCAAACCTCTATATATCTATATGTTGACCATTTCTTTGCAAATTGCTCGCTCTACTGTAATAACTCTTTATAAATTCCAAAATCAATTTTTTTGCCCTACAAAAGCATTTTTTTCGAAATTTTAACGAATTTCATTATATGTTTCAAGAATGCCGAGTTATCAAATTAATTTTACTTCTGCCGGTTCCTTACATAAGCGCCTTAGAAACTTTTTCCAATTTTTCGGTATTCAAACACTAAGTTGTAAAATGATTGTTTACATTTTCACGAATTCCGATATATTTCTTGGGTTTGGTAATATACCGAATTCTTTTTCACTTCTAAAGGCTTAAAATTTAATAGAAGTAAAAAAAGATTTATGCATTTTCGATGTTAAGATTTTAAGATTTTGTTCAGATTTTCACTAATTCCGAAAATCATTAAGGGATAGTGAGCTCGAATTCTTTTGTTTGTGTGGTATGTAGTGATCGTAAAGTTAATTTCGGGATTGTGCGATATTCAACCCCTAAGAGGGTGGAAACAAAATTATGTACATTTTTACGAATTCTGACATTTTAAGGTCGTTTTCGAATACCTTGCTTCGTCTACGTCTTCGTCTATGTTGACGTCGAAGCTGTTATAACAGTTTAGAAAAGCTTATCTAAGTCGTTAAAATAGCTCAACTGATGCTTATTTGATACTTAATATATCAAAAATTAAATTAAATTCTATTGAAAAATTTGATTTTGGTTTTGCGTTTGCTAAGATTGACTGAAAGGTCAGCTGTAGTAAAAATTGTCAAGACACGAACCTAAAAGAAATTGAGTCACAGCTTTGTCGTAACTAGACGTAGACGAAAACGACGCAAGGTATTCGGAAACGACCTAAGCCCGATAAGATATCAAACTGCTTTTTACTTTAACTGACTTCCTATATAATTATGTAATTCACTAAAAATCAGGTTCAAAATGTTTTGATATTCAACCTTAACAAGACTTTCTAATAGTCTAGCAACTCAATAGCCAGGAGGCTTTTTGGAACTTTATTTCCATGGGTACCATAGTATCCAACACCGTATCTTAGCATTGAACAAACTCCTTCCGAGCTTCTTTTGAGAAAATAATCAAGTTACGCCCAGACTGTTAGGATATTCTTACACCCGGGTAAGAGCTATGGTTTATAATCTGGGTTGAAAACAGTCGCAACCAGCTCGCAACACATCGCTTCGGTTGTCATTACAGTCACCAATTCAGTCGTTGGCGGTATTGGACCACTGTTCTAAATAACACACCATCGTTCAGTTACTTAAGTCAAAATAACCACCCAAGGCCTCCAAATCCAAGAAGATGGTAGTACTTAAATGTAAGAAGAATGTGTTAGTGGAATGTTAGGCTTTCGAGATGTCCGCAAAACACGATATTACGATTTATCATCCATCGGTTTCTAGTACCCACTTGGTATGTATGAGGAATACTAGTGGAAATTAGATAAGTCTGTTTTCGTTTAACATACGTTACATGTTTACAGGAAAAGAATATCAGTCAGAAAAACTATCACCAACATTACTACCAAGTCGTAAAGCCCAAGAAAACATACATCAAAATCGCTAGCAAGAACTCACCCCCTATTAATACTTCACGCCAAAAGCGTTCACGATGCTCATAAATTTTCCGTCTTAAGAAATCAATCACAGCCTCCTATTCAATGCTGTAGCCAACACTCCTTGAGAAAAATTATCCACCATTACCCATAAAAATGTTTGTCTCGGCATCTTCTAGCTGTCTGCTCTTCACTGAGCGATTATATTTTCCAGTAGAAAAAAAAACAGCAATAATAATAATTTTCAGCTGACTCCCCCGCCATCATACGCAAGGCTTACAAATAGAATAATGCCTAGAGCTTAACTGCAGATCCTTGAAATTAGGGGTCGTAGACCGTCGGTTGCAATTGTCTTATCATTTGGCTACTTAAAAGCAGGGTGAAATCTCGTTAAAATTCCAAGCCCAGATCCACCCCAAAAGCATTGTCGAATAGTGGAATATCGTCTCCAACGCGCTTACATCCGCCTGTCTCCAACACGACCTTAACTCCTACCCCGTCCATCCCTCTGAGACTTTCTTCTTGAAATTTTAAAGCGATGCACTAAACGGATGTTTCTACAGAAAATTTCTCCTCGTAGGTATACAATCTGCGATGCTTTCTTCCGGGGGGAGAAAGCTGGTCTCCACCCTCACATTTAGTCAAATTTAGGCAGTTCATTGAGTTGTTAAAGTAAAGCTTACTCATTCTGATTTGAATTCCATGCGTTGATGAGCACTTCATCCAACCCACGGGGCTTTTTGTTCATGGAATTGTGGCGGCGGATGGGAGTTATTCGCGGCGGTGCGAGGAACGCCACGCCACATATTCTGGCAGATAAACCGGCAAATGTACCCTAAGGGATGCGTTCCCCTTTTACAAGTTTGGCTGATTCTCTGTATGTCATGTCGGGCAATAAAACTGACGAAAGGATAATTAAACTCGGCGTGCCTTCAAATGGATAATCGATACCCTGAGGTTCATAATTCATTAGGTGCGGGAATGAGGTTGCTCGGAATACCTCAGTGGGCTTGGGCTTGCCACTTGTCTTGCGGGGTAGAAATGATCTTCTCAATGTTCGAGGCTTGTTTACTGCAATTTGTCTTCTGAATTATTAACTTGGTTCTAAGGGATGATCGATTGCAATTTACGGAGTGTTTTCACTGACAGAGTCACACTGAAGTTGGGTCTCGTTAAAGTGTCACCGCTGGAGCTAAAGTCTTTAAGATGATGCTGTGTATTTGCACAGATTATGAATTTCATGGTATTACACTTTTGGATATACTAAGGGTCGTTCATAAGATGTTCAGATACTTTCTACCAGGAACTTTAACCGACAGATTTTCATAAAAAAGTTCCAGTTAACCCAGTTAGAGTTTAACTGAAAATAATGATAGTAATGAGTTACAGAAAATATAAGACTAAGATGACGAATTTCATATTTTAAATAAGTACCAATTTCTAAAAATGTACTGGCAAACGTTTGCCAGCCAGTGATTCTTGGGTAAGCTTGCACGTTTGAAATGTGAATATAATCTACCTGAAATTTAAAAAGAATTTGCTACCCTTAAATTTTGTAGCTTAAAGTTTTAGGACTAGTAACCCCCAAAAAGGTAAAACCAAAGTCTGTTTACTGTATGCAAAAGTGTTTTAAAGCGCGTAGCTCATAAAACCAGAGAGACACTAAATTAAATTTTTTTATGAAAATAATTTCACATCTGCGGGTTCTTAATATAAGCGGCTAGAAATTTTTTTCATTTTTAAATATTCAACCGTTAAGGAGGTGTAAGGTGGGTGTGTACATTTATATGAATTTCGATATACTTTTTAGGTCTTACTTTTACTTCTATGGGTTTTAAATAAAGGGTTTTGGATTTTATTATAAAGGTCCAAAATTTGTTTTAATTATTTTGTGACATTCAAACCCTTAAAGAGGGTTTAAAATGATTGTGTACGTTTCAAATTTTTTTTTCGTTTTATGACTAGTAGACAGGAAAAAAGGAAAAAAAAATTTTCCGTCTGTCCCCCCCCCCCCCCCGTACGTACGCCTTTCGTCTACCGGTGTACGAAAAGTGTTTGAAAACTCGTAGCATCCAAACCCTTCGATCAATTTAGTTGATTTTTTTCGTGGGTAGAGTGGATTTACCCCTTTAAGTGGTCAACTCTTGAGGAGTGGAGATAGCGTTTTAGATGGAAAATTTTGGTTTCTAGATTTAAGCAATCACGTACGTAAGGAAGCTGAAAAATGGAATTTAAATAGAGCCTTAATAATAGACCCTTTTGCAAAAAAAATTTCGATATGGAGTGGGAGGAAAAATGGATCCACGACGAAAAAGCCGAGATGGAGATATTCTAAAATCCATATTTACTAAACGGTTAATGTCACGATGTTTAAACTTTAGAAACATCTCTAGATATACTAGATATACTAGATCGAAAACATATTTGTATACGGGGTGGCGGTTGAAAAACTTTAGATTACTATATCTCATGAACCAACTGCACTACAAAAATGCAATTCAGATTGTGTATAAAGTTTGACAAACGAAGTTCACTGAAAGCAACATTTTGTAAGGAAGTGGTGGACCATGGAAGTGGAGAAAAATTAAAAATTCATGTCTCACATCTCAAGAACAGTGTAAGATAGATGCTTAAAATTTACCAGAAGTGGGCCTAATAGATCCCTAGCAGAAAAATAAATTTTGTGTGTGAATTTCGAAGGAGGTCGAAAAATATGATCAGTAAAAATGGAAAGCATATATTTTTAGGACTTCCGCCATATCTACTAGGTCTTTCCAAATATTGCATTCATTTTTATTTTACGGACTCTTCATATACCTAGAAAGCGTATTCAAGATTTTTTTAAATTCTACCTGTAAGGGACTGCAAGGGAGTTGACAATTTTTCGAAATTAAGCACGTTCTATATAAAAAAGAGTAAAGGGATGCATATATTTTGACAAATTTTGCTATATCTCTAATATCTAATATCACGCTTCTTAGGTAATCGCCATACATAGATTTTTTTAAATTCAACTACAAAGAAGATGTAATAGCTGTTAAAAAAATATTCACGAATTTCTTCATATCTCTTAGGTCCGACGAGATGGGAAATTGGTTTCGTCTTTTACACGCTTCCTAGGTAATCGCCATAAAATGATTTTTTTAAATTCAACCTCAAGGAGATGTAATAGCGTTGAACACGTATTCAGGAATTTCGTCATATCCCTTAGGTCTGTCTGATGAAGTAGCAAAAATTGATTTTTACTTCCGTAGTCATTTATGTAATTTCCTAAAAATTAATTTCAGCATAATATTACAGAAAAGAAAGGCTGTTTTAACTTTCCAACAACTCAATTTTATTATATAAACTTTTCATAAGTATACATCAATTACCAAATCATCACGTTCGTTCAAGGCTTCCAAACATTATTATAATTTTTGTACTGAACAACTTTAATGTTAAGTTTTATTCCAAAGCGATATAAATTTATTAAAATTATCTGATTTTAAATTATATAAGGACATACACAGTATGTAAAATTACCACAAATTTTGAAAATTTTAAGAATTCGTATTTTTCATTTACTTATTTGTATTTTTGATTGATTCGAGACGTCTCCCATATTGAAACTCTCGGCTCCGTTTGTCTTGAGCACTGGCTAAAAATGTCCGATTTTGAATCGATTAGATGTAAAGCAGATGATCGCATTGTTGAATGAATCGGGTGTCCGAAATGCTGGTATGACCGAACCGACCCAAATCCACTTTCGTCGTCCGTGCAGCTTATTTTTTCCCTATCTCTGCCAGGTTTTGTTAACGGCAACGAATACCTTGGTTCAGGCTCGTCAAGCTTTCGCCAAAACTTTGAATCCGTTCTTGGTAGTTTTTGTTTCGGTGACTTTGTGTTGGAGGTTATCCTTGGCGAGGGGGGAGTTTTTGGATTTGGACATCTGATTTTAGATTTCCCAACCTTAGGCTTACTATGTACTAAATCCGGCAGTTTGGTGTTGAGAAGATTCTTTGCAGTTCGAAGTAGACGGAACCTTTCCTGGGAACATTTCTCAGACGTAGTTGGTACTAAGCGTTTTACACTTCGACGGCTAGTGTAATCCTTGTATTTCTTGAAGAAAGGCGTCGAGGTGGCAGGCTCATTTTTGCTCGATTCACTCTTCTGATCGTCGGTACTTGTTTCGGGAATGGTGGTGTTGCTACCGTCAGATTCACTATCTCTTTCCAAAAATCTTACAACTTCTTGCATTAAGTCGTGATATGCACCAAGATTGGATGTGATCAATTTCAACTGCCATCTTAGTTTTTCAACTTCCATTTTCAAGTCGTGCGATTCAATATTTTCGCTATTTTTCGAAGTTCTAATCTCAAACTCTCTAGTTGAACGTTTATTGTTGTAGTCCTGCTTTAATTTAAACATTTCGAAATCGATAGAGTCGTAACTTATCCGTGGATCATCGAAAAACATATCGTAATCATCCTTGACTCGCATTGTTGACTCTCGAATGCCACAGTCTGCCGATTGTCCTACTAGCGATCGGGCTAAAGCACTTTTAAAATTTTGACATATAACACTGAAATCTGCAGTGTCCGGCACAGAGTTGAATAATTTTGAATCACATGTTTTTGGCCGACGCACCTTGTTACTTCGAAATCGCGATTCCATGATGTCGTACACAAAATAAGTCACATAAACTTGTTAATGTTTTTCAAAATTGCTGCGATATTTTCGACTAAACACTGTCTCTTCAAATCACTACGATATTTTATGAAACTGATTTAATAAAGAGATGAACTGTACTGCAGAGCACTCAAAACACGAATGACTTTAAATATAAAATTTAAACACAGGACCAAAAATCTCACCTTCAAAAAATATATGAAAGTAACTATCTCAAGTACGAAAGCTTGTAAAAGGGCTGCTACCTATCTTAAGACAAAAACTTTGATTTTTGAAACGTATCCATTGATTATATACCTTTGATTTGCTATTATTTACTAACTGCCTACTAATATCTAAAAGGTCTGTACAGAGGTAAATGTCCTACCTGTAATGGGAAACTCCCAAAGATCTTTATTTTCCACTTAATAGGCTTTTCAAATTGTTAAGAACAAGACTGTAAAGTTAATAGCCTGTATTCACAGCTTGGTCGATTTCAGGATATCCCAACTACCTGTTTTTTTCTTAACCCTTGTGGTCCAGAAACCGACTTATACGTGGATAGACAGGTAAGATGTCTACTGTAAATGATAGTCTGGGGATACCCTTGTTCGCGTTTAATACCCAAAGTAAAACCCAGCACGTCCGAATGGAACCCTTAAGAAGAATTTTGACATAATCATGGAAATATTTTTGGAATCTGGGGTAACCAGTGGCGTAATCAGCGAGGTTAAGGTGTTTATGAAAAATAAAGTTAAAACACACAATTTGCCAAAAATTTTCACTTGTTAACATCATACTTACTTTATGCTACAAAACTCAAAAAATTTGGTATATCATTTTTTAGTGCATAGATTGCCCACACAGTTGCAGAAGATGTGGTACGTTCAGTTAATTTCTATGAATTTGAATCAATTTCCACCTCAGAACCATTGCATTTTAGGCCAATAAATAGGTCGACATAAGGGAGCGGGGAGCATGTAAGTGGAGGGGATAATAATTTAAAAAAAAAAAACACATTTCATTTCTCAAAAAAGTATAACATAGATGCTTGGGATTCTTACCAGAAGTTGCATTAATAGAACCCTATAGTAGAGAACAAAAGATTGTGGGTGTGGGTGTAGAAGGTGGGGGGGAGGGTAAAAAGGAAACTGTTCCAGGGCTTATACCTTTTACAGATTCTTCATATGACTACCTGCAAAGTCCTTCCGAAATTTTTTGAACCTACACCGCATCTCAGAATTGAGCGCGTTCTGAACTTCTACCGGAAAAATAACAAAGTTGCGCCCAGACTGTTAACAGATTTTTTGAAATTAGGTTGGCGACAGCTATCCTTTTAGGGAGTTTACATCTGGCAGGGTTCGTGCATTTGATACAAATTTTTTGCAAATCCCATAATAAATCCAGTGAAATATAGAGGTCATAACTCCGGGACGTGTACAAAGTCGTTGCATAATTCTAAATCAGCAATTTTTATGAAAAGTTAATTTTGAGCTCAGAATGGAAATAAAAATATTTTATATGGATTTTTTGTCTATTAAATAAATAGAGATGGCTGTGTAGACGAATTTAAAAGATCTGAAGGGGTGTGAAAAGGCATTCAAAGCCATTACATCCATTTGGAGTTGAATTTTGAAAAACTGTCAAATCCGTTTACATACCTTGGGGTTCGAATATCGAAAAATGGTGGAAGGAGTTCTTAGGCGATTACATAAAAAATCTTTGGAAATAAAAATCAATTTGATATCACATCAAACCTATTAAGCAATATGTCAAAAACTTCGTGGTCAAGCTTAAAAAAAAGTTGAAAATACTTTCTAGGTACATATTTATATTAAGAATCTCTAGAATAAAAATGAATTAAATAGTTCAGGAAAGCTGAGAGATATGGCGAAATTTGTGAAAATATATGCATTCACTGTGGCTTAGTGCTTAGTGTACTGGCGACAAGTAATTTTTGAGAATGGGATTCTGTTCACTCAGCTGTAAATGAGTACCTGAGTTAAAATCGTGGTAATAATCACGGACGAGCGTGCGGCTGACCACTTCACCTCCTAGTGTTCCAATGGTTTCGTAACGAAATAACTCTAGCCTTACTTCACGGTCTAGGTCCAATTTGGGCTTTTGCGACATTGAATGTTATTATTATCCAAATAACTTTTCCAGTACATCAACATATGTATATGCACCAAGCCTCAACTTTCCAGCATAAACCATACTATCTGAAACTATATTTTTGCTACATGTCACTACTCTAGTTCTATGTAAATACCTACAAGTTTCAGCTGTCTTTTAGCATGAGATCTCGAGATAACAGAACTGAAACTTTTTTCTTTAGACCCCGCTTATGATTAAATTTGTGTGATCTATGCTAATCTAGTGTAGGTGGGTAGGTGTCTGTGGGTGTTTTTTCTTTGGATCAGTAACCCAATTTGTGGGGAGTGTTTTCGGCGGCAAAACACATTCGTCACGATTTTATGTGTTGGAGTTCTCCCAGTATGCCGGCAATATTCCTTGCAGACGTCTTTGCTGTGACGACTGAAATCGCAGAAGTCGTCTTTGCAACAACGACATTGTTCACTGCCGATTTGAACTGTAGCACCGCAAAGGAAATTATCTCATTATTATATCATAATTACAGTATCAGTGCCATTTCAGTACAAGGCATAATTATAGTTATTAGCCTTCACCTGGTGAAAGGAGTTATTCACTCCTTGGATGTTCTTTTACAAATTTTGTGTCTCCATGTGCTTCTTAATTGGCCTATCGGACGTACTCATTCCTCAACGGTTCCACTTTTGCATAGCAGAAGGAAATTAACGCAGTCTTGGCAATGCGAACCTCATTACTTATTCGAAAAAAAATTTCCAAGGTATAAAATTGCTGGCAATTGTTCTTCATTTTAGAGCCAGACTCATGTGCTAATTTCCAAGCATTTATTTTCAATCACGCTATAAGAAAGGATGTTTTCTTTTGAAGAGAGTTTTCCTAGAAGCGATGTGAAATTTAGATAATTGGCTACAAGTGGGAGTATCAATTTCGTAAATGATTTGAAATTTGTATGTACCATAAAGTGCATTTGTTTTGTTGTACACAAAGCCTATCAAAATGCAACAGGCAAAATATATGAAATATATGGATTTGAACCAAACTCAACATTCCAAATCGGATGAAAGAAGAAGTTAACTGTAGTAGACTACCACCATTTTTCATGGTCTTAAATAGGTTGATTAAGACCATTTCTTGCATTTTATTTAGGTATTTGGATGATTCCAGGATTCAGTCCGGATACCTAAACAGATTGCATGTAGTGTGTTAAATTATCCTTGGACCTTCTTGTTATTTTTATAGGGTATGTATGTCTAATCCCAGTTTCAGGACTAATAACATTAGAAAAAAAAAATATGAGGGATAATCCGCTGACCATACATGACTCTTTTCGGTACTCAAAAAAGACTGTCGGTTGTTTCGCAATCATTTGCCAAATGTAACTGCGAGATAGACTCAGTTTCAAAAATACATTCATAAATATTTTTCAAAAACGCCAGTCCTTTCGTCCACTTCGTACTTAAGAAAAAAGGAGCCCGGGTGGTTGTAAACTTAAGACGGAGATTCTTTATAGCTATTCAAGAGTTCATTTAGGTAGAATAGTTGTCCTACTTTCCATCGGTTTTACGACATTGTGCGATTTTTTTACCTGAAAAGGGTGACAATATGGCAAAACTTAGATCAATAATCCGACAAAATTTTCAAACGTATGTTATTTTAGAAGTCCTATAAGCCGATTAGCTTGACAAAGAAGGACAATTACGTAGCATATAGTATAAAACTGGTGACCTTGAAGGTAGCTTACAGCCCTTCAAGGGTTTTTTTTTATTTTTATGCGATTACATATATAGGAAGCTCAAAAAAGTAAATAGCATTTCGATATCTCATTAGACCTAGCTGATATGACGAAATTCGTAAAAACATATACAATAATTTTACACCTTCTTAAGAGTTTTATATCGTAAATTCCTGAAAATCGTTGTTAAATTTTTATGTTTCAAGCCCAGAAATGTTAAAGAAAATTTATATCATTAAACCTAATACATTTGTCGGAGTTCGTGAAAACTTGCAACCATAGGGAGTTTAATATTGAAAATGCTTAAATTTGAATTTTCTTCGATTAAATTTAAAGCTTTTTGAAATGAAAATGAATTGGATCTTATTCCAAGAAATATATCGAAATACGTGAAAATGTACACAAACACATCACACCCCTTTAGAAGTTGGATATCGAAAAATTTGGAAAAATGTTTCTACGCGTTTGTATAAAGAGAAGTAAAATTAATTTGATAGCTCGGCCATCATCCTCTACAGGCACCCTAAACATCTTTTCTCAGCTACTACGGGGTGTAACTCATCCAAAATTTTTAAGATCATACCCGAGATGTAAAAACACAATTTTTGATAGTCCACTTCCGTGCTCAGATTCCCCATCAAAACTCAATAGACTCCACTTTTAATCCTACATACAAAAACAAAATTTTATCTTCTTGGTTCAGAAGATTTTGTAATCCAAAGTCTTTTACAACCACTCCACACCCCATCACTCCGACTTCAAAATTGTGGTTCTCCTCTAGGGTCCTAATATTCCTTAAGACAATCGCAAAGTTTCAACCTTCTAACATAAACCGTTCGGGAGATATGGATTTTAGAATGTTTCAATTTCAGCATTCGAGAGTTTCAGACTCAATATCTTTCCCCCCACTGCCCCACCACTCAACCAACATTTTTTTGCAAATGGGTTTAGTATCATAGTTGGATTCAGTCTCATAGCATTCCAAGATCCAGAAAACAAAATTTTTGATTTAAAGCGCTTTCCTCTCTAATGGGGACGAAAGTACTTATTTTCACGAATTCCGTCATATCTCCTAGGAGTGATAAGACATGGAATATGTTTCTTCTTCCTAAGACTTCCTTATATATAACTAAAAAGTCATTTCAGGGTTTCTGGATATCCAACCCCCAATTGGCGTGAGGTTGTATACGTTTACACAATTTTCGCTATATTTCTTAGGTTTGCCGAGATATCAATTTGGCTTTAACTTCTGCAAAGTTTTCATACAATTGCCTTCAAACCAATTTCAGGATTTTCCAAAATTCAACCCCAAAAGTGCTACAAAGGGGTTGAATGCTTTTACACAAATGCCTACCTATTTCGAAATATCAAATTGATTTTAACTTCCTAAGGCTTCCTATGTAATCGCTGAAACAGTAATATCAGGATTTTTAGATATTTAACCCTAAGATGTAAAGGAGGGTGGCATACTTTTCACAGTTTTCAACATATTGTTTAGGTTTGATAAGATATCAAATTGGTTTAGATTTCACAAACATTTTATTATAATCGCCTACAAACCTTTTCCACGATTTTATGATAATATTCAACCCCTAAAGAATGAAAAGGGGTTGAATATGTTTTAAAATATTCTACAATCAGTTAGTTCTGAAAAGATATAATAATAATCAATGGCGCAACAGATCCAATCGGGACAAGGCCTTGAAGTAATGCTAGAGTTACTTCATTACGAGACCAACGGAACACAAGAAGGTGAAGTGGTCATCGACACGCTCGTCCGTGATTATTACCCCGATTAAGTAATGTACTGACTTACAGCTGAGTGAACTGGTCCAGCACCCAATCCCATTCTCGAGAATTACTTGTCGTCAAGCAGATTCGAACCGGGTACCAGGTGCACCGAAGGCAAGTGCCCTAGTCACTAAGCCAGACAGACTACACGCTTTGTAGATGATATAGAATGTCAGTTTAGTTCCTACTACAATAAGATATACAATTGGTTATTACCTCCATGGACATTGCATTTAATGGCCTAAAAACCGATCGATCATTTTCCGAAATTGAACCCCAAGGGTGTGAGAAGGGCTGATTACATTTTCACAAATTTTTCAAAATCTCTTGTGTGTGATAGATATCGAATTAGATATATACATATGTTCTTAAAATTCAAAATAGTTCTTACTTTCGAAAGGTAAATGGTGTTCATTACCGTAACATGATTACGGAATACTCTTGGATGATACTGGATCATGTGACATGTGCTCCCAGAACTCATTCTATTTAACGAAAAATTGCTGTTCTCGCTACGTGACTTCTTGTGGAATTTTTCTGTTTAAATAACCTCATTTTTTAGTAAACCACACACGTATGAAACCTCATGAAGAGTGGAGTTAGAATTTCGAGAAATGCATGGCCACTGCAATGACAATTTTCCAGCTATAAAACAAGAAATAAGCGATATTAAAGTACTCTAGCACGAAAGCGGTCAAAACCTTAACACAAATAAAACAACTTCTACCGCACATTCTCATATTCAAATTTTCAAACAAAAATAATAAAACAGATTTTTCTCTCATGTTTTCCCGCAGGACTCGAAATGTGCAACGAACTCACCGTCCATCTCTACTCCAATGAACGACTAAAACGAGTGACCATCTGCTGAAAGTCAGTGCAAAATGTGTAGTGAAAATGACCGGCGAATATACTGATGGTGACTATAGTGGTTAGTGAACTAATTCCGTATCCAAGCCAACCGCCCCCGTAACAACCAACCCCGAGAGTGAACGAAAAATAAGCACAAAATGAAAATAATTTTCGTGAATTCATGAGTTCAGTAAAGAACCACAACGTTCCAAAAATTTTCCCAAAAAGAACTCCCGAAAAAAAACCTTCCTGCGAACAGCATCGAATTGTGGTTTTGTGTTCCCGGAAATCGGACAACAAAACTCGACAAGGACGAAAAAAGAGGTCGAACAAGAAGGACCTGATGAACCGGTGAGGAGGCCAGCAGGGATTCTTGGAATAGGACGTGAACTTTGCCCTCGACAAGCAATAAGCGAATGCCATGGAAAAGCTTTGGATCTATTTTTGGGGCACCTTAGTCACCTGGTGTCCCTACTTGTCGGACGGATACCTTAACGTGTTCATCAGCCACAAGGAGGTCATGAAGCTAATGGGTAAGTTGTTTTGTTTCGATTAGTAGACGGTAGTGTTCAGCAAACAAAACCTGAGTGGGAGTATAATTGACACGTTGCCAACTGTGTCCACTATCCATTGTTTGATTTAGTCGACCTACTTCCAGGAGACTCGCCCAGTTCCTTAGTGTGTTTTTTTTTTTTTTTTTGAAAGAATTCCATTTCGTTATCGTTTGACCTGATCATTCGGAAATTTCGGTCGATTTGATAACGAACCAGAACATAGATGCGAACACGATTAATCCTCACGTCCATCCCCCAACTCACCTGACTAGTTCTATATCAACCTTTTTGCTGAAGACTTCAAAAGCTTCTGTCGGAAAAGTGGAAAATGCAATCAACCTTTTAGGGAAACGGGCTTAAAGAAAACGGCATTCCGCGTTACTAAGTCTGACTCGCTTTGGAAAACCGTCAGTTTTCCCATCGACGAATTCAATTTTCGGTAACACAGAAAAGCTTCCAATGTTTTTTGTGAAACTCCTGAAATCCTTTTTACCGAAAGCCAATTGTAAGCGCACACACGCCAATGTTAATGGTTTCGTGGGGGTGTTTTGTTATGGTGGCACGTGTAATATAAATTGTGGTCTTAATATCAACCGTAATAACGGAAGAGGAATGTCATTAGGAATATTTGGGATTTTTCAGAGAACAATTTGAGTTGATGTATCTTACTGTTTTCAATAATTTGTTTAACTGATAGGGATGTTAACGCAGCACGAGGATAGGAGGCAGGCAGGCTTTTATTTTCGAGCCAATTATTAAAGAAGCTGTCTCTTTGTTTTCTGGAGTGCTTTTCCGTGAATTAAATAGATTACTTTAAGTGCTAGATTAAACAATGAATTAGGAGCCATTACTGCAAATAATTACGTATTTAATTTTTACAGTGTAGATAAAGTGTATTTAGAGGTGGGCGGTCGACTACGGACCAGATAATTCCAGTTAAGTAGGTGCTGGAAAAGTGCTGGGAATTAAACATTGACGTGCACCAGATATTTGTTGACTTCAATCCAACATAGGACCGTATCGACTGACGCATACTGTATGAAATCATATTGAAATTTGAAGTCCCACCTAATCTGGGACGCCTTATAAGAATGTCAATGACTGATTCTTTGTCACAAGTTAGAGTTGAAAATGATCTGACTTCCAGCTTTATAACTGACAACGGTCTTAAACAAGGTAATGGCCGTTCTTGTTGACACCAAAGGAACACCATGCTTCAAATATACTAAATATTTGCAAGATCTCTAGAGAGTTCAGAAGAAACGTTTGCAAGTTTTGACTTGGCACCAAGGAAAGTTCGACTACGTATTAACGAAAAAAAAAAAAAAACATGATAAATGAAAAAAAATCATGATACATTGAAAAAAAACACGCCAATATCACAAAATATTACGGTAAGAGGCTTTAATCTAGAAAACGCAGACAGCTTTGAATACCGAAGGACAAATATGTCGAAGGATGGATGCAAACCCATCGGACATAAGAAAAGAATGCTTAAACCATATAAAAAGATTTCAGGACCTGTGCTATTAGTCCAGTAAATTTAGGAGTTCTAAAAAGAATTAAATGGAAGGCGAAATGTTTTGATGTATGTACATAGTTAGGTTCCAATGATGGAGTAGAATAGGGAATCATAGTTTTAGACCAAAATTTGATATGGCGTTTGCCCGAAATTTTGAATTTTCTGTTTTGTCGATTTGCAGCCGTATTTTGCATTTCTCGCTAAAAATGGTGGCAACCAAATTTATAGAAAATTAAATTCTCTATCTTTTTTAGCTGAAGAACTTTTTTGTAAAATAATAATTTTTTTGCTAAAAATAAGCGTAAAGTGCAAAAAATTAGGATATTGTCCCAGTCTGTTAAGCTTTTAGACAATTTTTGTTAAAAATAGGTGACATATTTACAAGGAAAAGTTGTAGAGGACTGAATTCCCTACAAGTCTCGTATTAACCAGTTTTTCGTACGACAAACGGATCACGAGCGGGAGCACGGTAAAAAGATAGGCATGGCGAAATATGTAGCGTAAATATGTGTAGAAAACAAGAAAATGAGAGAGATTTGTGCACTATGCGGTCTAAGTGACTATGCCACTAACAATATTAAAAACTTTCTAAATATCCTCCTGGTTATTCCTTAGGTTGTCAGTCCTATAGCCACAACATCTTAGTATTAAACACATTTCGGACTTCAACCTTAAACAAATAAGGCTGCGCCCAGACTGTTGGCCGATTTTTGTATAATTTTTAATTATTCTAGTAGCACATAGAAGTTTCAACTTCCTAGCGTAAGCCGTTTCTGAGATATGAAAACTACCCGCGTGCCTTGCGAACGCTCCAAAAAAAATTGTGGGATATCTCTTCAGTACCTCTATACACTTTTAAATTTTTAGCTTTCAATCCTTGCAGCTTTCGAGAAATTACAAACATTTTTTTTTTCATTTCCATCCCCTCCTACCATCACATCCTATACACACACCCTCAAAAATTTTCTCCGCTAGACGTCTACTAATCCTAACTCTTGTAAAAATTTCAAGATCATATCTTCTACCGTTCGTGAGATATACAAATTTAATTTTTTGGAAAATGGCTGCGCTTTACCTCCCCTCTCAAATATTTTACATACAGTAGACTCCACTGATGATTCCATATACTCAAACTGAAACTAAATTTTATCTTTCTGGCACAATTGAGTCGGAAGATATTGAAATTCAAAATTTTTCATCCCTCACCCCAACACCTTACCACATCCCTTTAAAAATGCTGAACTTTTTCTAATCTCCTAGTATCCCTTATGAAAACTACAAGGTTTCAACCATCTGACATCAACCATTAAGGAGGTTTGGATTTTAAAATGTTTTAATCTCAGCTTTCAAGCGTTTTGGACGCATTGTTTTCTCCCTTACTCGCACAACCCCTAACCCTATCGACCATTTTTTCGCAAATGGGTCCTCTCTTATAGTGCCACATAAGTCAGAACTTCCAGCCTCCTGGCATAAGCGGTTGTTGAGACCTAGCAATCAAAATTTCTCATCTAGGACGCTCTCTCTCCCTCGCCCGGTACAGCCTATTGCAAAAAATTTCACCATACTATTTTAAGGGGTTTGCGAGCTACGTACCTTTAAACGGGTTTGTGTAAGGCGGACAGACGAACATTTTTGTTTTTGCTTTGTTGCAAATTTTTTTGAAATTTCAGATCGATAACAACCCGTTATTATTATGTCGTTATTATTACGTCCACGTTAAATGCGATTTTGTTGATTTATGACTGTTTTCATGTAAATTTTTCAAGTTAATGGCAACAAAAAACAAAATAAAATTACACCACTTTATTAGCTGGTATATATTCTAGGTCGTCCATAGAGAAAAAATTCAAAACAGTGTTTGGAAAAATTGCTATAGAACAATAACCCTTGAAAATTTTTCAAAATTCGTAAATTTGAGTTTTTTAAACTCATATTACCTATTTCTTGAATAATTAACATGTCATTATCATTAATATAATGCTAGAAAAAATCTTAAAGAAAGTCCCCCATAGATCAAATTTTAAAAATTTTTCATTTTTGTTAATAATATATGCAGTCAAACTGAAGCAATTTTTCACAATTTTCATGGCAGGAATTACATAAGAAGACCGGATTTCATTGAAAAGTATTATAGATGGTATAATTAATTGGTATTTCTAGAAGATAAATCAATGAAAAAAATTCAATTAAAATTATTGATTCTTAATAGTTATGCGTTTAAAATAATTTGAAAACCTTTAACACTATTTTTATACTCTAGATGAACATATAGAGTATTATAAGTTTAATCCAGCCCGAAAAGTTTGTAACGCATAGAACCGAGCCTCGGACGAAGAAAAGTTATAAAAGTATTTTGTGTTTATTTTTGGCCAAAACCCCCAAATCCGTTTGCTGTCCGTCCGTCCGTCCGTTAGCACGATAACTCAAGAACGCGTTGACCTAGGAAGTTGAAATTTTGTCACAACTTGTAAAATGGAAAAAGTAAGGCTAAGTATGGGCGGTATCCTTCCACTCCTTCGGGTACCTCCCATACAAGAGTCCTTAAAACACGTTTTCACAATTATTGCTCGAATGCTTCATGTTAGGAACTTGAAATTTTGCATACTTATGGCTTACAATGTTTGAATCGAAAGTTCCGAATATGATGCAAATCGAATAAGTCCTTCGTATAGCAGCCTAGAAAAGTCCTTCAAAAATGTATGAATGTTACTGAATCCACTATAACTCCAGAACGAATTAAAGCAGGAATTTAAAATTTTACAGGAATTAGTTTTATACCAAAACCAAAACGGAGTTCATTAATTAGCGCCATCTGTTGACTCCTTCGGGTAGCTGTCATACAAAAGTATTTAATAAACATGTTCACCAATATTGAACGATAACTTTAGAACACTTTAAGTTACGACTTTGAAATTTTATACACATTAATTTTATAATAGTTGGAGCTGAAACTATTAATATGAAAAATATCCTATAAGTCTTTCATATGTCATACAAAAATTCTGTAAAATGTCCTAACTTACTTTATGGAACTCACTAGAAATCAAAAAATCGAGTAGACACTATACAACAATTTCTACCTGTAAGTAAAAGGTCATGTAATAATTGCTTGTGCTCTCCTCATTCTTTTGATATATTTCCAACTAAAATATAAATCGGAATTCAGTATTTCATCTAGAGTATCATACGATTGGCTTGCAGCCAATCGCGACTGCGTTTTGTTTTTCTGTAAATTCAAAATTAGTTTGCTGATAGACAGCGAACGATGCAGACGTCTTGTCAACGCCATTTTACACAAACGTAAAAGGATTTCAATCGGTTAAAATCTTCTCAAGAGAGAAAAATCAAAATGGACTAAAAAAAAAGTCGCACCGGACTCATGGGATCTTAAGATCATAAAGTAATATTCTTCTTTAAAGAAAAAATAAAAAAGAATATTGAAAAATTGGGCTTCTTCCTGATTGTATTCAATACTGAAAATGGGTATTGAATCGTCCAAGTTCCAATTGACTTTGTCGCAGTTTCCTTTAAAAAGTTTCAGTTTGTACTGTAGAAGCAGTAATCAAAATTGTTATGTGGAATATGGGTTGAGCCTATAATTTGTAACACTAACTATGAGCTTAACCCATAGTACTTTTAACAAACAAGAAACGTTCATGGATAACAAAATTCAGAGGCACGTTTCTCATATCCCACCGATCAAGGCTTCAAATCGTGTCCCATAAATAATTGTTTACTTAATTTCATAATTATGAGATAGAAATCTCATCACGTCCGCGCGTCATATTTACGTAATGTGAAATAATATCGAATAAATCTTTTACTGGATTAGTTAAATTGAGCAAACTCAACATTTTTTCTTTCTCTCATTTTCATGAAAATCCCAGGACTGGAGGCGGATTTATTTTACGTTCACGATGGTGCTATAAATACGTATGCGATGTCCTTTGTGGTTCCGGTCCCAGCTGCTGTCTACGATCTGGAATTTTCCTGGCAAAGCATCACGACATACCCAGTAAGTAAAGGACTACAGTTCTATAAAAAAAAGGATACGCTCTTATCGAATTATTTCACAGCTTCAATATGACATTACCATTAAGTACGAGGTCCATCAGAACGCTTTTCTCGCTCCGGAACTGAGTATTCCGTCTAAGGGTCAGGTGCCACGGACAATCGAATCGTTCACCGTCCATCTGCCGTGTACGGGCAATGCATCAGAGCAAGTGCCAATTACAATTAACATGAACGTCCAGGGTCCGCCCCGGACAAATGACACCAAATTAGTTTTTAGACGAAATAAAATTTGCCTAAAAGGTCAGCCTTTGCTGCACAAAAAAAAATTCAGTTTCACCGTGCATTCGTTTTTATCCAAATGTGCCATATTTTATCTCGCTCTTTTTTCCAGGACTCTATCCAGCCCGTAATCAATCGCCAGCACCCGCCCAGGCACCCTCACAAGGTCCGGCATTGCTGGGAGCTGCAGCATGTGCGATGGGTCTAGTGCTGGTCGTTGGGCTCATTGCCAGTGCCATGTATGTCCGGGCGAGGAAACAAATTCGTCAGGACTCGCTGCAGTAAGTGTATATAGAACATATCCGTCGCATGAGTAGTCCATATCGAGAGCCTTAGCAAATAGCAACAATACCCTCGTACGTCCATAAACAACTCACACCCCATCCTTGCTCCACATCGCCAACTTCAAGTGCCCTCGATGTTTCGATCTTATCCTGTCGAGGTATTTCAGGATATTCAGGGCGAAAAATATGTTTCTGTTGATTTTTCCTTCGTTCCCTGTGCTACGTGAATGGAAATTTAAAATTCAAATAAGTTCGTGAAAGTATTTTTTGTCCATTTGTCTGTGCCACTCCTCCCCGATGCACAAGTTCGGGTTGGAATGCCAACAAGAATGGCGACAGAATCCTTAGCATCTTTCGGCAATGCTAATAATGTGGAAGCAAAAAAACCCCCCCCCCTCCGATTGGAACTCCTTACTTAACACAGGTGTATCAGATTCGTAAAGGTGTGTTTGTTGCTACTTGATACGGCATTATCTCCTCCGTTGACTAAACGGGATCGAAAAAGCAAACTACTGTCGAACCGAAGACGGAGAAAACTTTTCCGGGACGACATTTTTTTTTTGTTATGTTTTTTTTTCTCCTTACAGCACGAGTTTTACGACAGCAGCATATGGGAGCCATCAGAACGTATTTATACGGTTAGATCCTCTGGGAAGGCCACCAAGTGTCAACAGTGGCTCCTATGCTACCATCGCTAGTCTGAATAAATTTCCGCTGACTGAATCGAAAAAATCTTGTAAGCCCTGGGTTCACACGTGCCTAAGAATCAAATTTGAATATTAGTCTTTATTGCAGGGTTTAAGGGTTCACCGACACCCTCTCCATATGCAACGGCACTACTACCAATGGGCGATCAAATTGCCGAAACTGTTTATGCCAAGCCGGAATCTATTTGTCCTTCGAGGATATCCTACTATGCTTCGTCACAATTAACACAGGTAAGTTCGATGGTAGATTTAAGTTAGAGTTAAGCTACTCTATTAAAGGAAGCGCGGAAGTTTGTACTACCGCCGACTATGCAGCTCACATTCGATTCCCACATGCTTAAGCCTATTACTGTGTTCCGAGCGAAACGAAATGAACTGTCAAAGTCCATATAAAAAAAATGAAAATTTCGTTGATTTTTCGCGACGAAATATTGCATTCTTTTTTCAGTACTGTGTTCATGGACGAAATGGACATTTGCCGTAGTCACTAATAGATGGCGCACGGATCAATTAATATTTTTCCCAAGGATACGGGACTATTGAAATGCGAGCGAAATATTTGACAAATCAAAATTTTCAATAGTTCACTGTCAATTCAGTTAGTTTGTGCTGGGAAATTTTGTGTAGTTATATTTTAATAATAATAATTATTCGTTTATTTCCCAAAATTTTTCTATAATTTCAAGCTAAGCTAGATATGAAAGAATTGAGTGTTCTGACAGAGTTTATCTTTACAACTACGGTATAGTAAACATTTAAATGGTAAAACATGTTTTTTATTAAAATGTTTGGAATTTAAAATCAATTTCAAGGAAAAATTGGGAAAAAAAATCTTGTGCTAGGAAAATACCTAAGGCCCCATGAGTCCGGTACGACCATTTTTTGTCCTTGTTTGATTTTTTTTTCTTGAGAGGATTTTAATCGATTGAAATCGTTTTTCGCTCGTGTAATTCGGCGTGGACAATACGCCTGCATCATTCGCGGTCGATCAGCGAACTAAGTCATAAATCATCAAAATCGCATTAAACGTGCACATGGAGCAATCAGTAACTAATTTACAATATAATTTAAATGTAGAAAGTTAGACAAGGACAAAAAGAAGAAGAAAAGAAAGTAATATCCAAATACTAGTAAGAAGGATAAAAAGGAGAGTAAAAAACATAGCGCAGCCACGATCGGCTCCAAGCCAATCGTATGATACTCTAGATGAAATACTGAACTCGTATTTATATTTTAGTTGAAAATGTATCAAAAGAATGAGAAGTGCACAAACATTTATTACATGACTTTTTACTTACAAGTAGAACTAGTGGCTACTCGATTTCTTGATTTATAGTGAGTTCCATAAATTAAGTTAGGACACTTTACAGAATTTTTGTATGGCGACTACATGAAGAACTTATGGGATAATTTTCATATTAATAGCTTTAGCTGCGACTATTATAAAATCAACGTATACAAAATTTCAAAGTCGTAACGTAAAGCGTTTTGAAGCTATCGTTCAATATTGTTGAACACGTGTCTTAAGGACTTTTGTATAACAGCTACCCGAAGGAGTGGACGGATGGCGCCAACTAATAAACTCAGTATTGCTTTTGATATAAAACTTATTCCTGTAAAATTTTGAATCCCTGCTTTAACTCGTACTGGAGCTATAGTGGATTCTATAACTTGCATACATTTTTGAAGGACTTCTCTAGGCTGCTACAGGAAGGACTTATTCGATTTGTATCATATTCGGAACTTTCGCTTCAAACATTGTAAACTTTAAGTATGGAAAATTGCAAGTACTTAACTTAGGAAGGCACAAAAGTTTTGCAGTTTACGAATTATGTACTTTCGTACTTATTCACTCCTCACAGGATAAGCAAATCATACACGCACCTCGAGCTATGCACGATTGATATGAGTTCACATTTTATTCACCGAGTGAAAGTAATTCATGCTTTCGAGGTGAGTGCAAATGGAACTTCAAATTCTGCATTCATTAGAAGCTCATGTTCTACATTCTATCTAACTGTCACTAATGATTATCACTTCAGGGTAAAACGTTTCGTAGAATGTTTGATCAAAATGTTAAGCTCTAATGAAAATCACATGAAGTTAAAATGAATTCACAATCACATAGTGAGTCAAAAGTGATACTACATTGAGTTCACGTTGTTTGCTGGGTTTGTAACTTGTCGGCAGCTTATATTAGGCAAGCAAAACCCTTGCGGCAACAATTGCAAAAGCCTCGAAAGTAAGTTATACGGCGCGGCGGTCTAAAATGCTTTTGTCGGCAAGTCTAAAATCGCCACTTATAAGTAACTTGCCAAATTATCGTTTTGAGCAAGGGAACTGAAAAACTACCCTTGCTTAAAGCGATAATCAGGCAACTTGCGTTTAAGTTGCCATTTGTAACTTACCGGCAAGAATCATTTTAGTTCGCCGTATAACTTACTTTCGAGGCTTTTGCATTTGTTTCCGCAAGGGTTTTGCTTGCCTAATATAAGCTGCCGACAAGTTACATACGAGTTAAGGGGCTCGTTGCAAATTTCGAACTCCCATACATTTTGTATGGCGAAACACTTAAACTTTCGGTACCTGAATCTCAGCTTCTACTTAACTCACAACAGTCAAATTTTCACTTAGTTTTTAGTATTACGATGTGTTACTGAGACCACCGAAAGTTGAAAAAGCACTACTTTTCAGGAGAGCCAAAAAAGAAAACATATCTCGCATTAACTTATTCGACTTCCCCGACTTCAGACCAAAATTTGAGACACTTCCCGTTATCCCACAAAGGTGCGGTCTTTTGTGTGATGTGCAGAAATGAGTGTAGAAAAATAATATGAAATAAAAAAAAAATCGATTATTTTTTAATATTTATTGCAACGAGGCCCTTAAAATGTTTGGTGGGCTTATATCTCTAGTTGAAGAAAGTTTAGGCGAATCTCTTTGAATTTTAGGTTCTAGATAGTAATTCACTAAATCTATTGACTCTTTTGAGATCTCACTACACTATTAATTTGCTCACCGGTTTAAGCACTCACTTCTTTCCGACGGATGCGTAACAAAGAACTAATCCATTTCCAAAAATCGTGCCATTTTTAAAAAAAATCTTACAAATTACAATCTTTTTGCAATCATTTGGCAAGAATTCTTAAATCATTTTCTGTGGCAATTACAATTCCATGAAAGGGCGAGCTGATCGCATGTTGTTTCCTCTTGCCTAATGCTTGCTGCCAGCAAACCCATGCCAATATATTTGCTGGGAAGTACCTAGTTTGCGCCCTTCAGAGTAATCTTCAGCTTCTTCCTGGACGTGTTTGCTTTACCTTAAAAATGCTTCTACTATAGGTTTTATCCGTATTATGAAGTTTCATCAGTTCACCATTTACTATGACGGTCAAATTATAAATCCGATCCTTGGATCTTTCTAAACTTCCGTAAATCCTTTCTTATTGTTTCTTACTGTCTTGTACCTGTACCGTACCTCTACCTACTGTACCCACCTTTATTTTCTTCTTCCCTCGTAAGAGGTGTTCTAGTGTTACCTCAAGAAAACTTTAATGTTTAATGTTCTCTAGAATTCCTGTTTTCTTGTCCCTCTAAACCCGATAATAGCTAAATATTATCCCACCTTTAACTATACCCACTATATACATTTAAGGTCAGGGTTTTGAAATAAGCTACGTGACAAGGTGTGCTTTTGGCAGATTCACAAGTGCAGCTTACTTTATAATCACGTTGACATTTAACATTACACTTTGCTCCACTTAACCGTATGCCGTGACAAAATAGCATTCCTTACCTATCTACCTTCCAGGCAAATATACGTAGCGACTAGTTCACCGCCAGAAGTCCATAACAATTTCTACCTTGTCCTGAAATTTTGTGATTAAATCATTCCCTTACAATTGTCCTGTCCCGACACTATATGCAAATCCATTTGTTATGATGAGAATTTCACAGTGTTAACCTCAGGTATTTGTTGCCGCTGTCACTTCCGGCTAAACCCACTTCAGAGTAGTGAACAAAGGCAGTGTGCCAGGGCACACTTTTGTCGGCGTCGTCATAGAAATTGTGCCACACCGTAACGTAAAAAAAAAAGAACCGAAGACCTCGTACCTCGTAAGGACGATTATGTTTGTAAAGCCATCACCAGAGACGTTCATATGGACGAGCCGGAAAAAACCATTCTCGCATTTTGGATATGGATGTCACCCTCCTTCTGCGCCGCCCTTGTCAAATTAATTTACTTAGTGCCTTCGGGGGTGGCTTGGGCCTGAGCGCTAGGTGCCCCGTGTTCGTCATCCCTAAGCCACCTTCTATAGTCTTCGAGTCTTCCCAGATAGGATAGTTGATTGAAGTGTGCGTATATACAGGAGGTAGTATTTACTCAGGCGAACAAAGTGGATGTTCGTAATGTTGTTGAAGCAGTTATAGAATAACAAAAGCCTGAAATCTAGGGGATGATGATGGCATTGGTGATGGTTCATCCCTTGTGGCTGCTGTGCATATTCACTTGATCGAGTGGAAAGCAGTTCACTTTGTTTAGATACATATCACTCCAGACCAGAGTATGGCGTACGAACGGAATAGATACACCGTGCACACGTAGACAAATAGTTGACGCCACATCAGCCTAGCCCCCATTGCGTATACTTTCCATTTTAGTTATGGCATTATTCCGAGATGGGTGGCACGATAATTTTAAAGGTGGTGGTAAGCGTTTTAGGGTTGTAGCAAAGTGAATGCGGTCTGGGAACAGTACACCTGACGGCTTTGTCATTGCATTTTCGATTGAGAAGATAATTTAACTATTTATTTAGATTACAATCTAACGCCGCTTTTGTTGCTATGGAATTCCGAAATGATGTGGCACAAAATTATAATCGGTCTTGAATGACTAGCTTAACTGTCCTGAAAACTCCAAAATTAAACATTTACAGCTACGATGTTGAACTTTCCTTGTCAATGTTAAGCCTACGGTTAGAATAGGTTAAGTGAGTAGCCACTCTAAAGTTGGATCCCTAGGGTATTACAACGTCGACAAAATATCGTCTGGACAAAGGAATAAACTGCTACTACTAGTCATCCGAGGTGTGTAAAACTAAAAAAATGTTCACCACACTGAACCATCGACAAGTTTTTGGTCAAAAAGATGCAGAACGAGGAGGCGTCGACCACCCCTAACAATATTTCTTAAAATACGAACTTATTTCGATTTAATTGTGGTTCCAAAACGGCCGCTGAGCTGATTGAGCTCTGTCTAGAAGATAGGGCTGTCATTAAAACATGTATACGTGCTAAGTTTCAACTTTCTAGCATTAACCCTTTGGCAGATATAAAAAACCAACAAATTTTAATTCTTTAGTGATTCTAAATAGTTGTAAACTTTTGAGTTTTTTTTTTGTATTTCATTGCACTATCACTCCCAACACCCGCAATATCAAAAAAAAATTTCCTGCGAGAGGTGTACTGGCCCCAACTTCTGTAAGATTTTTAACATCAGATGTGGTATTGTCTTGAGATATAAAAATTATATGTTTTGAGCCAAAGCTACCCCACTCTTCCGCGCTCAATCTTCCCCTCCATCCCCAGGCATTTCAATAGACTCGACTTGTAACCCTATCTACAGAAACCAAATGTTATCTTCTTGGTAATAGAGTAATATAAAATTAGTTACACCCTCGCCTCTCCTAAAATGTTTAGCCCTTGTCTAATCTCATAGTATCAATTAAGACAATTACAAAGTTTTAACCTACTGACATTAACCGAAAGATTCGGAATCTTAGCATAAGCGGTTGCAGAGATCTAGAAATTTTAGTCTAAAACGCTCTCCATCCTCCACCTTTACACCACCATTCCGTAAAAGATACCAGTCGTAGGGGTTCACCTCCACCACAAAAAACGTTTCAACTTTATGGCCGCTATTCACAGTCGTCATAAAGTTGGCTTTAAGTTAAAGCTGACTTTGGTGTCGTATTATTAATAAGACGTTAAAGTCAGCTTTAACTTAAAGCCAACTTTATGACGACTGTGAATAGCGGCCTATATCTCTACGGGTTTGTGAGCGTACCCAAAAAATTTTGAAAAAATTTGTAATTTAATTTTAATTTACTATTTTTTATTTTTTAATTTAATAAAATTTAATAAGTTTTGTATAACAATCCCCTTAAGACTTTAAGCTTCAACTTTTTTGATGAGTAGTTGTGGTGGACCCGTTTAAGCGGTGAATTTTGGTGACAAGAGGTATGAAAAGAGGCATAGAGAACTGCTTATATTAACTGGATTTTATATAGAACTATGAAAGTCGATAAATTTCCAAAAAAAAATTCGAAATAGTCATGTGGGTGAAAGAATAAAATATGCGTTCCATATCTCCTAAATGTTTCATGTCGAAATGTTGAAACTTGGTGATTGCTTGTAGGCATATTGAAACATTTTTAAAAAAATTGTTAAGTAAAGGGTGTGGCGTTTTTTAATTTTACTTCTACAGACACCTTCTACACGCACCTACAAACCATTTTCCAGATTTTTTGATATCCAACTTAAAAATTCTTTGTAATATTGAATTCGCTCTTAGGCGCTATACACATTGCACACGACTGAACGAATTTTCCGATACGAATTTTCGTTTTTCTGCTTAATGTAAAATTTTCTGATATTAGGAAATTGGTTTAAATCGTTAATAATAACATTTTTAAGAATATCATAATAGAAAATTTCAAGGGATTTGGATTTTGATTGATAATACTCAATAAATGTCCGTTTGTCGGTACAAATATTTTTAGTCGTACGACGGATTCATTTTTATACTCTAGATGAACATAAAGAGTATTATAAGTTTAATCCAGCCCGAAAAGTTTGTAACGCATAGAACCGAGCCTCGGACGAAAAAAAGTTTTATGGTATTTTGTGTTTATTTTTGGCCAAAACCCCCAAATCCGTTTGCTGTCCGTCCGTTAGCACGATAACTCAAGAACGCGTTGACCTAGGAACTTGATATTTTGTCACAACTTGTAAAATGGAAAAAGCAAGGCTAAGTTCGTTAATGGGCGATATCCTTTCACTCCTTCGGGTACCTCCCATACAAGAGTCCTTAAAACACGTTTTCACAATTATTGCTCGAATGCTTCAAGTTAGGAACTTGCAATTTTCCATAGTTAAAGTTTACAATGTTTGAATCGAAAGTTCCGAATATCATGCAAATCGAATGAGTCCTTCGTATAGCAGCCTAGAAAAGTCCTTCAAAAATGTATGCATGTTACTGAATCCACTATAACTCCAGAACGAATTAAAGCAGAAATTTAAAACTTTACAGGAATTAGTTTTATACTAAAACCGAAACGGAGTTCATTAATTAGCGCCATCTGTTGACTCCTTCGGGTAGCTGTCATACAAAAGTCCTTGATAAACATGTTCACCAATATTGAACGATAACTTTAGAACATTTTAAGTTACGACTTTGAAATTTTATACACACTAATTTTATAATACTCGCAGCTGAAACTATTAATATGAAAAATATCCCATAAGTCTTTCATGTAGTTGCCATACAAAATTCTGTAAAATGTCCTAACTTAATTTATGGAACTCACTATAAATCAAAAAATCGAGTAGCCACTATACAATAATTTCTACCTGTAAGTAAAAGGTCATGTAATAAATGCTTGTGCTCTCCTCATTCTTTTGATATATTTCCAACTAAAATATAAATCGGAGTTCAGTATTTCATCTAGAGTATCATACGATTGGCTTGCAGCCGATCGTGACTGCGTTATGTTTTTTTTTATTATCAATTAAAACTACAAATTCCTGGAGATTTTCTTTCATAATATTTTTGAAAATGCTATAGTTTACGATTATAACTAATTTTTCAATAACTTAAGATTTCTCAATAGGTCGTAAACCGAAAAATCGGATCGGAAAATTCGTTCGGTCGTATGCAATGTGTACAGCGCCTTACTTTGAACGTTTTGGGCTATTACATAAGATTTAATCAGACACTAGCGATTTTGCAAAATATGTAAAAACATAAGCAACTTCTTCAAATATACAAAAAACTTAAACTATTTTCGAGATACATATAAAGAGAGCACGAGGAAGTAAAATCAATTCAATTCGATGCCTTATCACTCCCAAGAGATATCACGGAATTCGTGAAAGTATGTTCAAACTTTGGATACCATTTTAAGGGCTACAAACAAAAAAATCTGAAAACAGTTTTCAGTCAAGTATACAAGTATGAAAAGTAATTTGATATCTACTTAAACCTCAGGAATATTGCAGAATTCGTGAAAATGTATTCAGCTCCTTTACATCTTCTTGGGATTAAATTTCAAAAAATTCCTGAAATCACTTTCTGGTTATTTATGTGAAAAAAGACCTAATAGATATGACGAAATTCGTGAAAATATATGTACCTCAATTTTACAGATAATTTGCTTGCCTTCTTCAATACGCCTATGGATTTTTGATAATTTCGTTTGTCTCAATTATTTTTTTTTATTCTAGATCTATATATACTCCGCAAGTTTCAATATTGTAGCACACGCTGTTCTATAGTTAGAACACTCTTCGTGCCATACTGCCCCATTCTATTAAGAATTATACATTCACAATATTCCTCTACTTTAGCTCAATTTAAATAAGTTTCAGCTTGCCATCCCCCCACTCCTACATCCCTCCACCCATATCAATAATTTTTTTCTAAATAGGTCCTCTATCAAAGGACTATAGATATATTGATCAAAGAATTTTGAGGTTCACAGTATCAAACAGCATTAAAGGCAGTTCGGACCCAAAAAATAATAAAGTTACCCCAAAACTGTTAATTAAATTTTTTGTTTATTATAAGAATATAAGATTACCCCACCCCATGCATGAATAGAAAGCTTTCTGTAATGCATGAAACAATGTTTTCGATAAATCTATCACACAATTTAATTTCTTATGTAAAGCTTCTTCTTCTCTAACTCTGTTCTTGTTCCACATCTCATTGTCGTAAAGTTTTCTTATCTCTTAAAATGAAATGGTTTTAATAGAACAATAGACAATAAAGGGGTGCAAATGAAACTAACATACAAAACACTTCATTGTACTGTTTTGTTTCAATTTTGTTTTTTTTTTACATTTTAAAATAAGAACGGGTTGAAATTCCAACCTTTCATTTTAATACCGTCGTTTAAATCCCATTTATCTGAGCGCTCACACATTTCATGCAGATGATTTATTGAATTTTAATTGTCAACACTAATGGAATTTGGGTCGAAAGGTGCAAGGGTTGAGACTGAGTGGTATTAAAGGGAAGAAGAATGTAGTCGAGTGAAATTTATGTATGACACTTTTATTCCGAAATGAAATTAATTGAAATTGTATTTGTTCTGTCATGCGATTAACTCGATTATGCGAAATAAAAACTTTTATAATACATAAATCGCGAATTGATATGATCGGTTCCGGTTTAATGGGTTTCTGAGCCGCATTGGATTAATTAAAGATAAATAACGTGACGGATTAAATCCAACCACCCCAATACAACCTATCTCTCGTTCCAGGTGTATAGTATGTCAACGCCACGGAGCTATCACAACAACATGAGTGATCCTAAGGAGCGACTTCGTCGAATACCGTGCGTTCAGTCAGGAGCTCTTAAATGCGAGCACCTTATACGCGACGGAACGTATGGCCGGATTTATTCCGGATTATTGGGCGAGAGTTGTGACGTCTTAATCAAAACGGTGGTGGACGGAGCCTCCCTTACTCAGGTGGCTTATCTTTTGTCCGAAGCCTCAACACTAATAGGAATAAGTCATCAAAATATTTTAGCACCCATGGTAGCAAATGCAGAACTACCGGGGCCACCAGAAATAGCATATCCTAATCCTGCAAAAGGAAATTTAAAAATGTAAGTAGCTTCACTTAATAAAAAATTGTAAGTTCTTTCAACAACTTTTTTTCCATTATTTCAGATTTCTACAAAAATCAAAAGAAACAAGTTCTCCACTAAGTACTCGCCTTTTAGTTGAATTCGGTCTACACGTAACCAGGGGATTAGCTCACCTGCACTCATTAGGTGTCCTTCATAAGGACATTGCGACAAGAAATTGCTTGTAAGTACTTTGGAGAGCTTAAGTAGGAGATTCGTACTTATCAACAAGTATGATACATAGTTGTTACTGTCAGAAGTGTCTACATGTTTTCTTTTTCCTTCCTTTTGCTTCTATCTAATTCCAGTTTGGACGCAGATTCGTACGTAAGGATATGTGATAGTGCACTGTCACGTGATTTATTTCCCGATGACTATCATTGCTTGGGCGACAATGAATGTCGCCCAATTAAATGGATGGCGCTCGAAACGCTACAGAAGAAGTACTATTCGCCTACAAGTGATATTTGGAGTTTAGGCGTCCTTTTGTGGGAGTTGGCAACTCTGGCTTCAATGCCGTTTGAAGAAGTAGACCCATTTGAATTGGGACCGTACTTGAGAGACGGTTATCGATTGGGACAACCAATCAACTGTCCAGATGAATTGTAAGTAGATTGGAATTCTTTATTTAACAGCGTAAATTATTTTTAATTAAAATAACAGATGTACTCAATATTCTGTATAATTTAGAGGGTGGTAAAAATTTATATGTCAGTAACGACTCATGCTAGGAGGTAGAAACTTTGTTGGTACTTACAACATACTCATTTAAAGTTAAAACTTGGTTCTTTTATAAAACTTTGCTAAAGGAAATTTATTTTTTAATTTTCGGGGCCTTAACGTTTTCCAAACTTAATTTACTTTTTTTTAAGTTTTCATTAGATAATAGGAAGAAAGGGTAGAAAGAAAAAAATTCTGGTTTTAATTTCTAAGGCTATAGTAAGCTAAACGTTAACAACTATGTGAAAATACTATAGAAGCATCATTGAAGCGCAAGTTAAGGTACGTAGGTGGGAATGGTTTTACAGATATCAGAAAAGGCTTATAGTAGAAAGGTGAAACTTAGTACGTATAAGACGGTGTACTTCATAGGTATTAAAAGCAAAAAAAAAAATTTCAATGGTGTAAAAAAGTACCAGTGAAAATGATGTATTTCCACATTTTCACGAATTTCGTTATAGGCGTGTTGATTTATCAAAATAGATTTACTTCTACGTACGTAGTCTTTATATAAATTTGAAATATCGAATTTATTTTTTCTTCTAAAGGCCTTATACAAAATCGGAGAAAAAAACCGATTACAGAATTTAAAACAGTTCTTATATTAAGGGGACGTGATTTTTTAGAAAAGTTCTTATATCCTCCACTTTCAGGCTGCATAGCTTCTCTAATAAAAAACTATATTCAGCAAACTCCATTTACCTTATCCCTAACTCCCACACCTTCATACATACCAAGAATCCAACTTCTATATAAATTAAAAGATTCGGTGGCATACGAGGCTCTTGAGATATGCGGTTCTGTGCAGTAGACAGACTGAAATTTTCCACAAATTAGCACAATTTTTCACCATATTTCACAATTTAGCAATAGTGAACAGTGTTTTATTCAAACAATAAATTAAAACTGATATTATCAGAAGACTCACCGATCTGCACAGAAGTTATAGAAAAAATCTGACAACTTTATTATTTTTTAGGTAGAAATTCGGATGGATTTAATTAAACCTAAAACTGCAACCTCATTACAACCCGTTTGGGTTGCATATTAAAACATAACGAACAGACGGACAGACGGACAGACGGACAGACGGACAGACGGACAGATGGACAGACGGGCAGACGGACAAACGGACAGACGGACAGACTGACAGAAGGACAGACGGACAGATGGACAGACGGAGAGACGGACAAACGGACAAACGGACAGACGGACAGACGGACAGACGGACAGACGGACAGACGGACAGAAGGACAGACGGACAGAAGGAAAGATGAACATAGTAGCGTATGGACAGACGGACAGACGAACGGACGGACAGCAAACGCATTTGGGGTTTTCGGCCCCAAATAAACACAACATTATATATATCGTTTTTTCGTCCGCGGCTCGGTTCTATGCATTACAAACTTTTTGGACTGGATTAAACTTATAATACTCTATATGATTTCATTTAGAGTATAAAAAAACGTATACCCTTCCCAGTGTCATGCCCCACTTCCTTCTTAAAAAATTCTACTATATTTTCAACTTCACTTGTCAACTTGCTCGAATATTATCTACATATACCAAATTTCATTTTTCTGGCGCATGAAATATCGTAATTCCACCATCATCTATACATGCCACTGACTCTCCCTCAAAATTTTATTTTGGATATATTGATTTCAAAATGCCTCAACCTTGGCTTTCGACAGTGTCGGACACATTGTTTTTCACCCTATCCGCATACTCTTCCACCCCTTATAACAAGTTTTTTGAAAATTAGTCTTGCTATTTTATTTATTTTCAAAAAACTCTCTATATAAATTCTAAGTTTCAAGGTGAGATCGAGAAAACAAAATTTTCATTCTAAAATGCTACCTCCTCTATCACACACCCTCCTTAAAATGTCGCCACTGAAAGGAGTACATATATTGCCAGTTATATTCAAGTCGAGTAAAAATTAAAGTCCATGCGAAATAAAGCTGTTTCGTTAATATTCTATTTATTAATAAATTATTTTATATTTATTTTTCAGTTACACTGTAATGTCATGTTGTTGGCTAGCTGATGCAAAACAACGTCCATCATTTCCTCAACTACTAGCATATCTACAAGATTTTCACGAAGACTTGGGAAAGTACATTTAGATTTTCCATCGCAGATCAACGCATAAATTTTTCCAACAACTCTCACTTGCGGATCGAATCGGATCGTAAATCAAATCAAATCAAAACCAAAACCAATTAAAATTACTAATCAAAAAAAAAGAGATAGATTAAAACAAATAGCAAAATCAAACAGGCTCAGTACAATGGACTTGATCATAGAGAGAACTCGTATGTATATTTTTCGTAAAGCTTAAAACTACTTATAATAAACCGAGAAGAAATAAAAAGGACCCTTGATGTCACTGTTATCGTAATTGTTAGTTATAATAGTTGTGAATTTATGATATTTATTTTTGTTAACGAAATATATTGTAGAACGGAAATGGAGTATTTATTAATATTATACACAAAATATTACATTATTAAAATGAAGAATGGATACATGTACTCGAAAGTTAGGTACGAATTAAAAGAGGTTTTTTTATTTGTTGATAAAGAAAACTACTGGAAGAAAATAGCTTGATTTACTACCGAAATTAAATACATATTGAATTACGTAACATTTATTTAAGTGCATTTAATCGAACTACTGTAATTACAGCGTTGTCCAACAACAGTACACTAAGACAACGATTTTTGTTTTAGAATACTTATTTAATGGAAATGATAATAAAATCAGCTGGCAGAATAAGAAAATTAACTCGATAATACAATTATAGCGTGGTATTTTTTATCACGTACACATATTATATATTTATATTTTTACAATTCAGAAGAAAATTAACGTAATAACTACAAATGAAACTTCTTAGTTAGGACTAATAAATTTTACATTTTTACAAAATCATTCGTGGAAACCAAAAACCGATTAGAGCCAAAGCTTTGCTTCTAGTACAAAATTAATTAACTAAATTCCTTTATCCACTGCCACATTAAACATACAGTTGCAACAATTCGTCGACGATAAACAAATTGATACGAAAACCTAAGTCGTTTCAGCTTGACTGCCACATTAGCAATATAAGAAAAATAGTTTCTATTTCGTACATTGTTTAATCTTATTAACAACAAAAAAAAACAGATGCCCTTCTGAACACACAGCCATACACCAGACCCGACGTAGTCAATTAATTTTATGTACCACCGCCATTATAAATCTTCTCTTTGTCATTCTTGAATGCCTTCCATTCCGACTGGAGTGTAGTGAAGGAGGTAATAAATCAGCAGACGAAACTCAAATAAAACCCTCATCTTTTTGTCCTTAATTCCTGGTAAATTCCGTATTAAAACCCACAGTCAAACCCCCTTCTTTAATGCTTCCTTAAATTCGCCTATGTTCTTGCGAATAGTGTACCTTATTCTTCGAAATCATAAAAACTTAACTTCTATGTTCTTTCAAACTTTTACGTAAAATTGCGTAGTTGTTTTTTCTAATGCCAAATGCAAAAATAAAAAATTTAAAATTTCAACAAAAGAAAATATTAAAAATTTATAGTAAATAAAGTTTCGGAACTAAAACTCTAATTAAATTGGAATAAAACAGGGTGTTTCTCTATAAGTGTAACTTTTAAATTATATAAAAGAAAAATTGAAAATATTGTAAGATAATAATATAATATTTTTTTTACTATATTGCTAAGTTTGAAATAATTCAGTTTTGTAAATTTCATGTTTTTGTTTTTAATTATTTTATGTTTTCAATTATACCGTTTTGTAAAAATGTATATTCAAATTGATTTTTTCTTAATGTTTTTATTATTATTATTTGTCTGGGAGTAAGACGTATTTGGGTACGTTGTATTTTTGGACGCAAATGATGCTAGTCTACTAACACTTTGTAGGTTCGAATATTATCTAGTCGTTCTCATAGTAGTTGATCCCAATGACTTGATTCTCCATGACTTGATTCTGTCAACAGTTGAAAACTCAGTCATCAGTCACGTACTCAAGTGTCTTCCTTAATATAAATCTCGTCCTTTTTTGTCGTAGAAACTCACAAACCTAAACTAGTTTAGCGACTTCAGCTTCTTGTAGTTTCGGTAAAGTATAGGATTAACAAGAACTAGGCTCAACATAAATATCTACTATATTTTCAGTTTTCTTTCAGATTAAAAATTAATTTCTGAAAAATACCCCACGCTTTGTAGAATGAATATTTTACTTCGGAACTGAATAGGAAAAAAAAACGACTTAATTTTCTGTATCGTTTTCTGTTTAGTGCCTTTTTCTTCAATACTGTATCGGAATTGCAAAGGTACTTACCAATTAGCTCGGAAGCAATTCTGCTTTAGTACCGAAGAACAACTATGAAAAGTGATAGCCTCTTTCCTACTCAGGCTCAAAATACACCTACTTTCACTTATTGAGCATATGTTTAGGTTTCAACATCTGTTGCCTGCCACCTGCAAGCACAATGAGTCAATAGACTGTTTTATGGAACCGATGGGAAGGGTAACACGCTGTTCTCCCACTAGAGAGCTTAGGGTGGAGCCTGCTCGAGCGAGTTCATCAACTAGCTCGTTCCCCTAGATTCCACCCAGCAGAGGGTGATATTGTGCCGTGTGCCGATGGAGTTAAGAACTCTGTGACATTGATCGTGTTGTGATTAAACTAAAGGCTTTGATAGCCGCTTGGCTGTCAATGCAAATAGTGATATCTCCACTGAGTACCGATATAGTCTCTAACAACTTCAACCAATTCTCAATAATTTCTTATTCCCAGATTTATGTTTTCATAATTTTTAAATTTGTTTACTTTCTACAATTAACATTATTCTAATCATTTGTTATGGAAAATCACTATCTCTTAATATCAAGCATATAAATTAAATGTTCACTAAAACTTTTCATAAATGTCTCCCCTAATTTCCCCGAAACCCATCATCTTTTCCTTATTCCATCTAATGTTTATTGAAAATAAATGGAAAACGAAAATACGTAATAATAAATAAAAAAAAAACTGTTTAACTATATTAACTTAATGTTCACTATTTCTTGCTGTATAACTTTCTAAAACGAACTCTAAATGGAAACTATAGTAACTATGATAATAATTATAATTGCTCTACTCGTTCAACATCAGAAATTTTTAATTAAATCGAATAGTAACAGAAACAAACCTAAACGCAATTACACTATTAAATGTATTAATTTTAACTTTGTACAAAAGCACATTGTGTGTGAAGAAACCAAAAACAACTTGTGTATAAAATAATAATAAATTATGTTCTAATGTAAATATAAACGGTACAGAATCTGCAATTTCTGTATTTATAGAGACACGAAAAGACTAAAAGCAAGGTGTATGTAAATTAAAAAGACGTACTTGCGATAGAAATGTTAGTTCGTAAAATGAGAACGAAAAATATAAAAATGAAAAAAAAAATCAAATCGGAATTGTTTTAATTCGCACAATAAATCAAATACACACAGACCTAGGAAGTTGTAATTTTGTCTTCGCACGCCATATAAAATAAGCCAGGCCAATTTTGTTAATGGGCGGTATCCTTCCACATCTTCAAGTAACTCCCAAACAAAGTTCCTTAAAGTACGTGTTCAGGACTCTTCAGAAAATCTGACAAACGTCCAGACGAGTAAACGGACAGACGAGTAGATGGACAAACTGATAGACGGACAGACGCACAGACAGACGGACAACGGATAGACTGACGGACGGAGAGACGAACAGACGGACAGTCGGACAGACGGACAATGTGACAAACGGACAGACGGACAGAAAGGCAGATGGGCGGACAGAGACACGGTCAGACGGACAAACGGAAGGAAGGATAGACACACAGATGAAAAGGTGGACAGAAAATAAGGAATTGTAAACTAATTTGAAAAGAAAAATATCAAGTGTTTTTAGTGATTACTTCGTAAATCTGAGAAAGAACTTGGCTAAAAAAAAATGCAGAACCATCTAATGGTCGAAATTCTGAAAGCAAGAGTCGAAGCTCTTAGAAATTCAAAATATACCAGAATATTAGATCGATTCAACCTTCAGATTCAGATTCCGATTAAATATACAAACAAACAGGTTGTACTTAAGCTGAGTTAAGACACAACAGGCTTTCATTAAATTTCCGTTGAAATCCTTTAAAGCCTAAGCCAATATCTTACCAAAATCATTAACACATTTAACTAGCCTTAGTTCCAGAAGTGGTAAATTATGTCGATGTTATAGCTGATTGTAGCTGATTGTATAACATCGAGAAATAGAATAATGATGGCACTGGAACGTAATAATATTAGCACGAAATCAATTAGCTTTTCGACATAACCATAGCACACAAGTCTCAATTTCCTTATAACATACGAGTAGTAAGCCGAAATTTAGCTTTTTTGCCGGAAATTACCAAGAATCCTATAACCCGGATTTCACCCAGCATTTAAGACGCCATAGAGATGGTATATGTACCGGAGATGACGATCAGCTACTGTTTTGAAACCGGACGATTCCCCGCAAAGGAGCGACAATAAACACTATTAGCTTCTTACTCACATTTATGTTATACATACTCCAGTCTTGAACACAAAAAACCCTAAATATTTCAATAGTATGGTACTGTTTGCATTTAACTGCTCCCTTTCATCATACGCTCCATACAAAAATGGCGGCATGTCTCCAGTATTTACATTTCTTTAAACACAGCCTATATACGTCAAACTCGGTCTAAATTATTTAGGACGCCAGACGTAAAAAATTCATAGGTAACCTGACCTAAAATGGTTCTTTAAGGCCCCATCTATACGTTAAATACAATTTTGTTGATTTATGGCTGTTTTCAAGTGAATTTTCCATTTTAATAGTAATAAAAAAAAAAAAAAATAACATTACTTTATTAGCTGGTATGTAAACTAGGTCGCCCATTAAGAAAAAATAAACAATTTTATTTGAAAAAATAGCTTAAACCCTTAAACATTTTTTAGAATGAGTTCTTTGTATGCATTTATTACCTATTTCTTGAATGGTTAACATGTCATTTTCATTAATATAATGGTAGAAAAAACCTTAAAGAATATCTCCCATGAATCAAATTACAAAAAACTTTCACTTTTGTTAATAATATATGAAGTGAAACTGAAGTAATTTTTCACGATTTTCGAGGGAGAAATTACATAAGAAAACAGCATTTTATTGGAAAGTATCATAAATGGTATAATCAATTGGTATATCTAAAAGATAAATCGTTGACAAAATTATTGACTTTTAATAGTTGTAGTTGTAGTAATTTGAAAACCTATAACCCTATTTATTCTGTAATTCAAAATTAGTTCGCTGCAACTAACGATGCAGACGTATTGTCAACGCCAAATTATACCAACGAACAACGATTTAAATTGACTTTGCCCCTCTCAAGAAAGAAAAATCAAAATGGGATACAAAGTTATCGCTCCGGACTCATAGGGCCTTAATGTTTGGCCCTAAATGTTTTTTTTTTTTGCATTTTCATACATCAGTGATGTGCAAAATACAACAATTTGTCAAGGCATGCGTGGAATGCATTCTGACTTGACCGTCTTCTGGTCTAGAATTTTGAAAATATCGTTGTGGTTTTTTGCATATTTTCAATGTCTAGTCTTTCAAGAATATACCCTCCAAAGGAAAATTCAAACTTCCAATTATTTCTGGAGTTACAGTAATGTAAGTGAGGTGGAAACTAAATTAAAGAGCGCATTCACCGCTCTGAACTTCAGACTTTTAATATTGTACTTCCAAGGAAGCTCGAACTGCTCGTCTAGCACAAAGAACAGCAGAAAACTTTGATTTTGAAGTAACCGAAGGCGGATTGTATGGCCAGGAATCGCCGATTAATAAAATGTAAGTATATGTACCATTATATAACTTAGACTGCCTGAAACTTCACTCGTATCTTTAAACGCGTTTTTCTTTGACTCTTTTTTTAAGCAGCCGCCATTTTGCGAATTTTATTTTGTTTTCTTTGCTTGAGGTAGGGACTATAATGACATCTAATTAAAAATCTGTTTTAATTTTGTTTCTCAGATGACCAGGAGAGGCGCAATCGTGTCAACCAGGAAAGGCTGTTTTTTTCCCACTCCCCACCGCTCCTGACCGCTTGTAACTCGCAAAATTATGTTTTTTTTTACAAATTTTGTACATAATATTAAAGGATAGTAAATATGTGGTAGAAAAAGGGATCGTAAGAATATCTGTTGTTTTTTTGTTACCGCACCTCAAAAAACCTCAAAATTTCGGCTCTCTACCCTTAAGATACCACTGCATACATATATTAAGTAACAGTCCCTGAATTTAATAATGACATACATATGTATGTAAACCTACCAATGAACTAAATACGACTCAGACGAATTTTAGGCTTCAATCGGTGTGAACAACAGTTGGCGATAGAACCTGTAGTGAAATTGAAATAAAATATTGCTTAGAAAGCATCGAACATCCTGTATCATGAACAAGTAATTGCATAGAACAAGAACAGCCAAAATTAAAATCAGTTACACAGTTCGAAAATAAATGTACCTGGACCACTTGATCCAAAGACCTTAAACGTAAAGGTTTAGTTTTTTATTACAACAAACCATCACTTTCGGTTACGATATAGGTCAGGCCACGATGAGGGTCGTTGGGTGTAATCTAGCTCGATTACACTGACCTTCTAATTTATTTATTTTCGTGTTTTAGACGAAAAATTTTGGTTTCTAGATCTCAGCAGACGCTTATGTTAGGAGGCTGAAACTTGGAATTTCTATAGAACTTTGATAGCTTAACCCGGCGAGAATGTGGTGAGAAAAAGTTACATGGACTATGTGGCAGGGTATGACATACCCGCGTGTATAACCGCTTACTCTAAAGCTTAAATAACAGATTACAATAAATTAAATGTGTTTTTATTGTAAAATGAAATGTTATAGTTTAATTTAAATGAAACCCCTGTGGCAGTTGAACACATTTCTTTTATTATAATTGAAAATACAAAATAATTGAACTTTTTAAACAAAAATATTTAATCTTACAAAAAAGTTACAAATTAATTAAAAAAACAGTCTTCATGAAAAAAAGCTTCAAGATCCTTAAGAGTATAATATTTAGAATAAAATAAACGAGAAAAAACTTAAAATCATTTTTTTTATATATAAAATTTATATGGAAATGTATTTATAACGCCAGCTATGTGGCAGGGTATTACGTACCCAAGCGTTGCTACCAAGCGTGTAACTCGGGGGCAGGCGACTGGAATACTGCGATCACGCCATTATCGTGATCCATGACTCTTTAACTCCAGCTACTAAAAGCTAGAAACCATTTGAGTAGCTGAATAAAAAAATATACGCATAAATGCAATACACAGGGTATGTCATACCCTGCCACATTCTCGCCGGGTTAATAAATAAAGATTGCTTAAAGTAAAACCTTTGAAGGGGGTGGAGGAGCACGGAAGTGGAGGGGATTAGAATTTTTCAAAAATAACACGTTTCATATCTCAATAACACTATAAGGCAGATGCTTCAAATTTTTACCAGAAGTAGACCTAATAGAACCCTAGTAGATAAAAATTGGGGGTGTGGGTGTAGAGGCTGAGGGTGGGGAAGGGTGAGAAGGAAAAAGTTTCGATGTTTATATCTAAAGAACCTATAATAGAAAGCTGAAACTTAAAAATTAGATAGACCTATAGTAGTGGCATGTTGAAAAAATAATTTTTTTTTTAGGGGTAGTATGGAACGGGGTCGGGAGGTGTTTTTCATAACTTTCGAACGGCTTGTGCTAGGAAGTTGAAACTCGGTTCGTATATGTAAATCAACTAGGAAAGTAATTCTGATAAAAAAAAATTGAATCAGAAAGGGGGGGGGGGGCAAAAAAATTATCAGTAAATAGAAAATGCATATATTTTCACGATTTTGGTCATATCTACTAGGTCTTTCCAAATATAGAATTCATTTTTATTCTACGGATTCTTCATATGAATACCTAGAAAGTGTTTTCAAGATTTTTTGAAATTCGACCCCTAAGAGGGTGTAAAGTGGTTGTATACTTTTCATGAATTCAACCATATCTCTCAGGTCTGATTAGAGATTGTTTAATAATCACCTATTCTTAAGTTTTGTCTTTTTCAACCTCTAGACCGCATCCCGGAATGTGACCCAATTATATAATTCATATGTTACACTCTATTCTAACCGCTTCCCGAACTTTTTGTTAGGTTTTCAGTCACATGATAACAAACACCGCATCCCCGAATTGAACACGTTCCGAACTTCTGCCGGAAAAATAATAAAGTTGCGCCCAGACTGTTGGCAGATTTTTTTTCTCAGCATGGGTTAACTATGCTAACTATAGCGAGCTGGGGGACATTTGCTCTAGTGTTTTGCTACGTATTCTCCTTGTTACTGTTGAAGGTAGTCCCACTGTCAAACGATAACAACCTATAGACCAATTAAAAAGTTCTGTCTCACTATCCAACGTTCCAGCTATATTTTCCACAAACTAACAATATTTTCCAAGGTGAGAAATTATCAGTTCGAAACAAATTTAATTTTTCTTTTAAGGGTAGTTACCCACCCCTACCACTCCCAACACCTAAACAAATCAGAACCGAATTTTCATCCACTGGCCAAAAACCGCAGCCTTGGTGTTTTTCAACCATCCAATTACCAAATAATTACATCCTCCCATCAATTCAAGTCGGTGTCCATTTTCCTCCCTTGACCTAAATCCAAATGGCCGGAAAATTTTCAGCAAAACCGAAAAAAAAAAACAAACAAGGCGCCGGAGTTTGCCGCCACTAGTGACAATCAATGGTGAAAACTTCCGTCATTCTTTCCGTTTACTGAAACGCTTCAATTAAACGGGCACTAAGCTGACAATTAACGACCAAAACTGGAATAGGGGTAGAAGGGGAAGTTAAGACCGTGACGATTTTAGTGTCATCGATTATATTCGCATGAACGAATGGCCAGCCCGTCCAGCTCCGTCCATCCCAGCCCATCCCCCATGAGGACATCAAAATAGTTGCTTTACTTTCATGACCACGCTACAAGCTAACAAATCATCGAGAATAGCCAAAATTATGAAGTAAATTATCCGGACTATCGTCCTGTCCTTCCGCGCTAATCCAATTTATGATACATCAAGCAGCGAAGCAACAAAGCGGAAGCGTCACAGAAGTCGTAAATTTACTTTAGCGGGAAGACCCAAGCCAGGAGCAGAACGAATCGCTACATGGTTCCAATAGTTAGGCGAAAGGACGCAATATGGTTAATATCCAGGAAAAGACGAGCCATTGAGAGTGCACCAGATGGCGGTAACTAGCCTTTTGGTGACTTATTTTCTGCGACAAGTTGGTAATATGGACGGCGTGAACTTTTAATAAAAATTGCCCGTATTATTTATAGTGACATTATTGAGTTCAGCTCACACATTACCGTCGGTTTGAATTCACCTATACAGGCCCGATACAGGAAAGTAGCGTTTAATATACCCTAAAATTACAGAAAATAGGATTTGTTCGACAATTGCCTTATAGTTCGAAGGTTCTATAATTGAGGACATATTAATTGAGACCACATTCTTTATTATTTGTACTTAACAGCCGTGCCTCATCAAAACCAATTAATAACTCTTATCAGATTCTAAACACTTAGCCAAATCTTCCAAAGACGTATTTTGTACTTATTCAAATGAAATCTCTAGCAAAGTTCTGGTATATTCGCGTTGGGGATGATATCTTCTATCCATCTTAAAGAACACAATTCCAGACAAGCAGGTTGATCGTAATTATTCACTTTGAACATCAGTTGCCGCATCAATTTTTCGAGCTGGGTACAGTTTAATACTAATACTTTTGGATCGCTGATACTTTTTGGACCCGTTACAATTCTACATTATAGAACGATGATTTCACTTGAACTCAGTAGGTAGTACGTTGGTTCAAATTATGAGTTTATCATGGCCCTGATCGCATCCACCATCGTAGAAGAAGAGACCAGGATGTTTCCTCATAAGTTTGAGGCAGCCATACGCAAACCGACCTCTGCATGACATTCCAATTATCGGAAATGATTCTACCGTCAACGTCTCTTCAGTCGATGGTGGACAGGACGAGGTGGTCCATCAGATCTTCATTGAAGGTTTTGAAGATCCAGATCCAGAAATTTTTGTTTTTAAACATATGATGATCCACCCATGCTTGGTATGGTATGGTATGGTGTGTGGGGTAGTAATGTTGTCATCCTTCTTAACATACCATATACGTCTCATCTCTTGATACCAAATGTTTTAGCCCAGTCGTAGGGGCGGCGTTGTTTTTCTGACTATTGATCCTCTGGAATTATGCAAAGGTGATTCAGGATATTTTAGGACGCTGCTTAAAAGGAGCGATGTGGCTCAGAGCTTTATCGCTTCTGGTCTGATGGTGTCGGTATTTTCCTTTACCAAGTACCAGGTAAGCTGGCCAAGGTCTCAGCAGCATATCCCCTCGTGGAGGAGCTGTACTTACGTTCTTTCTTTAGTGAACCGAATCTCTGTCAAGTTCATAGTTCATTCATTTCAATAACACTTAAATATATATATATAGACACAGTTTGTAATTATTTTAGAGAGTAGGCTGGAGCCTTTGCAATTAAAACTGCAAGAGATCACTATGAATCCGTTGAGGACCGGGTTTCCTAAGTTTTCGTTGGTAGCCCCAGGTGCCTGGAAAAAGGCTATGCATACGAGCATGTTACGTCTAGTCGGATTTCTTGTAAATTTTTGATTGTCTGCTGGAACCGGGTTTGGATTTCAAAAGTCCTCACGTAAATGTTGCATGCACCAAGTGTTTGTCTACAGTCATCCCAGGGGGAGATAGCTTAAACTAGGTTACATTATCATCAATGGTAGCTTGTCAAAATTTTAGCAAATGAGTTGCTGGAATGAGTTTTAGTACCCACAATGTGATGCATCCATACTAGAGATTTGGACTATTTTTTTATAATTCTTTGCGAGTTTTTAAGTATACCGAACAAGTCCAGTTAGCTTAGGGATAAGAAAGTCAAAAAATTGGCCGGATATGCCAGTGTACTGGTTGGTATTAATAATTTCGAGTGGTATTGAGTAGCAGAGATAAAGGTGGTCCACCTGCCCAGAGATACATTGTGGAGACAAGACTAGGAAATCTACAGATGCAGTGGTATCCGTAGGATGCCCTATGAAGGACAAAATGCGGTACTGATTCACAGGCCTTCCATCAATCTGCAAATTTTTATCAATTTTGAAAATTGATAACCTGAAGAACTTTTTTTAAATTTCATGACTAATACATAGATACCAAAAAGGAATCCGCTTGTACACCATACAACCTTACGCAAAATCCTCAATAAGCTATTCAGTGAAATTTTTTTTATGGGTAGACTTCTTTAAATCCGAGTATTTATATTCATATGTAGAAGTTATAGTAGCGCCACGTTGGAAAAACAGAATTTTGAATACTGTGTATTCTGGGGTACGATTGTGGGGGTGTTTTTCCAATTTATACAATAATTTATAGTAGGAAGTTGAAAGTTGGTAAGTATTTTTTTTTTTATCGAGGAGGGAAGCATCGAAAGCCTGAGTCAGTGCGGGACTTAAACCCGCTAAAACCTCCTCACTCGTTGGATCTCGGGTGGATCCTCCCGGAACCACCGTCAGGTATTGCGTCGGAAAGGCCGTCATAGCAATACTGCTAAAATCGTCAGTTATTATAGTATAGTTTAGTCAGTCGTCTCGTGGTACGTCGCGTTGGATGTTTCTTAATCGCTCAAAGCGGCGAAGTGTCGACATAATCCGCGCTGCTGCAGACTTGAAAGCTTGCCACTTGGTAAGTATATGTAGATCTACTTGAAAAGTAATTTATATAAAAAAGTGTTCAGGAATGCATGTACTTACGACTACGAATTTTGTCATATCTCTTAGGTCTTCTGATATATTAAATTAATTTTTATTGCTCGTATTTTTCTTATAAATGCCTAAAAAGAATTTTGCATCGAAGATTTTCTGCAATTCGATCTTTAAGGGGAGTAAAGATAAAGGCTGTATATATTTTCAAGAATTCAGAACCGTTTTTAAGATTTTTCACTTTTCAACTACTGAGAGATCATAGAAGGGTTGAACACGTTTTCACGAATTCCGACATATCACTTTGGAGTTATAAGACATCGAATTGGATATCCAACCCCCAAGTGGATATAAGTGGTTTCATACGTAATGTCATAATTTTCGCCATATCTTTTAGGTTTTTTGAGCTTTCTTTCGCCTAAAAACAATTTTTAAAATTTTCTGATATCAAAACCCCAAGGGTGTTTCAAGGGGGTTTCAAACATTTGCACAAATTTCAAAATATTTCTTAGATCTGATGAGATATCGAATTGATTTTTATTTCCTCGAGCTTTATACATAAAATCCCAAAAATCAATTTAAGGATGTTTGGATCTACCGCCAGGAGAGCGCACACGTTTTCATAATTTTTGACATCCCTTTGGTCTGATGAGATATAAAATTAGTTACTACGTACAATTTATCATGTTTCCAAATATAAGCCACCCAAGTGGGTTGCTTATATTTCACAAATTTTGCAAAATCTCACGAGTCTGAGATATTGAATTGGGTTTTTCTGTAATCGCCTGAAAACATGTTTCCCAATTTTTCGAAATCCAAACCCCAATTAGATGTAATGGGTTAGAAAACGTTTTCACAATTCGTCATAGCCATTTGCACATTATGTAGGTCAGCTGCCAAACTTAAGAGTGACCTTTTTCATTGCTTTTCATTGAACGTGATCACAGACGTATTTGTGACGAAGATGGTAAACTATGTCAGTGATGGCCAACAGATGACACTAGGCTAGTGATATCCAACATATAACACTAGGCCAGTGATGGCCAGCAGATGACACTAGGTCAGTGATTGCCGGCAGATGACACTACAACCCTAAGTCGTTCGATATACTTTTCATGTAGCAATCAAGTTTCAAATTTTTAGCTTGAACCGTTTTAGGAATATAAAAGTTTTAGTCATGCCAAAGTAGTAGGGTGAGATTTTTATACAATAGATCGCCACATCTATACATAGCAGCTTTAAAAAGCATCCAAATAAAGGTCTCTTAAAATGCTCCAATCTTTTTTAGTGCATCCTATTAATTCATAACAAATATGAATGTAATTATAACAGAGATTAGAAAGGGTTGCGCCATTGCAATCTCAACACAATGATGTTACCAGTTCACATTAAAAATCGATTTCCGCGTTTGCTTACTCATTTTGTCCTCTTGTTGCCGATTTAATGGGCGCAACGTTCCAATCCAAATACAAACACATCACCAAAGCCCTACCAACCCTTATCTTCTTGTTATACAATCCGTCGGAAAAATGAAACATAACTATCGCAGTGGGTTAGGGTAGAGATCTGGTCTTGGGTTAAGACCGTCCTATCGTGTACACAGGGCTGGTACTATTTACCCCCTTCAACGATTCCATAGCAACTACGTGCAATTGAGCAATTTCGATGGCACTTTGTCCTTAGCACTAAGCGTTGCGTTTTTGTTGTACGTAAAAATTAATGCCCCCACCTATGCCAAGACTTCCTAGGGACAAGGAAAAAACCTGTTCACAATTTCATAACAATCACAAGGAGGAGGGGGTCAAAATAGGGTGACCCGTGACCCATAGAGGCATCCAAGCCTGATGGACAACCCAGAATCCTTCGGATGTACTCTGCGTTATTGTTATTTTTTTTCAGTCGGACGAAGATATCCGTCCCGTTGAGAATGGGAAGTATCCTGTCTCCTTGATATCGACAGTATAAAGTTGTACAGATTGGAGATGATGGGCCAAGATAGTCAAAGCAAGGAAACAATTTCTTTGAGATGACGGCTGGTTAATGAGCCCGACATGAAATTAGGGCTACTGAGGCGGAAGTTATTGCAGTGGCAAATGGGTTTGTACTTAGCAGCTTTGTTTCTAGTTGGATGGCAGAGGAAATGCAATTAGTAAGTAAAGTGAAGCAGGAAGCAGAGTTACTGTTTATGGAAATTTAAGAGTTTTCCAGCTCCTTATCTGAAACTGACTTCGAAAAACAACTGACACCAAACTTGTCGTTGTTGGAACCGACGGCCGAGTAATTATTGTGGGTGCTTATTTTCGAATTTATTGCTTTAAGTTGGAAAAATAACAAATTTAAGACTTTATCGAATGGGATTTACATTTGAAAATGTTCCACCACTGGTACATTTGGTTGAAATACATAAAATGGTTTTTGAATTCACTTTTTTATTTGTCAAAGTACATCAAATTACATGCACACGACCATTAAGGATTGGGCATGGGTTATCATTAAAGGCCAGCCAGTTTCAGCTTTCAACTCAAGGTGGGAAGAGGTGGCAAGCTGGAGCATTTGTATAAAACTCAAATTTATATAAAGGTCAAAGTTGGACAAGCACAAGACTACGGATTTATTAACGTGGAGTAGAACCAAGCGTCGGCAGAATAGTTGCGATAGACGAGTGAGTGCAAATTCTGCCTTGATCTGTACTTTGTGGAATGTATTTTGGATTAATCTCAAGCGACGAGACGATTGAAGCGGTTACGAAGTCATTTCATTGAGAGCATTATTATTATTTGTTGACAGAGCCTGTAGAAGCCTTACTGCGTCTGGAAACACGACCGAAGCAGTCTCTTGATCCTGTCTCTTAATCAGTCCTTAGGCCATATCTATTCCCTTAAGAGGAAAAGATTTTGCTCAAGGGAGTATTCGAGAGGTCTTCAAAGGTCAGAGTAATTCTACCGAGAGTCTGCTTTCTTGATCTGGCAACTGTGTCACAATCACACAGAATGTATACAGTGGTTTCAAATGTCTTTTCACAGAATCGAGATCCGTCTAGCGATATTTTCCCTTGATTTTAAGATGATACAATACTCCGCCATAGTCGATCCCCAGATTGGTTGAGAAAGGAGGAGGGAACATGGAGTTAACCTGAATAACCAGCAATACCTACTTGAGTGTCTCAGGAAGTAGGCAACAACTATGATATACAGTCAAAACCGGATATAACGACATCGCTTTTATACGACGGATCGGTTATTACGACTAAATGGCATGGTCCTGGTCGAATCTCTATACAAAGGAATGTATCTAAATTGCATATTGCTTATAACGACTATTGAATATAGCGACGAGCTTAGAGGGTCCCTTCAATGTCGTTCTATCCGGTTTCGACTGTAGTTGTACTAGCAGCATAGCTGAGCGCACTCCAACATGGCATAGTTAGCTGCAAACTACCACCCTTCCTACCGGGGTGTAACAATAAGTAGGACTGGCATTCCAAGTCGAGGATTGGGCGAGGTGCCGATAATGCACCACCGAAAAAAATACCGCTGTCTAAAAACCTGACAGGAGGCCACGAAACGTTTTGAGCTGTCGCGCCAATGATGATGAGAATTTATTAAATAATGCCATGAAAAATATCCCATTATAACTCTCGCGTTATATCTGTTAAAGAAAAGAAATTCCGACGGTCTCTTACTTAAGAAAGTCAGCAATTTCTTTGACAGTCCAAGTCATGATAGTGAATTCCAATAATCTTTTACCTTAAGATTTACCCACTTTAAAATGTTATCTTTAATGAAGTCTTTACCTACTCCATAGAATGGTTCCGGGCTAATCATTGGCGGGGACCCGCATAGTCAAGGACTGCGTCAGTTCAGTGGATAGCTTGATGCTGTCCGGAAAGCATCAGCGTGTCAATTGCTGGCCTTAGCCATACTGGTTTGATTGAGACAAGTGATTAGTAGCCAGCCGGACCTGTGTCCGTAGAACATGGGACTATCCTATTGTCCAAGAATCAGTTTCTTTAGCTTATCCCTAATCTGATCCATAGTAAGGCTTCGGGAAAATATTTCGGAATTATACTGACATTGAAACCCATTTCTATTTGGAAGTAGGTGGGTTTTGCGGCAATGGTGTCGACTTTCGAAGCTTCCGGCTGCACCTTCTTCATTGCCACCTCTTCCACCTTGCTTCTTTTATTATCCGACTTGACCGAGCTTCCTACCAAAACTGCTTGAAGAACCGCTTGCTAGTTCCGTTAAGCTTTATGAACTCCTGTTCGGAAGCCTTACATTCCACCACAGTTTTTTCAGCTTCTTCCAAATTATCTAACAGGGCATTGTGGGCTTGTTTCTTGACGAACGGAGATACTTCTCATGTTACTATTTCAAATCAGAGTCACACTAGGGTTTCTGTCTGACGCCCGCTTAATTTCATATAATCATACGTTTTTAATTCGAATATTTCGGCATATCAAGATTTGAGCGTTTGTTGCTCGGTGTCAAGTCCCAGTGATTCAATGGCACTTTGCAATTTTTGACACATTCTGATGTTCATTTTGGCTGTGTTTACGATATCCTCTTACGCCATGCGATTAATTTCTATATAAGAACACCTTAAATTTAGAGCATCTGAGGACATGTTGTGTATCATTAAGGATTTAAGGAAATACGGTTTGTGTATCGCGCCTAGTGCTTTGAAAATATCAATAATAAAGCATCTAAAATTAAGTAGATACATAATAAACCTTATTGGTAATTTTTTTCCCAACACTAATACAAAAAAGTTAGACGTCACTGACTACTTGAAAAACTATATTCCAGAAATTCAACCTAAACTTCGTTGAAAAGCTTTAAGACTATTGAAGATATGAACCCAATATTCATGTCATAAACCTTCATTTAATGGATTGGGTAGAACGAACTTAACGAATGAAGTAGTGCCATCTGAACTGTGTTCACTGAACTGATTGAAAGCGGAAGTACAAAATACTGGGGATTTCTGATTTTATGAGAACGTTGTTGATTTGCCGTTTGGAACTTAATCGATACATTCGAATGCTACCAATAATTTTTGGCAATTGAACGCATCCTTAAAGCACGAGAATCGCGCGCTAACACGGAAGCTAACGGTCTAAGAAGTAGAGGCTACGCGAAAAATTCCAAGGTGATCTGAGAAGGAAAGACGAAAAAACTGACCGTTGAGATTGGAGGATTTTTTTCTAAATTGTTTCGAGTGGAATAAGATCTAACCGTTGTGAAAAAGAAAAAACTTCCAACAGTCTAAGCTCAACTTTATTATTTTTCCGGTAGAAGTTCGGAACGCATTCAATTCTTACACGCGGTGTAGATTAGTAGGTACTCGTATGTGACTGAAAACCTAACAAAAAGTTCGGGAAATGGTTAGAATACAGTCGTGCTAGAATACTTACGCCGCTGACACCAATAAAATATGAATTATATAATTGGGTCATATTTCGGGATGCGGTTTAGGGGTTGAAAAGGGAACCAAAATAGGGGGTTATCAAACAAGCCCGTGGAAGTGAAAAGATATTCGATATCTGATCAGACCTGAGAGATATGGCAAAATTCGTGAAAAACTATACAACCACTTTACATCCCCTTAGGGGTCGAATTTCAAAAATAATTTCAAAACACTTTCTAGGTAGGTATTCATATGAAGAATCCGTAGAATAGAAACAAATTCAATATTTGGGGAGAACTAGTAGATATGACGAAAATCGGAAAAATATATGCATTCAATTTTCACTGATAATTTTCTTTGCCCCCCTTCCGAACTGTAATGGATATTCGAATTTTTTTCATCAAAAATACTTTTCTAGTTGATTTACATTACATACCGAGTTTCAACTTTCTATCATAAACCGTTTTATAGTTAGGAGGTCTCTTCACCCATATCAGCAATTTTTATGCAAATGAGTTTACTATCGAAACTCTACAGAAATTCCAAGTTGCAGCCACCTTACTCGTACATAAGCGGTTGTTGAGATCGAGAAACCGAAATTTTCTCCTTAAAACGCTTCCTCCACCTCACCCCTCACACTCCACCCCTAAAAAAAGATCACTTCAAGGATCTACGCTATCTAGTCAAAAAAAAAAATTATATGTAATAGCTCATAGGGTTTGGGAGGTCTTCAAACAATTTTGCGTACGGCGAACGGCGCACAGACGGACTAAAATTTTTTTTTTGCTTTTTCGGTGTCTATTAGTTATAAAACGTGTAAAAAAAACCTGAGGTACCAAATATTTTTTTTAAATCGATAATAATATCTTCTTTATTTTTAAAATAGTAAATAAATTAAAATACATTTTTTTTAAGTTAATTCATCTTTTGTGATAAACATGCTTTTTATTTCATTACAGCAACTGGTTCTGAAAATATTAAAAAAAATCGGCCAACAGTCCGTGCACAACTTTATTATTTTATAGTCTAGAAAATGAAACATAATTATATATTACAGAAATTGGTGGTTCGCGAGTTATTTCAAAATTTGAATGGACGGAGTATGGAGGATGGTGGATAGAGAATGGAGGATGGTGGATGGAGGATGGTGGACATAATTATATATTCCCGGAATTGGTGGTTCGCGAGCTATTTCAACATTTGAGTGGATGAAGTATGGAGGATGGTGGATAGAGATTGGAGAATGAATGGAGGATGGTGGAAAAATAAAAAATTAAAAATGAAAAGTAAAAAGTGAAAAATTAAAAATGGCTTTAATGTCTCCCGTTTCTTGAGCTGAAAAAGTGTATTCGAAACGGGAGTAATGTATCAACGGGGGAAACAGGACCAATGGATATACGGAAGTAACAGGGGCGGTGGAACAACGTGAGCGTAGCGAGCGTAGCCGCGGTACGCGTCTAGTTTTATATACATAATAATAACCAATGACACACCTGCCCAAATCGGACGTAGGCCTTGAAGTAATGCTATAGTTACTTCATTACAAGACCAACGGAACACTATAGGAGGGTAGGAGGAGAAGTGGCAATACATCAACGAGAGCAACGGAGCAGCGCAAGAAATGGAAATAACGAGAAAAATCGGAGTAACGGAGCAACGGGAGAAACAGAAGCAACGGGAAAATCATGACCAATGAATCAACGGGAGAAACGGAAGCAACGGAAGAAAGAGGACCAATGGATCAACCGGTGAAAAGGGAGTGCCAAGAAAGACAGGAGTAACAGGGGCGACGGAACAATGCGAGCGTGGCAAGTGTAGTAGTTAATAAATAAAACTACTCACGAACAAATCTTAAGATATCTTCTTTCTTAAACTGGTTTTTAATTCACTTTTAACTAGCACTTTACCACCAAACACTTAAAAAATCAAAACGACAATCACAAACGTAAATAATTAGCAGCTTACTTTTTGTTGCGTTTTTCTTTTGTTTTCGTGAATTAATTGGACCAAACGAATTTTTTCCTAGAAAGAAAAGAATTTTTAGACTTCCATTACTGTTTGCATTACTTTGACATATTTTTGTAATGCATTCATATTTTGACAAATTTCATTCATGCAATTCAATTTAAATCGATTGTTAGTAGATGCTAGTAACATTATGTCACTCTAATTTTGTCATGGTGCAGTTGCATTTGCATTTACAATTTCGCCGACGTAATTGGTCCGCTCTTGTACCAATTCCATGTTCCATTTCTCATGTCTCGGTTCCATTCTTATAAATATTTCGAGGACCAACAGACAGATCCACATTAGAGTTCCTTCCAAAGCTATCTAAAAACAACAATAAAAATCTTTCAAAATTGCAAAGAGATAATCAATTCGCATTTCATAACACTTTAAATTATAAATAAAAAACCTGCACCTTACATTCGGCTTCGATTCGGCAGTCGGCCGGCATTTTCCATTTTCCATATGTCAAATTCAAAGAGAATAGAGCGAAAAACCGCACTCAAATTCATTTCACATCTCTTTCCAACCTAAATTCATTTTAACGACCAGTGAATTGAGACGAAGAGAGTTAACGATGAACGAACGGCAAAATCGAAAGCTGTCAGCCAATAGGAATTAACTTCGAACTCGTTTCTCGTCGCTTCGATTGGTTGAAATTTTCGAAAGAGAACAGCACATTTATGCCCAGTGAGCCAATGAAATTGTCGCTTGCAGTAAATTTATTAATTTGTAGTGATTTACTGAATCTACTCGATAATTTACAACTCTTATGATTAGTCGTGATTTAGACTTGACGCTGAACGATGGAATTTAATTGTAATAAAATGTTTGAGATTAGAATTTTTTGACAAAAGTTCCGTTGAGTTTCCAAGCTAGAACTTCAATAATTGAAAATTGTTAAACAATTGAATGCTTTAATGTTTTCTGCCATTGTATTTTCTTTATTATATTGTTATAATAGATTCGACTCAGTTTTAACTATTGTTCAGTACTTTATCTGTTACTTTACAGTTCTGTACATTCAAAATAATATAAAGACAATAGGTTTTGTTTCTAGTGTTACCAACAAGCTATTACCTTCCTAATTTTTTCTAAAACAGTTAGAAAGTCCTTAGAAAATCCATCATTTCACATAGCCAAGTTCCGTTAAGTGCGCCCAAGCTTGTTTAGGGAAAGAATAACCTTATTTCCAATTTCACGTTTGTTCCGCATGTTCATTTCCAATATTCCATTAGAGCATTTCGCATGATCACCGATGATATCCGAACATGTTCGAAATATGACAGCCGGAAGCCGAACTGCGACGTTTCATGTTATTTGTAAAGTAAAAAAGCAATCGATATAACGCTACAGTTGTTTTTAATGCTTAAAATAATGCGTGAACAAGTGTTTTAAAGAAATTCAGTTCGATCCAATACAAGGATACTAAAAACAACATGGCGAACACACAGCATCAGACATCATCTTGGCCGCTTCACTTTTTGACTTTTGATGTTACATTCTAAGCTTGTACTGGGCAGTGTCGAAAATAAAAGAAGCTGGTGTTCATAACGTTCTGGACAAATGGGCCCTAAAAGTAGAACAGAGGTGCCCTTGGCCCAGCGCTGAAAAAAAGTCTTGGTACAAGTAAATACAATGTATTTTCGACCACCATTTCATGGCAAAAAAATAATAGTATACGAACCACAGGGTGGTACATAGAATGCTATGTTTTGACAATTAACATCTGTGTTAAAGTAAAATTCGGTGGTATTGCAGTCGCAGTACGTATCTACGTATCTATTATTTGCCACGCACAGTTAGCAGCGTTTTTCTTTAAAATCGCTGTTCATATTGAGGTATCGACTGATAACGTTTGACATAGTCGAGTACAAAAGAACCATGTAGTATTATATTAGGATCGGCTGTGTTGTGTAAAGTTCATTTATGTGAGACTAATTCGTAAAGAGAAAGACAAAACATTAATGTCAAAGAGAAATACTGAACATTTGTGCTATTATGTCAAATTAGTTTTTGACTTATAAAAATCACATAATAAAAAAGTAGTTTTCTGTAGTTAAACGGTAAGTAAATAAGCAGTTTTTTGATTAAAATTAACGTGGAGTCTATAACATTTTCAGTGAGAACCATTCAAAAAAATATATAAAAACTGACATGAAGTGTGAAGTGAACGGATGTAAAAATAAATCCAAATACCGTAAAGGAAAATCGTTTTTCGAGTAAGTACTATGTAAATTACAATTTAGTGAATTGAAGAAAATATTAATAGCCCAATATCTCAAATTTAGTGCTAATTTAAATAAAAATTTTAACGTTTTATCTCAACAAAATAAACTGTTCATATTTTAATGACAATCATTTCTGACAGTTGTTTTTATCACAACGTCGGATCAAAAATATTTCCAGGGTAGAGTAAATATTTGTCTATTTTGACACTACACAGTTAAACTAACGCAAATAGATAACTAACACAACCAGAACCTATTAGGCAAAATTACTTTATTATTTATAATACAGTATTGTTATTGATTTAAAAAAAAATAAAATTTGCTGCCCTCAACATTTTTTTGTCCACATTTCATGACTAGTAGACACGAAAAAGGCAATAAATATTTTCACTCCGTCTGTCCGCCGTACGTCGACCGCCCCAAAATCCTTTGAAGGCTCGTAGCTCTCAAACCAGTAGAGTTATTAAATTAAATTAAATTTTTCTAAGAATAGACTTGGTGGACCCCTTGAATTGACATTATTTTCAGTGGAGGAGGTGTGAGGGGGAAGGTGGGGGAAGCGTTTTAGACGAAAAATTTTGGTTTCTTGATCTCAGCAACCGCTTATGTTAGGAGGCTGAAACTTAGGATTTCTATAGAGCATTGCCAGTGGACCCATTTGCAAAAAAATTACTGATATGGGTGAAGGGGTGTGGGAGTGGAGGGGGAAATAATGCGTCAGAAACGCAAAAATGCCGCGATCGACACATTCTAAAATCCATATCTCCTAAACCGTTAATGGCAAGCAATTAAAACTTTACAAATACCTATCTGTAGTTATACTAGGAGAGTAGATTGAAATAAAATTTTTGGGTGGGGCAGTTGCGTACGGGGGTGGGGGGTGAAAAACTTTAGATTACGACATCTCACAAACTAATTGGACCAGAAAAACAAAATTCGGTTTTATTATAAAAATTGATAAATAAAGATTGCTCATAGTAAAATATTTGAAGGGGGTGGAGGAGCACGGAAGTGGAGGGGATTAGAATTTTTCAAAAATAACACGTTTCATATCTCAATAACAGTGTAAGGTAGATGCTTCAAATTCTTACCAGAAGTAGACCTAATAGAACCCTAGTAGGGAAACAAATTTTGGGGGTGTGGGTGTAGAGGGTGAGGGTGGGGAATGGTGAGAAGAAAAAAGTTCCGATGTTTATATCTAAAGAACCTATAATGATAAAGAGCTGAAACTTGAACATTAGATAAACCTATAGTGGTGGCATGTTGGAAAAATAATTTTTTTTTTAGGTGTAGTATACTACGGGGGTCGGAGGTAACTTAAGAACGGCTTGTGCTTGGAAGTTGAAACTCGGTACGTATATGTAAATCAACTAGAAAAGTAATTCTGATAAAAAAATCGAATATTCATTGGCGTTCAGAAGGGGGGGGGGCAAAAAAAATTATCAGTAAGTATAAAATGCATATATTTTCACGATTTTCGTCATATCTACTAGGTCTTTCGAAATATTGAATTCATTTTTATTTTACGAACTCTTCATATGAATACCTAGAAAGTGTTTTCAAGATTTTTTGAAATTCGACCCCTAAGAAGGTGTAAAGTGGTTGTATACTTTTCATAAATTACACCATATCTCTCAGGTCGAATATCTTTTTACGTACTGGGGCTTGTTTAATAATCACCTATTTTTAAGTTTTTTATTTTTCAACCTCTAGACCGCATCCCGGAATATGACCCAATTATATAATTCATATGTTACACTCTATTCTAACCGCTTCCCGAACTTTTTGTTAGGTTTTCAGTCACATGATAACATCCCCGAATTGAACGCGTTCCGAACTTCTGCCGGAAAAATAATAGAGTTGCGCCCAGACTGTTGGCAGATTTTTTTTCTTAACACCGATCCAGTTATACTAATTAATCCATGAAAAAAAAACACAAAAATAAAGTAAATAGTATTTTATCAGGAAAACTAGTATATTCAGATATAATCACCACAGGTTGGCAGAATAGCGCTGATCAGAAAATACACGGTATGCTTAGTAGCAATAGATCGAATTGGGATAAAAACCTACCATACCACGATAGGTATATGTATTGCATGGAGATTCATAAACGGAAGTAGGAATGGATTTGCCCTAAGAGAACCCTGAGACTTAGAGCGTTATCGTGTAGTCTGTGCCGCAGCTGTAGTGAATCCGACGCCGAGGAAAAAATTTTATCCACAGGTCTGGTTTTAAAATGGAAGCGTACTTTGGGTACGCGCTTCACCATGACTTGGGTTAATTCTCAAACATTAAGCTGCTGCAGTTTGTTGGGCTGGCAGGGTGGTTTACCTAAAATGCGGTATTGAACACACGGATACTTCGCTTCGGCGACCTAACCCAACCTACACCGTACTTCATGCACATACCCAATATTTTGTTTCAGTGAATAGGATAGGGACGAACTTTGACTTTTCACTCATTAAGTATGAAATAGAACACCAACCCCGACTTCCAATTGTGACGGCAAAAGTGGATCAGAATGGAAACTGCGACATTACGTACTGAGAATAACATGTGGACCCGTTTTTTAACGTTTGATTATTTGCCAGTCTAGTTGATGGGAACGACACATTAGCCAGTATAGTTAGACAACCACTTGTTAGTCGAATTTACGAGCCCGCTGAAGTTCCTATATTGTGGTCTGGATGGCTTAGTGGCTAGAGCACTTGCCTTCGGTGCACCTGGTACCAGGTTCGAATCTGCTTGGTGACAAGTAATTTTCGAGAATGGGATTGGGTACCAGACTACCAGTTCCCTCGGCTGTTTACTCATTAACAGCCGAGTTAAAATCAAGGTAATAATCACGGACGTGCGTGTGGTTGACCACTTCACCTCCAAGTGTTCCGTTGGTGTAGTAATGAAGTTACTCTAGCATTACTTCAAGGCCTAGACCCAATTTGGGCTGTTGCGCCACTGATTATTAAGTTGCTATACTATGCATGGGCATTCAATTGTGTGTGTTGTAATGTCGGCCCGGCGAAAAGTCCGCTGTCTAAGAGCCTTCGAAGTCGTTGTTCTGTATTAGTCTTTCGGTCCAACGATGAAAATACCACCCCAGAAGCCAATGTTTTAACTGTAACCGTTTAGAATATGGACATATTTGGTATTTTTGCAAAATAGTATCTTTCAATATCTTGGGACTCTAAAAAAAAGACGCGTTTAGAGATAAAGCGCAACGTAGCAACTGCAAGTACTGGTAACTGGTGTTTTAAATTTAATGTATTGTGTGTTTATTTACTACTTTATTTTGATTCTACTAAAAAGGCAATTTTCTGTGTGTTCGATGTCATAATATGTTGATCGCTTTCTTAAAATTTGTTCAGGTCAATGGACCAAAAGTCGATCATCCTTAAATAAACTACGTAAAAAAAACCTCGATGTTCTCTCTGATCGTGGCTTTATGTGAAAAAACGAATACGAGCTACATATTTTTACAGTTGCTTAAAAGGAACAAGTTTTTTTGGGTACTGTTCTTCCGTTAGTCATAGCTACCTGTTGTACCAATAAATCCGGCATACCCTTTAATGTCAAGTGCACTAGGCATATTTTGTACTGAAACTGTCTATATTAAGTTCTGTCTCACACCATCCATATAGGGTTCACCACCACTACTGGGCCATTACTTGAGCCAAGTGCTCGCTGCGTAGCTTTGGGAGCCATTACTGATTAACCTCTGGGCCATCTATGGCCGCCAGCGTTGGCTACCGAACTTTTGCCGAGTCCAGGGTGCCAGCTGTATACTATGGCTGGACCAGTGCTGGCTACCAATCCTTGGGAGCCATCACTGATTAGCCTCTGGGCCATCTTTGGCCGCCAGCGTTGGCTACCGAACTTTTGCCGCGTCTAGGGTTCCAGCTGTGTGCCACGGCTGGGTAGCGCTAGCTGCCAAGCCTTGGGAACCATCACTGATTAACCTCTGGGCCATCGTAGGCCGCTAGCGTTGGCTTGCGAAATTTTGCCGAGTCTAGCGCACCAGCTGTGTACCATGGCTGGGACAGTGCTGGGTACCAAACTTTAACGTACAGTCTTTTGTCATTTACATGCCATGCGACCATATAGCCTTCAATATATCCGTCAGAATGCTCGCGCAGGTAAAATTGTCTGGAGTATATACAAAGTCTTTTTCCGTTACATTTTTAACGTTTGTGCTAAAAACATAGCAAGTTACTCCCGCATGAGAGATAGGTAGGATTAATTCGTAAGATATGGAGTTCTAGAACGCATCGCAGCTAATTCTAAGGATTCTCATGTACTGGGTTAGTATCACCGCCAACATTGGACCAGTATCGGTCGCCAACACTGGGCCAGTTTACAACATCAGCACTGCGCCCAAGCTATCATTCAGCCGTGATCCAGCAATGGGCCAGTGCTGGTTGCCCCTGCCGCGCATTCTTGGCATGCTACCTGCCATTATTGGCCCAGTACTGAGCCTATTGTGCGACCCTATATGGGCAGATAGATCGCTGCAGTTGGATGTTGGCCTCATTTTTTTTCTCATGTGTAACTAATATACAAGAACACAACAAAATGCATCGAGAAACGCAGTTGTAAGTTTCATACGAAGGGTCATAAGTTGCCCAAATATTTGATCGACGGAAAATTGTGTTGCATATACAACTTTTTAGTTTAGTTGAATTGAATCGGTCGGTGTGCGCGCAGCCATTAAACTATATACCTACCCATAAGCCATTTAACTACACTATCGCCCAAAACCTAAACGTTTACGCCGACTCAAACGCGGAAATACTTGCGATAGGTTTTTCATAATTAATGCAATAACCGAGTCTGCCGACGTTTTGTAGTTCGAGCTCTAATCATCCCTCCCTATGCTTACCTGTGCCATATAAGGACGTTCTTAGAGCTTATGGCAACACTGCCATACCCGGCCCGATTTCTGATCTCCCATCCCTAAGCTGACTGGACTGTACACTATAGTGTATTAAAGGCTAACCACATAGGTTCAGTTCAGTGTCCTTAAAAAAGAAGCATGTTGCAATCGTCCGGACTTCAACATTTGAACAATTGATTAAATCGCCAAAGAATCCAGCGGAAACGGTCACCTTAAAGGTTCCCACACACCGACGCGATTTATTCGCTGACGCTGCGATTATTTGCGATTATTTTGCAGCGGTGCGGTCATTCTCATTAGTTACCATGTAAATAAATGAAGGCAAATGTAACGCTGCAAAATAATGTGGAAACCTTAAAGGCGGCCCTGAGCTAAAATGTATAAGCAGTTTTGGTGTACGCCTGGAATCCGCACTTATCTTTGCAAGCCCACATCCTGCTGTTTACCCCTGAATGCAACAGGACAACCCTAAAATTAAGCATTTAAAAAAAAAATTAATTATTGATTTGTCTTAACGTGGGAGTCCTGTAGTTTTTGTTTATCCCAGGGACAGGGAGCATTGTCCATGGGCCTGCACACGAGCCTAAAAAGATAATAAGAAGAATTACAAACCTATACACTACATTTGTTTCACAAAAATGTCCATTTACCAAATCTAAAATTTTGAAGTCATTTAAAAGAAACAGTTTTGGTTTTTTTCATTGTCCGTCGGCATTGTTTAGTCTGCAGTGAGTGAATGGTAAGTGAAGTGTAGACGGACCACAATGTTTCGTTATCTGTGTATCCTTACAGTACCTGGTAAGTATCTGGTAAGTACCCGGAACTTAGGGAGAATCCAACCCCCAATACAAAGGATGAAAAATATTCCAAAGTTTATTAAATTTAACGTTTCATTTATTCACACGGCCTTCCCCATGGTTAACTCAACAGAACTTGTAGTGCAATTCAATCTTAAATATCAATTATTTGTCAAAATAATCATCAGAAACTTTATTCATTAAATTGGTCTTTACTTGCATAACTCTTCTTCTCCATTTATAGCACATTTACTACTTTTTGTTAGCAATTCAGCTTAATTTCTTCCAATCTACTGTGAAAACTCAACAGTACTTGGCTTTTTTCAAACCGATTTTTCTGCCAATCTGGAGCGATATTTTAAAAAAAATTCTCACCATCAGATCAGGCTTTCACAGCTCTTTTCAAAACACTAGAAATTTTTATCTTTAAAGCCCGTAAAATTACTTAAAAGCGTAATTTTTCCATAAATTGACGAAATTTGGCAACATTTTACGGCTTCGCTTTGGCCCGAATCCACTTAAATATAATTAAACCCGACCGAACATTGCCCGAAGTTTTTTTTTTTGTTAGTTTAAAAAAATGCCTTGCCAATGTGTGAGTGCGGTCGGATTTTGCGCTTTTGCGGCGTGTCATGGCCGACCGAAAAAAATATCTTTCATCTTTCGTGGAAAGATAATTTTGTTTGATTTCGGTTTCTTTTCAGATTGCAGACCATTTTTCGAAGCTAGCAGTTTTTGAATAAGCGAGGAAATTGCGGAAAATTGTGCTTTATCGATATTCGAAAGAAATTTTGATGGAAAGTCGGTTGTTACGTTTGAAATCGAATAAAATTGATATTTTTGACAGATCGATACTGTTCTTGATTACGGAGAAAATAGTAAAGGCTTGAAACTGGAATGAATAATAATTGTGAAGGACAGACCGTGTAGGGAGCGTAAGCGGAACTATAGATAATGCAGTTTGGTGGGTATTGTGTATTATAATATATTGTAATTACCCCTACGGTAGGGCCCTACCTATGTACATACATATGTATGTACATAAGTATAAAACAATTGAACCTGCAGTGGATCACAAAGGCTTTTTTTTTCAAGGAACTGAAGGAGTTGCAGTCACGCCTTTGTCAAACGTAAACTTGCCATTTATCATTGATTCCTTTAACATTTCAGATTATCTTGGAGTACCTATGGAGTTCATATTTTACGTGGAATTTTATAAATATACTATGGGGATATTCACAGTCGCGACACTTTTTAGACAAATGTTATGTTAAAGTAAATAACCGCCACTGTAGTTGAGCACTTTGATGCACTAGTGAACGGGAACGTTGACTTGGACCATCGATATTTTTGATGCTCAAAGTGGACATTGTTTTTTATTAAATTGAAAAAAAAATTATATTTTTAGTCAGTCAAAATAAAATACTAAAATTGAAAAGGTTCACTTTTTTAATTAATAATAAAAATTATTTCCAAAAGTAAAGATGAAATTGAGTAATCAATGAAATAAAACGTTAAATTATAATATCAATTTTTAAGCAACTCTATATAATAAAAATTGTATAGAATTAAAACGTTTACTTGAATAGAATAGTTCTACATTTTTATGAAACGAATTTTTAATAAACGGATCGAAAATTTCTTGATTGTTTCATATCCAAGAATTTGTCATTATAACAAAACTTCGCCTTTTGCTTCGAAGAAGATTTCTATACGATTTATTACGTTCAAGGATTTATAATTAAAATGAGACTTAGCCTGTTATGTAACGACTAAGATCTCTACAGTACCTTACCATTCTAGGACGTTAATGGCCTCGGATACACTGTTATTAACATATTTCGTGGTTTAGTTCGAATTAACTAGCGTATGTAAACAGAGATAACTAACTTAGTTTAGTTCGGTATATGGATCAGAACTAGACTAAATTAAACCGAGAATAGTAACAACTTTATGGTGGCAGCATTAATTTTTGATAAAAATTTCAGAGAATTAGTTTTTGTCTATGATTTACCATTTTTTTTAAATGACTCTTGTTTATAAAGATGACAAAAATTTATGCATCAAGTAAAATAACTTTTTGGTATGTGACATGCATGTTACTTGAAATACATATGACGTTTGAAGTAAAGTGAATTAATTTATTGCCCTGAGTCGATATAAACGCAATAGTATTAACTTAATACCAAGAACAGTTTAATACGTATTAACGAATGCGATGTTAACAAGGCCAATGTGAGAAAAGAAATGATATACGAATAGTATACTATTCGTATGCCATGGTAATGAGTCAATCCTTTGAATCGTCGAATTGTTTGTTTAATTGTTCAGCATTCTTTTTCACGCGGCGGTGTCTTAAATTATTTTATTTTTTTTACAAACTGTGTAAAAAACTAATTATAGGAATGCGTAAATTTTCTAAAAATAATGGGTCTACTCTTTTAATTTTTTTAACGAATAATATTATAGGTTGCTGCAAATGAAATGTCGTTTTTGGTAGTGCAATTTCAAACAACTGTAACTTTTATAAAACTGAATTTTATTAATCAAAATAGGGACCAGCAGATCCAATACACTTCTCACAACGAGTTACAAGTGCATTTATGCCAGTTTCTTAAAGTCCGACTTTCTAGAGGGAAGAAAGTCCTCGAAGGCACTTTTGATGGCTGCTTCATTATCGAATTGTTTGGTCGTCAAAAAACTTGTGAACGACTGAATTTCTCGATAATTTGACAGTTTAAATCATCAATGAAATAGTTACGTTTTTAAAGTTGTTTTTTATAAATTAAATGGCAATAAATAAAGAGAAATTTAAGAGGGTCCATCTTCCACATTTTCATTATTTTAATTTTGGAAACAACCAATGTTACATTTCGGATTTCGGACAAAGACCAAAATCGTAATTGGTAGATATTTTTAGGCTGCCATTAGCTCTGTGTTGCACCTCGACTTCAACTCCATCCCGGACTCTGTCCTGAAAAATAATAAAATTGAGCTGAGACTTTTTCCTTATTAGTTTTTAATAAGGTATTTTGTAATTGTGATTGACCTGAAATTTCAAACAATTTGATACCCTGACATATTTTATTTTCGTGCTTTAGAACCAGTAAACCCAAAAATAAAAAAATAAATGTCCGTCTGTTCGCCGTACGCAAAAGCGTTTGAAGTCTCGTAGCTCTCAAATCCGTTGATATATTAAGATTAAATTGTTATTTTGGGTAGTTTAGGTGAACTCCTATGAGTACCTTGGTATCTTTTTATGGATTGGGTGTGAGGAGCGTCTAAGCAAAAAATTTTGAATTCTGGATCTCAAGAACCGCTTATGCTAGGAGGCTCAAACTTGGAACTTATTTGGACCTTATGATAGTTGACCCATTTTTTATTGATTGAGGGTTGTGGGAGTGTGGAGAAAACAATGAGTTAGAACCATTTGAAAGCTGAATTTGAATTATTCTAAAATTCATATCTCCTGAACAATTGGGGTCAAAAGGCTAAAACCTACGAATAAGAATATAAGGAAATGAAATGAGAGAAATAAAGAAAAAACGAAACTGCGGCATAGCTTTTTTGACAGAGTGGGTTTGCTGTTTGTTTACATAAAAAGCACAATTTCGTTTAAAATTGAGCACGTGGCATAAAGTGTTAGAGTTAGTGAGAAAAACGTTACAATGCGTTCGTGTTTTTTTAATAATAACAAGGACAAAGCGGGAACAAGACGAAAGATGAAGGATTGGTTTTGTTCTCTTTCGAAATATTGATGTTTATGTGGTAAAATAACATCACTTAGTTTCTGTACGGTAATTACAATCGCCTGGTTAAAACTGTGTAGTTGTTTATGAGACTAGACAGGAGGTAATATTTTTAGAGGGAAGGTAGTGTGTAGCAGTGGGGTGGGTGAAAAATTTTAGATTACAATATGTTCCGAACCAATTATGCCAGAAAAATCAAGTTTGGTTTGTGTATCTAGGATTATCGCGTGTGACTGACCACTTCAGCTCTTAGGGCCGTTATTATGACCTTCAGTTAAAATTTAGCCAGAACTTTGACTGTAAGTTTCGTATGAAAATCTGTCAGTTAGAGTTCCAGTTAGAACGCTACTGACGATCGTAGGAACTGGCCTTAATATTACGTACGTCTGGTAATGAAGTAACTCTATCATTATTTCAAAGCCTAGTCCCAATTTGGGCTATTGTTATTATCTATTATTTAGGATTACCAGTGAAGTCCATTCAATTTAAAAGTTTTGATGGGGGAGGTGGAGTACGAAAGCCATTTTTCAACAAATTGAATTTTTATATCTCAAGAACCGTAACTTATTCACCGCGCTCTAATTTGCCACAGCCTTTGAGCCTCTTAATTTAAATTGAAAAAAAAAGCTTTTACAGGTTCTTCTTATAAGTGCCTAGAAATATTTTAAGCAGATGTAACGTGGTGATGTACATTTTCACGAATTCCGACATATTTCTTAGCTCTAATGAAATATCGAAATCACTTTCACCTCCAAAGGCTTTAAATATAGGGTCTTTCAACAAGGGCGTTAAATTTTCAAATGTAAATAGAACAAGTTGTGTGTGAGATATACACCTATAATTATCTTTTACTTGAAAGAATATTTTATGGCATTATCGAATACAACGTCGTTCAAATGTCCGCCCTGGCTTTGCTTAGTGGCACATATCCGAGAGGTCCCATTATCGATGATCGGCAACCTGAGGAATAACCAGGAAGCTTTTTGCAACTTTTTTATTAGGTTGTCAATCAGCTACTAACCTATGTACATACATCGCATGTCAACATTAAACGCGTTCCGGACTTCTACTCTCAGTTGGGTACGATAGAAACATATAGTAAGAAGTGGTAGAGAGCTCATCCTCGTCCTCATACCTTACTGTCTTTGATCAAGCACAGCGCTCAAGCTCGAGTTGTAACCATCTGGTTTTAGAAAGGACGAACCAGCCTACTCCTTCTTTCTTTACATGTTGTTGAAGGCCACCAATGATGTATGACCAACCTAAAAAGTAGTATTAAATAACTTCTGTTTTAAAAAAAAAATAATTCTCAATCCAATTTGAACTTGAAATTTCCAGTATTATTTCATTTTTCCAAGTAAAAGTAATTACACGAAATTACTGGTATTCGTAAATTATTCATATACTTTTCAACTGAACCATCGAATTTACATGAAAAGTCTCACAAAATTACCCAACATTTCGTGTAAAATTATTTATTATTTATATATGAATTGAAAATTACGTTCTTATTCATGTAAACCACGAAGTTAGACGCTTCGCTCGATTTAGTTTTCTACTTCGGTGGTGTAAATTCAAGAAAATATCCAGTGGATTTGCTGCTTTCGAAGTTTAAATTTACTGACCGAAAATTGAAAATTACATTCGAAGTGAAGTGAAGTGAGTGAATTAATCGTATAGTGCAGAGCTGTCCGCAGACCTCGTTATTATTTATTATTATTTCAAATTTAGTACAGAAGTAATGCGTATTAAAGTGCACCATAAAATTATATAATACTTTAACTTGACAGCGTCTACCATTTGTCATATTGGTTGAACAATTTTCATTTTTTATTGATAGCAAATCCAATCAGAATACCCTCAAAGCATCCCTTTTAGCGCAGTCACGGTACTCGGTATCTGCAAACTGTCTAACAGATAAATAAAGTAAAATAAAACGGAGGGATTACAAGGAACCATTAAATGCCATTAACAAATTATACAACCACACTCCGCGTAACACAAGCCCCCAAGTCCAAAAGAGCGATACATGGACCAGGTTGGCACGGCAGCATTGCTGCTTCACGCTCTGAACAATCAGGACAAACAACAACAACATCATCATCCCTCACGTTTGTGCTTGTTCTCATCTATTCCGTCCTTTGTACATAGCGACTGGGTCTACCCGGAACCCAGCCAGCACACAATACCACCCTCATCATCATCGCCTCTTTATCTGGCAGGAGCCACTTCCTCCATCAATGATTGATGCACATTAGGACTTTTTCGAATACAAAGGGCCCGGCCGAGGCGTTCAAATTAAAAAGGAAGAAGGGAGTAAGGCGAAGCGACAACAACAATTATGTAATGCACTGGGTCCTATCCTATTCCAGTTGGTACAGTAGTTCGACTATCCCCCCTTACTCCTTGCGAGTAGATATTTCACAAAGCAACGTTATCCTTGCTGCTGGAACTGCAGAGCTGGCAAATCTCTTCTAATTGCAATTTGAGCAGCTGAAGGAGACGCGTACTACAAACACCGACTGAAGTCCTGCTCAGGCCCTGCTCTTGTAGACTACAAGGTCTAGGGGAGTGAAGGAAAGAGAGACACTAGATTGTATACGGAATCCTGTTTATACCGAATTCATGTTGGTAGTGGTAAGGACATGTGTGGAGAAATTGAACTTCCTGCGGGGCACATCGAGGGTTGTTTACCTTCGAGCAGCCCCTTCTGTCGTTATTTACTGCCTTACAGGATAATCTGCATGCAGAGAGGGTTCGCCGGAATCGGAACGTCTATTTACATTCGAAGGATATAGGCGAAAGGGATGAGAGGCAAGGAACCTCGGAGGGTCGGAAAGTATTCAAGCGTTGTATGGGTTTTTTTTAGTCGTTTCAGTAAAACAAATGCGAAAATTTCTCGAATTGGATGTAATGGAAACGAGAGCGGATGTAGTCCCGGATGGTAAAAGGGATCTAAACATGGGGGAGGTGTGAACTACAAGAGGGGATAGGGTTCTCAAAGGAATAACAATTGGGACGGTTTTTTTACAACGTCCTTAGTATATGGCATTCCATAGGTACAATTTAACGACTTTGTTTTGTTTGTTGCGCTATCAGAATACAGAGTGTGCATTATCGAGTATTCCTTCCGATTTAGTTGTGGGCAATCAAAACTAAAATTTGATAGGGTAACACTTGGAAAAGTAATAAGGGAGCATCTGTAATAGGACTTTTTCTTACAAGAACATAGGGTTTGTGTAGAATCCAGAAATTGTTACAGACAAATACTGAAACAAATCCGAAGGTATAAAATTGTCAAGTTCTGAAACTGTAATATTTTTTATTTGCCGCTTGCACTAGCCATCAAAATTGTAATTTCTTATGAATGGGGGCGCATTATTTTTAGTAGCATACGTGCGCCGAATATCTAGGGACGGCACTGCTCAGGGGTTGATATCGAAAAATTTGGAAAACAGATTCTAGGCACTAACTCGACATACCTAAAAGAAATTTTTGGAAATGTGGAAAAACTCCATTTCATTTCATGGTGCATATACATTTACGCACTAAGTTTCAACTTTCTTCCATAAACCATTTCTGAGGTATTAAAACCTTCCCCAAGCCCCGTATCTCAAAGCTTCGACCTTCTATCGTTAACCATTCAGAAGATATGGATTTTAGTATATGTCAATCCTGAGTATTTCGGATGAATTGTTTTTCCTCCATATCCCACACCCCTCAAACCCTATCAACAGTTTTCTTGCAAATGGGTCCCTTGCCATAGTTCTTCATGAGTTTCAAGTTTCAGCTCCCAATTATAAGTGATTCCTAAGATCTGGAAACCACCCTCCGCCCGCCTTTCCGTACGCTGGATCGCTTGATGTTAGTAACCACTAGTTCGACATCATATAACGGTGAAAATTTCGTTTACACCATTGCCTAACCCAGACCTTATCCAAGCGGGGATTGAACATGTATAAAACTGCAGTAGTTGAATTTCACAAGAGCGAAATAAGGGGGTGTTTATTCTCTCAGGAGTGCTTGCGTCAGTGTAAGCTCGCTCCCGAACCGAAATATCCTCTCAAACGTATTTTGTATCTGTAGATATGAAGTCACGCATAGAAAATCCTTGTCTATCTTTTGGCTTAGCTTGATTAGTTTTACGGCATCAGCCCTCTGTATTTTAGTGGTACTAATTCTCCTTTCGACTACTAAAACATGCATATCTCTAGTGGAACATTAATAGTACTAACTTAATTTCGTACCGTAATTTGGTACCAGGTTCAAATCTGTTTGACGACAATAATTTTCGAGAATGGGATTGTGTGCCGGACTACCAGTTCACTCAGCTTTAAATGAGTTCCTGAGTTAAAATTGGGGTAATAATCACGGATGAGCGTGTAGCTGACCACTTTACCTCGTAGTGTTCCTTTGGTCTCGTAATGAACTCTAGCATTACTTCAAGGCCTAGGCCCGATTTTATTATTATTATTATTCAGTACCTACTGATATTTTCCTTTAACAGTAGTGTTCAGTCCAGTCAGCTTAGGGATGAAGATGGCAAAAATCGAAGGCATTAATTTGTTTCTTATGTTCCAGTGCAACAACTCACCTACAAACACTGAGCAACACGGAGAGTACATTTTGTTTTGTTTGAAAACATCGGGCATTGTTACGTTTATCAGGACAAGACTAAACCATTTATTGACATGCATGTTCTCTGTAATTTTCTTACTTTTTTTTTAATTACGAAAGTTTTGTTAAATGAATGTTCCAAAACATGCTTCAAGAAAAACTTTGTTACGTTTTCAATTTCGCTCGAGGTTGAGCTCATCGATCGGCCAGCGACTCTCGTTTCTTTCTTCTTTCCTCTCAAATATATCAGTTCTCATACGTAGAACCTATGTATATCCCAGAGTATACACTCCTAAAACTAGGGGTATGTTGTGTTGTGTTTGGTGTGGGGAAGACACTTTAAAAGGTAGCGAATCTTGAGCATTTAGGCTCCCATGGCCCATTATACTCGAATCCCCAGTCTCTACCCGACCTTATTCGTCCTCCACACGAATTTCAAAAGCTCAGGTAGAACGAAGTTCCTCCATCCTCATTACATCGACGCAGAATACATGAATTCTTGCGAAACAGTAAGCTAGACACTCGAGAAGGAAATGTTCCGTCGTGTCGTCACTCTCGTCGCAAGCAGTGCACATGGGGTCGTCAATGATTCTCAATCTGACCATGTGTAGGCCACACGAATTATGCCCTGTGAGGACACCAACCATACTACTACATTTCTTTCTGCCGAATGTGAGAAAAAAAGCAGTGGTTCGTGCACCATGTCCCAACAAGGTTTCTGATCTGCGGCATTCCCGAAAAAAGTCTCCATCTCTCAATGTGTGATTTACTCACCCACTCAGCAATGGCAGCTCTAACAGAGGTAACAGGCACACCGAAAGCTGGCTCTGGTCCAAGCATGGCTGACTTTGATCCAGCTTTTGCTAATGCATCCGCTATTTCATTTCCATTTACACCCTGGTGACCGGGAAGCCATATATGAGCATTAAGTCATTGAATCTGCCAACAGAGTTCAACCGTTCGGTCTTACTCTATACAGATTAAAGATGACGCTAAATACTTGGGTATAGTTCTGGATCGGAAACTTGGATTAAGAATAGCGACAATTGGACAAGGAAGGACTCTCTACGCTTGCAACGGGATTTTCGGGAGAAAGTATAGATTTCAGCGAGGAGATGCATGTGGCTATTGTCAGACCCAATCTAACCAACGGACTCATAGTGTAGTGTGAAGCGATGGAGAAATCTACTTGCGTAAAAAACTCACGGAAGTTTAACGGTTGGATTCCACCGGAGCAACAAGCGTACTTAGCATGTCGCGCACAGAGGTCCTGTATCGGTTTGCTTTGGCCTGTGGATATTTATGGAAAAGGTATAGCAGCAAAAATGACCAGGTATCCAGACCAGTAGCCATAGCTGCATACTGGGAATGTTGAGTGACTAGAACCAATTGGAGGAAACAAACTACTTAATTCTCAACGAAGATCCCAAACAGAGTAAGATGGGATGCAGATCAGCCCGATGAAGGGAACTGTTATATCTACAGGTACTGTTCAAAGACGGACACCTGAACCATAGCGAGTTATCAATATTACCGGATTGATGTAGTATGTTTCAAGTGAAAATTATGGGAATTGTTAAGGCATGCATACTCCTGGAACTTATGCGAAATGGAACGAAGTTATCGATATCCACAGATTGTCAGTGGTTGGTAGAGGCTTTTACTTGACCACTTCCCTCCCGCCCTTTTAGGGTGGCTGTGCTGGATCTTATCCTGTTCGTTATGCATACAATTTAATTTAACGACATGTTGAATTCCGGGCAAAGCGGGACCCCAGGCACCGAAGCTACGGATGAACTTGCAGGAGAGGATTTCGTTGCTAGTCAGCTCTGACCTTTGAGAGAGAGCAGGTTAAAGATGTTCCTATACAGAGATTGGAAACGTGCACAGACAGGCTACTGTCTGAACTTTCGGCACGCCAGAAGACTAGTGGACGTAGCAGATCTGTAGCATTGTCCCACAGCGCATCACGAGAGATCACCATGGATCCTTTGTGGTCCGCTCACGGAAATACCCAGCCCTTTTACCACTGGCCTGTGAAAGGTCATGGGTTTTATAATAGACTTGATGTAACAAGTAGATGGGGTGGATTTAATGAAGTACGAAATAAATTGCTAGTACACCATAAACCTATCAAGACTTGATTATATGTTACTTATGTCAGGAGAAAAAAACACGAAGATAACCTTCAAAGCCGTAAAAACTTCTACGGAAATAGATTCCAGCTTTGGTGTCACGAGTCGACAATAAAAAAAAGAAACATCACGAAGAGTATCAATCACCGAAATTGCTTGCCTTGCTCCTGCTACTGTTGCCTTATCTCGTTGAGAATGAAACGAAGGAACCCTCTTTTTTCCTAAATTGAAATTTCGTACAAAGTAGAAGGACATGCCTATGGCAAGTATCCAACCTTATGTGAGGATGCTACCAACAAAAGAAATGATTCGGGAAAAAAGAAACTGTTGGTCCTCACGGTCTTCACTTTCCGAAGAGTCATCGCTTTTATTGATTTGAAATTTGGTGCATGTACAACGCATCGTTCCATTCATCAATTCCGGCGCTTCCCTGCGAAGAATCCGAAAGGTGATAGCGTGAAGTGACGTAGCAAATTATATCCACCATCAAAATGTTTGTTGGCCTTTTGTTAGCTCGCAATGGACCGTGTAGCTTAAAAAATTACAGATTTTTAGATCAATTTGTTGTGGCTCGTGTCTTTCTTTAGTTTCTTTATAACCTGCCGTCAGATACGGTACAGAAGATGTCCATTGTTGAGGTCCGGTTCCTATTTCTAATGAGTTTGTGTTTGGACTGTGTGACCTCTGCGAGGTGCAAATCTGGCTTTGGATGTACAGTCAGTACAATCATTCGATGGCTCATGGCTTCCTTCATAGTTTTCTTTTTCTTAATTTTAAGCCCTTCTAAATCTAGGTAGATATATTTTGAGCAATACTAAACCCTGCGGTCGGAACCCCCCATATTCTCAAATGTATTGGTTATTATCAAAAAGTAGTCTGGGTGGTTTAGTGGCTAGAGCACTTGCCTTCGGTGCACCTGGTACCAGGTTCGAATCTGCTTGGGGGTGCCGGACTACCAGTTCACTCAGCTGTAAATGAGTACCTGAGTTAAAATCGGAGTAATAATCACGGACGAGCGTGTAGCTGACCACTTCACCTCCTAGTGTTCCGTTGGTCTCGCAATGAAGTAACTCTGGCATTACTTCAAGGCCTAGGCCCGATTTGGGCTGTTGCGCCATTGATTATTATTATTATATTATAATACTTAACCCTGCGGTCGGAACCCCCCATCTTCTCAAATGTATTGGTTATTATCAAAATTCTTGCCGAAAGCCTCTGGAATGATAAATATTATTTTACAATACTATATCATATATATATACCACCCTGCTAGGGTTCTATTGGGCCTACTTCTGATAAAAAAATCTGAGCTATCTGTCACTACATCTTACAGTGTTCTTGGAATATGAAACGTGACTTTTTTTAAAAATTCTTATCCCCTCCTATTCTATGTAAGTATATTCCCCTGCCTTTTAAAAGATTTTACTTTCAGCATCTTTATTTCTCAAGCTTAACACTCAAACCGACTTGTGTTTTTCTAATGCAGTTGGTTTGTTAGATATCGTAATCTAAAAATTTTCACCAAAAAACCCTTATACGCCACTGCCCCCGCTCAAAAATTCGATTTCAATCTACTCTCCTAGTATAACTACATTACAGATATTTGTTAAGTTTTAATTGCTTGCCATTAACGGCTTAGGAGATATGGATCTTAGAATGTGTCGATCTCGGCTTTTTTGCGTTTAGGATGCATTATTACCCCCCCCCCCCACTCGCACACCCTTTCACCCATATCAGCAATTTTCTTTTGCAAATGGATCTAATATCGAAGCTCTATACAAATTCCAAGTTTCGGTCTCCTAACATAAGCGGTTGCTGAGATCAAGAAATCAAAGTTTTTCGTCTAAAACGCTTCTCTCTCCTCTTCTCTCATACCGTATACCCTTGTATACCAGTTGTAGAGTACCCAATATACCCACCATAAAAATTTCAATTGAAAAAAAGGGTTCGGAAGCAACGAATCTTCAAACGATTGGCGTACGGCGGACGCCGGACGGCGGACGGCGCGGCGTACAGACGACTATTTTTTATTTTGCTTTTTTGGGATTTACTAGTCCTACAATATGAAAATACAAAATTTCAGGGTAGCAAATTTTTTGGAAATTTCAGATCGATCACAATTTATTATTAAATAATAATAAAGTAATTATTAAAAAATAATACAGTAAAATAGGAAATACTTTTGCAAGCTGGGAAGAAAATATATAAATTGACAGTGATGCATACACTGAAAGAAAAACTATGTTTATTCCAAGGTTGCATTGACCATATTAAGGTTCTTGTTACTGTTGTAAAACTGACATGTTTCCAGTGATTATGGCTATGATGATACTAGCCATAGCATATAATTCGTAAAACATAATATGGTTACATTAAACATACAATCCCTACTGAAATTTAATATGGTTGTACCAATCATTCTCGTTACATGATGTAATTGTGTATTATAATCACGACAACAATATTCTATGATCAGTGGAACCATATAATTGCATAACATAATTCCCACAACCATACCTCTCACAGTACGAAAAGGGTCGTTCGCGGTGTAAGTTCGCTTCTTCCAATTTCATGTGTGCTTTGTTCGAGAGTGTTTAATTGTTGTTCAAGTCAATTATTTATGATCGAAAGTGTTTTCTTTGTGAATTATTTCAGCGTCACATGTATCTTATGATTGACCTAACCATCATATTATAAAAGAAGGTTGCGTGAATCATACATCAAGGTTCTGAAAACAGAACTATGATTTAAGCAACCATGTCACATACATTTTATGATTGACCTAACCATCATATTATAAAAGAAGGTTGCGTGAATCATACACCAAGGTTCTGAAATCAGAACTATGATTCAAGCAACCATGTCACATAAATGTTATGATTGACCCAACCATCATATTATAAAAGAAGGTTGCGTGAATCATACACTAAGGTTCTGAAATCAGAACTATGATTCAAGCAACCATGTCACATAAATTTTATGATTGACCCAACCATTTTATTATTAAATGAGGTTGCGTGAATCACACACCTAGGTTTCCACAACCATAATTTTGATTGAGCTAAACATGTTAACCTCAATTAAAGCAAGGTTCTCCCAAAATATGGTTGCCAAAATCATATTTTTTCTTTGAGAGTAGCAATTCATCGCGTTCAGAATACTCGATGACAGGAAATGACGCGAGCGATACGATTGATTTGTCGCAACTATACTATTGGACCACTTATTCCTTTAGACAATAAGATAGAGAAGTGCGGTGCCAAAAGGGCTTCTCGCGTTTTATTCTAAAACAATCTAATTAGTGAATAAATATAAATCAGTTAAGCGAGTTATTTGTAAGTACGCATTATTAACAGTTTGTAATAGTCTAGTCTCACGTCACTCTGAAAATAACAGACTGATCGAATGTGTTAGCCTACCTGGCAGTACCAATCGGAGCGCAACCAGTAGAAGAAGAAGGCAATCGTTAAATGCATCCCGAACTGACCGCAGCAATATTCGAGAGCCGAATAAAATATTCTTAACACTCCATCATCAATGGTGCGATAGCCCAAATCGGGCCGTGGCCTCTTACAGGTTTCTGGGCAGTGTTCTTTTTTTCGGTGATGCGTTGTCAGCGCCTCGCGCATCCCCCGACTTGGAAAGCCAGTCCTAATGAATTTGTACTCCCCCAGTAGGAAAAGGGTAAGAGTTTTCAGCTGGCTATTACATTTTGGAGTTCTTCCAGCTATGCTATGCGAGTCCAACTACTTATGTCATACATCTGCCTACTTCCTGAGACGCACTTGTTAGTGGCTATTCAGGTTAACTCCATGCTCCCTCCTTCTTTCTCAACCGAGTTTGGAACTGGCTATGGTGGAGTTCCTAACACACTACGTTGTTCCTTATCACACATATTTTAGAGACACATTCAGTCAGCCTGACAACTCTATACGTAACCACGGTAGGATGCGATCATAATCAACATACCCAGCCTACAGTACCTACCCTACATAACCACGGTAGGGTGCATTCGTTACCAAAGTATCCACTGTACGTACACGGTGCAACATAACGACTGTTCACATCCTACGTCCACGTCCAACCACCGTAATGTCCATTGGGGTCGTTCATAATCTACAGCGTATTCAACCTTCATATTTCATAGCTAGGCACATTTTTGCCTGTATGAAGAAGTGGATTACGTTGGAGTGTATCGTAGGGTGACTAAATACATGATATGATAATTGCAGTTTTTGCATATCGTATTCGTAAAACTTCTTAACGTAGGGGGTTGCGATTTCGGTATTTTGGATGGGCATGTACGTACCCTACGTCCCTAGCCACGATAATGCTGGTATTACTTTATTACTTAAAAAGTAAAAAAGTAAAATTTGAGACTTTCTCTCCTTAATGTTCACCTCTAAGAAACATCACTATCCTTTTGAAAAAAAATTGAAAATTGAAATTTTTTCTGCCAAACTCCCTTCAAATTTTATAAAAATAATTAACGTTCCAGAAACTTATTACACCAATCACTTTGAAGTGCATTTTAATCGCGCTCGTAATATAATTAACGAGCTATCTTCCGTCAAAATTGGATTAATTTCGATTTAACTATCAATTTGACGGGTCAGCAGGTGAAGATCCCTCTAAATGGTATTTAACACTTCTGGCACCCGGTAAAAGAATAGAAAAGGAAAATGCAAGGAAACGAATCCAGGGCGCTAATAAGCACGTAGCATAGTAATTAACTTTGGCGGCCCTTCATTACGTCCAAGACAGCAACGAACCCGAAGGACATCTCGCCCGCGTTATCACTTAATAGTTAGGTGAGCGGCAGAAGGTGAACGGGAAGGAAGAAAAATTGATATCATCCCATCCTGTGCATACCAAGGACTTATCAGTCTGCTGATATCAGCGTTCTCCCGGTCGGTCCCTTACGCATTAGGGGTGTTAGTCGGGAATCGATTCGAACCCTTTTTCGAATGATTCCCTAACCGCATTGGGAATTATGGAAGCGCGTCGATGGGGAGGCGGGGGAGAAGGTCCCTTTAACTTTAACAACTCAGGGGGACAGTATTTTTTTTTTCCTTTTTTCCGTAGGGTTGAAACCTAAAAACGTTTCCAACCACTCGAACAATTTCAACCCTTTTTGTTGCCTGGTTAAGCTTTTCAGGTAAAATCTTCGGTCCCGGATTTGTAGAATGAAGTGCTCGTGAAATCATTTATTCGGCACGTTAATCCTTCGCAAGCCTGGCTACCTTTCATTGACCAGTCAAGAAGCATTCAGGTGGGCGATTTATCGCAAAGCCACAAACACAGAGTGCGAGTGTGTGGGAGTGAAAGGGAAACGGAGAATATAATCCTGATCTAAGCTACTCGTAGGGGTGCAATCTTTCAATTAAATCGAAAGGTTTGTCTGTCTGTCTGTCATTCCGTTTTGCACTGTTATCTCGTCCTTTTATCCCATGACATTCGGAACGATGAAGTAGAATGGGTGGAGTTGGGGCTTTTTTTACGTTTGTTTTTCCAGCAAAGGTTTACTAACGTGGAATTTATTTTTATTTAATTATTTCTAGTCGTACCTAGTTGGAGTGATTTGTTCAGTCGACAGGAAAATGATGGTGCAGACTCTTTCGTGGAGATCCATCCAACAAAAGCAGTAAAAGGAAATTTACATGTCCATACACAAGTTTCAAAAGTGTTTTTTTGTCTTTCTATTGTGAAAGGACTTAAATGCTATATTATTAAAATTGTAATATAAAAATGCATTTCCTTTTTAATAGGTAAAACTTAGTTTCAAGGAATAGGCTAATGTTAGGATTAAATTTGTAATCAAGACATTACTGAGAAACCTAGTCGTTCATAGACCTGGTTCACCATGTTGTTTATCCACACGTAAAGAAACCTTCCTTTCAAAAGATGAAACACAGTCTAAGGTCGGACAAACGGAATTTTGACTACTGAAGTGACTTAAATCTTGGAATGTTTGAATTAGGAAAAAGAAGTTTGAAGTTTATTTAACTTCAATCTCTCGCGCGTTTTAAGCACATTCGTCCTTTTCTGAAATTTTTTTTATTTTGAAAAATTCAACTCTGTTTTGAATAGAAGTCCCGGACGCGTTTAACGTTTAGTTGTGGTGCATTTTACTGGGCACCTAAAAGCTGGTATCCATTTCTGCGTATCGATGACCATTGCCGATCATTCACCGAACCGATATAGTGTGGATACTATACGATTTTTCTTGTATAGAGATTGCGCTACATGTCATTTGCAAATTCACGATAGGCGATTACAAGTTCCTTTGTATCACATTTGGATACAGAAAAAAGATTCGTTTGTCGTCTTCACTGATACGCAACGAGAATACGATATGCAGAAATGCAACGAATGGATACCGGCCTTAAAAAACAACGCTTCACATACAGGTGAAATATTAACATAACACATTTTAAGCCATTTTTATGAAGAGTGTAAAGAATGTATTATAATTAAATAAAGTTCTGCCAACAGCGCAACTTTAATAATTTTTGAGTAGAAGTCCAGAACGCGTTTAATGCTAAGATGCGATGAAGGCTACTATTCGACTGACAACTTAAAAATTACGTTCTAAATAGCCTCTTGGTTATTTTTGGCTGTTATATCGACCAGAAGCGGGAACTTCATGCTGGATTTTTAGCGAGCTCATTGAGGCGCGACTTTACTCCCGAGAGGCCATAACCATAGAGCTATAACTAACGGAGATCGCAAAGGGCAGTTTCTGTATAAAGCACTTTGAAGCATTTTGATGCAAAATTGAACATTTTTGTATAGAGCGTTTCACGCCCGGTGGCAGTGAAATGCAAATAGTAGCGAAGTATTTATAGGTTGGGCTTTTTTTCTTTTCAATACCGGAGTATAACATACATGTGAGTAAGATGCTGATAGTAGCATAGTGAATATCGCCGGTCCTTTGCGAGAAAACCTCCGGCTTCAAAAAAGTCGCTGCACGCTATCTCCATTATACATCTCTATGGCCATTATTAACCGATTTCCGTCGGACGTAGTTTTTTATGTGCGGCACGACTTTCCTATAAAGGCGACACGACAAAAATACTGTGAACTGCGAAATACGTGTTTGAATTGGTTTGATAAAAAAAGATTTTGTCGCACTTAAACTATATCAGTAAGGCCGTTGGTTTACTGCGGAAAAAAATTAAGTTACATAGTCAAAACAAAAAATCACTAGTACATATATTGATGAGTTTTTCCTCTAAAATGGTGAGGCTGAGCCCCACTAGCCTCATGTGACGAGCTGCCACTGGTTGTCACAGTTCATTGCATATATCCGAACTAACAAACTTGGCATTTTGATTTTCCAGAGACTACAACTTCGATAAGACTTCGGTAACATTGTTGAGCGCAGGTTGTGAACCTTTAATTTCGATAACGCTCCCGTAAGACGTGCGACCGGAAGTTGAACATTCAGAAGCAATAGCCTCGGTAATAACCTCTATAAGGCTTTATGGAAGTAAATACCACAAGTCTTATGAAGGTTTGTGGACTATTCGTAGTATTGGAAAGTTACTTTATCCTTTGCCTTGGTTAAACTAATTAGGTACCACGTCTAACTGGTCACACATAGACATTTATATACTGGTATACTGGAGACGACAAGACACCGGGTTTTGTATAAAGCCCGAAAAGTGAGGTGCAATACGGGTCTAGTGTCAAATTGCTGTTGTTTAGGCCCGGTATTTCAATGTAGAGTTAACTTGTAAGTTTTGTAACTAATGCCAAAAAATTTACAAATTATTTTAACTATCAGTTAATCAAAACCACTCGAGTTAATTTTATATTGAAATGCCGGACCTTAGAGTGTTTCAAGAGCGAGACATAATATAAAGTATGTAGGTAAATAAATGTTAGTGAAAACAAGGACCTAGTGTCAATTGATGTTGTTTTGATAGTGGGTGAATGCGATGACGTTCGCCTCTTTGTATTTGTCTATATACACAATAATTTAACAACCATGATTCCATTCAGCAACATGCTAGACAAAATTACTATAAAGTAACATCAGATCAATTGCAATTCCGAATAGAACTTTCATGAAGGATTTTAAATAAAATATAATCTGTAATTTTTATATTACATAGAATTTTTCAAAATTTCTGAAGTAAATTTGGTTTTAAAGACCGAATAATAATTTGAAATAAAGGGGCTATTGCTTCAGAAGTATATTTCGTAAATTTTTTTTTAAAAAATTTAAAAAAAAATCAACCACAAAAATTTATTATGTCCCATAATTGTTCTATAAGTCTTTATATTAAGTTTACAAAGAATAATAATTTGACATTTCATTATGCAGATTATTTCAATTTTATAACTATTTTATATTTTATAGTATGTATATTTTTTAAGATGTCTATTTCTCGTTGTATTTAAAGTATGTATAAGCATTATAATACATGCATAATCAGCTTTCGATTCCATATACATTTAAATACACATTCATAGTGTGGCTTTCCTAAAACTAAATAGGCATTGTTACCAACACAATTCCTTCATTGCGTTGCACCCCTTTCGGTAAATAGAAGACCATAAAACTTAGCAGATACGGAACCTTGTGGCGAACACCGCGACTTCGCAGTAACCCAAATGTGAACCATAATTTCTTGTTGGGAACTTCCTTATCTAAGCAAAAACAGCTTAGATAAGACCTTAAGGCTCGCGCACAAAGAAAGCGAAGCTGAGCTGAGGGGAGTCGAGCTGATATTGTCGACGCTTAAAAAATTAAAAGTACGAGCACATAGAAGGCGTAGTAAGCTGACGAAATCAAGCGGATTTAAAAATGGTTATTACAAAGATTAGACGGATTTTTTCAAGTGAGAACTCATTTTACTTTATTATTTTAATAATAAATAATAATATTTTTATCGATTTTTAAAAAAAAAAAATTTGCTACCCTGAAATTTTTTTCTTACACGTTTTATTATGATGATAAACGCCAAACAAGCAAAAAAAAATTCACTTCGTCTGTGCGCCGTCCGCCGTACGCAAACTCGTTTGATAAACCTTAAACTTTGTATTAAGATAGAAATATAATAGTGGCATGGTGGAAAAATATTTTTTTTTTTAGTGGTAGCATGGTACGAGGGGGGGGGGGGGTGTTTGTCCTAGCTTTAGAACGGCTTATGCTAGAATGTTGAAACTTGTTACGTATATGTATGGAAATCAACTAGAAAAGTAATTCTGATAAAAAAAAATTTGACTATTCATTGGCGTTCAGAAGGGGGGGGGGGCAAAAAAAATTATCAGTAAATATTAAATGCATATATTTTCACGATTTTCGTCATATCTACTAGGTCTTTCGAAATATTAAATTCAATTTTATTCTACGGATTCTTCATATGAATAACTAGAATGTGTTTTCGAGATTTTTTGAAATTTGACCCCTAAAGGGGTGTAAAGTGGATGTATACTTTTCCATGAATTCCACCAGGTCTGATCAGATATCGAATATATTTTCACTTCCCCAGGCTTGTTTAATAATCACCTATTTTTAAGTTTTGTCTTTTTCAACCTCTAGACCGCATCGTGGAATATGACCCAGTTATATAATTCATATGTTACACCCAGGCCCGTGCGCAATAATGTATGATGGGGGGGGGGGGTTTATCATGCTCCCCCATACTAAATGTGATGACCTAAAAAAAAAAAAAAAAGGTCCTTATTTGCCTTCTCATTCATGAGTTATACAACTGAGCTCATGTTCCCACAGTTTCGTAGTTATTATGCGGTTATGGTGTCTCTTGTTTCTCTTACCCTATAGCGCAGGGTGCAAAAGTACTTCGTATTCCATTTTTTTATTAAAATTCGGGAAGAAAATTACAAATCAAGTCACTAAATAAACTGTATAAGCTCTTGTCCGCGACAAAAAGTTCAAAAATCAAACAACAGTCAATAACAGCTAGCTTAGTTCGGTAACACCTTATGGAAGCTTTATCAAGGTACGAGAGATAAGGCCTTTATGAAAGTTAGTTTGGTAGTTGGGACTGCAATTAGGTATAGAACATTGTAGTGAAAATAGATTCGGTAAGGTCGTATAAAAAGTTAGTTTAATAGTTGGGTAGTATGGAAAATGAAAAATCTTAATCGATTGCATCTAATCAACTATTTTGGAACAACTAAAGCGAAAGAGTTCTTCTAAACAAATTTGGGACCATTAAGAGAAGGCACTGAATGGCGTATACATACGGTACACCAATAAGTTGTGTAACATCCAGGGACTGTCCGTGCCCCCTTGGCGCCCTGGTTCCAATTTTTTAAAAACGCCCCTAATTATTAATTTGAAAAATTCATATAAATCTAAAATGCAAAAATTTTTGTTTATTGTTTATTATTGAAATTTTCACAATGTTGCTGATAAAGTAGATTAAATAATAAGCTCATTTCACGAGAATTGTTTTTTTCTTGCTTTCGAAGCCACAAATTTATCAATGATGTCATCATGTGGGATTGCCTTTGCCAAATCTTTCTCAATTGAAATAATTGCTAATTCATTAAAGGGTTATGCCACTCTAGAGTTTTGGGGGAATCGATTTTTTTTTTATTTTAAATGGTCCCCTAGAACCTCAAAAATGCTGTATCAAAAGATTATGACCAATAAAAGTCCGGAACAACTCGGCTTCCGAATTTTACATAGTATAAAGCATATTGCAAAATTACTCATGATTTTCTACATACTGAAAACTTCAAACGCGTTTATCTCGAAACTACATTTTTCAAGCTGGCCGGAAACATAACTCAGACAATTTTCAATCGATTCACTTGAAATTTTTAATATATCTTTAAAACTATATTGTCCATCAGAGTAAGTAGATTTTTTTTTTTATATTGCATAGTTCATTGTTATTAACAATTTTCTGACGATTTTTTAGGCAAATTTCACACTTTTCACTTTAGAAGTGCGCCATTTGGCCTAAAATCAAAATATCGAAAAAAACCCTACGTACTCTTGTGGCTGATGTTATATGTAATCGAAATAAATTTATTTGCTTTTCATAATTCAAAAAGTACAGGCACTGGGTGTCCAGCCATGGACCCTTGAAAAACGGAGACGTCATCGCAAAAACGCTACACAGCCACCATTTTAAATTTAATCTCTTAAAAAAAATTACTGTACATAGTCAATAATATGTGTTATAAATATTAATTTTTGTAATATCGATTTATTTTGTAGTTTTTCTGAAAAAAAATTCCGAAAGAGGCCTATTTTTTCAGCCTCTAGAGTGGCATAACCCCTTAAGTCGCTCCTCATTCATCCTGTTCCGAAGGCAGTTTTTGATTATTTTAAGCTTTGAAAATGCTGGCTCGCCACTTGCAACAGAAACCGGAACTGTGAGTGAAATTCGTATAGCAATGACAAAATTGGGAACCACATTTTCCATGCCAAATTTTTGAATGGTATTTAGTACAACAATAATGTGAACGGATTTTTCATTTTTCATCAATGATTAAACTACAATCAGTTCAGAATGCAATTCCTCACTATCAATATAAATATCGAAAGCGAAACATTTCATGACAAACAATTTGAACGATTTAGCTATTTAGATTCAATTTCATTTGATTGAAAAAAATTTACATTGCATAAATCGTGTAATAGGTTGCGAATTTTCAAGTGCAGCAGCATCTTTTTTTACCTTTTCTCTTTCTATTCTGTGCTCCTGAAAGTTTTTCTTAGTGAAACTCATTTCAAATGAAATGTTAAATACTTAATATGAGAACTAAAACTTTTTATTTCTAAGATGTTTTCTCATGCAAAACAGTAAACTCAATGATTGTGTCATAAAAATACTGACCACAAACACACATTAGCGCGCATGCGCATATGGAAAAGGCACATTCGCGTTAGTGCGCGCATGTAATCGAGATGTGCGTACATACGCCCTTTCCACATGCGCGTTAATGTATATCCACCGCTATTCTAAAATTTACTGTTACCGTTGTCTACATTTTTTTTGGTTGCGCGAGCATTGACGAACAATGTGTACAATATTTTTATTGTTGTCTTCACTCTCTTCATACCTACCTATGGCGCCCCTGGAGCCTTGGCGCCCTGGTTCGGCTGCTCCACGGAACCGCCCTAGGACAGCCACTGGTAACATCTATCAACTGGTATAATATTTCATAAGGTACAATGGGCAGGCCAGGTGGAGTAAATGGACGACAGACGAATTTCCAAACGCATACTAAAAGGTAGAACTCAGCTCTAACGACCAGTGGGAAAACCGCGGAAAAGATACGAGGACTCAGTTCACGTAAATTGCAGATCGTTTCGAATTGGAGAACGCCGGCGTTGAGCCAAGATGACTTCAGACAACATTTCCTGCAGGCCCAAGCCCGATTTGGGTTGTCGAGCCATTGACTATGATCTAATAAATTTAATTAGTTAAAGCTGAGCAAACTCTCCTCTTTCGTTGGTCCTGCTCCAAACTCCTGGAATTCCACCCTTCATTCATTACGCACACCAGTTTTTATTGCTCACTTAATCTCTTTCTTCTTTCACTAGTTTCCTCAAAACAAAGCCTACCACCCACTGTCATTTTCCGTTCGGACCAGTTCGTAATTCCACTTCCGTAATTTCTTTCAAAAACCTCTAAAGCCCAGCAAATTATCCCACAATATCCTTGGCCTAAGTACACACTGAAAAACCCGAAAACCCCGAATTTCTTACGAATGCCTTAATGAGGCTTCAATTCACTCAGTGGGCAATATCCAAACGAACAACTCGACCCAAAGCAACCCGGTGGCGGTGGTTCACCCTCATTAGACCATCGATAAATTAAAAATTAATAAAGTCGCCCCCAAAAGCTGGACATAAATCAAAAAAAGGAAAGAAAAAAAAAACAAATTCGAGAGGGCCGTCGACGTCCGTCCGGTCGACCGATTTACCGTCCAGTCGTCCGCCCCCGTTCCTTTTCGAAGTAGCGACTTCAGTTTTCACCTTTCCAGGTGAAGCGAGCAAAAAACCGAATGCCCCCCTTGTCTTTTGTAAAGGTAACGTAAAGCTATAAAGCGTTCAGTTCATTTGATCTCGATGAACGGAAGACAGAATGGGGCCCACCCACACTCCTTATGTTGCCGAGCCGCTTTTATGTACGGCGAGCACATCGAGCGTTTCTGGGTCTGGGTTTCTGGTAGCTGGTTGGAGTTGGCATGGCACCACTTGCGATTGGGATTGAGAAGCACATAGGCGACACGAGACACGGCACACCGTTCACCTTTGTGTTTTCAGGTCGAGTGGAGCTGGGATATGTCCTCCGGGCACACGGGCTGGATCTTAACTTGTGGCAACTGCTAAGTATTCAATTATTTTATGTACAACGAGTTTTTTTTTATTTAAGTTCACGTAAACGAAAAAATTTAATTGTTGATGAATAAATTACACGCGCACACAAACAAATCAGTTTTAGTATTGCGTGGCCTGATTTAAAATAAAATTTCTTTTATTAGTTTTACGAGCGGCTGTTGTGCGCAAATGTACAAGTTGGCTTCAAGCAGTTGGGTAAAACACTCGAATAATTTGATTGCGTTATTAAATTCAAAATTGGACGGATGTTTCATATTATTGTCGAATTTGAACTTGACTACAATGACGAAGTCTTGGCTCAGCAAATAGTTGAGTAATTATGTAAAAACACCTTTTCGTATGGCACGATCTCAAAAACTCCAACAATGTGAACTTGTCGCATATGCGGATGATACAGCCATACTTTCTGCTGTCTCGGACTCCTTGAAATAATAAATAACTTACAAGGCCTCAGCATCTTTGGGTATTCATCTAGACTCTAAATTAAATCGACACATTCATCAGACTATCTCCACTATATCTAAAAACATTTGAGTTATGTACCCATTAATCAATAGAAAATCCTATTTGTTCCAAGGAACTAAACAGCTCTTATACAAATCAATTTTTCAACCAATCCTCACATATATATGCCACTCCGGTTGGGAGAAATTGTGTTGAACTTTATCGCAAAAAATTACGAATTATTTAAAAAAAAGTGTTTGAAGATTGTTTTAAATTAACCCTGGCACATGTCTACTCGTCTTTTACACGAAAAAGCAAAAATGAAATTAATAAATTAGATTATTAAAGAAATAGTAAACAGCTTAAAAACCGATGTGAAAATTGCATTGAAAAAACCATGAATTAATAAATTCATTTTTAGTTTTTAGTCTAAAGCTTTAGTTCTGAGTTTAGTTTTTAATTTATCAACCAAATTTTTTTTTTTCTCTTAAAACTATTGAACTATGAATTCATTTAATTTTTATGTATATATGTAGGTACATATAATTATTATCTGCTTAGTGCTTACTGTTTTTACCAAAGCTGAAAAGATATTATGTCTAAATTCTAAATAGAAATTCAACTGAAATATCGACCCATGTGCGGAATGCCGGAGTCCGACGGAGTTGTGCACACTGCCCAGAATTGGCATCGTATTGTTCGCCAAGAGTTGTGGATCGGTATTCTTTTGGTACTGACAAATTACCAGACCAGTGTCGGGCCAAGAATCGGCTTATTATTGGTGTTTAAGCTCTTTCGGCATTGGCTCAACTGTCGGCTCTGTATTGGGCACATTTTGGCAAAAATATTTTTTTGTTTCTCAAAATCAATTTAGATTCAGCTTTAACACTACCACGAGAATGTTTCAGATTAGCGTAGTGGGTAGCGTAGCGGACTTATGCGCGACGGGACCACGGCTCGAATCCAAGAGTGTGCATGTAAGAAAAACCAATTCTCATTTAAAAAAAAAAAATATTTACAGGGAAATAAAATAGTAGTTAAGAAAAAATACACACACACACAGAAAAAAAAACACAAAAACCAAAAAAAAATTTTTTTTTAAACAGATGCCAAGTATTGGGCCAGAGTGTTGCCAAGAGTAGGACCGGTGTGATCAAATCGACATTGGCTCCGCAATGATTTGGTTCTAGGGCACATACGGACCTGAAACATTTGCCAGTACTGGCAACTCTGGCACCAGTACTAAGCCAGTGCTGTGCCGTTCTGCTTTTCGTACATGGGGAACTGTATCTAAATTTAAGAGATAAATATTTATCTATCTATCTAAAAACACCATTTTACTTTATTATTTTAATAATACAGTATTGTTATCGATTTTTAAAAAAAAAATTTCTTACCGTGAACATTTTTATTTACACGTTTCATGACTAGTAGATACGAAAAAAGAAATAAAAAATTTCAGTCCGTCTGTCCGCCGCCGTACGTCTACCGGTGTTTGCAAAATCGTTTGAAGGCTTTTAGCTCCCAAATCCTTTAAGCTATTTAATTCATCTTTTTTCATGAATAGATTGGGTTGGCACCTTAAAGTGACCATATTTTGAAGGGTGAGCGTGTTAGGGAGGAGGTGGGGGAAGCGTTTTAGAACGAAAATTTTGGTTTCTAGATCTCAGCAACCCCTAAAGCTAGGAAGCTGAAATTTGGAATTTGTATAGAACTTTGATAGTGAACTCATTTGCAAAAAAGGCGAGATCGATACATTCTAAAATCCATATCTCCTAAACAGTTAACACCACAAAATTTAAACTTAGTGGGTATCTGTAGGTACGTACACTAGGAGAATAGATTGGAATCCAATTTGTGGCGTACGGGGGTGGGGGGTGAACAACTTTAGATTAGGATATCTCACGAACCAATTGCACTAGAAAAATAAAATTTATTTTATGAGTAAAGGTCGAGAAGGCAAAATTTCTTAAGGGGGCGGTGGAGCATGAAAGTGGAGGGGATAAGAATCTTTCTAAAAATGCACGTTTCATATCTCAAGAACGGTGTAAGATAAATTCTTATAATTTTCACCAAAGGTAGGGCTAATAGACCCCTAGCAGAAACAAAAGTTTTGAGGATGTGGGTGTAGAGGTTGAAAAGGAAAGGTTCTGATTTTTATATCTCGAGAACCCATAACGACATAAAGCTAAAACTAAGTATTTAGATAGAGCTATAGTAGTGCGTAGGCCCTGGCCCGATTTGGGCTGTCGCGCCATTGATGATGATAGTAGTGCCATATTGGAAAAATATAATTTTGTACCATAGAGTGGGGCGTGTTTTTCCTAACTATAGAATCGGATTATGCTAGAAAGTTGACACTCGGTGTGTATATGGAAATCCACTAGAGAAGGAATGTTGATGAAAAAAAAATTCGAATATCCATTGGCGTTCGAAAGGGGGGACAAAAAAATTATCTGTGAAAATTGAATGCATATATTTTCACGGTTTTCGTCTTATCTACTAGGTCTTCCAAAATACTGAATTCACTATTATTCTATTCACTAGTATTCTAGATATCAAATATCATTTCACTTCCACGGACTGGTTTAATAATCACCTATTTTTAAGTTTTTTTTTTAACCCCTAGACCGCATTTCGGAGTATAACCCAATCATGGTATTCATATATTACGTCCTACTCTAACCGCTTCCGAACTTTTTGCTTGGTTTTCAGCCCCATAGTAACCTACACCACATCTCAGAGTTGAACTCGTTCCAAACTTCTGCCGGAAAAATAATAAAGTTGCAGATTTTTTATATACCTACATATATAGATAATAGATTTGTTCTTTCGAATAAACCTAATGTCAGAGGAAACATATTTACAACAAACTCCTTCGCAGTTACTCGTCTTGAGCGATTTATTAGGTTTTCGCTAAAACTAAGTCTTAGAACATTAAAAACAGCTTTTTAATATAGCCGAAGCTTCCAGTTAGACCCAGAACTTTCCAATATTAAAGTAGCATGATTGGTTGGTGCATGCAGATTCCGCGCTAACTATCGAATGTAGGTATGTACTCGAAAGATATCGTAGTGTTCGAGAGCTCCAAATCGAAAATATGCAAACCCTCTTGTAGGAAGAATGAAGCGTTCCCTTCGCATTGAGCTAGAGTTAGCTAATCAGTTTCAGTAAGTTTGTAGGTAGGTAGCTAGTTTAGGTGGATACACAACAAGAAATAACAGCCCACATTAAACGTACGTATTCAATTAATTGATAAATTAAAGATTTTTGAAGAGGGGTCAAATACATAAAATAAATTTGTTATCATTTTCAATTTATAGAATTAATTAAGTTATTTTTTATAGGAGAGTTATGTTGAGGTATATTGTTAAAAAAACAAAAATAAACAAATATAATAAATGTAAAAATAAAAAAAAAAATATTAATTTATGAATTATTCTAGCTTGACATATACAGGATGGAGCTACTGCCCACACTGCCGAGACACAATCGCACTTGTAAGTAAAATTTTTAGAAAGAATAATTTCCGGCAATTCGGAAATAATTTAGCGAGCGCGTTCGCCAGATTTGTCAGCACCCGACTATTTTCTTTGGGGTTATTTGAAGGAGCGAGTATATGTGAACAAGCCCGAGACAATCCTTAAACTCAAGGCCAACATTTTTGCAGAAATTCGAGCGCTACAGCCACAAATGTTGAAAGATGTTATAATAATCAATGGCGCAACAGCCCAAATCGGGCCTAGGCCTTGAAGTAATGATAGAGTTACTTCATTACGAGACCAATGGGTCCGTGATTATTACCCCGATTTTACAGCTGAGTGAACTGGTAGTCCGGCACCCAATCTCATTCTTGAAAATTACTTGTCGCCAAGCGGATTCGAACCTGGTACCAGGTGCATCGAAGGCAAGTGCTCTAACCACTAAGCCACCCAGACTACAAAGAAAGATGTTATGCATGAATTGAAATGTACTGTGAACCGAAAATGAAAAATCTTTATTATTTTTTGGATAGAAGTTCGAACTGATGCCGAGATGAGTGTAGGATACCACACATATGCGACTGACAACCTTCGATCGACCTATCGTGAACAGTTTCGGAATTCGAAAGTGATCTCAGCAATCCTACCGATACCGATAGACACAATGGCGAGCAATGGTGCAGCAGTATCGAGGAATGGTAAATACGCTTGCAGAGCGCGAACAATGGGAGAAAGATACACGTTCACTCTGATTCTGAGCATCAACAACTGAATACGCCGCAAACACGGAGAAGTAAGTTCAACATGACGCACACACATCCGCGAAAATGGCTGTTTTAAGCGATCCCTTCACCACTTTAAGGATGGGGATTACTCGTTCTGTTCAATCGGCCCTCATGGGATTCAAGAAACCAAGCATATCTTACATACTTGTCCCCTGTTCGACATCACATCTTAGGTAAGCCACACCACCCCGCTAGCCTGATACACTGCAGCAGCTTGTCTAGTTTAATGTTTACGAATTCCATTCCCAGCTCCATTGTGAATGTATACCTAAAGTATGTTCCCGCCTTCAAGCCAGACTAAGGCATTCGCAAAGCATGTGGTAAATATTCAGCTCGCCATCGGGTTTACTACACCTGTGGCACACCAATTAAGATACGAAAAGCATTCCTATCTCCGAGTAGGACAAACATTATCCTGCTCGCAAGACCACATCGTCTTAGCCTCCAATTTGGCCGTCACGTCGATCTTATCCCTGTATAGCCAGCCACCTTCGAAGAACAACAAGACATCGTGACTCAAATGGACGAAACATCCCAGAAGTGGCACAGGAGACGGTTGACTACAAAGGACAAACTGACTAACAGTTTTACTAGTAACGCGCTGACGGTAGTTCCGGGAGGTTCCATCCGTACGACTGAGGGCATTTTTTGACAGGTTAAACACCCGGACTGACTTAGGCTTTTGATGCTTTTACTAAAATTATATCAAAGATCAAACAAGAACTGAAGAACTCCAATCATTACAAACCCCCAGTTCGCCTTCTACACGCCGATATACTTACAATGACTATGTCCTTGAATCTGCAAACAAAAATACATTTCCTCCTCCATTAACCGTTTCAAAGGAAGCAGTATCACGGAAATTTAATTTACTCCTTCCGTTTGTAATGAAATACATGGCTACGTTCAATTCCTATTCAAACTTTGCTTACCTTATCTACCTACGTGTGAATAGGTTTCTTTCTATTCCGTACCCTTTAAATAGGTATTAGACCATGACCCCTGTCTGTGCCCTTTAAAAACTCTCGTCTTCCATTTTACGGTTGCCTTAACTCACAATCAATTCCTTCGATTTTCACCAAAAAAAGAACAGCGGATTTTTTTTTCATGATATAAAAAACGTATTTTTATTACAAATATTATATTGTATTCATATTTATGTTTATACAGTGAGATATTGTTGTTGACAATAAAAATATTGGATAGATAATTTCCATTTGGTAAATTTAAATAGGAGCACATTAACTTTATTTTCTATACTTAAAATTAATATTTCATTTTATTTACATATGTTCATATTTATAGGTGTAACATTTAAAAGATTGTTTAAAAAAAAACCAATCGAAATAATTGTTTTTTTGTTTGTAAAAATAAGAATAATAATAATAATAAATTGATAAATAATAGTTAAAATTTAACAAAAATAATGATTTAAAAAAGTGGTAAGATATTTTGAGCAAAAAATTCTTTTTGAAATTACCAAAATTTTCGATGCGAGATAATTTCATGTATATACATTTTAATAATAGTAGTTAAAATATTTTGAGGTTAAAATTCAAATAGTTAAAAACATGTGTTCATTAGCTTTACTTATTCATAATTTTAATTAATTTAACATTTAAAAATTATTGAAATAGGAAAAAAAAAAAAAAATTCAGAATAAATATTGGATTTATATTTGGGCTTTATATGTACAATCGACTTTTATGGGCTTATGTTTTGATCATTATTATCAATGGCGCTACAGTGCAGGGCCTACAACCGCTGCAAACACCTTTCAAATTCGCGGTCAATTCCGACTTTTGTGGGAGAAAAACAATTCACAGATCGAATTTTGATCCAAGTTTAAAATAGGACCTCGGATCATGGATTAAAATTGCATTTATCACTTACAATTAAAAAAAGGGCAGTAGAAATAGCAATGCCTCGGTAGAATTATTATTCTTAACTTAGGGGTTCAGGTAAGGAGCCGAGGTATGTGAGTTAGGTTTCGAAATGTTCATAGTTTTGTCAACACCAGGTGAGCGCCTGCCTAGCCATATCTCAGCTCGGTTCGGCGCTGTTTGAATTTTTATGGGTGCAGAGCAAGGCGACGCGAGCCGTCGAAGCGTTGCGTTTTCAATTTCCATACTCTTGTAAGATTCGATTAAATTTTTTTTTAATATTTTATCCGTCGCTTTAAGTATATTTTAAATTTATTGAGATCTGTATTTTGAATTTTATGTACTTTTAAATGTTTCTTCTTTTACATTCAATTTATTTATTAATGTGACCAGTAGCGCTCCTAAGAGGACGGCCACAGGGCTAGGGTCCTCCCTATGGAAGGCATGAACATTGCACAGCTACTTAAAGAAATTTACAAAACATAGAAAAATAAGATTGCAACTATCAAACGTATGGAATAAAAATACTTAATGAGCTCAAGTTGTCTTAAGTACTAAACAGAAGATGGACTTCGAAGCCGAAGCCTACCTTGCGGCGGTCGAAGGCGGTCCTACTTTACCGAAATCGCAGGCGAAGTCGGTGTTGTAGGCATCGCCATATAATCCAGTGTATTCTAAAAGACAGGGACTGCGCGGTCGAAGTCGAAGTCCGTGTTCTGTTTGGGCCTTTAGGACAACCAATAAGCTTCTCTTAACGAATTCTTATCGACTTCCTGCAGTTTTCCCATCCTTTGAACGATAATGACGCTATTGGTGACAATGCGACAGGAAAACAATGTATAAAAGAAGAATGTGGGAAGAATTTGATATGAAAGCGAGCCAATCTGATTTTTTTAAATTAATCTGATGACAATCAAACTCGATATATTTGGGAACTTGTGCTCACTGAGTAGTTCCATCGAACGACATGATTTCTGTCGTACGATGAATCGATCATTTAGTTTAATTAGTTTGCAGTTATTCTCATTTTTTTAGATTTTAGTAAAATTAGAGAAAGAGTAATAACAGTTTTAATCAAAAACGTTTTTGCTCTTTCAGTGAGCGTTCAGCTTAATGGAAAATAATCTGTTGTAGCGCAAAACATATTTGATGATAGCATTCAAATATTTGAACATGTGGAAACAGTTGGTATATTTCAAGAAAATCGGAAATCACAGAATTAGGACAAGGTAACGTTCGTTATCATGGATTGAATTCTCTGCATGTAATCTCCAGTCACAATGGCAACGTTCTATTCTATTTTGATAGAAAAAAATTTGACTGAACTTTTCGACAAATTTTTTGAATCAAATACTTGACAGAATGGCATACAGTATAATTTTCTCGAGCTTGCACTGCTCATGGTTTCGAGGATAGGCACTGTGAGTACACTGTGAGCACACGATAGGTCTGAATTGAAAGCGGCTTAAGTGTACCAACAGTTCGGACCGAGTGTAAGCTCTGTTAGCGATGTAAGCACCATGAGCGTAATTGGAACCGCGGTCTAATAATACTAGATTTAGTTCAGTTTGTATGCAACTTTGTCAAATATTTGACTACTGCGTCACCAATTTCATATAATTTGTTAAATAAAAGGTCTGGTTTGCTTCAAAAAGTTGACTGAAGTTGTTGTTAATTTTTGGAGGTACGTTAGCTGAACCATTTGAGCACCGTACTTTATAGTCTTGAAGAAAGGTTTTTGAGTGATCGAGTGTGTGTTGATGATGAAGACTGTGCGGGGCAACAAAACGCAAAACAAACTCACTTATCGACGGCAGGTGATAAATTGAAGAGGATTTCTTTCAATGAACGCGAGATTGGCACATCAATGCCAAAACCAACAGAAGGCTACCCAAGGCCGTAGTTCAAACTTTGAATTTGAACCCCGAAATTTAAGTCACTTAATTTCAATCGATATTTTGAACCCAGGCTTTAAGAAATTGTTTGATGGGTTTAAAAATTATAAACCAGCGGCTTTGACCGTTTCGTTTCGCGGGATTTCAGTCTGAACGCAACAACTTATTGCTCGAATGCATAAAGATACCGACGCGGAATCCATAAAAGTCGAAATGTTTATCCTTAGAAGTTAAATAGTATACATACGTAATTCGATTCTACTGGCTAAGTTCCTTAGTTCTAATCGACGTTAAAGGTATTTACAATCCTGTTAGACAGATTAACAAAATGGAAAAACAAATCAACAAGCGAGGCTCGTTTGCTCCGCAATCCGTACTCATACGGAATTCTTAACGTCACTTCCGGAATCGGTTGGAGTAGTACTGCCGGGACTACCAGTCGGACTCTTCGCCAGGCTTGTATTGTTGTTCTTCAAACGCTGCATGTACTTTTCCAGTGCTTCCGTACCGGCTTTCTGCATCCGTGTCAATTGTTCCATAAGATAGGCCCGTTGCAAGTTGTAACCGAAGGTTACAGCCGGATAGCCGGTCGGATTGAAAGAAGCTGCAGCCGCCAGATGGGGTAGAAAGATGTTACCGTTTGGTGATCCCGGCGACTGAGCTTGTTGTAGCTGTTGAAGGAATGGACTGAGATCAGGTTGCATGTTTGGCGTCGACATGGTTTGAGCGACCGAATTCGATGGCACTGGTGAAGTTGATGGTGGCGATGTCTTTTGCGCGGTGGTCAAGTCGACAACTGATTCAGGCTTTTTTGTTAGGTTGCTTGATGATGGTGATGGCATTGGTGACTTGTTGTTGGTGGTGGGAGTGATGGGTTTTTGTGACGCCTTTTTGGTATTTGTTGATTGAGCAGTGAGCTTCGGATTTGTTTTGGGCGACGGTGTTGTTACCGTTGGTGCTGCCGCTATGATTGGCGGAGTTTTGGCACGTGGCAAAATTGGACGGTACTTTTTAGTCGGAGTTGGTGAAATTTCGGTTTTGTCTTTTGATGTTTTGGTCGAGTCGGGTGCAGGACGTTTTTCTGCTTGAGCCTTTTTGAGCGGTTTCTCGACAATCTTCTTTTCGGGGCTAGGCGTTTTCTTGGCCTTCTGCGGCAGTGGTGTCGATGGCTTCTTATCGATGCTATCTGGTGCCGTTGGAACACAGTGCGTTGTGGTAGAGGGGTTCGGACTAGGTGGAGGTTTCGTATGTTGCGTCGGAGTAGAGACTCCTGATGGACTCGACTTGGGAAGATTTACGGTAAAGCCTGCTTTACTATTATTCTGTTTCGAGGATTGATTGGAATTCTTGTTGTGATCCGGCGAAGAGGAAATACTGTTTGAGTGTTCACTCGTCACAGATGGGCTATCCGGAAGTTTCAAGATTTCAATGTAGTTATTAACTGGATTGTTGTGCTTTGGATTGTTCGAGTTATTTGAGTTAGAGTCACTGTTTTCGTTGGTTATCGTAATCGAAAGCGACGACGGAATGTTAATGTTGCACGAATTTAGCAACGATTGTACTGGAGTTTGCTTATCGGTGGGTTCTGGCGAATTTTTTTCGAAAGTTGAAGGACTTTTCGTACGTTTTAGCGAGTTTTCGTCGCCATCGGACTTGTTATTGTTATTTGCTGATTGCGATTCGGACGGTGTTTTGGTGGGTGGTGCTGGGAAGAGATTCGACATTTGTTTGTTCGGCCCGAATACGTTTTGTAAGTAGCTGCCAACGTTTGTTTGAGTTTTTGTGTACTTGTAAGTCGGTTGAATTGGTATGTTGTAATTGGGCATGTACTGTGGTGAATTTGGTGAATAAATCGGTGAATTTGGTGTATAGATTGGCGTACGACATCCCAGCGGAACATCGGACATTTTCGTTTTGCTAGCATTGTAGATAGCATAGTTCAAATAATTGGTGCTGGTCGAATTTTTCGTCGAATGGCGGGGAGTCGTCGAACCATTTTGCTGTTGTGTTGACGGCGTCGAGGTACACGCTGAGGTCGACGGCGATGGAATGTTTGGTTTTTGGTTGCTACTTGTAGTCGTTGGCGGTCCATAAACTTTAATTTCCTTGTTCTCGCCATTCTGGATAGGTTTAATTTCGGTGGTGGGACCTGGCAGGAACTTATTGATGTCGGTGGGAATGTTTGCGAACGGATTAATTCTGGACGACTTCGGTAGGATCGGTGGATATCGACGGGCAATTGGTGTTCGATTTCCCATTACGTTCGATACGATGGGAACCTTCGAACTGGTCAGACTAGTGGTGACCATAGGTCGGAGGAATCCTTCGCTGGTGGTTTTCACTGGCTTGTTTGGCGGTTTAGTCTTGCTCAGCTTCGGTGCTTTGAGACCGTTCTTTTTGAAAATTTCCAACAATTTAAGTGGTGGAGGTGCTGGCATCAACTTCTCGTCTTCTTGCTTTTTGCTAATTTCCATTGGTATCGACGGTGCACTGGTCGCTCCAATAGGAAAAGGAGCAAGCTTAAACGAAAGGTTTGACGCATCAGGCTTAGGGTCTGCGAGTAGATTTGAACGAACTTTGATCTGAGGATGTTGTGGTGGTGTTGGTTTAGGCAGTTCAAGTTTCGGTTTCTTTGCAACATTCTTGACCGGTTCCTTGTTTTTTCGTTTAGCTGCTGCTGACAATTTCGGTGCAGGCGGTGCTGGTGGTGGAGCCATAGAAAATTTCTTTGTTGAAAAGTTTGATGGTGGAAGTGTTGCCGACAAGCTAGAGACGAATTTCTGTTTTTCCAATTTATCTGGCGAATGCAATGATTTGATAGGTGCCAAGGCTATTGAATTCAGAAACTCCGATTTCTTTTCTTCTTCCTCTTTCTCAGAGATGGACATTTCCGGAGATTTCGGCGAAGATGAAGGCTTATCCAATTCAATCGTGATGGGCGGCACCAATTTTTCTTCAGATGACGACTTGGTTTTTTCTGTTGAGCCACCGGTCTTTAGATCTTTGTCTTTTTTTACTTTTATTTTCCATTCTTTCTCTGGTTTAATTAGTTTCACTTCCTTTTTGTTCGCATCTGGACTAGACATGTTTATGATCGTAACACTTCCCTGTTTTGAAAGATCGATCTTCAATTTGATATTCTCCACTTTACGATCGTCCTGTTCTGTGGGGGTATGGTGCTTTGAAGCTTTTCCTGTTTTAGAGTTAGATTTCGATTTCGAAGACTCGTCATCTTTGGACGAACTCTTTCCTTTATTGATTAAAGTGATTTTAAGCTTTTCAGTTCGAGGATCGGGACTGGGCTTATCTGACGATAATTTCGTCTGTTGTGTATCAGTAATAGATTTTTGCTTTTCTGTCTCAGACTTAACCTCGTCCTTCAAGGACACATTCTGTACTGCATCAAACGGTGCTGGTGCCTCTTCCTTTTTCACTCCCGTCCCTTCCTTTACTTCACCTTTAACTTCGATCTTTGTTTCGTCTTTTGTTCCAGTGTCTGATTCATTTCTTATAGCGGAACTATCTTCTTTAGACCGTAGCATCTTCATTTCCTTCTTTTTGCGTAGCGAAGTTTCCATTTCTTTTACTCGAAAGAAAAATCTCATTGGGGCGTCCCGTTTCCACGTGTAAATATACGCAACATCCATTATTTTGTAATGATCGGCAAGGACTATAGTCTTTACCTTGTACATGATCTCGATCGTGAACCTGTTCTGATCGATGCCAAACTTTCCAAATACAAACTTTTTGATATGATTTACTGTGAAAATTGCCGGACATTGAAGATATTTCGGCTTATTTAGTTCGAAAGTGTCACTTGTTGGGATTTCGCTGAAAGTAAAAAAATGGAACCCATTACACTTTAAAGAGAAAAAATATAAAAATATAGTAAAGTTTTACTAGATGAATGGCTAAAACCTTGACGAACATAATCTTTAACTGTTCTAGCCTTTTCAATGTGACTTCAATAAATATAGACCTTAGATCTGAGGACAATTCTGTCCCAATAGGTTTTGCTACTGACAATGTGCTAGCTTTGTTTTATAGTGCCCACCCTTGAACCGGCCTTACTTTCTAACTTTGGATCAATCATCACATCGTGGCCTAGTTGTGATTGTGGTATCACTATGGACCAACCGAACGGGCTAAGTAAGTCGATCGATAGTTTGGATAGCTCCCACTATAACCTAACCAAACCTAGTCGTGATTTCTTCCATTTGGACATTAGGCCAACTAACTTCGGTTCAAACTTGTGGCAATGTCATTCCAACGAAATACTCACAGCTCAAAACAAGGAATCCTGCATTCTTTTTTCGAACTGTTTCTACTCTAATTGGTTGCGTTAAGCTTCCAAATAACAAGAGGAAAACACTGGTCACGAAAGGAGTTGCCCAATTTATCCAACGTCCATGCGTTCGTTCTCGGTAGTCATAGATAGAAAGAGCTTGAGCCCTAGTATTCTTATTACACACTTGAAAACTAATCCACGTTTCGCACTTTTCGTTGGCCCTTAGGGACGCACTGTGAGTTGCTTGTACAATATACAGTCCAACTCTCGGATGCAGGCGCTTCAAAATTTTGTCAGGTGCTGGTTGAAGCTTATACAGGTGGTAGAACAACTGCTTTAAAAGTTTTGCGGTTGACCATCACTAAATTCACAGGATACGCTTTGCAAACTCTTCTAAGATACAACATGGTAATTGCCACGCAAACGCTTGATGTCTCTGACTACCTACTACTCGAAGCTTCTGACAAGAATCGACTTCAACGTCTCAAAAGACCTGACGCTCTGAATCAAATCAAAAATTGTTTTTAAGTTGAATGAACACTGGACGCTTCAAGAAAACCGACCTTTAGGTCATGAAAATTTATAGTAAAAGGGGTACTTTTTTCTTTCTTTTACGAAGGGTGTTTTCTGCCGTCTAATGGATTGGATTTACAATTTAACAATTTGTGGATCCTTTTTTTGAGTCTTGACAAAGGGTTAGTTCGTTTGGGGTTGCTGAAGTTTTCGGCTTCGGTAGGAGGATTCTTTAAAGGCGTGTTTCAAAGTTGTTTTTGTTTTAACAGGACAACTGTTGAGGCTCCCCAGTTTATTCGGATGCAGTTCAGATGGAGTCTCAGTGCCCAAACGCGTTGATCCAAGAAACCACTGTGGCTCTCGGTTCGAAACCCAAATAACTGTCATAGGTAGGTAGATATGCGTAACTGACTGTAAACACACCTGACACACTTGGACCTAAAGCGTTTGTTGTATTGCCACAGGATCATTAAATCTGGTAAACCGTTTAGAGCCTATAATGAAGCATTGGATTATCGAAACCTCCATTGCATCTAGGTCACTGAGGCTGTTGAAGAAGTATGCTCCTATATGAGATTTCCTCCCAGAGAATAGATCAGGTACAGATATGAAGGACTGTCTCCTCCTCATCCTTCTACATCTTGCTCTGACACCCAGAACAGATGAATATTGAACTATTCTGCCATCTCATTAAAAGGTTATCGACATTCTACGATGACCCTTGATGTTGTAGAGACCGATTCCAAGAATTTTATTGCTGGTGTCTACCTATGGTATGGTATGGTGTGTGGGGTGGTGATGTTGTCATTCTCCTTAACATAGACGTTAATGTTCGTCCGTTGTGCTCCCCGTTAGAGTACTATAACTCGTGAAACCTAAAACGATCTTATTGCCTTAATGTTACATAGCTTTCCTGTATCGATATCACCGAGAAAATATGCGCCGAGGATCCGTCTTCTCGTTCTTAATAGACCCGAAAACTCGCATCGGATACTCGCATAGGGCGTGAAAGATTGACTCTTCCACTTCTGGGTCACCGCAGCTACGACAAAGTTCATGTGCCAATCAGACAGTACCCTGTAAGCACGCCAATTAGCAAAAAGTTCTTGATATTGAGCATCTATTTAGGTTTGACTATCTATTGCCTGCCCACCACTGCAAGCATAGTGAGTCGATAGACTGTTTTATGGATCCGATGGGAACAGTAACGTGCTGTTCTCCCACTACAGGGCTTACGCTGAAGCCTGCTCGACCAGGTACATCCCGCTGGCTACCTAATATATATTACATACACCTCAGCTGGGTTTAGGAGTCCATGGTCACCTGACGGCCACTACAGTGGTCCGGATGGCGGCCAAACCTTATAATGTTAAGCATATCAGAGAAAGCTCCTCCACCTACCCCGTCTTCAGATTTTGACCCATCCGTGTGTATATGGACGTACTCTTTACCCATAAGGAATCCGTTTCGCAATTTAGTTGGGTTGGGATGGTTGGAAAATTTTCAACAAAATCAAAACTGGGAAAGGTGTAGTCTGTTTTTTCGGGGATATTATTCAAATGATTCCAAATTAACGAATGACTGATCCACTGTGTCAAGGCCAAGTATCAACCATGCTTCTTGAAGCAGTGCTCCAGAAGACCGCTGTTACTGCCCTAGAGAAGGTTGATGCTCTTCATAGCTCTATGATCTCTCCTACCTAAGGTAGTTTTCAGTTTCTGCGGAGGAAGTTAGAAATCAACACAGAGAACACGTGCAGTTAGAACACGTGCGCACTGCTCAAACAATGACCGGTAATAATTCCGCCATTTGGGGCTATAAAATCGGAAACAAACTTCCCTCCCTGTTCAACATCATCTAAACGATAAGACATCTGCTTATCAATTCTGTAAGTGCTCCAAGCCCTCCTCTAACAGTGTCTGCAAAATGGAAATAAATCGTATTAAAACTCACTCAATATCAGCATATTCCAACGATAGCGACATGTTTTCCGTCGGTCCAAATATCAGATGTTCGGTATCTTCTCCCCTTTGTTCTGGTGTAGCAAGCATCGCTTCCTTGGGACGTGTGCAGTAGAACGCTCGTTTGCGTAGCAACTCCTTTTCGTAGAGACCGGGAACCAGTTTGTAGACGATAGCTTGAAGCGTTGTATCGGATCTGCAAATAAGAAAAAGTTAAAGTCGGCTATTAGTAAAACCTACGCTAGACTTAAGATAGTTTTTTTTATTATTGCTGTTGTTTCTTAAAGATAACGAGAGGAGAGAAAACACGTAAGCCATGTCTAGTGATTGACACGAAACCTTCGTTCCGTCGCACGCTTCAGATCCACTCTCCAATTCGTCGCTGAGTGCTTCTGGGCATTGAAAACAAGAAACAAGAAACAAGACCAGGTAATTGTATTTACCTTCACGATACGATATACTCCGGCCTGGGTAACTATTTCTTATGATTTTCTTATTTTTACCACTATCCCATTCGATGTATGCACGAAGCACACACGTTCCATTCGATTCGAAAAATAGAACTTGATCAGCTTTAATCAGCGCAGCGTGTGAGGTGAGGCAGGGGGCCCACAAAGCATGCATACGGCATAACGAAGAAAGCAAACTTACGGATAAGAGTGGATGAGAAGTAGCCCGAAGACTCTTTTGGCTTGGCTATGGCTTGGCTTCGACTGTATTTCCTATCCCATCGTATAATTAAGAGCTCTATGTGCTGTGACGTTCCCATCATATACAATCGTTCCTACTTTGGCTTGCCTGGCCACAAATGCTTCGTTCGGCCTTATGTACTCGCCTATCTGTTTCCCCTTTACCGCGCGATTCTTATAACCGAGTACATAAGCCGGGTATAAACACAAGGTTTCTTTTCAGCTTCTGCGCATGTATGGATATTGGTTTTATGTGGATTGTGTCGATGTGTGTGTTCTTGCTTTTTTCGCTTCAAGAGGAATTCGGAATTTTAAGCATTTTCCCTCATAAATTTTCGTTTGCTTTGGGGTCGATCTGAGTTACGGCAAAAAAACCTTAGTTTGTGTTACGGTTTCACGTTTCATAAGCAATGAGAATTTCAGTGGAAAATTTTTCCACGTTTTTAGGAAATGATCGGTTTGATTGGATGTGGAGCTAAACACATTTGACATAGTCTTGTTTGAACCTTGTCACGTGGAAGTTAAGTGCGTTTCAACACGTATCGTAAAGAAGAAGACATAGCGAACAAATAATTTAAATGCCAATTGTTTCAAATGGTGCTGTCAAAATGATATGAACATAAGAAAACGAATTTCTTGGACTGCAAACGAACAACTTCCTCTGCTGGAAATATGGCAAGAAAACATTTCATACATTTTTCATTTCGAAACTGTCAACTGGCAGATCTTCGTCTTTATCGCTTGTGGAAGATTCGTGTGTAAGCAATTGCCAATTTAAGTCCAATCGGAAATTGATAAATAGTCAATTTATGTGGCTATTTGCCTAGGGTATTAATTAGCCGGCGTTCGTTCGGCATTAAACTCAAAATCAAAGTGCATTTTTTGAATAACTATAAAACTCAAATCACTGTGTTAAGAACATTATCAACTTTTGATCTTTAACTGTTCTATAACAAAGCTGCTAGATGATGACGGGGCTGTTTTTCCATTTTAAAGATTAATATTTGAATTCGCACGAAAAAATTTTATCTTACAATGAAAATTTATAGTGGCAAGTATAACATCTAACGTCAAACATTTGGAAACATATAAAATCTGAATAGATAGCAAGAAAACAGTGAATTGTTAACCTAATGAAAATGGTGACTATCCAAAATCTATCAATTTAGGCCATACACTAGAAAAACTTGCAAATAATACCAAGTTTCAACTTACTAGCCTGTACTATTCTACAATTATGAAGTTTAAGCTTTCATTAGAAAAATATATTACGCAAATGCTAAAAGTTTATATTCAAAATTAGCATACCAATAACAAGTCTAATAATAATAATAATCAACATCCCAAATCGAGCCTAGGTCTTAAAATATTGCTAGAGTTACTTCATTACGAGACCAACATCCCAACACTTGGAGGTAAAGTGGTCAGCTACACGCTCGTCCGTGATTATTACCCCGATTTTAACTCAGGTACTCATTTACAGCTGAGTGAACTGGTAGTTAGGCACCCAATCCCATTCTCGAAAATTATTTGTTGCCAAGCGGTTTCGAACCTGGTACCAAGTGGACTGCAGGCCAGTGCTCTAGTCACTAAGCCACCTAGCAACCATAACAATTCAAAACTAAACGAAAAATTTATGAAATGTTTTCTTGCCATATTTCCTTCTAATTCTTTTAAATCATATAACAAACTCTGAATAATTAGCGGCCTGTAAGAATTCTGTGCAATTTTAGCGCTTACCAGACTCTTATTTTGCTCGACAGGAGTTTAGACACATTTTGAGAATTTTTTAAAAATAGCGACATCTGTTGCGTAGTACTGACCCGAAATTTTTCAGTTAGTATTTTTCTTCTCAATGGCATACCGATAAAAATATCTACAATTTGTTTACATAGAACAGAAATTCCATATGTGGTTTTAAGTGTATAATTCCATTTAAATCAAAATATCGTATTTTGATAAATTAATTGTTGGTAATAAGCTTAAAATGGATTTAAACTCCGTTTCCATGTCGATTAAACGAAATTAGAATTGATTTTCGCTGTCAGTGGCTTCATTGCTTCCGATTTCCCTGTCACGCCCTAATCAAAAGGGTTTATGCAGTCAGCAGTCAATGCTTTCATTGACCCATTCTAGGATTAATTCGTGCTTCCTGTGTCTGGTTTCCGTAATCTATTCTGACGCATTTATTTCATCCATGTAGAATTTGACATTACGCTTATACTCGTATGTACTTTCAACACCCCTTTATTGTAATTCAACAATTTAAAATAATGTGCATGCAACACAATTTATTATCGTCATCTCCATTACGTTCAAACTTTGATAGCTTATAATAATTTTCCCTCCAAGGAAAATTTTGCGGCAAGTGCTCTAGCCTCTAAGCCAAAGAGACTACTACATGGGATAAGTTTGAAAGGGGTTAAGAAAACAAGTATTGCATGATCTCGCAAATAAAAACTAGTAGATGTTAGATTCAAACGCACGTAGGTAACGTGATTTCTCTCCAATGACGCTTTGTACAACAAGTTTTATACTATTTTCAGACTACGAGATTAACGTTTTTAAATCGAGTTAAACGCGTTGAAAACACTTCCTGAATATTTTTACGAAAATTTGCTAATGAAACACAGTTGAATATCTACATGTCAAAAAAAATCACATCAAGTTGAAATGTATCAAAATAAAACGAGTTGTTTAGTGTGAACACTACTTGTTTAACACGTCTATTTTGCCTACATAAACGCGTTTAAAACGCATAGTCTATCTAGGGTATTTGGTTTTGTTTGTACTACCATGACGGATATATATTTAGTAGCCATAACCGATATACTCACTGGTAGTATTTCAGGGAATTTAGTAGGAATCAAGCTGCATACCTATAGGAAAATTTTATGATGCAGAGTACCAAGTTGAAATTTTCTGAAGGAAGGTGGCGCGGGTAGGCTTAAAGTAGCTCGTTCTTGTAACGACAGTGTCTCATGTACGAAAAGCAGAACGGCACAGCACAGGCTTAGAACTGGTGCCAGAGTTGCCAGTACTGGCAAATGTTTCGGGTCCAATATGTGCCCTAAGACCAAAACATTGCCGAGCCAATGTCGATTTGATTACACCGGTCCTACTCTTGGTAAAACTCTGGCTCAATACTGGGACGTCAGTAAAAAACAAAAAACCAAAAATATTAAAAAAGAAATTTTATTGTCTTCTTTTTTTGTGTGTGTTTTTTTTAACTACATATCTACTATTTTATTTCCCTGTAAAAATTTTTTTTTTTTAAATGCGAATTGATTTTTCTTACATGCACACTCTTGGATTTGAACCGTGGTCTACTCGCTAATCTGAAAAATTCTCGTGATAGTGTTAAAACCGAATCTAAATTGATTTTGAGAAACAAAAAATATTTTTGCCGAGATGTGCCCAATACAAAGCCGACAGTCGAGCCAATGCCGAAAGAGCTTAAACACCAATAATAAGCCAATTCTTGGCCCGACACTGGGCTGGTAGTTTGTCAGTACCAAAAGAATAACGATCCACAAGTCTTGGCGGACAATACGATGCCAATTCTGGGCAGTGTGCACAACTCCGTCGGACTCCGGCATTTCGCACAAGGTATCGTAGTGAAAATGAGAGAATAAGATAACGTGCAAGCGTATCGTATTCCCCAATCAGCGACATCTGTTGACTTCGTCGACTAACGAAATGAAGTGAATCCGCACTAAGTTGCTACATTGCGAAATAAAAATGAAAGTCCTTGGGTGTCACAGTGGCTAGGCGCACCAAACCAGAAATTTTAATCGCAGGTTTGATTCGTACCTACAGCCATGGCTTTTATTTTATTATTGTAATTTAGTAATCGACAGAGACTGTAGAGGCGCTGAAACTCGATAAAGAGTTTATTTATTTATAACAATAACAATTGAACAGAAAATCTTTTCCAATTAGGTATACAATTGCCGCGAATTACAAAACAAAATGAGCTCTAATGGGCACTTTCTCTCATCCATCTCATCCTGTTTGATTCAAATACCGAAGAAAATGTATGAGCATTGATGAAGATGAAGCTGTGAACATCAGCAGTTATTTCAAAGTATTTTGAACCTACCCCACTCCCTCCCTCTTGTGGATCTCCTGCGCACAGGCCTGGAGAACAATACCTTTCTACCCATTCCATGGGTGAATTTCTCGAATGTTCACATGTAGTTTCTAGTTTGTCTAATGCGGTACGATTGTGTTGGCATTGACGATATTTCATGTTAATGAAGTTGACAAAGCGTGAATTCAAAATCTATACTGACAGGTCACTCTATCAAACCGTTCCGCGATTGTCCTCAATTCGCTATTACATCACAGACATCAGTCGTTCGGCTTTTGTACACAGAGCGCGTTCTATTCCCCGAGCACACATTAAAGCCACCGTGTGGAATATAGAAACGAAGCCAAACAATTCTGCCAGTCGCAGTCTGTCCGGTTTGTCCATCGCCACACACAGCAAATAAATGGCCAGTTTTTGGGACGCAAAAACAGTAAAGAAGTGGCTCTACAGCTTTCCCCCGCGCTGCACTACACAGTCCGTTCCGTAGAACCAACGGACCATAATAATAAATCTTCGGAAAATCTCTACGTAATACTAGGCAACGAATTTACAGACCAAGTCCTGAAGGGTGGCGGGAAGGGGGGTTCACGCGGTTGATAAAGCGTACTACACACTTTGTTACGATTTATGTTCGCCCGCGTCCGCCCCCTTCTAACCGTTCGAATGGAAACCGTGCAACTTTCACTAATGAGCTGTGAACGCTCACAAGACGCGAGTCTAAAAGAAAGTTGCCTCTGATAAGACGCCGCGCTACACGCTCGAGCTTACAAGGCTGTTTATCGTCGACACTATCAGCCCGCTAAGCCAAAAGTCACTACGTCGTTTCCAGCTTCCACCCGGTCGCCCGTCGACCCCACGACAATGACGGGGGAGAATAAAAAAATTTTAGTCAGCCAACAAGATGTCGACTTTCAACGCCCACTTGCTTTTCTTCAGGCAGCCTTTTTATAGCTGCTCAGCACGACACACGAGTACGTTAAGTAAACCTGTTCTTTTCTTGAATTTATTTTCTTTTTTTTTTTAAGCTGTCCGACACTGAGGAAGTTTTGACTGCTTGGGCTAAGGGAAGCATTGAGCAAGGCAATTTTATGGTCAGGAGATGAGATGAAGAATTACCCGTACTACGCCACTTCGGAGAGGGAAGGATTCTACATTCGATCAACTAATTAGTAACTTGACTTTAATTAATAAAAGCTAAAAGTTGTAAGTCTCTCCGAAGCCGTCGGCTTGTTACCTTTTTGTGATTTTAAAAGATTTTCAAGTATCCGAGCATAAATGAACGTGCACGTTAACCAAGGTGCATAACTACTTAGCAGAAAGCGATAAATTAATGATATTGCTGAACGGAAGATACCTTGAGCGCTCATTACGACTTTTTTAATATTCATTACACCACACTTAGCCTATTAGCGGATTATGTGACTCTAGCGTAGCACGGCACAAAGTAATAGTCACTGACATTTGATAAGAAAATCCATCGAGAGAATATTTTAATAAAGAATTATTTTAATTAACTAGCCTGCGATATACTCGTATGTAGATTAGGAAACAATAAAAATATGAGCCTGGTGAGGAATGGCGTGACTAGTGCCTCGACAACGTCGTAGCTCCGGTGCCTGGGCGCACAAAGCATAGTTGAATCAATCTAACACTTTGTTACTGGTACACTGCGGTGACGTGCAGTAGCGATTACACGTAGCTTGATTTGATTCATTAAAAAAGGAATCTTATAATTTACAGAAAACTTAAGACAAGAAAAAAGGGGTTTCTACCACCCCCGAGGTTGTAGCCAGCAAAAAACTCACCATTCTCCGCCCTTAATTTTTTTGAAAACGAATAAAGAGTTCGCAAACTGAAATATCCTGGAAAGCGAAAGCCAACGAAAAAACTACTGCGATTTCTTATCACCCAAGAGATATTTCGAAATTCGTGAAAACGAATGCAAACGTATTACTACCACAAATCTTTCGTAGGTCTATCGCATCGATACAATAGCCAAATTTCGCGGAATTTTTCGGTTGCTCCCTGCAAGTTTGCCAGCGAAATTACATTTCTGAATGAGAATTTAATTGTTATGGCTAAAGAATTTGTAGAATTTTATGATTGAGGGCGCTAGCCCTGCGAAGTTCACAATGGGGATCACAATGGAAGTATTGGCGGTCTATGTTTGGTCGCATTGGTGGTCAACCCTAACCTAACCTAACCTACGTTTCGTGCGCCTGTCCATAATATTCCCTTGTGGGTGGCGCATAAAAAACAAAACAACATCTAAAGAAAAACCAATTTGCTACCTCATCACACCTAAGAGATACAACGGGATTCGTGAAAATATATACATCCTCTACACGTTTCTTTTGGGAGCTGAATTTCGAAAAATTAGGGTAATCCGTTTTTAGGCGCCTATATAAATATCACGTTAAAGTGAAAATGAATAAAACCCGAGGACGGAAGTTAAAACCAATTCGATGTCTTATACAACCTAAGAGATATGGCAGATTTCGTATAAAAACGTATGCAACGGTTTTGCACCTTCTAATGGATTCAATAAAATAGTACTGGAAATGATGCTTAACGGTTAATTTAGAAAATTAGTGGAAGTAAAAATTTTTTTTTAAATCTGATGTTTTTAATCTGAAGACCCTGGTAAAATTCATTCAATATTTCAGAAAAAAAGAATGACGAAATTCCTTTTTTTTTCGAAATGTTTAATATATCCACTACGTTTCAAGCATAACCCGTATATTGATATGAAAAACACCCCACACCTCCGCACCATGTTACACAAATTAAAAAATCTACCAATAGTCTAGTCGGGACGAAACTTTATTATTTTTCGAGTGATTCGATAGAATGAAGATAATTTTTAGATGATTAGAAAGAAAGGAGTTACAACCAATTTACTGTCTTATCAGACCGAAGAGATAGATGCAATTTGGTAAGACGTATACAAACCCATTGCATTACATTGGAATTGAATTTCGAAAAATTTCTAAGTTCGGATTTAGGCGTTTAGATGTAATAGTCGTAAAAGTAATAACCAATTTTATGTCACACCAAACCTTAGAACCTTAGAACTTAGAAAGGTATGCAGCCTTCTTACACCCGCTTGGGTTTAGTTATCCATTAATCGGGAAATTAATTTTTAGGCAATTATAGGGGAAGCTTGTAGAAGTAATCAATTCGATATATGATCAGATCAAAGACACATTCTGGTATGCATGAAAGCTTATGCAAATTCTTTACACCCTTGGGGTTGAAAATCCTAAAATCAGTTTGTATGCATTATCTAAAAATTCAGTAGAAATAAAAGTAAGATTTGATATCTCATCAAAATTAAGAGATATGACGAAAATTGTGAAAGCATATGCAACACCCTTACACCTACTTGACTTGCTGGATATCCAAAAATCAATTTTTATATGATTGCAACAGAAGACCGAAGAAGTGAAAACCAATCCGATGTATTAACACTTCTAATAGATATGACGAAATTCGTGAAAACGTGTACGAGTTGTACTAAGCGTTTTAAAGGACAAAAACTTTTGGAAAAAAATTTTAGATGAATATATCAGCTGTTTTTTTTAAAGTGGTATAAGTCCATCGGATGAAAAAAAGTTGTATTTTAATTATTATTTTTTACATTAAAAAATCAATTTTAATAAAGTCAATTTCAATAAAGTCAATATTAAATTATTCAATACCAAATGAGACGTAGTTACACCAATACCAAATGAGACGTAGTTCATGAAAATGTACACAACCCTTTGACACCCATTCCGGAATCGAATTTAAAAATGTCCTGAAAATACTAATCATTCTAATCATTTATCGGAAGGACCAGTGGAAATATAAAATAAATCCAATTAATTAATATTTCTCCAAAAATGTTTATTCTTCCACTTCCGTATGCTAATGGATGTTTCCTTTTTTATATTTAATTTCTAGTACAACTAAATATAGTCACCAAGTTTCAAATTTCTAACGTAAGCCGTTCCTGAGATAATCCTGAGATCCAGAAACCAATATTTGTAGGCTCAAAAACGTTGCCCCACCCGAAGGTGACCGGTCACCCTTTAAGTCCACCCAGTCCATACAAATTATTTCAACTTAATACCTCAAAACGTTTGGAAGCTACGGTCACTTAAACGACTATGCAGATCATGGATAGGCTAACTGAAATTTTATTCTGCACTTTTTTGGTGTCATGAATGTCAAAAAATAAGGTTCAGCAAAATATTTTTTTTTTTTTTTTAAATTCATAGGAATAGGTTCTGTATAATAAAGTGTAAGATTCTGCAACAATAGCAACAAATTATAAGCAATAGCTGTTCAGATAAATTGTTTAATCTCGAAAAGAATTTTCTCATGTCTTCTTATACAGCCTTTTCGAACTTAAACTTATCGATAAACTTATTTTCTATCCTTCAGATGGTGTAGGAATTTGTATACATTTTCACAAATTTCACCATATATATTTGATTAGAGCTATTGTTTCTTGTTACCACGAGCCTAACTTTCTTTTTTTGATTTATTATAATTGGAACCGTAAGCAGAACTAAGGATGTTGGTTTAGTCTTTACGAATATCGTCATATCTGAGCTCTAATGAAAGATGTGGTAAAAAGCGATAACAGCTTAAGCCAAAAAAAAAAATTAGACAGTTCCGTGTATCCAAATTGATAAATAAGGTAATACAAAATTTATTAGGAGATCTTATTTTATTTAATTATAATAAAACACAAAATTAATATATAATATGAGATAAAAATCTATCAAACAATGAACATTATTTAATAAATTTCAATTTAATACTTTAAAAATCTTGACATAAGCTGTTATCGTTTTTTACCACAGAAATGTTCTATAGGGTTTTCCTTCCACTGGAGTTTTATATAATTGACTAAAAATCGGTTTTAGGTTCCCTTAACATTCAACTAATAACCAGATATGTAGTTGTATACGTTTCACGAATTCCGCCATATCTCTTAAGTCTGATGAGACATAGAATTGGATTTTGCTTCTAGCGGCTCGCGTACACCTAATCCGTCATCGGCCGAAGTTTGCTGGGGCGACGACGGCCGAACTCGGACGATTGAATCAAATACTTGTAAAAGAATGAGAGCGCATACACAAACACGACCGTCATCGTCCGATGACGCCCGAAAACGGCCGATCAACCGTCGAGTCCGAACTTGTTGGGATTTCTCGCCAGTCTGCCGGCATCTACAGTGCAAGTTGAGTGTATTTACCGGCAACACCCAATGTCGGCACAAGTGGTAACACTGTTGCAGTGTAAGCACATACACGTCCGAGTTACTCGTCGGGGTAGTTTTGTCCGCCATCGACCGACAAAATCGGTTTTGGTGTACGCGAGCCGTATGAGTTTTCTACATAACCGTCCTTGAAAGTTATTTCAAGCTTTTTTTGTATTCAACTGAGTATAGAGAGTATTTTATAAGATTCCGCTTCAATATGTATATTATACCTATTTGTATTTTCTATTTAAATTTTTGTATGAAAACCAGCCCAATGTTTAAAGTCGAATCCTACAAGGACTGCAAGGTTATTCTAGTGGAAAAATTAACTGTGTCCCGGAAAATGATCAAAATTTGATGATTTGAGGATTTGAGTAGCTTCAGCACTTGAACATAACTGCTTCTCGAACTTTGTCCCGAAAAATAATAAAATTGCGTCCCGATTGGCAAATTTCACTTTATTCGATATATGAAAGCGTTCAAAGCTAGGGAACAGGAACGTGAAAGATTATAAGATTTTTTTCTTCTCGTTCCATAAAAAGGGGCGATTTTCAATTCGGATGTGAAAACTGTTGTATTCGCATGGGTTTTTGGAAGTGAATTAAAGGGGCTTTACTTTAGGGAGGAAGTAAAATCTTTGAAAAATTTTGGATACTTCGGCTACAGGGAGGTTAACCCTGCGATTATTTACTGGATAGTATAGTCAATGCATATTACAAATTTCCCGGTGTGGAATAGAAGAATTAACGCCGCAAAGAAAAATTATCATTCAATTACCAGCAGCTAGATTATCGTCCTTCAGAACCAATTCCCGATTAACTTCTTAAATAAAATAAAGAAATCTTCGAAGTTTCTGTATGACCCATCAAAAGAAACTTTACTACTTTCCACGCAATCATTTCTCAAGCACCTACAGCTTAACGTATATACGGCACAAAACTTTTGTCCTTCGCATCCCCAATCTGATTATTTGATTCCATTCGGTTCCCTCGTAGCTCCAAGTTCCGTGTGAATAGAACCCGACAGCAAAACTTATCACAAAGGACATACTCGCATATGTATATACCAAAATTCATGGATGACAGCTCATCCTTAATTCCTCGTATACGACTAGTCCCCTAATACCAGGGTCAAACAACCTCTTTTCGGTTAAGTATTCCGGAAAGCAGGGCACTACCACGACTATACTGAATCCGGCAGCACGTAGGTACGTACTGATGCCGTTCAACCAGGCAAAAGGGAAAATTCCAAATCGGAATTTCTCCAAGCATTTATCATTTTCACATTTCACTGATTCCCCATAGAATACCGTCGAGGACATCTAATTCCGTGCCGAGCGACATACGGGGTTGAAAAAAGAACATTTCAGGACATTGACAGCACAGAACACGGACATATTCATCGGGAATTTCTATATGAAAGGCATGTGTGATGCCGTGTCCCTGGATTTTAACATAAAAATTTCGCGACTATCTTTTGCCATTCCCGGCGAAAGATCAAAGTGCGCCGAATCTACGTGGCAAATACATTCGCATCGTTTCGATTATATTTTCCACATTGGATACTAACAACCACCACTAAGCCTACTATATATGCCATCCAGTGGCTGGTTATGCGAGAATACCTTAGAAATTGCCAAGAAAGAGACCCTCGTGCTCGTTATAAAACATTATAAGTACCTACCTATGCTACATGCCATAGGTACGCGAAGGTATAGCTTATAGCATCTTAAAAGAAGTTTCGTCTTACCTTTTTTTTTGACTCACCCTTGCGCTCGTGTGTTGTGTGTATCTCACCTGGTTTACGGTTTTACGATATATGAACACAGCCGAAAGGTATATTTTCGAGGTTCGGAGGCCTTATGATGGCTCATTTTTCACTCCACAAATGTGAAGATACGAACAGCACAAAAAAAAAAACGGGAAAAAGAAAAAAATCTAAAGAACTCGAATGGATTTAGTGCCGACTATTCAAAATATTCATGAATTGGGCGAAAAAAAAAACCTCGAATATTCTTCGATCGGACCTTTTATACTTCCTTCATTAAAATGAAGAAGGTGATAATCACTAGGTGAGCCCGTGGAGTTTGAATATGCGATACAAGGCCATTGAGCGTTGAGCGATTGAGAAAATTTCTTGGACATTGCTAGAAAAAAACGGAAGTATTTGCTTCTTATTAAGTCAGTCAGAGCTTGATTCGAAACTTTTGGTAAAAATTTGGATTTTTGGACCGCCCACCGAACAGGGTTGATAGTGATATTAATGTCCTTGCTTTAGTATCTCCTTTTTCCGTTCAAAGATCTCTTGATAGAGAAAATTTTTGCAAAGTTACCATTCCATAGCTAAATACTTCTTTGAGGACGAAGAAGTTTCAGTCTTCTTCTAATATGTCCTGGACTCAGTAGAGTATCCACATCCCTAAATTATTTGAAACTCCCGTACAGGCTGATTGCAATCAGACCCAATTCCATATCGAGAAAGGTTTATTAAAACACAAGAAATAGAGCAAATATTGTTTCGCCTAGTCGAACTGCAAACGAATCGTATTTACTTCATTGCGAAGATTAGAAATTATCCGATGTAACGGCTCGCAGGCGATGTGCTGACGAATTGTACTACATGGTGGGATGATGTGGTACACACATTCAGAAGGCCTAACTGTCGCGCCATTGATGACCATGTGTGCACAATATTCCTTTATTATTTTAAATCAAAAGTGATGAAAAAGGTTTGGAAAATAAAAACTTAATGCAGTTACCATCGCCTTCAAGCTAATCATTTGATAGTAAAGATCAAATACTGAACTCGATTTATATTGTGGTTGGGGATAGAGTAGAATACGGAGAGCACATGAGTTTGTCCTTCATTAAGGAGGAGCAGGAAGGACTATCTTGATTTGTAGTATATTTATCCTTTTAACTGGAACCAATTACAAGTTAATGTTAACAAAATTTCAAATTTCTAGCCAAAGCGTTCAAAAGTCCTCGATAGTTGCTGTCATGATAATTACTATCGTCATAACTATCACCATGTAAACTTGTCGATAGTTACTTTCGCGCTGTCATGCTTGACGAGATAGTTGATAGAACTATCGCGATAATTTTATCTTGACATTGTCATTTGACGTTAAAAAAATAATTTCAAAACATACAAATATTTCATAATAATTTCGATCTTGTAAATACGTTTTGCTAATTGCAAAAAAATATAATTTTGATTTTGTGTGTACGTGATTTTGTGTGTTCGTGATAGACAAGTGACATGTCTAATTTCACTATCGTACATCGCGCCGTGTAAACAGCAGACTATCACACGATCATACTATCGTGCAATACTTTCGCGAAAGTTCTATCGCACAAAACTATCGCCGTGAAAACTGGGCTTTAAGGACTTTTTATATGAGAGCTACTGGAAGGAGTAGAAGGTTTTCGCTGATATCCCAAAATTTCAAGTTCCAATGTATTTTTAAGGATCTTTGAATTTAGGGTGAGTTATCCGAAGGAAGATATCGCCCGATAACGAACTTAGCCTTGCTTTTCCCATTTTACAGGTATTGACCAAATTTCCAAATCCAAATCTTAGGCCAACGCATTCTTGAGTTATCGTGCAAACGGACGGACACCAGACGGGCTGGAGTGATATATTATTTACATCTATATATTATACATTTTCATGTTTTCATCTAGAGTATAAAATGTCATCGGAAAAACGATAAAAGAAATCTTAAGTGTTTTTCTTTCGTCGGTGCCACAACATACAAAGTGCTTTTACTGCTTTATTCAAGCATAGTACAAAAGAGTATACAGAAAAAACGATATGTAGTCCAAATTTTAACGATTTAACTCATAACATAACTCGCTCAATGATTTTCGCTAAAAACAGATTCACTTATATCATGGATACACAGCAAACCATGGTATTGAGATCATAGTATTAAGCTGCACATGATACACTGAACATATGTACATGGTATGATTTGACAGTATCTGTTATAAGCAAACAAAGGCATTTAGTTACCATACTCGGCACACAATTGGGGAATGGCACAACTAGCAGTAAAATGCATAGTAGCATATAAAATTATCGGATTTGTACTATACCATGAAACAGGTTCAATACTAGATACCAGTTCGTTTATCTCGTATATGCGTAGTATTGGGTGATACACTGCTGGTATTAACGATATTATGATATCAATATTAACAGTGTATCCATGGTATTACGTTTCGTTTTAGCGAATTCCGTCAAAAATATTCTCTTTAATTTCTTCTTTAATTTTTTTCATTTATTTCAATCATAGAGCTACTGGAGACGACAAGCCACCGATTTTTTATAAAACGCTTTGCAGCTAAAAACACTGTGAGAAGTGAGGCAAAACAGGGTCGTTATTTCAAATTGTTGTTTTAGCGTGTGAGTAAGTAAGACAAAACAGGGGTTGATATGTCAATTGTTGTTGTTTTGCGTGCAAGTGAATGCGACGACGTCCGCCTTCAACTCAATCGCTGCTTCTTATCTCCAGTATACATCTCTATGGTTCCAATTATAGTTATCTTATTCAGAATAAACTTTACATCGAATATCAGTACTACACCTGTACCGAAATTCAATACTGCATAGCATAAATGAGGCGGCAGTCATACAGAACTGATTTTTTTGTACCATTGAATAAATATTGAATTCAAAAATTACAATTTTTGCAACTTATGTGAATAACTATATAATTCTACCTGTCTACTATGAATGAAAACTTCGTGGATTCGAACTCGGGACCATATGGGACAGAAGAAAATTCCTTACACTTTAGCCTATACAACACCAAGTACCTTTTTGAAAAATATTCTACTTATACATTCTATAATTTCAATCCTTACTAATACTGTCATGGTACCGACTTTAAGAATTCGAGAACGTCAAGTTGCAAAAAATAAATTTTTGAATTTAAAGACGAGTAGTTTTAAGTGGAAAATGCCGAGTTGGCTAGTTTTTGAAATTTGAATCATTTGGAGGAGAAGTGAAGCCTAAAATCGCCAGAGATGCAAGAAGTGTAGTTCTTAAGGCGTATTTGGAACATGACCAACGGAGATGATCGGCAGTCTCATATTGGTTGCAATGGGCGCACAGTGGGCTTCCTATAATTCCTAGTTGGTTCAAATTGCTACTGAGGCAATTGTGATTAGCCATGAGTCAAGAAAAAAGAACTACCATTGAGCGGCTTGGTTCTACCAGCAGACTTTGGAACCATGCGTGTAATGAGATCATTGGAAGTATGGAGTGACAGTATCTGCTATCTACACTATTTTTCTGTCCAAACCAAATTTTATCTTTTTGGAATATTTGGTTTATATCGAAGTTCAAAGTTTATCACCACAAATTGTCACCTCCTTTTAAAATTTGTTTGTTTTAGAATACGTTTTAAGTATGTATACCTACTGACAACATTCAGTAGGAATGCGTTTGAGAAGGTCGTCATTTCAGCTATCGAGCGTTTCAGACATTTTGCTTCACCCACATAGATCTGCTCCATATAGTATATGCTCCAAGTTTCAACTTCTTAGCATAAGCCGTTTCTGAGATAGGGGAAACCATTCTGTTTTAGTCGGCGCCAACTAACTACCCTAAAATATGGCCAATTCAAGGGCCCCACACAGTCTATTCATTTAAAATATTTGAACTTAATAGTTCAAAGGGTTTGTGGGATCACAGCGGACCCATTGGCGGTCTATGTGTTTGGTCGCTTAAAGAGGCCACCCACCTTACCTTACCTAACCTAAGGGTTTGCGAGCTACATGCCTGCAAACATTGCGTTTGCGTACGGTGTATACGGCGGACTTTTTTCCCTCAATTTTTTAATCTACTGGCTAAAAAATTTGAGGATGACAAATTTTTTGCATAAATTTTACCCGTATTCAGTACTGAAAATATACATTAATTTACATATTCGAATTCATATCGCTAGTATTAATTCTGGCATATTTCAGAACTGCAAAACGAGTATCAAAAAATTGTATTGTATTGTAATGTAAGAAGAGAGAAAACACTTTATCCATATTGTTCTGCTAATAGAAGGATAGTAGGCTGAGTGGCTTAGTGGCTAGAGCACTTGCCTTCGGTACCTAGTACCAGGTTCGAATCTGCTTAGTAATTTTCGAGAATGGGATTAGGTGCTGGACTACCAGTTCACTCAGCTGTAAATGAGTATCTGAGCTAAAATCGGGGTAATAATCACGGACGAGCGTGTAGCTGATCACTTCACCTCCTAGTGTTCCGTTGGTCTAGTAATGAAGTAACTCTAGCATTACTTCAAGGCCTAGGCCCAATTTGGGCTGTTGCACCATTGACTATTATTGAGATACGATCGAATTGTAAAAGTGGGTCGTAGGTGGGTTTTCTAATGAATCGAAAATTGCCCGTTGTGAGAGAGAAGACGAGGGAAAATAATTAAATGATACACGAAGCGCACTGCCTAGTACTTATGTATGTATACGATGCTTTCTTGAGTGATGCATTGCCAGCCAAACAGTACTTTATTGTGGGTTTCGCCTGAGATACAGATCATGGTTCGAGTAAATTGTATAGGCCAATTTCAATACATCTAACAATAGAACCCATAAGACCCATGCGACAAATAAACCACCGTACATTGGACAACCATTCAACATTCCAGACGGAAATTAATTTCGTATTATTCCAGTGCATTTACAAATTCCACACGAGGCCCCACACACAATGGACTCCTTTCAACCTCGCGAACATAGCCACAAGCAGACCCCCTATAGCAGTTCATCAAAACTCAATGATGACAATCACTTCATATCACTTAAAACCACGATATGTGTATGGCGTGGCGTAGCTATCAAGGGCCATCAATTCCCCCAGAATTGATCAGAGTGTCGTGTCATCCGTCCTAACGAGCGCACAAGCATACACTGGGGCACGCCAACAATTCCGATAACATCGAAATCATGGCACATATAAAAAAAATAACTTCGGGGAAGATTCCTTTCCATTGACTCACGTTAAGCTCCAACGAAGATTTGCAACTCCATAAAAAGAGGCACACTTTTTATTATATCGCCCCGCAATCACCCCCGACCTCATACTCCAATCGACCTTGACAGCCGAGCACTTTTTCACCACCCACCACCCTATAAAACTATATGGGCTTGTTCAACGTACCGCTCCCTCCCCCAACACGGGGGGCTATTCGTTCTCCTCGCTGAAAACTCAGCAGGAGTGTTAATGTGCGAAAAATCAAATCAAACGAAAATTTGTTTTCCATTTGGTAGAGGGCGTCCCGGTTCCATCATCCCTTACCGATAACCCGAACGAACCCCAGTCACACACTAACTTCTAAATGGCATTTCATGTGATTTTTGTTCTGCTCTCTGTTTCCATCCCTCAGGCGATAGGGTTGCTTGGTATCGTACACCCCCCATTTACTTCCTTGCTTGTTCTTTTCCCTGTCGAACAAAAAATTTACGAAATCTGGAAAATTGTAATAAAAAGGACGAGTCTGGGGGCGGGAATCGGGTGGCGAACAAACAACCCTCTCAAGAACAAAACGGAATAATCTTCGGACAGACTTGCTATCAACTATGTGTGATCAGATCTATGGGGCTATCAATAACAGCCTTGGATTTAGCCGTATTGGCTTTTATGTGGTCAGCAGACGGTAAAGGCATTCAAGGAGATACGAACACAACATCGGTGAACTACTGCACATACCCCCCGTAAGATGCCAGGAAGAGATCTCTCCGATAGCCCACAAAAAAATATACCCGTCCGTCTTATTAGAAGGATAGCACGACCTCTGTCTGTGAGTTTGAAAGGTATTTCTGGCTTTCTGCCTTACGATATAAAATATACCAAAAAAAAGACACATAGATATAAAAATCGTTTAAAGGGATTACAGAAGAGGAATGAATTTCATTTTATTGATTCCAGTTGGATTTTTGCCGCGATAACGCATCCAATTGTAATGCGTAAATATTTCATAGCCCAAAGCAATCGGATATTCGACAAATTATCAACCAGCCTGAAAATTTAAAATGGGTTCAAAATCAACTCAATTTCATCTTTTATCGGAAAATTGGGCCAACTTTAATGTGCAGAGTTTTTCGCGACTTTAATATGCTCTTATTTAAAGGGACGATGCGCTAAAAATTCGTGGGCACAAACCCCTAATTCAGATATCAAAGCGAATGCTTTAATATTGAAAAAAAGTTTTGAAACAACCTAAGAAATATGGAAAAATTGACGTGACATACTTAAATTTAGGCACCACAAAATCTAAAATGATAGCTTCGTACACGTAAATTGATATGAATATGTTGAATGTGTGAATTTTTCGCAAGGGGAGCGAAATAAGTGGGAAATCGTGCCGCTATTAGCTGAAGAAACGTGAACGTGCTTAGGAGCATTGTATCTGAAAATATGGTTAAGTTAAGCTCCTGATTTTCATGATGGTTACGTTATCCTAGATATAGGATTACCAGAAAAAGTGAAACTGTCATGAAATAAGCTTTTATTAGTCTATTTTACGTGTTTATGTCTTTTTGATTGATGAAGGGGTTAAAGGTGGGAAATATAATTTGTGCCACGTACTAATCTCGGCAATTTTCTTTTATTCTTTTTAAAACACAGTACTTTGATTGATAAAAAAAAAATATGCTACAGTGGAAAAGTCTTTTTAAAAACAGGACAACAAAATTAGCCCATCTGACCGCCGTAGTCAAATTAGGTTGAAGGCTCCTAAATCCTTTTAGGTATTAAGGTCAAATTTGTTAGTGGTTAGTGACGGTGAAGGTAGAAGAGTGAAGGTTGAGGATCCGTTTTGCTCCAAAAAAACTGTTTCAATATTTCAGAATGCGCTTATGCTAGGAAGTTGAAACTTGGAACTTATATAAGACAGTGCAACAATTTTTTAATCAACATGGATGTGAAAGTATGGTGGTTGTCAAAATAGCGTCTAATCTAAAATCCATATATCCTGAACGGCTCATACTACGGGATTGAATTAAATTTGCAAGGGTTTGTAAAGGGTTATTAAATAGGTACTCAACAATTTTATACTTTAATACAAACGCAGCCTTAAGCTTTTTTGCTGGTCTGTCATGTTAAAACGTCAGTCATAGTGAAGTTAACGATCGAGCAAAGATTGGAAATTATTCTGCGATTAGGGTCTTTAAGATTTTGAAAAAAAAATCCTCAATTTCATCGAAAAATCATCGTAAGGTATAGTGACGAACCTCAGTTTTTGCTTAGTGGTTAGTAGTAGTCAATAAAACCCAAATGGGCTTCAAAGCGACATGTGCTAGTTTTGTTAGGGTAGCACCGTACAAAAGTGGGACTGCCTTTAGAATAGCTTATGGTAGAAAGTTCAAACTTGGTACATATGTGCTGCTCATAGAGATATGTATATAATGGAAGCGACAAGACGATGTATTTGCATGAAACACTTTGAAGCAATTTTGAAGCAAAATTGTTCGTTTTTGTGTGGATCGTTTCATGTCAGGTGGCAGTGAAATGCAAATAGTAGCCTAGTATTCAAAGGTTTAGCTTTTTAACTTTTCAAGACCGGAGTATGACATACATGTGAGCAGGATGCTGATGGTAGCATAGTGTTTATTGCCGGTCCTTTAGAAAACATCGTCCGGCTTCAACACAGTCGCTGCACGTCATCTCTATAATGCGGCCCCATTTCAAAAAGTAGTAAGTGCTTTTTTTCGAAAATTTCAAAGAAGAGTCTTAAAACTTATTTTTACTCAGCCCTTAAAAATAATTTGAACAATCCGATATATAGAGGTACTCCCAGACATTGTGGAACATTCTTGAGTATTTAACCACTACGGAGCGTAAATACAAACATCATTCCGGCAAATCTCTTAAGTGTGATAAAACATAAAATTGGTTAATACTTGCACAGTAAAATTATTGTGAAAATAACTGTCTTTAAAGCAGTAAAATATTCCAAACTGATGTAGTAAATTTACAAAATTTTTATAAAATTTAACAAATTTACTACACTACTAAGTAAATTTACACATTTTTAGCGATTGATTTCCACACTTATATGTGTGAATTTCCGCATTAATAGTGATGTGTTTCAGTGGAAGTAGTTAAAATTCGAATAGTGCGCAAATAAAATAGACAAAATTGATTTTATTGCTTTCAGAGTAGGCCCTAAATTCGTTTGGTTGTGGGCAATGTGTACAGCAGGTTAACGAGCTGTTTAAGGGTTGTATAGGTTTTCAAACATTTCGCTGATGAGCGGCCATCTTTGACTGACATTTTTCTGCCATTTTGTCGAAACCAAAAATCTGATTGATGTTGTGGTTATGACCAAAAAATTGCATGAGTACTAGCGTAGCAACCAACTATTACAGTGCAGAACAATTAAAGATCTGGTCAAAGGAGTCATAACAAACATGACAAGTTTTGATTGGAGGCGTTGGACGCAAAAAGCAAAGTTTTGTATTAAAGTGCACGACATTGTTAGGCAAAACAAGGCGAAAAAGTTTATAAACATTTGTCAGAACTATAATTAGACTGTGATTAAGTTTTCAAAGAAAAATTGTAATCCAAAAATATTGCAGTTTTCAGCAATGTCGTTATTCAGCCATTTAAAAATATGCACTTAAATTTTTTGTAGAAAGATAAACTTTGGTTATATACATAGATATATGACAAATTTAATATTGCTATGACTCTTAATATTTGTTATTCAGTTACAGAATCTACCAAGTTCGTTCATTCTAAAGTGTTGGATAAAAACAGTGGCCTTTGAGATTTTAAAGTTGTGTTACGAGTCCAGTTCCAAGAGAGGTTCTCCAATGAACTGGTATTTTTTCTCATTTCGTTCCGTTAAGTCACAAATCAGCTGATATTTGAAGGTATTTCTCTCTGTCATATTTGCTCGGCTATAGTTTCTAGAATGTGGTGCCATACCAACGTCTGCCTAAAAATGGTCACTAAGCCCCAACCATCAAGCTTTATTTGTTTTGCCAATGAACATTTTAGTCTGATACTATTTGAACAGACCTCGAATTACTCGCACTCTGTCACTGCAAAAAATTTGACCTAATTTGTCGTCAAATTTTTTTGTCAAATATTTCACACCATAATATAACAGTATAATACTATAGCTTTAGGTCATAAGCGATAAGCCCACGGCTAGGTGAAATTCGCACTGATGATCGCTGCAGGCCAGCACGTTTAGTCACTGCGTCACCTAGGCCTTATCATACCTATGAGAAATTCTGTCCAATATTCTCTCATATCAAATAAAATTGATGTAACAGACATGTCATAGGGAGTGGTTAACGCCAGGAACCAAAAGCAGGATGAGGAGGTTGTAGGCTTCTACAGGCTGATCGTAAATAAGCGCCCAAGGACTTCACGTAGTGTTTTTATGCCCCAAGTTTGAATCAATACCATTACAACTGCACAAACTCAGTATTCATTTGAAGCCCCTTGATACAGTTTCAGCTACAAATGCCATTAATCAAACCAGTCATCATTCACTCACTATTCACAACAATGAAGCGTCCCTATATAGGAATCGCTCTCAGTCACGTAGCTAGGGGAATCATGTCGTATTTAGTAGAAATAAACAAACCTAACATGGCAATAATTAAATCCTAGCGTATTTAGTATCATCATTAGAAATCATTTGGCATTGTTACAAAACAATCTTACCACCGTGTCGTTCAACGAATCTATTAATTATCTTCATGTTGAAAGTGGGAAACAAGCTGGCGAGAGAGTATCCATTATGTGCCAATAACCAACCGTCATATCGTAAAGACAACATCATTTTCTCGAATGTTAAAGACGTTTATGTCGAGGCCGCTTTATGCATGCCTTTCTTTCAACTTTATTATCTTGCGTCCAGGAGAAGAATCTTCAAGCGATTTATAGCCTGGCCGTGATTCGATTTACAATAAAAACAAAAACACCTGGAAATAAATGGTGACTACCGCTCGCAGTTGTTCAGTCTTGGCCAATTGAAAAGTTCGCTACCGGAGGCTACACTAAGGCGTCCAACCTTACAGATTACACTGAAGGTAAGTCGTGGAAGACTACGACGTCCGACGTCTAAGATGAATCTACGTAACTGAAGTAATCAGACTCGATAGCTGGACCGACCGGGCGGCCAGCCAAGCCAGACCAGACCGCATCCAGACACACAAATCTCCTTGGAACGTGGTCGCTGATGGGCATACAACACGCACCTTAGCGATAGCGTATACAGTTAAATGCGATTTGGTGTTGTTGTTCGCCAAGGTAGACGACGACTACGTCTATTGTACCTTTCTTAAAGACTTGGCCACAAGTTGAAGTTGTCGCTTGCGTCTGGTTTTTCAGGTAAGTCGGGCTAGTGGAAACGCGAAAACCGAACGTAACTCGTACGGAAGACGTTGGACGAATGGGGCAGGTTGAAGAAGTGGTGCGACGCAACGCAACTGGGAATGGTGTTAGCAATTCCGTTGTTACACTAATTTGTTTGCGAGTCCATTTCAAATGGGTTAATTAGCAAATGATGGAGAACGATAGCAGCAGATGGAAATTTTCTACCGCACAATTTCTACGATGAAACCGGCCAGCGGTAAGAGCAGCATCAGCAGTCGAAGATGGTGAAGAAGAGGAGTTTAATGAACCTGTTTGTTGGGAACATCAGCAGTCATTGTGAAAACTCCTTAAGATTTATGTTTTTGGTCTATGCCGACAGCAGGTTAATTAATTCGATGGCACTTTTGGCAAACTAACCTGTAGCATTGTGCGGTCCCGTAGAGTGTTGAACCGACAGATGAGAGCTTTTTGGCTTGATTGTAATGGAAAATATGGGTTTGTTGAGAAATGGTGTGCATTGTTCTGCAGCTGGGCTTCGATGTACTCGTACCTACATCTTTTGATTTTCTTCAAAACAATAAACGATAAGTGTGTAGCGGTTAAAAGGTTCACCATCCCAACAGAAGTGAACCTAACGAATCACATGAAAGCGTAGTGAATTCAGAATTGATCCATGCCTTAGTCACTTGGTCGATTCGCAAATCTCAGTGCTGTATCAGTTCCGTATCAGTATCGTATTATAACGCATTGAAGATAAGTTCGCTAACCTACCAGCTACTCAGATACGGCTCGAGTCTCGGAACTTATTTGTCGCACTGTGTGTATGCTATGTTGTCAAATATTTGATAAAAAAGTTTTGGCTGAAAAGTTCAATGATTAAACTATCTCACTCCATTTGGCAGCAAAGATACTCATATATTTGACATTGTGGCATAGGCTTTATAACATAATAATAGATAAAACAAAACCTAATTTATTACTGACGCCTTCATGAAATAATCGCAATCCAACTTTTTTGTACCCTATCCCTCACTAAACACAACCCCTAAAGAAATAAAATTTGTAAAAAAAGTCTTATGTTTTAAAAGCCTTGAATTCGCTTGTATATTTAGCATGGCATTAAAGGCTAAGCAGATTGAACAAACATTTTATTTACGCGTAGGGTGAGTAAAGTGTTTCTAAAAGCGAATCAAATTCAATCATTAAAAAGAAATTTACGTTTCGTACAGCACACACAAAGATAAGTACCCAGTAGCTCCAAATAAAATGTACCTATAATGTCCACTCAACATATTTTATTGCCCTTTTCCTTCAACTCTAAAACGCCACTAGAAAAATACTTGAAAATCCTTACCCTATCGTCTCGTCGTTAACTTGCCCACCGTCATGTTTCCCGCAATAAATGCAAATCGTTTCATAAATATTCACTAAGAAACTTTCTGTCGCGTTGCAAAAAAAAACAGCAGCAGGGACAGCAGATAAAAAAAAAAATTTTAATGAAAAAGGACGACCGAAACGGAAGCCTGGACCCTTCAGCAGATCCCTTTTTTTTATTTTCCTGGGATTATGAACTCCCTCCAACTCGGAAGGTTCCTTCAGCCCCATAAATACCAATACACGACCAAGTACGGCTGTTTATCTTAATTGCAAACGTGTCGGAGCTGACCCGTCCCTGTCCATCTTGGCCAGACTTTAAAAGGATGTTCAAAGTTCAGCTTGTCATAGAAAATTTTGACAGGCCTTAAACTTTAACAGGGATGAATAACTTTTTACTTACTTGATATTATTGGGCTTCGCCGTATTGATCATCATTTCGCAACGTGGACAGTACTGGTCCTTGCGATCCTTCCGCAAGTGATTCATAATGCAACTGTGGCAAACTGAAAGAAGTAAAAAATGCAAACGTTAAAGACATTAAAGCAATTATGGATTTTATATAAGTTACATCTTATCCTTCAGAAAGTCACGGGGAAAAGTACTTTTGAACTTAACGTGGAGCTGAAAGAATCAACTACACTCTATGCTCCAAAGAACAGCAGGGTTTTAAGAAGGACTCATACTTCTTTGTTGAGGATACCAACCTGAACTTAAAGGGCTAGGCTTGAATACAAACCAAATATGGCAGTGTACTAACAGGTGTTAAAAATTGTAGGTGCTACCGGGTACTACATGATCTACCACCTACCAGAATAATAAATTAGCATATAACAAACCAATTACAGCACCTGGCTTCTCTTATAGTAGTTGTGACCCCGAAAAAATGTAAACTTAAGTCATATTAATATTTCGAAGACAATTGCAACTGAAAAATGTATTTGGAAAAAATTAATCAATGAGTAAGAATTGAACCGCCGACATTGCAGAAGGAATGTTTTCAACAGCTTGTATGAACATATATAAAAATACAAACTAATACCAGTGGTTCCAATAATTGTCGGGCTAATCAATCCAAGTTATAAGACCGTGCAATAAAGATCTCGAGCAGGTGTATCAAAGATTATCTGAAGGATTATCTGACTCATTTATGTAAAAATCTGCGTTATTACTCTCAAATTCGACACGACGCCATTCTTCTCAAGTTTGTTCTCCAAACAGGGTCACCAGGGAGTGATATGTTTGGAGTGGCTATCTGATGCCAGAACTATTGGTGAAATAAGTCGTTTGTTTCCGTTCGAGCCAAACTATTCATAGTATTCATTCTACAAAAAAGTTTGCATTATTTTTGAAAAGTCCTGGCGATTGCAGCATTTGTTTTTCATGAGTTCTGTTCGAAAAGTTCTTTCACTTAACTTAAATAAATGTCATAAAAACAAAAAATAAACCCACGTTCGTTGGTCTAACCTTTGATTAGAAGCTCAAGTTCAACACTTAGTATCACTTTTTTGGTAGCTAATACTACTTCCAGATTGTCCGGTTCGTAAAATAACTGGGTCTTGATGATGAGTTTCTGTCAGGTTCCTCCACACTCCCAAGCCCGTTTAACCACTTTGGCTAAGTACAGGTATGTGAATCCCTTAATTCCATGGAGTGGCCACCAAATAGCTGCAAAGGAGGCTTTATCCCTCCACAAGGCGAGGTTCAATTTCCTTACAATCTTGGCTTGGTTCAGGTTCTTAGTTCCTACCTTCCAATAATCAATCTCCTATTTCTCCTTCCTCAAGCCGGTTCTTTATTTAAGGAGTCCTTTCGGTTACCCTAAATCGGTTCGACTATTAATGAAGTTTAACAGCTTTTTCTAGATCAAGTAGAGATGGATCGTTCGGAAGTGAACTGTTCCAAAAGAACACTTCATTGAAGTGAGTGATGGAAGTAAATCACTCCGTTTGGTGAACTGGAGTAGAGATGGATCGTTCAGGAGTAGCCTGTTCCAAAAGAAGTTTTCATTGAAGTGAATAAGTGAAGTAGCTCACTGCTTTCATTGGACACGTGACAAAAAACTGTATACAGACCTTTATATTGCTCATCATCTTCTAAATCTACTAACCTTTTTTTTGTCGTTCATCATCTTCTCCTTTTAAGTTCAACTAAAACAACGAACTAGTTCGCGAGGAACGAAAACGAACGAAAGCGAAGGAACGGCGAGTTTCGGAACTACTTCACTGAATTCGTTCCTTAAAGTGAGTGACTCGGAGTGAAGTACTTCACTGAAAGGAACTACTTCGCCCATCTCTAAGATTAAGATCAATGTGCTCCTCAAGTTTTCAAGTTTTCAGCTAAAATGTCCAGTCGTGTTCGACCAAAAGCTGGGCATTTACAACAAAAAGTGTTGATAGACTCCTCCTGTTCACAGCAGTGGGTACTTTTGAGAGAACTTAGGATTCTCATCCACTATAGATGCTAGTTAACGCTGTGGTCTGTTATAGAAACTATGTTGCCGAGAGCCCCTTGTTATAAAACTTAGGTCGTCTAGAATCTGGCTCAGTTCGCATCATTTTTGATAAAAGGGCGTGTGTTCATTTTATTTTGTTTTTGCTATTATAAAACTGGAGGATATTTACACAGTGACTCAAAAGCAAGTTTGTATTTGAGTCGTTGATATAAAAAAGGGAGACGTCTATTGAAAACATTTTTGGCTGCGATGTCGGAGCGAGTACTTTGTCTAACCTGCTCCAGGGAAGCCATATCACAAACAGATTGAGCTACAGTCTCCATGTTTTCATCTGTCTTCTGGGTGGCTGTAGTCTGGGTGGCTTAGGTAGTTTGGGTGGCTTAGTGGCTAGAGTACTCGCCTTTGGTGCACCTGTTAACTGGTTCGAATCTGCTTAGCGACAAGTATTTTTCGAGAATGGGATTGGGTGCCGTACTACCAGTTCACTCAGCTGTAAATGAGTTAAAATCGAGGTAATAATCACGGACGAGCGTGTAGCTGACCACTTCACCTTCTGTGTTCCGTTGGTCTCGCAATGAAGTAACTCTAACATTACTTCAAGGCCTAGGCCCGATTTGGGCTGTTGTGCCATTTATTATTATTATGTTTTCATCAGTTCTTGATGACCTTGGTCAGACGGATTTTGGTTTTTGCAGAGTTACAAACTTTTGGATCCAGCTGCAAATAAGAGGAACAGTCAGCGCAACACTTAAGCTAACCAAACCGCGACTACTACGGAATTTTCTCCGGAACGTTACCCATTAATCCATGTCCTAAAATATATTAAAACTGAACAAATTTAAAAAAAGTCCTTAATTAGAATCATTACTTTTTCTCCAACCCCATCGACGTAAAACATACCGAAAAACCAGTTTAATTGAAAATTTCCCCACAAAATACTTCATTCTTAACAGCGAGGTTCGCCCGAAACCTCATAGGGACATTCTTACAAGTTTTCCACTCGAAAAGGCTCCACCCTCTTGGTATTTCTTTCGAGATTTCTTTCTTATTGTAAAACTTGCCTTGCTCTTGATTTTATTCGAAAAAATCATATAAAAATATAAGAAAAGATTTTCCTTCGGCCTCCATCCTTCCTGATATTCTCAGCCTTGCATTCCGTTTGTATCTGATTACGTTGTCCATGGCAGCCGCCTCGACAGCGAGGGCAAGAAAGTCTACGGGACTTTCCCCATAAAGGACACAGAAAAAAAAATCTCATCGTGTCCCGTCGTGGTTTACACAAGAATTCATCATCAACTTTTTTCTGCTATCCGTCCATCGAATTTCCTCGAATAATTCCTCCTTTTTTTTCCCTTGCTTACATGATGGCCTTTAGCTCCGTCAATAATTGAAATAGTTGAGGCGGAATGAAGAGAGAGGTAAGCACACAGCTGACAAGTAAAATATCATGACGTCAAAACACGGACAGAACCCACCCATCACATCAAAAATATTTTCGGGGAAAATTCGGTAAAACTTTGTACTTTAAAATCCTTAAAGTTACCAACCTCAACCTCCCCTCCCCATTCCAAATAGCAAACGAGTGAAAACTCAGCCTAAAGTTTGGCTGGCTGACTGTGCAGAAGGGCTCACTCTTGTTTACACTTTGCCGAGGCGACTATGGTGGCGGTTGGAACGGATGGCATACACAGTCTGCTTCGATGGGGCGGTGAGGCGCGTTAAGGAGGAGTTTGGGGAGGGGGCGAAGGAGTTGATGGTGGCGTTAAGCTAAATCTTCAAGAAGAGATTCATTTCGTAATGAATTGAAAACCACTGGAAGACAAACTACCGTCCTGTTTGGGGTTATTAATTTTCCGGCGGCGTTTCATCGGCGAGCGGTTAATATGCGCCTAGGCCGAATTTATGGCCAGGCCGAAAGTACCGGTGTCAAGGAACCAACAGATTTTCATTGTCTCCTAGCAGACAACTTTAAAGTAATCCCATTTCAGGCCACCAGCCGATTTTATGTCGCTTTAGGCGTAGGCTTAGCTCCAACTTCCCCATGTTTTTTTCCTCCCCCGAGCTCTTTTCGCCCCGAATACATTACGAAGTTGGGCCTTGGATCGATAAAATTTAGAGGTAAATAGCTAAATGCTTATTGTAAGATCAAATTTTCATTAAATAGAAAACGTGAATATGACGGGGAAAAAAGGAATTTAAATAAAGGAAATTAAATTGGGGCTGCTAGAAAAATGTTTGCAATTCTAATGAGATCTCTACAATTAGTTCCATGAAACGTATGAACGGCAACGTCGTTGTTCTTGTTACCACTGAACGAAACAGCCTTGCTGTAGGACTAAGATCAACTTATAATACTGTACTATTAAAATAATAAAGTAAAACCAGTGTACCAACAATTACACAGAGTGGAAGTACACTACTGAGCAATGATACTGTATGCAGCTTTGTGGACCAATCAATGGCACTATAGCCCAAGAATTGCCTCCAGGGTACACCGTCTTTAGTCATTTGTCCTTTTAACTGGCATGTCCAGGCAATAGCCAGGACACCAATCAATAGTAGTCGTGGTGTATAGTCTTCATCAAACTCTTTCCTCTAAATAACCTAAAATCATTAAATCTGAATTGATTTGTCGATGCACTCTGGACAAGGTGCTGACGGAACGCACATCGTAAATTTATATTCGAATACAAAAACTGAAAAAGCAGATGCGGGATGACGAATTATTTTCAATTGTGTTAAAATAACAACAAAAATAATGAAATAAAAAAATAAATAAGAACCAAAATAAATAAATTATAAAAAATTAATAAATAAGTAAAAAAATAAAAGCAAAATAAAATAATAAAAAAAAAAAAAAAAAAAAAAAATAAGTAAAAAATAAACATAAAAAAAATTTAAAAAAAGTAACTAAATAAAAAATGAATAAATAACAAAAAAAAAATAATAACCAAAAAAAAAATTTATGAAAAAAAAAAATAAATTAAAAAAAAATTTTTTTTTAAAAAAAAAAAAAGAAAAAATAAACAAATAAATAAATAAAAAAAATAAATAAATAAAAAAAATATATAAATAAAAAAAATAAATAAATAAAAATAATATATAAATAAATAAAAAAAATATATAAATAAAATAAATAAATAAATAAACAAAAAAATTAAAAAAAATATCTAAATAAAAGAAATAAATAAATAAAAGAAATAAATAAATAAAAAAAATAAATAAATAAAAGAAATAAATAAATAAAAGAAATAAATAAATAAAAGAAATAAATAAATAAAAGAAATAAATAAACAAAAAAAAAAAATTAATAAAAAAAAAAATAAAAAAAATAACTCCTAATCATAATAGCTTCTGTGGTAGCTTACCACGAAAAATTTAATAACAAATATTGGTTAAAAAATAAGTTGCGGCGGACGGGATTGGTTTCTCTTCGTAGATCAGATCCAAGGTTACAACCAATGTAAATTTCACAGCCATTAAACGCTGACCATATCCAAGGTTACAACCAGAGTATAGCTGAAATCAAGAGAAAAAAGCTTCTCAAATACACGCCTTTAGTCTAAGGTAGAGGACGCCCTTCTTGACCATTACATTCTTCTCGGTAATAAAATTGGAATGGGATCTGGCTATATAGAATTTACCTCAGCGATCCCACCAGCTGTCAAGGTGTTTCGGTTAGTAGGCAAGAATACACCTTCTGAAGAGTCTATGCCCTCCGATGACGAAACAGCTCCTTCGGACCTAGTCCAACACAATCTTATGATGAACTGGCTTCTCCAGTGAAGTTTCTTTCCAAATTTGTCACATCCTCAGGGATGGCGGTTAGTCCACAGTCGGGGACTCCGTGTTGGAGTTTCACTCCACTGACACCGGAAAGAATAACTAACCCCTAATCAAAAAAAATAAATAAATAAAAAAAACAAAAACAAATCGGAACGTGCGACTGCGCAGATGACGAACAATCATCCCGAGAACACATTTGTCAACGAAAAGTGTTTTTATTTATGTATTATAAGGATTGTAGTCAAACGTATCACACACTTACACTGTATGCCATGCTGTCAAACAAATTTGACCAATACTTCGGTACAATTTTTCCAAGACAGAGGTTATTTGACTTGATTTTTTGTCTAAGACAGGGACGTCATTTGAGGGGGGGGGGGGGGAGGGCATTTCCCCCCTGAATTTGGTATTTTCATATATTATATATAACATAGAGATTTATATATAAAAATACATACATTCATAGCATCTTGCCCCCCCCCCCCCCCCCCCCCCCTGGAAAAGACTGAAATGACGGCCCTGGTCTAAGACTAACTTTTTGAACGAAAAGACCAACGTTGTCTAAATTATAACGACAAACCTAACGACCTGTTTTTTCTAATTAGCGCTCTTTTTCTTGTATGTGTCCCGAATTTGTTCGTGTTGATCATTTATGAGTAATCGTTTTAGTTCCAAAAACTTTTCTAAAATATCATTAAACTTGTCATCAGGACGATTTTGGTCGGATATGTAAATTTCTATGGATTCTGTTTACTTGCTTACAGTTCGTGGTGCATGTCATTGATAAAATCCCTGAATTTTTATAGCTCGTGTCTTATTGAAAATATTTGAATCGTTCGTTCTAAAGTGATTCATTCATTAATATTTAGAAAATGTTTCACATATAACTTTTTTAACTCTAGCTTTAGCAGCACTTGTCTCCATTTAATATATTAAGCAAAACTAGTTTATGCATTTGGCAAACCCTACGTTCTTTCCTCCATCACGTTCGTTTTCATTCTATCTAAAAAAAATCATTGACATACTTCGGGAAACAAACAACCTACACTATGTGTGAAGTTAAGTCTCCAGAAATCATAAAGCCAAGTTCACAAACTTAACTTATCTTTAAGCGTTATCAGTGATTGCAACACCCGAGAGGTGCACAGTGCATCAATTGCCACCCACTTGTAGTGTTTTGTAGTGTGCTCATTTCTTTTCCTCACCTCTTTTCTAGCTGTATTCTTACGCACTTTATCAGTTAGCTCTGTCGTATCAATCACGGCTAATCTTTCAGTTACAACATATTCACCTCGGGACAAAACCCACATGGATAAGTAGTTTATAGCGGAGTACACACGTGTGATTCTCTACCTCTTTCCCCTTCTATATTGCTGTCTTCTACACTCCTCGTTTACGATACCCGATAGTTATGACTACTATTTTAACCACAGCAACTATAATACAACATTTCTAAAGCTAGATGGTGCGTGCAAGCTTGTTGATGTCTTCTATGTAAATTTTTCAATTTGCATTTTTTCGCATTGTATGAACTGATTTCAGTCAGAAAAGGTTTGATGGCTTCAATAAGAATAAAACAGCAAGAAGAGTTTTAGATATCTACTGTGAATTTTGAGCTATTTGATTTGCTGTCAAAACTATAGAAGGGAGAGACCTATTAGGTTGGCTACTAAGTAACTGCGGATTTTTACAACAAAATTAAGGTGTTTTTTGCCATAAAACGAAATAGCTTCATTCAATCCATTGTCCATTTGGTCACCTTTAGCATCATAGTTCCGCGTTAACAAATCATTTGATATTTATCAGTATAAAACTGATCCAAGTTCGATTACGATTAGTTCATTGGATACTGAAACTTTCAGCATTTAGGAACTTTTGCAAAGATCGAAATAAAAAGTAATCTGATGGTGCAAGGAGCAAGGTCTGAACTATATGTGGCAGCACTTCCTAACTAAGCTTAAAAAAATTTAGCCGAGTGGCCAAAGATGTTAGTGGCCTTGCATCGCCGTGGTGGATTACGAATTTATAAAGGAAATACAGGTGCGTACTAATAAATAAATGACAATACTTACACGAATGTAAACACTCCACGATGGTTGTTGCATCAATCAGATATCCCGTACATAGATTACACGTGATATGCGCGTTAACATGTTTTAAAAGAATTTTTTGCGGCCGACCGAATATATTCGAGCTCGTATCCAAATCAGTGTCATCGTTACTCGACTCCGTTTTCTCACTATCATTATTATCACATTTTTTATTTACATCGGTGACCGCATCTTCAACCTTCGAACTACTACTGGCATTACTACAACTCGCAGTACTACTCTTACTATCACTGCTACTAGGGCTCGCCTTTTTTGCAGAATCTGTTGTTTTAACGGAACTAGTTGAAATCGTAGTTGTGGCAACACTACTGCTACACTTTTTGGTCGCCGTAGCTGTAGTAGCAGTCGTAGTGGTTATAGCAGTCGAAGTGGTCACAGAAGTCGTCATGTCGCTTATAAAACCCGAACCAGCAACTTCCGTCGTTATTGTAGTTGACGCGGTTGAACTCAACGATTTCGGCGAGTGTTGTGATGGCGCCAACATTGCCAACACTCCCGGTAAAGGTGGCATAGCTTAAAAAATCGCGTTAGCACCTGAAATAAAAAGGAAGAAAAAAACGGAAATTAGATACTCCATGGGAAATAAATAAAAATTAGAGACTGAGATTAGAGGTAGATTCAGAAAGGGTATAGCAGCCAGGGCGCTTATCGCAGGCTTTGTTATCACGGTCACCCTTTTTTCGAGCGATACGGGCTCGCATGGGATAATAAGCAACTCACACACAGTGACAAAATTCGAATATGGTAGAGTACACAAAAACAACGTCATGCTTCGTTATGCCACCAGAGAATAGTCGTGGAGGGTTGGTTGGTTAGTCATGGCAAGACTTGGCATAAGAAACAGAAAAAATATTTCTGGTATACCATATGAAGGGTCGAAGCGGATAGGGTTTGATAGTCTGGCGATCATAATGTGCAGTCGCGCTACATAACTATCCAGTGGAATACTGTCTCGAGGACGATTAATGTATTTTTACTTGCCCCCTACACCAACCTATGGTAGGATTTTCGTATTACATGCGCTTTTCCTCCGCTCTGTCATTCTCAGATTAAACATCCAAATTGATTTGACAGTTGGAGCCGACTCACATGTTTTCTTTTCGAACACGTTGAGCAAATAACTGCAAGTGACATACAACAGTGACGTAGAGATGAATCATATTTGATTATGTTAAATTTTGGAGTTTTTATTATTGTTTAATGAGAATCTAGCGATATCATTAAAGTTCAGTTGCAGTGGGTATAGCCTGACATATTAGCTATAATTGTAGTACATTTTATTTTTGGGTCTGATGTAGTCCTGATTGCAACCTCCACGCCAATTATTACTAGGCTTAACGACAAAGGCTAACAAAAAAATATAGAAAAAATTGAGCGAACAAATAAAAAAGGAAAAATATATAACCCAGTGAAGTAAGAAAAGAAAAAGGGGAAAAATGCAAAATCCTCAATCAACTAAGAAGAAATAAGACGCAAGAGAAAAACTACACCGACAGGAAAATTTGGTAGGGAAAGGCAAATAAGAAACATTAGTAGAGGAAGATGCAGAAGGGAAATTGGAAGGAGAAAAGAAAGAAGGAATCTAAGAATTAAAAGAAACAGAAGGTTTAAGATAGAAACTATAAAAGGAGAAGAAAATATGTAGTAAAAAGAACAATAAAATTACAAAAATAAATTAATGTATTTATTTATATATATATAATATATCTATTATGATTAAAAAGAAAAGAAAAGTTATAAAAAATACTTTATTATTAAAAAATATTAAAGTAAAATTAAGAAAAAAGGGAAAAAACGATAAAATGATTGAATAGAAAAGTGTAATAAAAAGATGAAAAAGAGAAGAAAAAGGGAATAAAATAAAAAAAAATGTGAAAAGGGCAAATAAGGGGGAAAAGAAAGGCAAAGAAGAAGAAAATCTGCTTACAACCTGGGCACAGCTTCATATGTATGAAAAGAAAATACAGAACAAAATCGAAAAAATAAAAAAGGAAAAAAAAAACATTTAAGGGGAAAAATAGAGTAGTGAAAAAAAAGGAAGAAAATCTGCCAACAGTCTGGGCGCAGCTGTATTATTTTTTTGGTAGTAAATCCATCATTTTATGAGTATTTTGGAGAGCTTAAAACTTAAATGCCCTCAAATTCAGGTGTTATAAAAACTGATTTTCTATAAAAAAAAAAATAGAAATAATAAATTATTAATAAAAGAAGCAAATAAAAAAATCAAATTTAATAAAAATAAAGAAAAAAGAATTAAATTGCAAAAGACAAAAGCGCGAATAAAAAACACAATAATAAGAAAAGAAATAAGAAAGGGACAAAGAGAAATCGGCTGAAATTAAAAAAAAAAAACAGAGAACAAAACCAAAATTTAAAAAAAAGCAATGATAAAATACAAAACTAAAAAACTAACACAAAAAAATTAAAAATAAAATCAAGTGTAAATGGAAAATCAAAAATTAGGAAAAAGAGAAAAGGAGGAAGCGAAAAAAAAGAATAAATAAATAGAAAGCAAAACAAATGGAAAACGCGAAGAGAGGAAGAAATAAAACAGAACAAAGAATAAATACAAAATTTAAAAAAAAAACCAAAATGAAGAAAAGCATAAATATGCAAAAAAAATAAGTGATCCAAAAGGAAAGCAGGAAGACAAGGAAAAAATAAAACAAAACAAGGAAAAAAAACGTAGATCAAGAAGTAATGAGAAAATATAAAAGAAAAGAAAAACATTTAATAAAAATGCAAAAACGCAACGACTACACAAGCACAATTCTATAAAAACGATACGTCACTAAAGGCAGAACTAATAGGAACACCCAATACTCGATAACGTGTTCCAACTGTACACGATCTGAATTGCCTAGCTACGTAATAATATGGATACATATACTCGTACATACTAGAAACCAGTCTGTACACTAACGATTAAAGCCAGACTCAGCAATAAAACCAATAAACTAACTAAAGACCAACTAAATGCAACCTATTTAGCGTCTAGTTTTAATTAAATATTGCCGACTTATTAAAATCGAAAAAAAACATGTTGTAAACACTGAGACATTGGGTGGGTAGGTACTTAATACTTATGATAATATTGTTAAACTGAATGCCCATACTTCGCACTCTTGAGTTTAACTTCTGTTTCCTTTTGACAGAAATCAACAATACAATTTAGCGGAACTAATTACGCACCTTTGTCTAATTGATACACGAAAACAGAACGATACAGAGAATTTTTGTATAAGTAATTAAATGATTTCAGTGGAACGCCCAAACCATATGAAATCGGTCGAGTGAAACATTTTCAACATTTTAATTGAATATAAAATTGAAATTGTTTTGGGACGGACACATGGTTCAGGGAAACTGACAAAGTATTATAACACCCCTGTTACGAAGCAGAGGGGGATATTGCAAATTTTTATAAAAACGACTATTAACCCTAAAATTTGATACGAAAATGATAAGCGTCAGCAGGTATAAGTAGAGTGATGATGACTTGAGGCTGATTAATTTGTGGTTATTTAGTTTAGTAATAGATCTTATGGTGAAGACATATCACTCTTAAGGGTTGATCAATTAAACAAATATTTAACAGAATTTACTTACGATCAATTATTTCCACAGAAATTCTTTTATTTTTAGAATTTTTGTTTTCACACAATAAGTATCGCACGCACTATCCAGACTTATCGCTGTATTGGTATGACATGATAGCTGTAAAAACCATCATTGGAAAAGGATTTTGGAAACCTGTTTTGGACTAGAACGGAAAAAGCTGTTTCAAACATCGGGATGTTTTGAACAGTCAGAGAATGTATCATATTAGAATCACAAACACCCTTACAAATGGAATCGACGAGGATTCTTTCAAATGAGCGTTCCTAAACCGAAATTCATTACTGCGAACTAAAACCAAGCTAAAGTTTGCAATAGTAGTACATATGTATATGATTAAGGAGCCATGCACTGAGGTTCACTTGGATGTTAGTTGTAATTGATGTTTCTAAATTTAGCGAATTAGCTAGTAAAATTTCTTCATCAACAAATGTAGGAACAATACAAATCCTCTGATTAACGCACTGATTAGCACCCCCCCTATAAGAATATGTATATCCTCAGCAGGGGGAGTAGTGCAATAACATAATTAGAATAAGAATATTTTGAATGAAGCATTTATATATGTATATAAAAAAAAAATAAGGAATAGAGTAGAAGCGTTATTAGATTTAAGTTAGCCGTAAGTTAGCTTTAAGTAGGTTAATTAATTATTAATCGTAGAAGGTTTTTGTCGAAATTTTTCCTTAGGTATAAATTATAGTTAAATCATACAACATTTAAAATTGCTGCATGCCACCATCTATACCAAAGCTGTACAGATATAGAAACATGTCTAATCACCTAAGTAATTTATTGTATCTTAACAAAAATGAATTTTACGGATGAAATAAATGATTATGATTATAGTTGTAATTGCGGAGTGCATCACACTATGATGATGATCTTCTTTACCATCCATTCTACCGCATTGCTTTCCAACGTATGGCATGCTTGCACTTGACCGATTTCAGCCATATATCAATCAAGTGTCTATTTTTTTGGGTTTCCAATTGTTCGTGATTGGTGTTCTGTTCGCACGTGTTGTCCTGTGGTGGTTTTTGTGCTGTGCGTTCAAGAACACAGAGCATTTATTCTTTATTTACTTAATACTCGTGTTCTTGTTAATAGCCAGTACGCAGGATGAAATAACTTGCCAAGAAGGACGGAGTAGCCGAGTATGATGTAGTTTCTAGTTTTGGTAAGAAGGACATACATATCATCCTGTTGCACATCGACTATACGTACGTTTTGTTAGCAGTTGGTCATGTCGATGAAGATTTGTGTAAACGGGTATTCGGTGCATAACGATGTTAAACGCAATTCAAATAACGAATAATTCCAAAAATATAACCTAACCATGTATACGGTTCGACGTACCTGGTACCAGGTTCGAATCTGCTTGGTGACAAGTAATTTTCGAAAATAGTATTGGGTGCCGGACTACCAGTTCACTCAGCTGTAAATGAGTACCTGAGTTAAAATCGGGGTAATAATCACGGACGAGCGTGTAGCTGACCACTTCACCTTCTAATGTTCCGTTGGTCTCGTAATAAAGTAACTCTAGCATTACTTTAAGGCCTAGGCCCGATTTGGGCTGTTGCGCCATTGATTATTATTATGTACATATATTAACCTAAAATTCAATTAAGATACATTACTCTAACGTGTCCGAATTTCAGCCGCTCTACCACTCTTCTTCTTCTTCTATTTTAGCACGCCTTGGACATTCGAAATATTTTTTTTGTAACAAAAGCTGCAAACCAAACACGAGGATAACAATGATTAAATCTACACTAACCCGCCTTTTTCATACAATTCTTTCAAACAGATTGCATGACCAACCGGAGCTGGAGGTAAGGAGCTACCAATGTGAAAAACTGAAATAAGGCCGATCTCCATGCTTTTCTTTTATAGTTTGGGAGCATCCATAGAGATATTTAGTAAATACTGGAGACGACAAGACGCCGTTTTTGTATGAAGCACTTTGGTGCAAAATTGAACATTTTTATATGGATCGTTTGATGACACGTGGCATTGAAATGCAAATAGTAGTCTAGTACTCAAATGTTTCGCGTTTCTTATGTTTAAGACTGGACTATAACATAAATGTGAGTAAGATGCTAATAGTAGACTAGTTTTTATTGCCGGTCCTTTGCTAGGACTCTTTTAGTACATATGTATATCTCTATGGGAGCATCCCATCCAGCCATTCACATTGCTACAAAATACCAAGATACTTTTTATTTCAAGAACAGTATTAGATCTATTAGGTTCCACTGCCTTAACCTCGATCCAAGACGTCCAAATCGTTCAGTTATTCTTGTTTTAGCATATGTTGTTGTCTGTTAATATCTACGAAATAGGCTCTTAATCAAAACTCCTTATCATCTGTGGTGTTAAACGTTTTCGGATTCTCTGGAATCGGAAGTTCGTCACTGTGTGGAACAAGACGCGTAGCTGATGGTACATCCGGATAGTTGACAATAGATTTCTTCTTTCTTGAAACACATTTTTGATCACACGCACACGCGAAGCATCATACAGTATAGTAATATGGCATATAAGTAGTAATCGGTGACGTAATCTACGATTATCGCCCCACCATCGGAAACTCAATCCACAAGGACCGTTTTTGACACTTTGTCATCATCATATACCAAACTGCAGCATATATGTGGAGCGCAGGGTTTGTTTTGATCCACCGCTTGCCAACCCAGATAAAAGTTGTACACAGATCCATCTCTTAAATACCATTCACTCATACATTCACTCTTACGCTTGAAGTAAGACCCATTACATGAATTTTTATGACTACTTATTTTAGAGAACAGATAATCAAAACTTAACAACTATACATATTCCTTAATTATAAGCACCGCGGCTGACAGTATTAAAAGCTTGAACTAGTTATTAATTAATCCAAGGAAAATAAAGAATAATTTCCCGTAATATAGTAAAAAAAAAAAAAAAAAAATATAACAAATAACAATTTTCAGCTGTCAGAAAAATAAAAAAAATGAAAATGTCAATTGAGTCACACTTTTAGTGGGAAAAAACATTTGCAACTTCTGAAAATAACGTCATCATATGCGTAACGGTTTTACAGCTAAGCGTCCCTTTTGTATTTTTTTCATTTTGTTGTGTTTTTAGCTATAAGTACGAACGTCTCACGCGTTGGTTCAGCTAATTCGTTTTATCTACAGATCATTTTTCAGTTAGTTTAGAATTGTCACAGGTCATTGTTGCAATAAAGTCAATATTCTACGTGATTAGTGTGTTATTCTTTAAATAAGCAAAAATTATTATTAACAGCGCCTGTGACTAGGACCTTCGGCTTACTTTCATTCTTAAACACAGGTCTTTATAACGCTCCACAAAGAAAACACCCTTTTGAGCACAGATCACGTATCTCCAAAATTTTAATTGAGAAATAATTTTTGTTGTCGTGTTAATTTTCAGCAGTTCGAAACTAGTCTTAAACCATTCTGTTTAATATTTTTAGAGCGCAATAATTGACTAAGTCAACAGATGGCACTGATTTTGGAATTCGCTCAGCTTCCATTCTATGAAAGAAATTCTCCTAGATTTTAACCACAACGAACAACAAATGTCTTTAATTTCGTTTAAATCGCCAAGCAACCGCCAACACTACAGCGTCTAAGTCATACGGAAGACCAAAACATATATTTCATCAAACTAATGATTATTAACTCTTTGAGGCAGATTTTAAAGATATAAAAAGCGCAAGGTGCACAGATCTTTTTATTATAAAAAAAATGAAAATAAACGTTCATTTCGATTACTTAAGATAAATCATTACTCAAAATAAGAAAAAAATAATAGTAACATTTCAATAAGTCCTTTTTTATAAAATTGCAATAAGTCCTTTTTTATAAAATCCCAACATGCAAAGAGCTAAGCAAAAGGTGGGACAGATTTTAACCCACCTATCCCCAAAAAATCAAGCATTTTTAAGTACATGCAAAAGATGTTCTGACGCCTAGATTAAAGTTACAAAAAACGATTTTCTCACGCCTTAATTAAAGTTACAAAAAAATACGCCACTGTATGCCAAATGTTTCCCTTCAAACGCGACTTCATCCATTCACAACTCACAAGGCCCATGCATCAGCATTTTCTAGTACCAGAAAACAGGACAAAAAAATGAACTCGAACCGGGCATTACGGGAACGACAGAAAATGCGATACGACATAAACAACGCCAGGGTAAAGGTGGTGGTGGTGGAAAGCAACAAACAAGAACGCAGCAGTGCAAAGCAGAGCGAAAAATAAATACCAAAAACTCAAAGAAAACACCAAAAACCAAACACATGATACGAAGCCGGGTGCAATGGGAGAATGAAGCAGAAGAAAAGGAAATCGGTCACATGCCGAGGGGTTGCAATCCAACCAGCAGCGTGTTGTTGTTGTTGTTGGATCTACTGAATCGGCTGTTCCAGCACGGGAATATAAACCCTATGTACATGATATCGCTCTGCCCTTATGTAAAGTGGTCACAAGATGTTCAACGGACACGACAATCGTATAAAAGTTATAAGGTTTTTTTGTGTAAGCCTTCGGGCGCTAATTACCTGCTTCTTGCAACGAATTTCCGCTTCGCGTACTGCAACTCCTCGCACTTATTCCCTTATCCTAGCGACAACCTTTAAATCCACGGTGGTTGGGAGAAGGATAATCCGGAGACAATGGGGAGCAACAAACACATTATAATAATTCGCACTAAATGTTTTATATTACGGCTTGGTTAGTTTCTCCTTAGTCTTAGCACAAAAAATTTTTTTTTTTTTAAATTTAAACAAAAACCACGCTGATCGCCCAAAAAATGTTTCAAAACTCACACGAAAGATCGTCCCTTCTAGCGTCTGGACAAACTCTCAGCTGCCGCTCTTCCTTTCACACACTGTAAACTGAAATCTTGCGACGCGATCCGCTTGTCTCACATTCGTCCGTTGATCTTTCACTTCACTAACCGCTGCTTTTGATGCCATAAGCATCAGCTCCTTTTCACAACTTCTCCAAACATCGCTTATGTGTTCGGTCGCTATACCTCCGTCGAGTATATAAGCAGGCAATCAGCAAACCCGGCCTGTGTCACTCCGCGACCGACGAACGCTAGCTACGCGGTAAATAGGCGCGATCGGATCACGCGTGAGTAAAAGAGATGGCCTATCTCCAAAGCATATAACTCAGCAACGCTTGTAAGTTCGCTTATATAATGACCGATCGTAATTAAGCGCCGAAAGCACAACGTCCGGCTGAGTACGGATTAATTTAAAAATAAAAAATTAATTTAAAAACCTTTTTAATCCCGGAACACTTTAAGCTGTGACAGCGCAAGTACATAACAAAAACTCACAATAGACGAAATGATACTCTCTCAAAATACGTCATTTCACTTCGAACACCAATTTCGTACTAAACTCCAATCTCCAACTCGAACGGACTTCTTTCGACACGCAGCGAACGATTGCTTGAATATTTCTCTCTCGTTCGCACTACCGCCGCTCAAATATACTGCGTTCACCTCGTAAATAAGCAACCCAAGTACATAACAGCTGACAGAAAACTCCTCACCCATCGTTCGCTTTATTTACAGCGCGCAGCATTTTTTTACATAGAGTGGCCCAACTGTCGGTTTATTCCAACAATCGAGCGCCAAGTAGATAACAAAACGAGAACGGAGACCGATTAAATGCGCGCGTTATGTACTGAGAGCGAACTGCAGCGCGCGGGCCAAGCAAAAGCAACTCCGCTCCTAGCGTTCAAGCGAATCGAAAATAAATAAGCAGGCGACTCGCCGAACATATAGGCACCGAAAAAAAGAAACTAGTTACTGCGCCCTATGTACAGCAATGTAAAAGGAAGCTGCAAAGCGAACAGCAGTGCGGGAGGCCCCACGATTCGATATAAAGCTGAAAGCTTTTCTCTGCGATTCCTCTTTGTTCGGACCATTCGTTCGATGTCACGTGCAAAATTTTCTGCTCTGATTTCTCGCGAGTGCTTTTGCCTTTGTGTTTGCTGCCTGCTGCTGCTTTTGTTGGACGGCACTCGCCGACGAGAGGCTGCCACAAAATTTTCTGCATTTTCGTTTTGAATGCCTCGTTCTTCACGTTGAATTCAAGCTACGGTTGGGGTTCTGGGGAACGGGCCCCAACGACTGTGCTGTGTGCCGTGCTAAGTACATGGCAAATGGGTACGAAACCATTGGCGTAGGCGATTAAGCGGTTGATAAGAGGAGAGCGGAGTAAAGCCGGGGAACGGAGTTTGAGTTAATGGTTTTGATGCTTCGATTTTATTATATCAATAATTAAATAGTGTTTAGTGTTGTGTTGTGATCAAACCCGGTGGCATTTTTTTCCCGTAGAGAGGATATTTTTTTTAAGTGAGTGTAACTCATGTATTAGTGCCTAAGGACGACAGCGAGGTTCCCTCCGTATGACAAAAATCAAAAATGCTGTATCAGTGCAATGTTACCAATTGATATACTAGTGTATGAACTTCTGCGACTCTACGTATCAGCAGATGAAGCATCGAAAGTGGACGAGCGACGGCGTAGTATCCAGGAATGGCAAGTACGTTGTGAAAGCGCGAACAAAAGAAGGATAACATTCATGGGTCGCAGAAGTGACCAAGCTGCTCAGCGGACACGGTTGTTTTGAGCAGTATCTTCAACGCTTCTAGCATGAGATAGAACCGTCCTGTCCCAACAGCCCCACGAGATTGAGAAGACGCGACATATCTTACTGTAACTGTACTGCCCGCGCTTCGACGTCAATCGCGCCGAGGTTGCGGAGGCCTTCGAAGAAAGTCCGACCGCTGAAACATCGCAGCATTTGTGACACTGCCTTCAAGTTTCCAGACTGCAGCAGCACGGATTATGTCGACACTTCGCCGCTTTGAGCGAAAAAGAAGCATGTAACACAGGAGACAACTGACTAGACTTGACAGACAATAACTGATGGTTTTAGCAATATTTCTATAACGGCCTCCCGGCGCAATACCTAACCTAACGTTGGTTCCGAGAGGATCCATCCGTACGACTGAAGAGATGCTTTGCGAGTTGAAATCCGGCACTGACTTAGGTTTTTAGATGCTTACAATGCTTTTACTCCTCGTTAAAAAAAAATTGCACATACATACATATATGTTGCTGGATGGCATTGTGAACGTTTCTGAGAACAATAAATGAAGCATTTCCCTGAAGAAGAATTTTAAAAATAAGAGTGCAAAGAACACGATCAGCTTTGCCAGACGCCTGATACACGATGATAAACCTAGCCAAAGGATAATTGACAATGTCAGTATCTACCAGGCGCGTAGCGTGAATCTTCGTAGGGCTAGCTCAACGATATGATCGCTGAATTTTTTGATTACTTCTTGGAATTTAGCAATCGAAATTTTATTTCTGAATGAAAATTACGTGTTTATGGTTATAGAATTCATAGAATTTTATGATCGTGTTATTGCGCTACCCCAACGAAGTTTCACGCAACGCGCCTGGTATGTACGATAAATTTGGTCATTCGATCAAATCCACAAATACATTTTTCAAACAGATTGTTTCTTCTTCTAGACAATTTAAAGCATTAGAAGCCGGTAACAGATCAAGCTTATATAAAACTATGTAATTTATGACAAGAACTCCCAATAGTTATGGTAGTTTCATGCTGCAGTCGATACCCTGCAAGAACTCGCTTAACGAACGTACAAACACATCAAAATTGTTTAATTGTATGCGAAACATTTAATTATAAATAGTTTAAATGGTCCTTTTCTGGTTTTATGTGTCATCAACTTTTCGTGTAAATTAGTCAGTGGACCGATCCCATAACGACGTAACCCCTGCTGCACTACTATCATTTTCGTTGTTCTGCACTTAGGTTCCTAATGTTCTTGAACACCTCTAAACTTTTTGCTTTATTTCTTATTTTATACTTACCATAGTTTCTTTTAAGGTTTTTCCTAGCCATCATTTATTACTCTAATACTAAGGACGTGCATACGAATAGTTAAATCGTACTAGCTCCGCTTACAACTTTTCCTGTATTCATGTGACTAATTTAGTTTTCAACTACTATATAAGGTACCATTCACTGGTAGTATTCTAGTTATATCATACTGGCCTCCAGGCCCGTGGGCAGGAAAGTATGATGGGGGGGGGGTTTTATCAACTTCCCCCATACTAAATGTGATGACCTAAAAAAAAAAAAAAAAAATGGTCCTCACTTCCCTCTGACAATAGGCCAATGGGGGGTTTGAACCCCCAAAACCCCCCCCCTCCCGTGCGCACGGGCCTGCTGGCCTCGATAAGTACTTTACAGTATTGGATTCAGTTAAATTTCACGGTGAGCTACCGGGTATCGACGAGGATTAAAATAGATAAGAGATATTGACAGATTGAGGTAGAGAATAACGCGTATGTACACCGATAGGAAGTATGTATAAAAGTTAATTTTGTTCCGAGGCGTTCACGTTTTAACTGAAAGATTACCGGTTAATTCTAAGGCGGAGCTCTGGCGCAATTAACAGGTAAATTTCGTGATTGATAGAAAATGACGAATGGCGAGTAATCCTTAGCTATCTTCCGCCAGTAAAACCATTCATCAATAACGATCCAGACGGCTTTTGGTATAAGCTACTAGATTTAAGCGATGAAAGCAATGTGTATTTGTTTAAAAAACATGGCAGCTTTTTTTTAAATGTTTCATATCTCCCAAATTCTAATGATACATGCGAAAGAATATATATTTAAAAGTGAACATAATTCAGACAAAAACTAGAAATAAATTAATAACCAAAACAGTTGACGCACGTTCTATTAACTGCACTATGCAGTCCTGGGGAAACTGATTTGAAGTTTCAACAAAATTAAAAAATTCTAAGACTTTAAAACATGAAGATGAGAAACAAGCTGAAAATGGAGCATCAGAAGATATCCCAGTTGTTACAATTAGCCATTTCTTAACATTTCTTTAAGAAATGATATTTTTGTTAGTAATGAGTTTAAATAATCTATTAGGTAAATATACTCGCAAATATTTTTAAAGCATCTGATAATTTTTAGAAAAATTTTAAAATTTTTAAGTGATTTTTTGATAATCGAACTTTCAATATCTGCACTGAAAAAAATACTGTTCTTAATGTGTACTATATTAATAAATGGCTTTCATCAAACAAAATTTTTCAAACAATGAAGAAAATTATGAAATACTTTTATGATGTATGAGCCGTACATTAATACAATGAATCTCATTTCGTTGAAAATATTTCCATTAATTTGTGTATATGGAAAAAACACACATACTTTCAAAAGTCAACTCCTAAGAATTGATTTAAAAGTTCTTACAGGAGGCATCTTTGCTTTCCTTTGATTATATTCATAGTATTAAGGAACACATTCGTTATATTGAAGAAAACGACCATCGCACAGCTCAAGGTTACGGATCTACAGCCATTAATGGCTGTAAAGAAAACATTGTATATCAGCCTGATACATTGTCCTTTGAAGGATAAATACGTTGAGTAAGTATATTATAATTTTTTCCTGCACACTTTTCTTATTTACATTGTTTATAATTTTACCTTGTATCAATAATTGAATTTTTTTAGATCCAGAAGTCGATGCTGAGCAGTGTATCAAGACTTTAAAGTATGACTATCTTTCTGCTGGGGACTTTGACATTTTGCGGCAGGGATGCAGTCAGTACAGACTAAGTTCCGGGCTACATTCTCCGTTTTTTCGACTCCGGAAAGAACGAAAACCATGACCCATAGATATATATGGGATTTAGCTCGTCGACTACATTAAGGCCGGGGTACATTGCATGCGAGAGCGCGATGCGCGACTAGTGCGAGACTCGCATCAGTTGTCAAATCGTTTTCGTAACAAATACCTCCATTCGGCAATGTACATTGCTGCGTTATGCGAGAGTGCGATGCGATGCGATGCGAGACAATTTCGGAAAATTGTAAAATCTCGCATCCGAGGTGCGTGCGTGTGGTAGAGCTGTCATTTACAGTTTGTGATTTGAGCGGTTCGGGTAAATTTTTTAAAAAGTAATAGCGTACTAGGTTTGTACACGCGATGTCGTGGGTTCAATTCCCACTCTACGCATAAATTATTTATAAGAATTTTTCAGTTGCAATTGGCTTTGAAATTATTAATATAAATAGTGAACAGTGAGGAATGTTTAATAGGATCACTACTAAAGGATTTAACACTGAGCAGATGAGTTCTGTTTACATTCTTATCAGATTCACTAACACCATCAGAGATACCAGACAGTAGTTGATTTGTTATAGGCAACATTGCTGTTCTGGTAGATCACATCATAGGCAAACAGCACTAAAAAAATAAAAATTAATTATTAACACCAACTAGTACACTGCCATACCCGGCCCGATTTCTGACCTTCCATCCCTAAGCTGACTGAATTGTACACTACAGTGTATTAAAGGCTAACCACCTAAGTCCAGTTCAGTATCCGTAAAAAAAATTATTATAATTTATTTTGTTTTATAATGCATTGCAATGAATTTTTTGGAAATTAAAGACATATTTTGAATTGGTGAAAATAAAACGCCACTCAGTTAATGTACTTTGGATTGCGATAAAGTATGCGAGCGAGATCTCGTTCGAGTCTCGCACTAGTCGCGCATCGCACTCTCATGCAATGTACCCCGGCCTTTACTCTGGAAAACCGCGCGTCCGGAAAAAAAACCTGAGTATGCACATTTTTCTCCGAACGGTTGATGCGGATTTAAATTTCAAGAATATATAGAGTCCTATCAGCTCGACTACAAGTGGGTGTCCGGAATTTTTTTTAGTGAAATTTTGTCACTCAATCGACAAGGCCGGTTCAGTGGAAAGTTGTATACGTCTAGTTGAGGCTGTCCGGAATCTTGTTTTTTTCCGGAGTGGAAAAAAAAAACAGATCATGTAGTCCAGGCCTAAATGAAATATTAACTAAAATGTCGTCCATGAAGGAAGGAAGTATTTAACAAATGGTCTGAGTATAAGAAAACGAAAAGATTGCATAATATTTAATGGTAAAATCATTAACTTCAATTGATTCAACATTTTTTTTTTTAAATCGATTAGGATTTCCACATGCTGTATCCGGATAGTTCCGGCATTCTTGTCAATTGCCTCAAGAAAATCCTGCGAATCCTGTCGACCATAAAAGAGAATGATTTCAAAAAAGGCAACAAAATAAGGAACTACATATTCAAACGAATATCGAATTCAATATTATTGATTAAATTATATTTTAGATTATGCTGCAGTAATATTACTGTTGTATCTTCATGGATTTTTGGTTCTCATAGAAGGCAAGAAAAGTGACACAACTCAAAATGCAGTAATTGAGAAATGACACTTTAAAGAAATCAATAAAACTTATATTGAAATAGAACAATCCATTCTCTTAAATTTCAGGTAAGTATTTTCGTCAATTAAATCATATTCTATTGAATAATACTATGGATCTTCAAAGTAGTTCTTTTAGAATATTTGGCGCCACCAAATAAAAATAGGTGAGGTCTCTCAGTTATGTCACTTTTTTTTCTTCTCTATTATTATTTTTTTTTTGTTGATTAATTTGCGAGTTAGAAATGTGACGTTTTTCGAGCAAGTTAAGGTATGCAATACCTATTAATAACTGACATAACCTCACAATAAGCATTTTTTGAATTATGTCACTTTCCTTTCCGGGGTGCAATATGTATTTATAAAAGTATTTATGTAAAAGTATATACTTATTCCTATTTGAAAATAAGTTAATATAAGCATAATGTGCGCCTGAATAAAAATATAGATAATCTTGTATTTTTTTCCATTACATAATATCTTTTTTAATTTTACATTGTCCATGTTAAATGAAATTTTGATGATTTATGTCTGTTTTCTTACCAATATTTCCCGCAACAAGAAAATAAAATAAAATTACACCACTTAATTAGCTGTTATGTAAACTAGGTCATCCATAGAGAAAAAAAATAAAACTGATTTTGGAAAAAATGCTATTAGAACAACAACCCTTGAAAATTTGTTAAAATGCGTAAATTCGAGTTTTTTAAACGCATATTACCTATTTCTTCAATAATTAATATGTCATTTTCATTAATATAATGCTAGAAAAAATCTTAAAGAAGGTCCTCCATAAATCAAATTTTAAAAAACTTTCTGTTCATAATACATGAAGTCAAACTGAAGGAATTTTTCACGATTTTCATGGCAAGAATTACATTTCATTGAAAAGTATCATAGATGGTATAATTAATTGGTATTTCTAGAAGATAAATCAACGAAGAAATTATTGATTTTTAATAGTTATGCGTTTCAAATAATTTGAAACCTATGACACTATTTTTTTTTTGTAAAATCAAAATTAGTTCGCTGATAGACAGCGAACGATGTACACGTATAATTGTCCACGACAAATTACGTGAACGAAAAACAATTTCAATCCAAGGCTCCATGAGTCCGGTACGACCATTTTTTGTCCCTGTTTGATTTTTCTTTCTTGAGAGGATTTTAATCAATTGAAATCGTTTATCGTTCGTGTAATTTGGCATGGACGTTCGCTGTGTATATTATTAACATCAGCGAACTAATTGATGATTTTACAGAAAAAAATAGTGTTAGATGTTTTCAAATTATTTGAAAGGCATAACTATTAAAAATCAATAATTTTTTCACTGATTTGTCTTGTAGAAATACCAATTAATTATACTAACTGTAATACTTTTCAATAAAATTCGGTCTTCTTATGTAATTCTTGCCATGAAAATCGTGAAAAATTGCTCCAGTTTGACTTCATATATTATTAACAATAATGAAAATTATAAACATGTGCAGTATGAAACTCCGTTCGTAATATTGAAGAAAGCCGAAATTATATCCAGTTCCACGTTCCGTGTTGATGGAACTAGGTTCCAAGAATTTTTTTGACAATCATTATTCAGTTGTTTCGAGATTATGACTTGTTCTTAGAATAAAAATATTTAAAAAAGAAACAACCAGTTTCATATCCCATCAGAACTAAGGGATGGCAAAAATTGTGAAACATAATCAAACCCGTGGAAAATTTTTGAAATGGGCGTGTAGGCGATTATATTTATAAAAAGTCTGCGGAGGTGAAAAGTGATCGAATAACTCATCAATGCAATCCTAAGAAGTATGTCGAAGCTTTGAAACGCATGCAACCCCCTTACAAACCCTTAGGATTGAATATCCTAAAATACTGAAGTTGACTTCTTCTTGCTTATATAGGAAACCTTAGGAAGTGAAAATGAATTTGATATTTCATCGGACCTAAACAATATGTAGGAATCTGAGAAAACTTATGCAACCTTCATAGACTCACTGGAGGTTGAATATGCTAAAATCCTAAAAGGAGTTAATCGATAAATATGAAGACAGCACGAGAAAGTAAAAACCAATTCAATTTCTTTTCACTTCTAAAAGAAATTACGGAATTCGTAAAAACGTGTTCATCTCGTAGAGGCTGTAAAGCGAAAAAACAAATTTAAAGCTTGTATTACGTAAGCCCGTGAGAGTAAAGAGATATTCGATATATTGTATTATCAGGCCTGGGGAAATAACAGAATATATGAAAAAAATATAGCCCCCTTACACCACCTTGAGGGTAAAATTTTAAAAAGTCCTGAAAGCTCTTTCTTGGTATGTATATGAAAAAACCATAGAATAAAAATGAATTCAATATTTGGGAAGACCTAATAGATATGACGAAAATCGTGAAAATATATGCATTCCATTTCCACTGATAATTTTCTTCGACCCCCTTCTAACTAAAAATGGATATTTTAAAATTTGTTTATCTAAATTTCTTGTTGATTTACATATACATGCATACCGAGTTTCAACTTTGTAGCATAAGCCGTTCTATAATTAGTAAAAACACCTCCACCCTCATACCATAATACCCCTATAAAAAATCAAAAAATCATTTTCATTTCATGCTAGGTCTAATAGCTACTTCTGGTAAATATTTTAAGCATCTATATTACACTGCTCTTAAGATTACTTACTTTCAGCAGACTTTATTTGTCAACCTTTATATACAAACCGAACTTTTTTTGTCTAGTACTACAATTGGCTTGTGAGATATAATAATCTAAAGTTCTTCATCCAAAAAAATCACTACGATTACAAATTAAGAGATTAATGTATTTGCTTTTGTCCACCAGGTATTACTGCATTTTACAAAAATCCAACAGGGAAGAGTAATCCAAACATGTTAGCGGCAGAGGAAGGAAGAAGGTCGGTTTGCAAAGGACGTGTTCCAATGGAAATTGTACCAACTGTTTAGTTTGAAACCTTATTTAAAAACAAGTTTCAGGACTTACTTAAGTAGATATTCCGAAAAGCTCAAGGAAAACTTTCGTATGGAGAAGTATATATGTAGGTACTTTAACTTTCTTTGTATGTGGGGTGATGATGCTATCATCCTCCTTCACATAGACGTTAGTGTCCGTAGGGCTCCCTATTGGAAACCTAAAACTATTTTGTGAATTTCATAAAATTTTCTATGTAATACCATGGATACACAGCTTGTATACAAATTACTTTATTCAATTCGTAATATGCCCATGCATGTTATTCTTTGACATTTAGCAGTAAAAGACAAAATTTTTGATTTCAAGCGTCTATCAATCGTAGTATTGTGCTTATGAATATTGCGATATTTTAAAATTAATATGAATTCAACGCAGCAACAAAATTTAATAAATATTTTAACTAATCTAATAGGTACCATGGATACACTGCATGTATATAAATCATAATATCGTCAGTATTACCAGTGTATCAACCAATAACAGGCGCGAACGCAGAAATGTGCTTATACAGTACGTCAAAGTATTTGCATCGTCTATCAATAAAGTAATTTGTATACAAGCAGATTATCCAAAGGTACAAGACAGCTTAAAGTTCATTCCGAAATTTTAGCTGTGAAGAAAAAAGGCTTCGACTACTAGACCTTCTTGCTAAACGTCGCAGTGGTCCGGCGAAAAGCAGTTTCATTGCTAATAATAAAAAAATATAGAAAGCGCACCATCTCATCACGCACAAAAATAAAAATACGCATACATAATTTTTACTGACGGAATAATATGTGGGTATAAAATTCCATAACTGTTATTCATTTGAATTTCAGTTGTTTTCAGTTTTAGATTGCGCTAATGGCAGTTAAAAGAACGCTATATCGGCTAAAATCATCGAATGTATATACTTATGTACAAGGAAAGAGGTTGAATATTATGTACATGTGTATGTAGATATCAGCTCGTTGACGTACAATATGCAGATTATTGGGTGATACACTACTGATATTGACGATATTATGATTTGTATACGAGCTGTGTATTCAAGGTATGTATAAATAGCTTGTTGCTCTAATCGATATTACCAACGTCATCGAGAAAATATTCGCTGAAGTTTTGTATTCTAGTTTCCGAAACTAATTAAATCGCCCAAAAAGTTAAATGTAAATAGTTTTATTACATCATCATTTCGCCAGATGTTTGGCTTGTAGAACTTTGCAGCGCCACATATAGTATATACGACCCTATTAATTGGTGTGGTGTTAGTGTCATCTGTCATTTGAAACGAACACTAAGCATTTCACGCATGAACTGATCTGGCGAAGTCTAATGCGAATTTATGACTTAGGTTTAAGAACTGTGTATTGTGAATTCGTCGCGAACGCTGGACATTGGAAATAAAGATGTGAATCTTTAGTGCTAATTACCTTGATATCCTTTACCAATTATATGTACATACCTATTTGTTTGTTGATGTAATCAGACAAGGTCGCTTTTATTTCAAACACTAGATACTAATTTATGTTTGCATTCCATACGCTAGTTATATTCAATCCCAGTATCGATGAATACAAATGAAGTATGTGTACATCAACAAGAACGGGGTATGTACATCTCATGCACCTATTCGGCGGCGAGGACAGCGACCGAATAATATCTACGCCAATGCTTACCACATAGAAACCAACATGATACATAAACATAACCTGAAACTTTAAAATTCGATGCTGTGGCCTCTAAAAGTGTTCATGCAGTGCAGGTAAAAACGACGGACCGACGTATTCACTCTACGTACGTCTGCCCTCTTTCCTCGTTCGCGCGACCTATTCATCCGTCACCGACGTCGCCTTACCAGTTTTGTCTGCTTTATCCGCTTCCACGCAACTTTTGCATCTTCGACTCTTCTCTGTTCGCACGTTTATTCTTATGTATCGGACGAAGCCTCTCGCTGAACGTACTGTGTGCTCAATTGCCAATCGCTTCATCCGCTTTGGTATCGTACTTCGCGCGCACTAAATGCACGCAACCAAGCCAAACATTCCCCTCTATGTTTTATCTATACGTGATTACGTCGCTACGAGAAGTATGCGGCCTGTACATAAGCGTAGTTCGTGGTGCCTTTCTCTCTACTCGTCACACTCTTCTTTTCGGCTTTTTCCACTCGTTCCCAGAAACCGGTTAATTTACTTGCGAAGCGATGATAAAGTCGACGTAGTTAAGAAGCGGGAACTCTTGGCTGGCTGCTTTCTTTTGAAGACGTTCAACCAGCGGACACAGCGTTACGTGGTGTAAGTGGAAACCCGGCAGATAAGGAAAACGAAGAAGGAGCATAAAGAGCATAAGGGAAAACGGTCGGTGGTAAATGAATGAAAAACAAGTCAGGCTGTGACGGATTGGAACTTGAAGCGTTCCTGTGCTCGGTGTTGTTGTTGGTAGGTATTTTTTTTTGCTCCGTACGGTTTGCTCCGAAGTGTAATCTCGACGTCGAAGACTTTGGTGCCATGGAATTGAAGTTAATGGAAATTCGGAGATGGTGTGCGAACAATTGTTCGTGGTTTTGAAGGAAAACAGCTGATCTTTGGGGATGAATTGAAGCGTTCGCTAGTGCTTTATATGGTGTTAATGTGTCTTGCATTGTTAAGATTTAAAGTTTTGTGCACCTTTCCGGAAGTGGCATTCAGTTAAAAGTATTTTGTAAAAAAATACCGAAACTGAACGAAAATAAATCAGAGTGTGTTCACGTACGCGCGGTCCTCGACATTCCCAACTATCGAAGATTTATTTTGTTTTGAATAAATGGTATAACGAATTGAGTGTCTAATTAAAGTCCATTCTAACAAGTATGACGAAACCCCATCGTAGATGCGACGAAAATAAACGGGCCGTTGACGTAAAGGGAGCAGACCTAATTGCCTCGATAACTTGAAGTTTTAATAACTCAAAACAAAATTGTGTTGCAGTAGTGTTTCGAATAAAAGTGTCATACAATTGTACATAGAACTTTTGGTGGCAAATGAAGTATGTACATACCTACAACAGTCGAAGCTTTATAACTCGGAATTGTCAATGTCATTAAAATGGGGTTACATAGTATAATTACATATATTTCAAGACACTGTTTGATAAAGAACTCAGTCGAGTACGAAACATCACACAAAAAATAAAGTAAACAGTATTTTACCCGGAAAACCAGTATTTTCAATTTAGAAATGTGCAGTGGAAACACTCATCAAACCATTAAAATGTTAATAAAAGCCAAAAGTGAAACCATAATTCAGGAGCTACAGATGCACAGTTCTACCGCTTTTCGTGTAATTCTCAAAAGAGGAAAGGATACGTTTTGAATCTTAGTGTGGTCTGTGGTGTGTCATTACGGAGTGAAACGTAGCAGCAGTATTAACGGTGGAGTGTATGTATTGGTGGCCAAATGAAAGTGCTGGAACTCAAGCTTGTGTGCTATAAGGGCGTGCTGAATTTAAGAAATAATAACCAATGGCGCAACAGCCCAGATCAGTCCCTGAAGTAATGAGTTACTTCATTACGAGACTAACGGAACACTAGGGGTTGAAGTGGTCAGCTACACGCTCGTCCGTGATTATTTCCCCGATTTTAACTCCGGTACTCATTTACAGCTGAGTGAACTGGTAGTCCGGCACCCAATCCCATTCTCGAAAATTACTTGTCGCCAAGCAGATTCGAACCTGGAACCAGGTGCACCGAAGGCAAGTGCTGTAGCCACTAAGCTACTGAATTTAAGAAATAAACGACAAAATTAAGGTTGGATCGACTATGGGTTGAAATGTAGTGATTACGAAGTGAATATAGTCCGCCAAAAAGTTTACATTATCGAAAAAACAGACTGAAATAGAACAAACTGATTCAAAAAACAACAAATTTCAGTAGTCTCACTTCAAATCGCTTATCCATGCGAGACTTCACATCCCTCGACTGTTAACGTAAACATAATTCCCTGTGCTGGTTCCAAGCTGAAAAGAAAGGCAAAAAAAAAAAACAAAGCATAAAAACCGAAATGCTTCGGAATAACAATCCGTCACTCATACCACGCCATCTATATACACAACGCCTCGTTGAGACCCAAATGAAACATCGTCTGTCGGTGACGTCAGGGACGAGGAAAAAGCAACCTAACGCCTCTATGTACAATCCAATGTTCGTTTGCTGTATGCCATCGACTGTAGTTTCTACATAAAATTAAATTCGTGTGCTTGCAAAAGGTTTTGTGACGCAGGCTCAAAGAAGAAAAGAAGACAACCACCGAACGGCAATAGCAATCAAAACCTTCGTGAACCGAAAAAGGTTGGTGCAAACGGTACGAAGCGGGGTGAAGCCGGGAACAAGGAGAAGTGAATGAAGCAGTCAATCGAGAAGAGCCCCTTTCAAAGGCATATTGAATTCCCTTCAGGGATTGTTGTTTTCATTTTATACTTGCTTGTCGTTCCTCATACATGGTTCGACCTATGTATCCGAAACTCGAGAAAAGCCTTTAACATTATCTCAAATATACAAAAGGAATCGGGCGATAGAACGCCGTCACAGGAAAGACCAACTTCAGAGCATAAGTTGAACAATTTGAATTTCCCAGAACAAGAATTGTTAGTAAATCGTGAACTGGTAAATAGAGACTGCGAAGTAGACGATGAAGTGAGCACCGATAAACAAGGCCCAACGAGAAATTGAAACCTTTCGTGGGGAATGACACGACTATGTAAAATATATCTTCTAGTTTGGACGATGGACAGACGAAACGTTTCGATTTATGTGCTATGTGTGCATTCGGATTAGGCTGTTCGTATTAAAATAAAAAGCCAATAATAGAAGCCACGGATACGTTACGAAGCAATGAACATGGAAATGAAATTCCCTATTGGAATACGTTAACGAATAAGTGTATCAGGCTAAACAAAGAGGAGTCGGGGTGCGGTACATTGTTTGTTATGCATAAATGGTACGACGGCATGAAATTCCCAATGAGTATAAATCTTGGAATAACCTTGGACAGGGGTTATGCAAATACTCTGTAGATATATTTGCGCATCTAGATCAAGCTGAAACGACTACTCCATCCATACATAAAGGCAGAGAAGCAGCAAAGTTCGTACTACTCTGTCATGAAGTGAAACGTAATAAATTACATAATAAGTTCAGTTTGATAATGGACTCAGTCGAGTCAGAAACGTTACACAAAATTAAATTAAACAGTATCTTACCCGGAAATAAGGCATGATAAGCTGGTCAAATTTATAAAGGATCTAGGGTGTTTTGGAGGTGATAAGTTCTACACGATATTTCCGAAACGATCGTTATAGGCGCTCTTTCTAAAACTTAAACTTACTACGTGGGAACTAGCATCATATATCATATCTTGACTACAATCTAAAGCTGTTATTACTTTACCGTCATCCTTTAACCAAGCAACGTACTTACGTTGACCTATGTTTTTTATACAAGCTCGTGAATAATGTTCCCGGAGTTCTCCTAGTTGAAGAGATCACACGGGACAAGTGCAGTTCCTACTATAAACTGTAACATCTTTCAACTTCCTCACGATTTTTGGATGTTTACTACTTTCCGTCTCTAGTAAGACTTCAGAGAACACATGACACTCTACAACTATGATCTCTGTCCACTTCTTATACATCTTTTATTATTAAATTGAATCATGCGCTTTTTGGTTGGTTGGTTGGTTTGGGTGGCAGCTCTGTCCCTAGACAGAGCACAAATTAGCTCAAAGGCCGTTTTGATACCACAAACTCGTTAACCTGGATGTTATGACTGGGAAATTAAGAGTATGAGTGAGTGCGCTTTTTACAAACTAGTTTTTTATTATGTCAATTTTTCATTTTCAAGCTATTGTATTAGTGAAATAAGTAATAAAATAAAATAAATGAATAAATAACATTACATAATTTCAAGAAACTGCAAGAAGAAATTGGTGGGCTAACCTTTGTATATAATGAAATGAATCGAAAAAGACAAACTACTATGGACAAGCACGTTTCCAGGAAATTTGTAACATAACCCGCTTTCAAGAAACTAAAATCAAAATTTTTAATTTCCACTACCTCCCATCATCGCTACCTACACCATCATCATCGCTACCTACACCATCATCATCACTACCTACACCCACACCCTCAGAATTTTTTCCGCTAGAGGTTTACCGGTCCTAACTCCTATAAAATTTTCAAGATCGTATATGATACGGTACTAGAGATATCATCATCATCATCAATGGCGCGACAGCCCAAGTCGGGCCCTGGCTTCCTGATAGAATTCTAGAGATATAAAAATGGAATTTTTTGAGAAATGATTTTCACCCCATTTGCGCGCTTCATGTCCCTAATCAAAAATTTTACATTCAGTAGATTCCACTAGTAATTCTATAATATAAAAAAACATTTTAAAAAATGTAAAAAACACAAATTTCACAAATTTGTATACAAGCGTAAGTTGAAATATTCAATAGAAAGAAAACCGACTCTGTGAATATCATACCTTTTTGTTAAACCCGACACCTTTTTTTTACATTTTTTTAAATGTTTTTTATATATATATCACTTCTTTTTGTTGCCTGTTCGTTTATACCAGCAACGAAATAGGTTCATGGCTGCCTTGTGTATAAGTTACCTGTTGAGGGCAAAAGTGATACAATAAATCCAATCCAATTGCCACGAAACGGCAATACAAAAATAGTTCACTCAAGCAACACACAAAACACCAACAACAAGCAACATACAAAACACTAACAACAAGCAGCATACGAAACACTAACAACAAGCAGCATACGAAACACTAACAACAAGCAGCATGCAAAGCACCAACATAAAGCCACACACAAAACACTAACAGCAAGCAGCATGCAAAGCAACAACAACGAGCAGCATACAGAATCATGGGCGCCCACAGGTAGGGGCAAGAAGGGGCACTTGCCCCCCCCCCCCTGGGTTTGACCATCACTTAAAGTTGAGAAAAATCAAATATTTTATATACCAAACTTTGTTGCAACTATTTTACCATTACCATTATTGTACACATCTTTCATGCCTCGACTTTAGTTCTTAGTAATGATACTAAAATGAATATCAAATCTAGCTTTAGAATTAGATAATTAGCCCTTTTTCGGTATTGACCAAGACCGCGTACTGAAGAAGAATCTGGCACAACATAGCAGACCGCAGTGTATTTCGAACGACCAAGCCTATGTTTTACAAGATTTTTCGTTACTTTTTTCTAACGTTTTTGTACTTTAAGAACTAAATTTTTTTTCAATGATAACGATTTTTTCATTTATCCTTGAATATTTCCAAATACGTTTTTTTTATATTTTGAAGGTTATACTGTTTTTCACCAAAAAATCAAATTGGAATGTCAATGGTCAAAAAAATTAAAGAGCATTATAGTGATTCTCAATTATTTTATAGAAAAAGGGTAATTTAATCAAGAATCACCAAAAGTGTGACCTAATCATAGCCGATTCTTTTGAAATTTTGTGTACTCGAAGAATTCGTGAAAAAAATTTGATTTCAATTTTTTGGCTTCTATCTCATTTTTTTTGTTAGTTATAGTATGTTAAAAATTTCCCAAAAACGATGTCCGAATCCTCTTTGAAAGTTCATATCTCTGGTAATTTTTATCCTTGAATAATAAAGTCTCGCTTATTTAAAGATTGTTATTGTTTTTGTTAGTTAAAAAATGAGAAACCAAACCTTGAATTTCAATTATTTTTTTCACTTATTCTTCAAGTACAAAATTTTGAAAAGAATCCGAAATGGTAAGGTCACAACTTTGGCGATTCTTGATGGAATAACCCATAATTAGATGAAAACAATATGACCCCTTCTTCAGATGACCCTTTTTTTGCTAAGGGCAGCTACTATGTAGCTAAATTCAGACAGAACTTTATCAAATGAAATAGACAAATTAAAAAAAAATTCTGACACCCCAACAGTAAGATCCTGGTTCTGCCACTGATATCAAATATATTTTACTTTATTATTTTAACAATAAAGTAATGTTATCGATTTAAAAATTTGCCAATAGTCTGGGTGAAACTTAATTATTTTTCAGGTCGAAGTTCGGGAGCGATCAAAATCGGAGTATATCATCAATTGCTTCGAGATTATGACTCTTCTTGGAAAATTGATTTTATTTTAAAAATAAAAATACATAGGTAGTTAAAATAGAAATAACGAATTTCATATCTGATCAGAACTAAGGGATGGCAAAAATTGTGAAAACATATGCAAACCCTAGGACCTTGAATATCGAAAAATTGTGAAATGGGTTTGTAGGCGATTATATAAAAAGTCTTTGGAAGTGAAAAGCGATCAAATATCCCATCAATATTAAGAAATACGTCGAAGCTTTAAAAAACATACAACCCTCTTACATCCCTTAGGATTGAATATCTAAAAATACTGAAATTGACTTTTTGGCACTTATATAGGAAACCAAAGGAATTAAAAAGGAATTTAATATATCATCAGATTTAAGCAATATGTAAGAATCTGTGAAAACATATGCAACCTACTTACACCCACTTGGGGGTGTAATATTCAAAAATCCTGAAAAGAGTTAATAGATAAATAAAAAGACAGCACGAGAAAGTAAAAACCAATTCAACTTCTTACCACTTCTAATAGAAATTAAGGAATTGTGAAAACGTGTTTAAAGCTAGTTTTATGCGATTATTACGCAAGCCCATGAAAGTGAAGAAAAAAGTCGATATCATATCAGGGCTGGGCGATATGGCAGAATTACTGGAAAAGTATACCTTAAGAGAGGGGGGGGGGGGGGGGTTAACAACTTTTGATTACAATATTTCACTAACCAATTGCACTTTAAAAATAAAATTCTGTTTTTGTATAAAGTTTGACAAATAAAGTAAAATTTTTTAAGGAGGTGATGAAGCATGGAAGCGGAAGGGATAACATTTTTCCGCAAATACAGAAACTACGAGTATAGGGCGAGAAATATCAGCAATCTATAAAAACATTGCCACATTGTGGAAATATTGCCGCAACTAGCATGATATTGCCCTGTATTGCTCCACTAGTTTTGGCAATATTCGTCGGACAATTAATTGTTTTAAAAATTGCTCGTGTACAAGCACCTTCATGACTGGAATTTGAGCGATTTAAGCGTTCCGAAGTTATCATATTCTTGAACGCATGTTTTAAGGCCTCTGTTTGGACCTGAAGGAGTAGAACGATTATGCCCGTTAACGAACTTAATTTAAAAATTTCAACCATAAGTTCAGATTCTAAATGGAGTGGGGCGTTATTTAATAAAAATTTTGGCTTGCCCCCCCCCCCCCTGGAAGAAGTTCTATGGGCGCCCTTGTACAGAATACAATGTGCCGCTACACATCTCGAGTCAGCTGATTCCTGCTTTTGTGTCTCACTAAGTACCGGAATGCCTCTGGCGGGAATAGCTGGAAAGCAGGACTTCTTTAAACTGACTTGAAATATTCACTTGAGCTTTCACGAATACACAACTGAAAATCGTATGAAAAGCTCTCATGTACACAGCAGATAGATAAAGACGCCGTGTCCATGTGAGTTGTGCCCAGTAAAAGAACATAGCAAGTGCTTGGGGGTTAACCCGACAAGAACTTACGACTGTATGTTCTGATACAGAAACCAAATTTGGGTTTTGGACGCTTTGTTTTCCCCAACTCTCATATTCCTCAGCCCCTATCAATCATGTCTCCACCCCTACCACTGAAATGAGTAAACCACTACGATGGTATATTTTGTAGTGGTAGGGTTTTAGGTCTTAGGTTTTAAGAAGTGCCCAGCAAACAATTTCACGAGCGTTTACTAAAAACGATCGTTTCGCGATAGTTATATCGTACATGTAGGACATGAGCTGCCCGTAAAATGATAATCGAACGATCGGCATACAGAGATGAGCGTGCACAATGGCCCATGCAAGGAGTGTGCGGTATCGTAAACACCAAAACTCCCTTGAATCTAATTTTTTTCTCTTTTTTTCTGTTCTAGTTTCCACCCTTGCTGTTCGCATCGAGTTTTCGCAAAAGTGGTGTCCGAGTGATCTTTGAAAGTTCATATCTCTGGTAATTATTAAAAAAATGACTTGCTTATCCTAACCGAAATTCCCTTAAATCTAGTTTTTTTGTCTTTCTTCTGTTCTAGTTTCCAACCTTGTAGTTCGCACCGAGACTCTCAGTCGTCTCTTCATCGAGACTCTCAGTCTTCTTTTCATAAAAGAATCATTTTTAACGAGTATATAGTATGTATGTATTTGTACCCGCTAAACCACATTTTTTCTAATTCATTAATGAGTCGTAAAAAATGACTCTTTTCGGATGGCCATTTTGTTATGCCTAATGAGTCGTTTCTAATTCATTTGTAAACTCGTAAGCGAGTAAAAGGCTCGTAAATTATGACTCTTTTATGAATTAATTACGATACTTTTTGTTTGCTGGGGCTTTAAGAACTTACGGTAAATAATTGTTACCGTAATAAAGTCGTTTTAAAACCTAAAACCCTACCACTACAAAATATACCATCGTAGTGGCTTACCCATTCCACCTACCATAAAATTTCTACTTCATATCTCACGGGTTTGAGAGCTACACATCTTCAACCGGTTCAATGTACGGCGTTCGGAGTATAGGGCGGACAGACGGACATTTTATTTTCCTTTTTTGGGATTTACTATGTAGTCGTAAAACGTGAAAATACAAAATTTCAGGGTATCAAACTTTTTTTTTAAATTTCAGGTTGATAACAATACCTTATTATTAAATAATTATTAATAAAGAAATTACAAGCTGGTATTGGAAATGGCTAGAAATAAAGCCACTTTTTGCGATGAATTTCTTCAATCTCAACCTCTGTGGATAACCATACCTCTTAAAAAATTACTGCCTTAAGGCCAAAACACACGATCATTCTTGCATGTCATTCTTGCATGAATATTTGAATTTTTCATGCCATCATACAGCCCCATACACGAGAGATTTTCGAGAAAAATTCAAATATTCATGCAAGCATGACATGCAAGAATGATAGTGTATGGTGGCCATTACTTATAGCATATACGTTCCAGACGTTCTTGAGACAGCGAATAAGCGAAAAAAAATCTTCGGCTACCCAACTCCAGACGCCCAGGCCCTCCGCCTAAAAAAATGTTTTTTTTTATATACATATCTTCAAAAAATATGTGTTAAAATTTACACTGTTCTTGTACGAGTGATTCCGAAGATATAAGAAAACATCCACGTGACTACCTCTTTCAAAACTTATTTTTTTGATGCTCCTCTAGCAAATTGCTAAGTATCTACAACATTTCATAGTTCTAGCTTTAGTAATTTTGAAGATATAAAATTATCAAATTTTAAAACACAACAATAACAACAAAAATTTTAGGGTTGTAAATTTTTGGTAGTTTCAGGCTGGTCACAATACTTTATTATTGAGAAAGAAATAAAGTAAAATTTAAATTTTTTATCGCAACGTCCAGAGCAACTTTTACTGTATCGATTATTTCATCAGTTGTCGTAAAATTAGTGAATATATTCCAGAGAAGACAGCAATTAAATATTAATTGGCTTTCTTTACGTTATTAACCCATAAATTTTGCAAGGACTTTATTACGGTAACAATTCAAAGGACTGGAAATTTTCATGTTCAGATAGTCACGGCGAATGTTTTCGTTTTTATGGCACTACAGACCGAACCAGGTATTGGCTTCCTCGATAATTTCCTACCAATTTTTGAACTGAAACTTCTTTAGCGGCCAGTGAAATTTCAAGGACGCGTCACGTTTAAGCACATTTCGTTACACGATAGAGAAGAAAGATATTATGTAGAGACAAAACGATGAAACGAAAGCCGATGAAACGATGAGACGAAAAAGCGACACTGCGAGAGAGTGGTATTCCCTTCTGACTACACCCATAGAATTTGAAATACTACTCCTATCTCTTCTCCCTCTTCACCTATCCCTTTTTAAACAACTGATTTCCCTCACCCCTTACTTTTCTTCTTACACCCCTTTCTCCTAACTTCAACCCTTCACCCCCCACTGTATACCCCCCTCTGTGTACCCTTATCATTCTACCCCTCACCCTACATATTGTTCCTCCTCATCTACTTTCTCTATCCCCCCCACCCCCACCCTCCTCTCTACCCCTACTTCCTCCTACATAACATTGAAAAACTCAGAAAATGCCAATTTTGTATTATTGTATTTATTGGGAAATGCTCTCTCTCTCTGTCTCTCACATTAAATCTCTCTTATTCTTTTTCTTTATTTTTCAAGAAGTCTGACTTCTATCATGTGCATGGTGCTGCACACGCTGGTTTTTTTTATTAAAGGAACCACCCTTTTTACGACCTGAGTTTTTACTCTTTTGTCAAGATGGACACGACTTAACGAACACTGCAATTTTTTCCATGTTCTGACTTTTTTGTAATTTAAATTCTAAAGTCTGTAAGACAACATTTGCCCCTCCAGTTTCATATGGCACTCGAAAGGTTTTATATTTTTCTTAAGCTGTGGTATGGAATAGAAATATTGGAAACTGGAATCAAGTGACCTGTCTTTGACGTCCATGTTAACTTCAGTGCTTTTAAAAAAAATATACACGAGCACCTACAATACTGGTCGGAACATTTTCACTTCCTCGCTTTCTGTAAGTATCTCAAATCAAGCCTTCATCTACAGAACCCACATACAGATTCAAATTTTCTCATTCAAAAATAGGTTGAGGCGTTCTATTGTTATCATGCGTAATGTCAGACAGACCGGCAGAAGGAGTATAGTGTAGTATAGACTTTTAATCGATTAAACGTATAAAATTCTCGCGTTGAGACGACTCTAAACTAACTCTAAAAACGCATAAAACTAAGAACCAATTCGGTGACTCATCATACCGAATACTCGTAGATTTAACGCGTTGTGAAAATGTATACAAAATTTGTGAAGACGTAAGCAACCCCTTCACACTCACTTGGGTGTTTATTTCTAAAAATGGTGTATTGCTTCTTAGACCATTACATGATATGCACGTAGAAGTAATAAATAATTTGATATCTCATCAGACCTAAGCAATAGCGAACATTGTAAAAACGTGTGCAACCCTCTTACACCACCTTTAGCAGTACATCCAAAAATCTCGAAATAAAAGCCCGAATTAAAAATCATTTCGACACCTTATCGGATTAAAGAGGTGGTATCTTGGAGTTCATAAAGACATCGGGTAAACTACCCGGTTTCGATTCCCCAGCCTATTATGGACCACCCTGTTGCTTTTCTCTTTATACTACGCTCCATCTAAATAAAATATAATTCAATTGCTAATTTGAGGTGCTTAAGATGTTCTGAATGAACTTCGTTGTCGCTTTGTATACTCTAAGTAGCCCGTGGAGTCATTCTAGAAGATTTGAAGATGACACACTAAGTTTTCGCATTTCCTAACTGGTATTTAAACGCGAGCTAGTTTTATCGTATAGTTTTATATTTTTGTGAACGGCTTTAAAAAATTAATTAATTAAATACCATCCTCAATTATTTTTTTAATACAGAACTCCGATTTATATTATAGTTGGGGATAAAGTAGAATTACTTGTGTGCATTTTGTATGTCCTTTATTAAGGACTTTCATTTGATTGCTACTCAAACCTTTCGTCACATCGAAAAAAAATCTTTTTTGAAGGACCTTCACATGGAAGGTGCAGAAAGGACTCACTCGATTTCTTACATATTTATCCTTTTCCTTGGAAGCATTCAAAAATGAAACGTTTAAAAGTTATCGAAAAATATTATTGAACACGTGTCTTAAGGATTTCTTGTATGGAAGATACCAAAAGGAGTAAAGGGTTTTTTCTGACTAATAACCTCGAACTTCGTTTTCACTCGAAGTAATTTACACAAAATTCCGCATTCGTAGCTAAAAGATTACTTGAGTTATAGTGAGTTTCGTAAATTAAGTAAAGATATTTTAACGTGATATTTGTATGGCAGCCGCCATACAAACGAACGAACTACCGCTAAATCATATTTCATATAATTTAGCGGTAGTTCGTTCGTTTCTGGTGTAGTAGTTATTCATTCCTATTATATAAATGATAAAGTTGGACGATGGATGATGGATAGTGGATGGAGGATGGGAAATGGAGGATGGATGATGGGGGGTGGATAGAAGATGGAGCATGGTGGATGTAATAACGGGAGCAACGGAAGTAACGGGAGAAATAGAAGCAACGGAATATATGGGAGTTACGGGAGAAATGGGAGCAACGGGATCAACGGGAGAAACGGAAGCAACGGGAGGAATGGGAGCAACGGGAGTAACCATGATAGATGATAGTTAGAAGATTGAGGATGGAGAATAGTGGATAGAGAATGGACTAACGGGAGTAAAGGAAGTAATGGGAGAAATGGAAACAACGGGAAAAATAGAAGCCACGGGAGAAATGGGAGCAACGGGAGAGATGGAAGCAACGGGAGAAATGAAAGCAACGGGGGAAATGGGACCAACGAGAGCAACGGAAGTAACGGGAGAAATGGAAGCAACGTGAGTAACGGGAGCAACGGTGTCAACGGGAGGAATGGGAGCAACGGGAGTAACGATAGAAACAATAGTATAGCACCAAACAAACGTAGGCGTATCGGCGGTACGCGCCTAGTTATTATATAAAAATGAAATAAAACAAACCAGGATTACCTATATCGTCCAAACAAATTCTTAATATTCTTACGGTGGACGGCGTAAGATGGAGCAAATGTTTTTTTTTAACTAAAATAAAAACGAAGCACTCCACCTCATGTTTATATCTATCCCTCAAATACGGAACTGTACATAAATCGGGAAAATCAAGATGTACAAAGTCCTTAGAAGATGTGTGTCTTGATCCAATCTGACCGACAGGTACGATGCTTGCTGGGACGTCGTCTTACTATAAAAAGCGTGAACATTTCAGGTGCCGTGTGTTTAAATCTCACGCACGTATGATTCTCCGTTTTCACACCCAGAAAAATATTGCTGTTTATTTAACTATTTGTCGCTGTAATAATAACAATTCCACAAAAATATAACTGTAAAAGAAACAATTTAATATTTAACTTTTTGTTTGTTTTGTTCTCCTTTAGGTGGCACGAATTTCATCATATCTCTAAGATCTTCTCACATAGTAAGGGGGAGGGTAAGGTTAATTCGGTGAAAAAAGGCATATTTTTAAGAATTTGTTTGGACGATATAGGTAATCCTGGTTTGTTTTATTTCATTTTTATATAATAACTAGGCGCGTACCGCCGATACGCCCACGTTTGTTTGGTGCTATGCTATTGTTTCTATCGTTACTCCCGTTGCTCCCATTCCTCCCGTTGACACCGTTGCTCCCGTTACTCACGTTGCTTCCATTTCTCCCGTTACTTCCGTTGCTCTCGTTGGTCCCAATTAATTTAATTTAATCATTGTGAATTTTACAGTGAATTCTGTCAATAAGCTGTATAATAACATTCACAGAAAGTTTTCATTTTTAACATAGTTGCTGTCAAATGTTTCTAAGAAATGTGTTATTCCGTTTGGATCAAGTATTACACCATTCGTTGAAGGAAGCCATTCCCATTCGGTGCCGGCGCATAATTTTGTAATAAATTTCGTAGTTATTTAGTGCAAGATTGTTTCAAATTATTATCCTAGTTATCTTATAATAGTTTTATGTACATGCTATGGAGGAGCAAGATAAAGTAATAAGCACGAGTGAAGAGGTTGTAGCATTAATAGATACAGGAGTTTATGAAATTGTGAAAAAATTTGAATTAAGTAAAGATGCAGTGCCATTTCTTGCAGGTCAGTGAATTGATCATAAACTTTCAACTTACTAATGCCTCTTTGTGGCAGGACGAGGAATAACAAAAAAAAGTTTATTAGTACTAAAAAGTACCCATATCGACAAAATTTTTCCTCCAAGGGAATTGGGACTTCAAATTGAATTTGAAGAGGAGTTGCTAAAATGGAAGGAATTAGTGGTAAGCATTAAATAAGGGTTTGGTGAATGTCTTCACAGTACAGTTATAAATCAAAAAACTAGTTTACGAGTAAAGTAATGTTCAATTTAATTTTTTGAGTGCCGTTTCGGGCTCGATTGAGTTCTTTACCAAACTTTTTATACATAATACTTAATGAATAGCTTGGAAAATGCAGTACGATTTCTGCGTCGTCATCCTTTTCATCCGTTGCTCAGTGGATTGATCAGCAAGAGGCGTCGTCTCCATTATCTTCATCACCAGCATTTCAATCACCACCTGATTTGACTGTTTCAGTTATCTCCGAACCGCGAAGTTCAATTATGGTATATGTTTAAAAAAAAAAAAAAAAACAAAACTAAACACTTCTGTACTTGTTTCAGGCCCGTGCGCACGGGGGGGGGGGGGGGTTCAAACACCCCCCCCCCCCCCCATTGGCCTATTTTCATAGGGAAGTGAGGACCTTTTTTTTTAGGTCATCACATTTAGTACGGGGGAACTTGATAACCCCCCCCCCCCCCCATCATACTTTCCTGCGCATGGGCCTGACTTGTTTCATAGAAAAAATAAATAGTTAGTAAAAGATATTTTATTAAAATCTTTGTCTGGTAAAAATATATTAGACACACAGCAGAAAAACGGTCGAATTAACGTTCCGCAGCAGAAACAGTTAGTGCGTCTAATATTGGAGTTCTTCAAACTAAAAGGTCGGAAACTACTTTCATTCGAATTGGAAAAAATATCAAAGGATATTGTAAAAAGTTTTTTCCAAGGAGATAAGGTAAGCCATAAAAACTTATTTAGTAAAAATATATGTATATAAATACTCTTTTTGTTTGAGGAAACCTATATATATTTATAACCTATATATATGTTATAACAGGTATTATAAAGAAATATGTACACCCCAAAGGGATGTTGTACAACGCCTATTACAACTCAAGTAGAAATAGTCGCCATCAATGATTGCTGTGGGTGAGACTCATCTCTAGATTTATTTTCTTTATATTTTGATGGAACTTTTCTAAAGTTCAATAATTTTATAGCTTGTTTGGATACATGTTTTAAACTTTTCTATGTATTTGATCTTAAATATCCAAGAGCATGTGAAAAGACATGGTTATTTATCCAAACATTTATTTATGAAATTGACTGCAATGAATCTATAAAGGATTCTATAGTCACTCGCTTTATAAGCAACTTGAAAAAATTCTGATAATACCTCATATTTGCTCTCTTTTTATTAAATTCTTTCGATTAAAGTATTCGGTCATGATGTACATCTGTTTTTTTTTTTGCAAGAGACAGTTTCCGACAGTTAAAGAAATATTTGTTCTTCTTAAAATTCACGGTTTAAAGAGTGTTGTATACAATGCTCACAAGATAATTGTCCACAAAGTTTTAATTCATTTTCCCATTTTAAAAGACATTTTACTTGCCAATTCGAAATCTAAAAATTCTGCGAAACTAAACTATGCCAGTCAAAATAATGGAGTACAAATAATTTTATCTAAATTGCGGAATTTACAAGCCCTCCTCTAAATGTAAATTTGTTGCTAAATGGTATTCATTTGTTTAGAAATAAGTCCGTTTAATTTTACTAATGTATACATCAAATAAATAAAGTGTAAAATTAAATTAAGAGAGAACTAAATAAGTAATCCTCCAACCACACCGAAATATTTCTTTAAATTATATATAAATATGAATTGATTTTTTTCTATAAATAAATGAATTTTTTGATTTATTTATATTGTTTTATTGGTTTAAAGCCATTCATTTTTCAGCTGTCAAATTTTTTTTACGTATTTTTTTACTATACAAGGTTTTGTAAAATGTACAGTTATCATATTAGAAATGACAGAAATTATAAGCAAATTTATGTATAATCTACAGTAAATTCAACATTTTGACAACATATTTCTCTGGGTGTATTTATACGAAAATTTCAATTTTTAATTCTATTCCCTATTACCCTCTTCGGTCGTTGGGCGATAGACTAACAATCTATCCACGAAAAAAAAAACATTGATGTTGAAGAGCTTTGGGCGAAGCGCCCACCTTAATGTTTTAAATTCAATTGGATAAATTTCACCAAAAAAGCCAAGAACCTTTAAAGTGCAAAATCCGTTGAATGCAATATTTTGTTGTCTACAATTTTCTACAAGGAAAAAAACTGGTCGGCAAAAATTTATCGTTTAATTAAAACATCAATAACAGGAAATGAGCTGAAAAATCGAATTTATCGTGCTACCCACAAGTGTTCGTCTCAATACAAGCCCGAGTCGACATTCACGTGGTGCAGACGGCTGACACGTGATTTATTAAAGTGATGCCACAACTCCTCTCCTTCTAATGAATCTCCGGTAAAATTTCAAAGCAACCATCCAGACTAAGGACGAACAGAATGGGCTTCAGGACTATGCCATTCCCGAAAGTCTTCAGTTTGCCCATTTACTGGAATCACAGGATGACGATGACAACTTCCGTGCCTTTAGCACGTTGGCCCCACTCACTAGTCCAGGCTCCAAGAGCGAGGACTAAACGTGCCATTTGCTGTGTGAGTCTACCACCTATTGCGCTCACATTAGCAAAACTGGCAGCGAACTACTCACACTTTGCGGGAGGATTAAAGGCGAACAGCAGGGATTCAATGGAAAGGAAAATGTTGTTGCTCGTCTCTCTGCAATTTGCAGACTTCCGGTGAAAGTCACATTACAGACGGCATCAGAACCAGAAACGAAAGGTCGTCGAAGTCGGTGAAAGTTTTCCAAGCTTCAAGTTCGTATCGTGCTTCCGACGCTGTTTCTTCGACCAAAAGAACAAACCGCCCCCACGAAACTTTGTTTTGCCGTCGAAGGACACCGAACATAAATTGGGAAGTTTCGTTCTAATGGAATCACACCCGGCTACCTCCCTGGCCTACGGCCGGCTAGCATGTACCACTTAAGTGTAAGTCGGCGAGCTTAGGCGTTATTTACGGCACTTGACGCCAAGGATGGGCAAGGAGCCTCGCTCGCTAAAGGGAAAATTTTAATTAATGTAAGTAAAAAGGAATTTCGTTTCTTCAATGATGCGCATTGTTTGCGTACCGGGCTAGACGTTTTCTGTTCGAAATGTTGCGGAAGTTTAACAGTTTTGGGAATTTCGAAAATTACATAGCTTGAACTTGATGTATGGGTTAAATAAATTTGATATCTATCAAAGAGAGCAGAATTTGCCCGGAGGTAAAGTGACACCGGAATTGGAGGAGCCGTAGAACGGGAACCAGCGGAAAGATCTATTGAGGTATAATCTCTTCCTTGCTTTCTAAGTATCCGGGAAAACTGTGGATGGGTGTGTTAAAGAATGTGAAGTTCGATAAACCCTCTGCGGCATTGCATCTTCAGTCCAGACTTGGCTTTTCAGTAATATCACTGCAATCCGTTGTCTACAAGGTATATGACCCTTCTCATTCTAATTAAATTCGATAATTTTAGCGATTATAAGGTGAATTTTACAGCTGGCAGCGCCATTCCGCCAGCCTGTGGCAACTAGAGTCACTGAATTAGGATTCTTTTTGAAGAGTAGGATATTCAGGGATGAGCTTGTTTTTATAAAAAGTTTTGAGAAGCAAAGAGATCTAAGCGCAACAGGATGGAGCTAATTCTATACTATGAACTACTAATGAATTCTTTTCTTTATTGTTTATGTTTTTGAAGGTGTTTTGAGAACAAGGTACGACCTCTTATAGAGCGATCCTGCAAAGAAGAGAAGAAGAATGAAATTTCTTGGCGCTGCATTATTGTACGGGCTTTACGCGATTCAGTAGTCTGGGTGGCTTAGTGGCTAGAGCACTTGCCTTCGGAGCACCTGGTACCAGGTTCGAATCTGCTTGGCGGCAAGTAATTTTCGAAAATGGTATTGGGTGCCGGACTACCAGTTCACTCAGCTGTAAATGAGTACCTGAGTTAAAATCGGGGTAATAATCACGGACGAGCGTGTAGCTGACCACTTCACCTCCTAGTATTCCGTTGGTCTCGAAATGAAGTAACTCTAGCATTACTTCAAGGCCTAGGCCCGATTTGGGCTGTTGCGCCATTGATTATTATTATTATTATTATTTACGCGATTCACCTTAAAAGAAACAACGCAGAATCAAAAGCGGAAAAATATTTGGCGCTAGTGTAGCTACTTAAGTTTGTTAAGTAATGCGTTCTCCGCTAATGCGTTGTTATAGCTGTGTTTAGAGCGTTATGTCACATCATGTTAGGTGCTGGTAGGTGTAGCAATGTTATCGATGAGAAGAACTGGGTAACGAGGAAGCCTATACTGTTTAAATATTTGAATTGATAAAATTAGTTACAAATTAATTGTGTTGAGGAAGCCGTTGAAACTACATAGTTCAACACAACATACTCAAACAATATTTATTTATAATAATTCAAAATGTATTAACAGAACAATAATGTTTTAGAGATTAGACTTATCATCTTAACTGCTAAGTTGTAAAATTTATAGCAATTAGGCAATGAGGAAAAGAGCTAATTGAATATGTATTATAATTTGCCAAGGAAAAGTAAAGAGCAAAAACCTTGCCTGTTTAAACTTAAGCTACTTAAAACTAATTTAGAACTAGAGGATTACCAAGTAAGAAACTAGTTCAATTAGTTAGGATTAGAGTAGGCTAAAGGTCGAAAAGCATCATCGTGAGGGCGATAAATGCGTCACTTTCATTTCAATCGACGTAATCTGTTCAAGACGAGCTTCGCCAGCGCCTACTAAAAGCCTCTACTACTTTATAGTAGCCTCTGCGCTGCCTCATCTAAAATAGCGTCACCAGAAATTCGAAAAGAAAACACCAATCGCGAAACAGAGCTTCACACTGTGTAGCAAATATAAACATCATTTGGCGTGAAAAGCCAAGTGTTCAGTCGAAATTATAAGCTAAAAACATGGTTGGTCCAGTATTACGCGGAATATGTCCAATATAATAATTAATGATAAGACTTCATCGAGGGCTTGTATCCTGGTCATAATTGATCTGCTAGCTCTTGCGCTACTAGCTGCTCCTTCACGACTTTAATTGTCCTTGCAAAAACTGTATGCTACTTGTACCTTTCGATATTCGGATAGTAGCTCTAATGCTTCGTTTTGAATTAAAAGAAAACATATTGTTAAGTACATATTCTGGCAATCCGAATAACTCTCCTGTCATTGACATCAGTTGCCACAGAAAGCCATAACCTTCGAATAGCGTACCAAACTTTTGGCACACCTACACACTTCTTTAATAATCTACAGCCGAATTTGATGGAAATGTCTCGACTCAACACATGCAGTATAAAAGAGCCGTAGAGCTTTTGCACGCGATCAGTTTTTCTACAGTGAGGGCAAAACGACGATCAGTTCTACGCAAACTTGCATCAGTAAAGTGATTCATTGACAACAGTGATCAAGTAGTAAATGAAATTAGGAAGCGTGCAGTTTATTATGATTTAATTTTATTTTCTTAGTTTTAATCGAATTGTGTTTTACTTGAAATCTCAGGGAACTCCTAGTTCATAACAATAGAATGTGCTATTATACTGTTATACATTGCGAGATGAGGAAATTTTTTGGGAAGGGGTAAACACTTCCACTGTTTATTCTCCATTGTCCATGAATACAGTCAAGATATAATCAATCTTCTAATGTTACTCGTAGATCGAGGGAGTCTAAATCATGAAATTAAGAGGTGCACATAAATGTCTGCCCTTTTTTTCAAAATAGCTAGACGTTAAGGCCGGTACCCATTTGTTGTATTTCTGCGTATCATATTCTCGTTGCATATCAGTGGATACGACAAATGTATCGAACTCGATAGGTCATTTGGTATGGTTAATGGTGGTTAATTTAGACATTATTTAGCCAACAACTCTTTACTGTTCCCAAGAGCAGTGCGATATATGGAATTGGACTTAGTTTTATGGAATCCGATGTTTTGCATTTCAAACCCAAATAGACTTGCACACGTTTTAACGAATTCCGTCATATTTTTTAGGTGATAAGTTTTGGTGTTAATTTTTAGATTCACGGTATTGTTTTATAACCGTCCTTAAATTGATTTAAGAATTTTTATTTGTCTAACTTATAGGGAATTTTATATTAAAGAAGTTGCAAACGTATTCACAATTTTTACGACATGAGTATATTTTATCTTAGCTTTCACGTTTTTTTCAAAATTCAGCCCTCAAGGATTATTTGCCAATTTCTCTTTGTTCTTATGTGATGTTAAATTGCTTTCCACGCTTTTTACACATTCGGTTAAACACCTATTTCTCGATATTTTCGAAATTCAACCCCAAGTGGATGTAATGGAATACGTTTCCACGAATATCGTCATATCTCTTAGGTCTGATAAAATATTATACAAAATTGGTTTTTTACTTTAAAATTTTTTCTTAGAAATCGACTAAAACTCATTTTGGTAGTGGTTTGAGGTTCAACTTCAAAGGGTGTGTTAAAGGGGTTACATACGTTTTACAGCTGCAAAAGAATTTTATCATCATCATCAATGGCGCGATAGCCCAAGTTGGGCCCTGGTCTCCTGCTCCAGGTTTCTGGACAGTCGTCTTTTTTCCCGGTGATGCGTTGTCGGTGACTCGCCCAACCCCCGACTTGGAGGGCCAGTCCTACTTCTTTATTGCACCCCGGTAGAAAAAGAGTGGGGAACTATGACATGTTGGATTTCTTCCAGCTATGTCATACTCGTAGTCTACTTCCTGAGACGAACAGGTGCTACTGGCCATTCAGGTTAACTCCATGTTCCCTCCTCTTTTCTCAACCGGGTTTGTCTCCGTCTATCGATATTTTTACTTCTGTGAGTCGTTTATTTGTTTCAATGTTTGTATTAAGAATGTTGATAGTTTAGTCTTATAAGTATGTACCTATTTCATTGACTTTCCAAAAAAAATCCAAAAATAACTCTTTGTTTCGATACTGTCTGTGGTATATCTAAATTTTTACCGCGTACCGTATTATGACACAAAAGTGTACATCATAATGTACACCTTAACCGCTTCTCGGGCTTTGTCAGATTGTTTTTTACTTTACTCAAATGTAACAAATGTGGACTTAAATTCTCCGTCCCAGATATGAATATTTAAATATTTAAGAATGTCTTAAAGAAGCTAGAAACATTGCCAAACATGGAGAGGTCTTCCTAAAGAAGGATGCTTAATCTCCTGAGGGTTGACTGCGTAAAGTTTGAATCGAGTAAGAATAGCTGACTCAAGTCCTTGCGGCAATTAAATCACGGTATTCACTACCACATCTTGTGTGAGGGAGAGGGAGAGGGAAACGTACATTAAATACTGACGACGTCCAAGGGACTTTTCAATTATCCTTCTGATTCATGAACGTTGTTGCGCGCAGAAGAACACAATTTTCGAATAAAGACATTGGGTCCATTGAGCAATTCAAAAGCACTAAACCGGGCGTTTCCTTCAAAAATAAAAATCCTTCAGTACCAGCTAAAGCTTAAAGGGCAATAAAGAACTTTGTGAAAAATATGTGTATGTCTCCTATCCATTCCCAGTCTATGTACGAACAGACGGAAGGCGCAAGGATAATCCCCAGCTTTACAAGGACGCTATTTCAAAGCATGCAGTCATGACTGCCACCCAACAACGACGACAAGCACCATCCATCGTTTCCTGCTGGTAGGCAATCCCGGTATTATCTCCCCAACTTTAATATTAAAGGGAACAGGACGACGATGATGGCATGAATTTCAGAGAAGGGTAGCAAACAGCTGGAACGGGGTGCAATTCGATAAAGTCCCGTTTCATCCCGCACTTAATACCCACGTCGTGATCCACTCAATTTTTGTAATTATTTCCAATTTCGCTGTTTTTTCACCGGGATAGGGCAGGGAAGAATAGGCCGAGAAACGAACAACAGCAAATGGGGATGACAACATTTTTCTGAATGGAAAAAAAACGTTGAGAAGAGCCCCGAACCGAACAACCAGAATTTGATCGCTCCACCTACCCGAAAGGAATTAGTGGATGAAAAGGGACCGAGGGATCGAATGAGGCAGTACGACGAATATATCGCAGGACGTACAGGAGATGGGAATGTTGTGCGATAACAAAATTAGCTCGGGATTTCGTGCATGCCAACAACAAAAACACGCAACGCAAAATGGGACGAGGAAACAGCGGCAACTCCAAAGTTATTGAAATCTCATTTGAGGGTTCGCCGAACAGCGAAGGGTGCTTGTAAACGGATGTGTTGCCAGCTTGTATCATGTTCAACCGTGTATCAATTATGCTCTCAGGTGAAAATCACATAATTTTCCCGCTTCTTCATAGCCGAATAGGGCGCCGTTGATTGCGAATGCGAGTAATAAAGGATCAATTTGATTAGCAATCATACCTACTTCAGGTGCCCTGAAGATTGATAAACCAACGTTGTCAGCTACGTTCAAACTTCGTTGTACAAAAGGTACATGAGTGTGTAGGATGTAGGTAATCATCTGCTATGATCCAGTGAAACTGAATCAACTTGACTTACCCTTGGAACGAAGACCACGACGGAACGGGTCGTTTTAATCATTGCATCGCAGTGTGGTGCAAAATATACGCCAAACAGCATCATTAGTCGAAAGTGAATAGAGTCGGTGTAATACTTAAGAAGTTAGTCAACTTTTGATTACATCCTTTCTTCTAATTTTGCAGGTGAGCATATATTAACTTTAGGTACACGCTATAAGGACGTTTGTTTGGCCTGATATATTGGAGTTCCCCCAGCTATGCCGTAAGTATACAACTACATATAGTAGTGGTGCACTAATTAGGTGTGTATGAATATTTCTGTCGTGATACAAAACCTTATTAACGCACCGTGACTCTGTCACGACGGCAATATCACTGCCGTCGATATGACTCAAGACGCAGCCACCACTCCGTGTGTGCGGGGGACAAATGTGTACGTGGCTCCGTGCGATGGGAGATTTACACCGAAGACGTTGAGGAGAGACTTTACCCCCCTACCATAAAATCAACCAATCATATGGCTCGTGACGTCGCAAAAGTTCAACAGTTCTCTACTTTTACATACACTCATACAATGAACTGTGGCAACACGCTTTCGCATTTCACCGTATTTATGTTAATTAGCACTTATAGAAAAGTCGCGCCGTAGAAACATGTACGCTGTAAATCGCTTTCAATACAGCAAGGACTACGAAAATCGCTTAGTGTTGGATTTTTGGGGGTAAGGTCGCGGCTCAACATGTGGGCTAAGTCCAGGATTACAAAGACAGTGCATCCTTCATCCGAGGTGGGGAACAACTCGCTACCATATATAGGAATAGAAGTTACAAGCCCTTGGATGGAATCCAATTTGTGAGAAGTGTTTTCGCCATGAGTGATTTGGCTGCAAAATTACTCCCCACAAGCAAGGCCCGAGCCAGAAAAAAACAGGGGAGGCGGTGGTGTGCTCGGTCAAAAATATATTTAGAATCTGAGATTTTTTAAAATGAATCTGGAGCTGAAAAACAGTGGCGATAGAAACCCTTACGGGTAGGTGTTTCTCAATTCAATGGACAAGAAAAAGAGGGTTGATTTTGAATTCCTTGGGAATTTGGAGGGAGTCCAATCGGATCTGAACATTGTCGAACCGCTCTCCCTGGTTACGGCTTGTTCATGTTAGGAAATTCAAACTAGGAAGGATTTTTCTAAAATATACGTTTTTAACCTTAAGAACTCCCTCATAGACCCATAGCAAAAAAATAATTTGGGGATGACGGTGGAAGGGGTACGGATAGAAGAGGGTGAAAAGGAAAACATTTCGTATTCGACGTCCCATTTGTCGAAGTCAATTCGAAGGTTCATTATGTGTTGTGGACGTTTAATGAACCAGCCGCTTTCTTTGTCAGAAACATTCCGATTATCCCACAGATGAGTTCGTGCCATGAGTTCTATTGAGTAACTATTCAATACATGAATAAAGCAATATTTGGCGAATCTCTTATTGTTCTGGGTGGCTTCGTGGCTAGAGCATTAACCTCTGGTGCACCTAGCACCAGGCTCGAATCTGCTTGGCTACAAGTACTTTTCGAGGATGGGATTGGGTGCCGGACTACCAGCTCACTCAGCTGTAAATGAGTACCGTGAGTTAAAATCGGGAAAATAATCACGGACGAGCGTGTGGTTGACCACCTCACCTCCTGGTGTTCCGTTGGTCTAGTAATGAAGTAACTCTAGCAATACTTCAAGGCCTAGGCCCAGTTTGGGCTGTTGCGACATTGATTATTATTATTATTATATATAACGTAAAAGAATATTGCAGATGGAGGGTATGAAAAACAACCTGTAGATTAGTTGGATTCCTGGTAACAGTGACCTTCCTGGAAATAGAAAAGCAGACGAGCTCGCCAGAAGGAAATCGGAGATGAGCATAGAGCTGGCCGACAAATCGGTTCTAAGTACCATGGAACATGAAAAAGGAATGATTGATATTGAAGCGCTCAGACAGATGGAGGGGTCCTGGGTGAATCTCTCGGGATGCCGGCAAGCAAGAATCTCCTGGCTGAATTTCGATAGGAGCAACTCTTGATTCATTTTGTCTTTGAGCAGGGACATTTGCGGACAACTTATAGGGGTCCTAACGAGACACTGTCCCCTAGGAAGACATGGAGAAACACTAGAAATACCCCTGACTAATATGATCTACATATGTCACTGTAGTGATGAGAATGTTGAACTTACACTAGAACATCTAGTGTGTAAATGCGAAAGTCTGGCACGTACCAAGTATCTGCACTTGGGGAAATTCGCTTTGACCGATCTATCGGAACTTGCTATGAATTTCCCGACCTTAAACCGCAATTGAACTGAGCGGCTGTTTAGAGAGGCCAGCTCACATACACCAGCCTAATTGAACGACTGAGTAGAGTACTCAATAGCTCATTAGAGAAGGGAATAGCGTAAGTGAACAATTCAAAGAATTGACTAGTAACTACTAAACAGCATGTAGAGAAATAAAAAGAATTAAATAAACAGTTCACTTGAACTACTTCACTGAACTAAAACTTCAACCTGAATGTCTAGTTGTAAAGTACTTTACATAAATGAACTGTTTTGCCCATCGCTCGAACAAGGAAGAAAAAGAATGTCGTTAAAATGTTATAAATCGAAGCATGACTGAAACTCATTCGCGGTTGATTTGAACTAAGTATAGTGCCGAACGTCCGCAGAACATTTTGATGACGAAAACACAATGCTGTGGTGACACAGTGCAATTAGGGAGCGGAAATTGACAAGTCGACCGCATAATTACAATTGGACCGACCGTACAGCCAATGCAAGTTCTCAATTAGACAAGCACCATAAAGCCGAAACCTCCAAATATTCACTTCTGAACCGAAATTAGCCCCATAATGAAATATTCATGTGCACTATGCAGGCAAGCGAACATATGCCTCATGAACGAAACAACCCCAGCCCCTTCCAAAGTTCGACGTGAAAACACTTCGAAAAGGAAGGCCAATGCTCATCTACATACTCGTAGTAGCTTCGAGCGAATCAAAAATTAATGACCGACGCGCTGTGAATTTTCCCAGACTACTAAACCCTAGCCGATACCAGATGGACTCGGTCCGCACGGAGTTACCTGTCCGCTACAGTGTAAGATAGGCAGTGGGTGGATTTTCGTTGTTAATTATTCCGGACAAGACGAGATTAGCTTTAAGCCGGTGCGCTGCAGATCGGACTCTCGACAGGCTTTAAACGGCTAACAATGAACGAGCCCCGAGAGTCGAATGCAATCCCAGTCCCAGTCAGACCTCGCCTCATTTCAGATTCCGTGCACGCACCAGCCTTCGTGCATTTTCTGTCTGGTACAGTTTCGTTGGTTAAGAATTGACCGAGGGACGAGCTCACCTCACGTCTTACGTTTGCCGTTTTCTTATCGTTCGAGCTTCCTTCCCGCTTGCCATTATAGTCATAGCCGTGTGCTTCTAGAAAACGGGTTGCCCAAGACGCCAGCAAGACCTGAAGAAGAAGACCTCTTTGTTAACCTTTCTGGTGCACGATTGTCCGCTCCTAGCTCGCTTCTTGGTTCGTGCCTGCTCTACGCTATCCAAGATTCGATTAAGTGAATCGGTGAGATTGCATACGAATCGAAAATGCATTACATTCGAGATAATAGGAAAATCGCAATTTGCAGTCAAGGTATGTACATGCCGATTGCAGGGTTGCCGCAATACGACCGTGGCCCCTCCGAAACCCAAGTTTAATGGACCCCATCCGGCAGAGTTTTATCGTTTTGCGGCCGCCATAAATGAACTCGCAAAGTGGCCACATTTGCCAATTAAATTGTGGCAGGTAATGCGATTTTATTTCCGTACGTCGAGGACAAGGGCACTATGTGTACAAATACATCCCAAACGCAGCACAAACAATGGACTTTGTGGTGGCATAGGGCAGATAACCCTGTGATGGACAAGTTGCGGTTGGGGAAGGCGATGCTAGGGACCGCAATAGAAGTTTGCGGTGTATGTTGCGTGGTCCTTTATACTATTCGTGTCTTGTCTATCAAGAGGACCCCGAACGGCATGGTTCCATCGTTTACAACTTCTCACACTTCTTAAAGTATGCGGTTGGTACAATTATGAAGAGAAAATCATATGGAAATGAAATGGTGGTTTCGGAAATATGCCCACGACATTACTTTAGACATTTCGAGGTAAAGGGGCACGTGCAGATGCAAAGTGGGTTCAGAAAGGTTCACAGATCAGATATTATGCAAATTATTTTGTTCCCCCGATGCAGTTCATGCCGATAACGATACATTTTTTTTAAGCAAGTTTTATTCGACTGTTCTTCAATAAAACAGCATAAAATTGCTAATTAAAGCCACGTTACCATCGTTAGACGTAAATGAGACAACTTGATTACTTAGGAACGGCTCATCCTAGGAAGTTGAAACTTAGGAGTTAAATATATATAGCTTTGGTATATGGAAGAGTGTTTCAAAAAAAGCTTACCGAGAGATGAATGGGATGTATGGGAGTGATACATGCTGAAAGCATTGTATGAAGACTAGTATCTAAGAAGTGCGTAACGGTAGATCACTGAGGTGAGATCCTAAAAGTAACTTTGAATTACGATATCTCGCCAATGAATGAAGATAACACAGGAACGAAATATCGCCGAGAAAACTTTATAAAAGTTCTTTATTAAACAAACAAAACCCACCAATGTTGAATGAGTTTACAACCCTCAAAACTTCCCGTAATTCAGACAAAATTTTGTAAATAAAACGAGATTAGAGGTAGAAGAAACGAAACGAGTTGAAAATTATATTTCTTTATACTTTATACTTAATACTAAATGTGGTCCAAGTTTCAAAGAAAGCTTTTGATTTAATCTACATATATTAAATATAGCCGTGTGTCTAGGGCATAAGGATCATTTTAAATAAACCTTGGCTTCTCAGCTCGCGAACTACATTTTATTGCGCAACTACCAACAGTAATTAAAGTAACTTGTAAACAAGAAAGAAATTTTAAAATACATTGTTGATTCTCTCTGTACTCTACAGGTAATCCTTTCGTTTCAATTATTTAGTTGTACCTTAGGAAAGTTTTAATACATAAAAATAAGGTTTTTGTTTCCCTTTTACTTATAAACTGTTCAAAATATTTAATAACAGCTTTAAGGTTCATATGTAACTATTGATGTAAAGTTTTCTGACTGACCACCTAATCAACAAATTTACCAGAAATGCCAAGTACCTACATACGAGTATGTGTATTGTAGAAATAAATTTAAATGAATTGAAAAAACAGTAAGACCATGGAAAAGTGGCTGCAATTGAATCATAACCTGGACCGTCCTTCGTGTTTAGCCTAATTAAAGCAGTAACCACATTTTTATCAAAAAGGTAAATGTTTAAAAAATCTAAAAAAAAATAAAATTAAATTAATTTCTAATATACCTACACATTAAATTTTTTTTTGAAAATTACTAGATATCCTTAAAGCAGTAAAATATTCTAGTTTGATGTACTAAATATACGAATTTTCCTTAAATTGAACAACACTGAGAATATTTCTTGGAACGGCATGTTTATATTGCATCACCACATGAAATTTTACACATTATTGTGTAAAATTAATCAATATGTATAAAATTTCGCATTTTGCATGTAATTTTGATACTTCAAGCGTTGTAATTGGTTTCTTGTGAATGTGTTTTGTGTAAGGTGTGATTTCAAATTTAAAAAGAAAGAAAATATTTACAAAGTGTGAAGTTTGTGGCTTTGAAAAAAATAATTTAATAAACATGTATAGAGTTTGTACTTTCTTTTTTGACCTATATCCTGGTTGTTCTCAATTATCATGTGTTGATTGATCCCATTGAATTTTTACAATTGTCGATTGCTGTGTTCTTTGGCCTTCAAAATAAGCTTATTAATTTATATTATCAATTAGTTAATAATAATAATAATCAAACATAAGCATGTATCATAGTAGAACATAGTACCTACCATATGTAGTTTTTTCACATCGTGTGTAACTAATTTTACGCACATTTTTAGCAATTGATTTCAACTCTTGTGTGTAAATTTCCGCATTAATTGTAAATATCACAGGAATGTGTAATTAAATTTGACAATAGTAATTTTACTGCTCTTAGAGCAGTCACGAAATTGCCTATTCTAAAAGTAGTAAACATTTTTTAGTGTGTTGGTACCCGAGTTCTGGCTTTCATCATACTTACATTAGGTAGACTTTCTATTCGTATTATCCCAACTGTCCATACTCATTGCAATTTGAAAAACCTTTCAAAATAACTTTCCAGTAAGCTATTGACTGTAAAAGTAATAAATTTGCATTGACCACAAATGGGCTAACTATACTACCCCAACTGATATATCTCTAAATATAGCCCAACTAACCCTGCATGACTAAAGAAACAATAACCGGTGCGGAAGACAACTCGACGGTGCGCCCTAATTCCTGTTTGTTAAATTTTAGGTCGTAGCGACATTAGCCCGACGTCTTAATGTATAATTTCTTTGACTAGAGGACGCATGCACAGGGAGAGGTTTGCGTCTCGGACACCTCCAATTGCTGTATTTCACTAAAGAAAAACTCACCCTAATAGTCTCAGGCCAATTACATATTTTTTCCTCCACCTCTATTGTTTTTCTTTGATATTTCTTTTCATTGATCGAGGACTCCGGCCTCGTCCTGCTCAACGATGGCTCGCCCACTCTCATCTCGACCAGATCCACCATGACGGCTATCGACTTGACTCTGGCCCCCTCCAGGCTTGTCCCTTATCTATCATGGGAGCTCCATAATAACCCTGAAGGCAGTGACCATCTGCCAGTCGTCATCAGATCAGCTAAAGGATTGGCTAACTTTAGACCAACCACCAGATACATCACAAAGTATGCCTACTGGGAAATATTTAGAGAGTCCATGTCGGATGCGGCAGAGAGATATCCGGCTTCGGAAAATGTGAATCAGGAGGCCGCCCGCCTTGTCAAAATTATCCATACTGCAGCAGCTAAATCGATCCCCATATCCTCCCCAAAACCCAACACTCAACCGCGATGGATGAACCAGGATATACTGGATACAATAAAGTCTAAAAATAGAGCTTGGAAAAACTTCCACAGGCAACCGACTGATACCAACCTAGTCACGTACCGTCGAGAAGCGGCCATAGTAAAGAAAAAGATTAAAGCTGCAAAAAGAGAAAACGGAAACTCCTTTGCGCGCTCCATCGATCCCAGCTCTAATCTTGCCGATGCATGGAAGAAAGTTAAATCCATATTCGGGGGTAGACCTCCCGGTCTAATCCCCAACTTAACAACCGATCTAGGTTCAATCACGAATTCCATTCATATTGCCGAACACCTCGCTCAATATTGGACTAGTTATTCATCGGACTCAAACTACTCTTCCGAACAACTCGCTAACAAACAGTCAGCTACCCGCAATTTCTCAGTCCACTCACCGGACCCAGACAGAATACTTGGTTACCCCATCTCCTTTGATGAACTAAGTACGGTGCTTAGTTCCTGCAAGGGATCAGCCCCAGGACATGACAGAATCACTTACGAAATGATCAAACAATCCACTGACAGTCTGAAACTCAGACTGATGGAACTCTTCAACTTGATCATTGCACAGGCCTCTTTTCCACATATGTGGAAAAGAGCTGTCCAAGTGCCAATCCGTAAGAAAACCAACTCTTCATCTACAGCCTTAACTCCCAAGGATCTACGACCCATTTCACTGCTCCCTTGCATGTCAAGACTCCTCGAAAAGATCTTGAGTAAGAGACTGGGTGTCCTACTGGAGAGCGTACTGACGGACGAGCAGCACGGTTTTAGACCGGGGAGAGGCACAACCTCTCTCCTGCTCGAGCTCGAACACTATGCCAGAAGAGCGCTTTCCAACAAACAGGAATACCATGTCTTATCCCTTGATCTTGAGAAAGCTTTTGACAGGGTAATTAAGACGGTTGTAACAAAACAACTAACTGCCTGGGGCATAGACTCCAAATTCATCCAAACGATTGATAGCTTCCTTTCGTCTCGATCCATCATGGTGAGAGTCAATGGATACACCTCTAAACATTACAATATCGACAACGTTCTCCCACAAGGATCTCCCCTCTCCCCTGCCCTCTTCAACACCTACATCCATTCACTCTCCCATATCCTGTCCGATATCCCCTATACTAATCACTACATCTATGCCGACAACATCATCCTCACCTCTACCCATCCCCTCCTTAACGACACACTCCGACTGACTAAGACCAAAATAGACTCTTGGTGTAACTGGACAGGTGCCATTATGCCCTACCGGAAAGGGGAACGGTTAACCATCTCGCGAAAAAGAAATCCGATCGTGATCGATGCGCGAATAGACAATCACCAGCTTCCGTCAATGACTAAGTGTCGAATTCTCGGACTAATCGTCACGCCGAAATTAAGCTGGAATGTCCATATCGCTAACGTTGTGACCTCGCTAAACAGGGTAAACAATCTAGTACGGGCCCTAGCATCCAAAAGCTTGGGTGCCAGCTCTGCTGCCATCCTTCACGTCGCTCGCACTCTCATAAGAGGGTACTTACAATACTGCATTACCATATACGGAGTAACAACAAAGACCAACGTTAGAAAGCTGCAGGTTGCGGCAAATCAGGTCATGAGGTCTGCATTAGGTGCCTTCCGCACCTCACCAGTTGAAGCGCTGCTTATTGAATCAGGATGCGACAGCGTAGCCACCACTCTAAAAAAAGCCCAAATAAACCTGGCTGCAAAAAGCAGCTTAGACACGACGCATCCGCATCACCACATCACCACCAGTCCAGATGGACCCTTCGCGGAAGAACACCCCAACAGCGACACGGCATCAGCGCTATGGAGCGCACGCTCAGCTCTAAAAAAACTATGTTTTAACATACCCCGACCCATACAAAACCCACTACCCCCCTCCTCCCCCCGCCCTCCCACCTACACCCATCCCACCCCCTCCATATACCCAAAGAAATCCCAAACCCCTGCCGAAGCCTACCAACAGATTCATAGAAGGCACCTGGAGGACTACCCTGGACATTCGTACATGTACACCGACGGGTCAAAGACTACCCAACAAACCTCGGCAGCCGTAATTACGCTCCAATCTGGATCCTCCACTCCATCAAAACAACAAAGCTTCAAACTTCATCCCGACACAAACGTATTCGAAGCCGAAACATATGCCATACTAAAAGCCGCTGAAGCTGCCTGGAAAACAGGTTCACCCTCAATTATTTTTTCTGACTCCAAAGCGGCGGTCAGCGCCGTGGAGAGTCCCTGCCCAACAGAGCCGATAATAAAATTAATAAGAGAGCTCATCGCAGCCAACCCGGCAAAAACAATACTATTTTGGGTACCAGGCCACGTCGGGATACCTGGCAATGAGATGGCGGATCGGCTGGCAGGTCGGCCAATTCCGGCATATATAGAAGAGATAGTCCCTGCGTTTATTAGCTTCCCGCGTCGCACCGCAAGAATACACATCAGAAGACAACGAGAGAGAGACTGGGCAAACAACACCACCTTCCTAGCCAAACACTGGAAGAATACAAATCCTCCCACCTACCACCAAAAACAGGAGAGGCGAGAGACGACTGCCCTAACCAGGATCCGGATAGGACACACTAAAATCACTCACCAGCACCACATGACAAAAACTCCCCAGCCAGGATGTCTCACATGCCAGAGGCCTTTGACAGTCACGCACATCCTGTCTGAATGCATCGTAACCAAGCGGTTTTTCAACAATTCCATCCCTCCACTAAGGGACCTTCTCGCCACTACCGACCCAAATCCTCTACTTCAACTCCTTAAGCACCTACTCCTCCTAGACAAAATTTAAATCACCCATTCCCCAACATTACCCCCCCCCCCCCCCCCCCCACCAAGCCCAACCCATACTAACACACTGAATTATACTACCGTAAATTAATAACCATACGCATAATTAGAATTAGCTTCACACACCTATTTTAAACTAACTTGCACCTTTCACTTACACGTATGGAAACTATGTAATAGATATGTAAGAAGTGCCATATGCCCCAGTTGGCCTGGCCGGAAAGCTCGATGGGGCCGGGTTTTTAACCGGTAACCATCCAAATAAATAAATAAATAAAATAAATTTCTTTTCATTGCGAAATCCCCTTTATCAATTATAGCAAATGCTACCGTGTATGTTTAGCCACATCTGTAATGTACAATAAAGTGTTGTATTAAAAGAATTTATTTTGCAGCCAATTTTTCTTAATAAACTTGCATTAAATTACTGAATGTTCATAACTTAGCTTAACGACTCCATAAATACCTCAGAATCGTTCTTTTGACAACAGAATTGTGGTCGCCTATAGGTCGCTGTATAGTTGTGCCGATGTAGGTACAACCGCAAAACTTTTGTCGTTGCGGGGCTTAGCAATTGTTTTTACTGGGCTGACCAATTGTTCCATTCATCATCATCAATGGCGCGTTATCCCAAATCGGGCCAGGGCCTGAAGCAATTGTTCCATTGGGACATCTTAATGACTCTCATTGAATTTTAGTACGCCTTTTTAGTATTATTGTTCAAAATTCGAGTTTGGATTCTACTGAATACTAAATCCTTAGTGTTAACAGCTTAAATTCATTTACTTTCAACCAACCCCCTTCCTGCTTAACAAATTTTAACTCAGCAAAACCAATAATGGAACAAAATCCAATGAATAAGTTAAACAAGCCCATGCATACGTGTAGCTAGGGAGCCGTGACAATATTCAACAATTGCCGAAGTTAATTCAATCACAAGATAATCCGGTCGACCCTAGCAATGGCACGCCACATCCTAACTGAAAACTACAGACAAGCTGGGGATCATTATCGTGACGGCAAATCGACCATAAAACTTCCAAACAAACCGCCACACGTCACACGTATCTCTCGCAACGGCAGTATCCACTTCATGTTACAACGTATCCGTCACCTATATCATCCCCACTTCCCACCCTGCGCAGAGGTCGCTTCTGGACTTTTTCACGAATAATTGAGGCAGAGCTATACACCGTTCTGTGTACAAACAAATGAGCGATGTTCTAGGACACGTTGACATGTTACCTCAGCCTCCTGCCAACAGGTGCAAACAGACAACCAACAACAAATATCCGAGCATGGAACGCGTAGCATCACATCGTCCTGGCCTGGCATTGTCATCTCCATTTGTCCGGACCGCTTTCATGATCTCTCTACAACTCTATCGCATCCCACGCTTCCACGCTCTCTCACTCCAGGCTCCACTCCATCACGGGCTGAGCTTTTAATAAAGTCCTTCGCCGTTTCAACTTTTGCGTATTTACCCGTCACACCCTCCTCCCTCCTCGCCAACCCCTTCCCAATCTTTTGATGCGACATCCCAAACATCCTTGAGTTGTAGTTGTAGGGGGAGGGACGGTGGGATTCCGAGAAACTATGAACAATGAGTACGACATGGCCTTTTAATGCGCTCGTTTGAGTGGGAATGGGCCGCCGAAATAGCAACCAGTGCTCTACAAGGACGAGAACGAGCTTTTCCAGGATAACGAAGCCAATTGGTGTCGGTTACTCTTCGTCGACTACAGGGAGTTGTGTGCAGTCTAGACAAATGCCGTCTGGACGATTTATGGCCGGTGGAGAAAGGGTCCCGAATTCCAGAGAATTTAAATTTTTTTTTTAAACGCAGTTAATTTCCGCTCGGCCTTTTAAGCTATCCTTAATGAAATTTCTTTTTGAAATAATTTAAATGTGATTTTTTAAGGTGTTTGCATAAGTGTCGCTCGTACTTTAAAATTTAATGAAGAAACTGAAAAGGAGATCGCCCACTTACTGATTAAAATAATATCGAATTAAATTTAAAACAATTATTTGTCGGATGTATGACCACACCTTAAATATAATCGCCTAATACAGACTACATTTGTCAGAGCTTCTATTCAATACTTGATACTTTAGTGGTTCTACTATCGATTTCTACTCCCGGAGGTTAGGTCAAATGGGTAACTATAAGCAGAGATAGCTAGCACATAGACCACTAAGTTGTTCCACTGCAGCATGTCAATCTAAGCCTTCCTGGCCACGGTTTTTGCACACGGCGTCCATAGCTGACGGCTCACCGGATCAGTTTATACTGCCAGTGACGCATCGCGAATTTCAGCTTATTAGACACCATGATTTTATTGATAATTGTAGTAGTTCCACTGGAAGGGAGACATAAATTTGCTTAAAGTCAAAGTTTGGGTACAAACTCTGCATCAGAAAGTCATCATATTATTATTATTTCTAATATGAAGGTATTACGATCGATTTTAAAAAAATTACCTTCAAATTTTTATTTTCTCATTTAGTACTAAAAGTGCTAAGCCGAAAATATTTCGTTTAGTCCATCTGTCCGCTGTTATAATCAGTGGCGCAGCAGCCCGAATCGGGTGTAGGTCTGGAAGTAATGCTTGAATTGCTTCATTACGAGACCAACGAAACACTAGGAGGTGAAGTGGTCAGCTACACGCTCGTCCGTGATTATTGCCACGATTTTAACTCAGGAACTCATTTACAGCTGAGTGAGCTGGTAGTCCGGCACTCAATCCCATTCTCGAAAATTACTTGTCGCCGAGTAGATTCGAACCTGGTACCAGGCGTACCGAAGACAAGTGCTCTAGCCACTAAGCCTCCCAGACTACTACCTACTACTGTCCGCTGTAAGCTGTGTGCAAATGGCTCTATCCACCATAGAAATGGCGTATGCTACAATTCTGATACTTATATTATGTAAAGTTATAGTAAACAAGTAATTATAGAAATAAATAGAGGCTGATTTAAATTGGAGTGATGGATACTTCTACATATAGTGGTCTAAACTAGCCAAGTACAGAAAATTCGTTGCCATGAAATTTACTTTCTCTATGATCTCGGTACGTACCTACTTTGAGCCCGCAAGACCAAAAACTCAGGTCTTAGACAATTAAAGCAACGAAAGAATATTTTTAAAACATAACTTCTAAATTTGAAACTTGGAAACATGCATATAACAAATCAACTACTATCTGGTAGCTCTAATTGGGTTTATGAACCTGATAAGAATGTAAACAGAACTCATATCCACAGTGTTAAATCCCTTAGTAATCCTTTAAATAGCAACCGTAAAAATCATATAAAAATTTATTGTTTCGGAATCCAGGACATCGGAGCAATGTTTTGAAGACCTACACTCCACACTACCCTCTTTTGGTGTCATTACGGCGAGATTCTTTTACCTCGTCATGAATTTCCAACAGGGACATTAACTCATTCTTACACTTATGGAACGGGCGGATGAGGGGTGAGAGGAAGACGCCCAACGCACGCCTAAATCAAGGATTACATGCATACATTTTTAGATTCCATTAAAAATAATATTAATAAAAAGAATTTAAAGGTCCCGATAAAAGCCGCCCGGTCTTCTACGTCCCTGGTTTCTATGCCTATTGGTTGCTGTAATGATGTATAGAAGGAACTAGAAAATCAGCTCAGCCCTTCCTAAATCAATTGATCAATTGAGAAACACTGATTTAATCTTTTTCTCGGATGCATATTCTTTGTGACATGGCTTAAATCGGGCAACTAAGGGCCGAATTCACAGTCGAAGCTTAAACCAAAAGTTTGGCTTAAGCTTGGGATCTTACGAACAAGTTCTTAAGTTTAAACCAAATTTTTGGTTTAAACTTCGACAGTGAAATCGGCCGTTTGTGCCATAACTTCAAGAGATTGGCCACCTGTACTCCACATGATTCGAATATTTTTACTGAGCGGAATTAAATTAATCGTTAAAAATGTGGGAGAGATTAATTTTTTAGCACGGTAATTTGCAAGTAATTAAGTTGTAATAATCTCTAGCAACCAAGTCAAACGAGTTAGTGGCAGAAAAAGTGTGCACTTGCGCTAATTAAGCTTTGTTAGGGTGGCGCGCCTACCACTTAAACCAACTAAGTATCCTATACCCAGTTTTATTCTACAAAATATTGTTAGCAATTCTTATAACCCTAATATGTATAAAATAATTATACCATGTGTATGAGGAAATATCAAGGAATAGCGAATTACATATTCATTTAATTGGAAATTATGTTGGCAATTCGTAATTATGAACTCTGGTTCTGAAAAGAATGTGGACACTTTATTATGGGGTGCCTTTAAGCGAAGACAATTTGGAGTACAGAAGAATATTTACGAGTGGAGTGGAATGGAGAGATGTTATCTAAGCACATAAGTGCTTAGATAACAGATTAGATTTGGAATGGAGAGATGTTATCTAAGCACATAAGTGCTTAGATAACATCTCTCCATTGTCAATAATTGTGAAATGTCAATTATTTAAAGAATAATAAACAATATGAAAGAAAAACTACCACTGTACATCCTCAAAGAAGGCAATCTAATAGCTGTTACACATTCTAGCGAGCCAATCATTCGTCGGGATTTCAAGTAAAATACAATACGATTAAAATAAATAAAAATACCAACCTTTGATTTATTTGCATTCGATTATCGCAACGACTCCTGATTTTATTTTCCACCCGATCACCGTTACCAATCGAAATCGCTTCTCAACCACTTTCACATAGAACTAGTCGTCGTCCCGCTTTCACAATTGACATTAATCTCACGTACAAGCTCTGTGACGCCTATATGCTGCATGTCATGAGACAAAATCGAACATATTCAGCAGTTTGAGTGGAATCTTGCTTATCTTATTGGATTGTTGTTGCTTTTCTCTTTAGTGTTATTGATAAATGTTCAAATCGTTACGGTAGCATGTAACAATATGTTAGTGCTCTAAAGAAAAGGTGAACTGCAGAGAAAAATAATAAAACTTTTGATAAGAAAGTACTTATTGTATGTTTTGACCGATTTAAAAAAAAAATGAATTTTTTTTTCACGTTTCAGGAACTCTACAAAGTCTACAAAATCTTCAAAATAAATTAAATCTTTGAAAAATTTATTGGAACTTTTTGACAACAACAATTGTCAAAAAAAAGCTTAAAGTAAAGTACGAAAAAAAAAATTAAGTAAAAAAACATGAGAAAATTTTAACAGTAAAAATATCAGTTATTTTCTTTAAAAGTATAAACCGTAGTTCAACTAATCATCACAGGCTGGTAGCAGTAGTTTCAGTTTAGCACAGTAGGCACCAAACAAGGGCCACAGCGATCTCTTTGGAGCATCATAGATATGTACTTATGTACATAATTGATTGACCCGAAAACAGTCAGATCCCGATAAAATTGATCAGCTTGTCATACTGTGTCAACCTCAGCGCCGCTAAATTTTTAAAGAAAAAACTGACACTTCATCCGCCTCTTTGCAACCGTCTGTTATTAGACATGTTGGCTTGTTTGGGAGGCTCTTCTAGGCACCTTATTGCAGGAATACACGTAGACAAATCCACTTCGAATCTCGAAAGCGGAAATACTTTTTGATTCAGTGCCATCCATATTTTATGGCTTTTGCTCATGTTACAAAAGCAAAATTATTTAATTTAATGTTTCTTCGCAATTTTAAACAAAAACTCTAGGGTATAGGCTAATAAATTTGCAACTTATATGAAACAGGTGATTGGTTTCTGTAAATGTGTGTCCCATTACTCCATCCATCATGCATCCATCAACTTTTTTTTCCATCGGTGGAGTTAAAGTAACTTACAGTGTCGTGCATATGATATCCTCAATGGTTTTTTTCGAATATGTCGGAAGAACTGCTGACATTCACAGCTTGAACATTTGATGAATGTGACGGTCAATTAATTTTGTCATAGTCGCGCTACCTAGTTCCATCTATATATCATCCATCTATCTATCCTGTAACCTACACTCGCCATCCAGCTTCGGAAAAGTTTGATGTGGTCTTTGGTGCTCTGCCTCATAAGATTGTCCTTCAGGTATGCAACGTATATTTATTGGTAGTATTCCAGGTAATTTAATAAACTATCAGATATCGTTAGCGAGGAGTGAAAAGACAGTAATATTGAAGGAAAGAGGTGGAGTCTCATACGTGAACCGATTTGAAGTATAAAAGTGGACTTTGTCTGGAATTAGTATCTTAACCTAAAGATTAGCTGTGATTGATACTACAGAGCTACAACGGAGCTGGTAAAATTCTTACTTTTCTACGCAGTAGTATCGAATTTTAACTTTTTCTTATAAGCCATCTTTGGGTAATAAACTCTTATAATGTATCTTGACCATCGCATGGCATCAGGCCCGTGCGCACGAAGGAGGGGGGGGGGAGGTTGGGGTTCACCCCCCCCCCCCCCCCATTGGCCTATTTTCATAGGGAGGTGAGGATCTTTTTTTTTTTTTAGGTCATCACATTTAGTATGGGGGAACATGATAACCCCCCCCCCCCCCCCCCCATCATACATTCCTGCGCACGGGCCTGCATGGCATGTTTCCTCAGCATACATTGACCCGTCAGTGTTCGGACGAACAGCCGTAGTTTTCAGCTATCTCAAGTTAGTATACATATTCCTAGTTTTTGACTATCCAACTCGGGCCACAAAGCCCAAGACATCCTGCAGCTTGTCACCCATCTATGTTTGTTTACCGATTAGCGCTTTGATGCCGCATGTCGGTGAGCTAACGTCCTCCTCAACCCCTGCCATTTGATGCCCCTCCCTATATTACTATGTCTCGGCACCCAGCAATCAAACTGACATAAATATAAGACGCGATAAAAGTAACAACTAAATCACCTGATATGTGTTAAAAGTTCGACTGCCAACAATCGTGTTAAGGGGTTACATCTAGTTGGCGGTCGAAAAAAAGGCGTGTTTTTGTGAATTTTTTTTAGGAAAATGATTGCAGGTTTCGAACTGTTTTTTTTTTTCATAGTGAAGGGTAGATCTTTGACTATGTTTCATAATTTATTTGTTGGAAAAAATTCACATATGTAGCAGATATAATATATTTCCCGGACCGCTGTTCAAAAAAAGCCTTCCGCGGTGACCACTTTTTTTATCGTAGAATCTAGTCCATAAACGAAGGATTTGATAAAATATTCATTTTTGAAAAAATGGTCAGCGATCGGAAGTGAAAGTCCAATTTTCGGTGAAAAATTCACTTCATTTTCCTTGATAAAAAAAAAAGTATGCATCGAAAAAAAAAATCCTGCCTTTTGATGTAAGAAAAAAGTGTGCAAAATTTCAAGTAAATCGGTCCACTCGTTTTTGAGATATCGTGGCCACCGATTTTGAAAAAGCCGTTTTGAGAAAAACGCGTTTAAAGTTTGAAGTCGGGTCTATACATAAATAAAGTGTAAAGTGTAATTCTCTCGAGCCTTTCGCACGATTCATTTTAAAACTTCAAATATTAGACGAACTCGTATAACTGAACGTCGTGAGCGCTTCGAAGTCAACTGCTGTACTGTGACGGTTTTCGATTTATCGTAGAATATACAGTCAAACCTGGATGAGTGAGAACGTAACTGTAAAAACGGCCGTAACTCGCTTAATTTTGAACAAATCGACTTGAAATTTTCAGACAATATTTTTGAAAGGTTATACTTTAAGAATCCGTCGAAAACGAAAAATTGATTTTTCGAAAATTCTGACTAGATGTAACCCCTTAAACAAATTGTTAAGAGTAGACCTCCTGGTCCCTGATTACGACATGGTGATATCAAACGCATCATACATGTATATGGTATATCTACATAAGATTACGACTAAGCTTTCAAAACAAATGCAAAATGTTATTATCTTTGTAGAACAATGTTCCACACCACAGATAGGCGAAAGTACTAAGAGTGTTGTTTAATGGAAACATAACATATGTAGGTGCCTAGGTAGATAAAAAAAATTTGCATGTTAAACTTTTGATAGACATTCAATATAACAAAAATGAACATAACTAAACTTTAAAAAAAACACACTTTAGAGGCGATAGTCAATTCAATGCTGCCGTCGCTTTGTTGTTTTTATGGGCCTTGCACTGATTTATTTGGTATGCCGGTGCTCACATACATTCGTCATAAATCATGAGTATATAAAATAATTATACGAGTTTCTATGACCGCGGGCACTTGGAATGGAATTAATGCGCGCACAAAGCCAACTCCGGGCGGTGTGTACATTAAAGTTGCCGCTCTCGAATTTCATATCGACCACTGGCTGGCGCTGCCAGTAAAAGTTGCCTTGCGTGACATCTACGAACGCCTTACATAACCACACATCGCTCTATATGTTGCCTTCATGCGGAACAGATAGCCACCCTGTGGACCTTATGCAGTCGACTTTGTTGGCAATCGAAGTGTTGCATGCATACACCCCTTGTATAATTTAAGGTGGAGAGGATTGTTCAATTAAATTTATGTACAAGCTGACGATCGCGTCCTTCCTAACACACACATGTAGTTACTAACATATATCGTAGCATGTGAGGTATGTTTATTGTAGTCCCATTCTTCATAATGGTAATTTTACCATGCCCGAACTATACTCAACTCGAGGGAAATATATTTTTAATTCGCTTATTCTCCCCTGATGCAAACGCACCGTATTCCTTACGTCGTTCCTGTTTCTGTTTAGATATGGAAATTAATGCGCGTCACTTGCCGTAGTCTTCTGTCACTTTTACTCCGTAATGCACCAATATTTGAACGTCGCATCTCTCTGACGTCATCATCAGCCGACAATCTCAAATATAATCCAATCGAGGCAATTACCTACCTTGCACAAGCAGCACACATCTGACATACCCCAGGAATAACACAGGGTACATTTTGCTGTGGAGATATGAGGCAAAGCGATAGAAGCTGTCGAGTAACACGAAGGGGGGAGGGAGTTCCTTCAGCAAGAAATCTAGACGAAAAATTCAAGAAAATAAGTTTTGGAGTGGAACTGGAAATTTGTCGAAGCCAAGCGCATGTGCCGTTTTTTTTTTTGTTCTTATAATTTACTTTTGCACAAGTAACCGTCGAGACAGTGGGTATGTTTTTTTTTTTGCTTTGGTCGGATTTGGGTTGAGAAGGGCTTGATGTAGAAGGAAAAGTTGTTCAGAACGTTTCTCGTCTGGTGCTGGCCCTGGTGTAAACTTCGTTGAACGGAATTATTATTCGCCCTCCTACTGCCAGAAGGGCCTTGTAGAAGAGAAGTAGGTATGAATATATATTTTAATTGGGTTTCAGATTTTAATTACAAATTTACATACAATTTTAGCACTCTTATGTGTAATACTTTACTATTGTGCATAGGTACTCCTACAAAAGTATAGTAATTAGCCATATGTACTACTTTTAATAGTTGGATATTGGACCTGTTACTGTACTCTGAGTTCTTGTCCTGGGAGTAACTCAAAGTCAAAGAAAATTTACATTCAAGACTTTACGATTGGCCAAGAACAAATGTTTAAATACAAAGTGTAGCAGACAGGGTCCGATCATAAAAAATACTGGTATATAATAAATGAAATATCACATAGGAACAATAGCAAAACAAAACGCAATGAAGTCAATATAGTAATGATAATAACGTAGAAAGTGACAATTGACAATAATAACCAATCAGCATAACATACGTATTGAGAGGAACAAAGCCATAGTCAAGGAAGGAAACACATTACGAAGACAATGGCAGAGAATAAGACATCCACGTGCTAAGAACCGAATAAACCGTCTAACTAAAAATATTCAGGGCATTCTATTTGAAACCAGAAATAATGACTGGAATAACTTGCTCTCATCGCTCCAGAAAAAATATGAAATCTTGACAATATCTTTTAAAAGACGTGACAAATACATACCACCACTAATAGACGAGGACTCAGTTGATACAGATTGCAAACCGCTTCTTAGATGCGAGATGACTTCAGACAATGTATCCTGCAGGCCCGGGCCCGATTTGGGCTGTCGCACCATTGATGATAACTAATACACGAAAACCGTCCGGCCAGATTAAAAGACAAAGTAGAGTTTATAGTAAATATTTTTAAAGCAGCCCATCATCGCCTTACCGAATACTTGGACAGTCCTATCAACAACTTTTTTGTAAGGAACGCTGTACTACATACCTAGGTATATTAACCATTACAGAATCTATCGACTTACCTTTTAGCAATCTTAAAGCCGCTTAAAATCAAGAAAATCTTAAAAACGCTCCAGAACAACAAAGCTCCCAATGCCGATGGTCTTCCTAATTCATGGCTAAAGCGACTTCCCAAAAAATCGTGCATCCTATTGTGTTTTATCTAAAATAGCTGTAAGCTACTTTTCAATTGCTTGGAAACTTGCTCATATATTCCCCATTCCTCCGACCGGTAAGAATGCAAGCTGACCTAAAAACTATCGTCGAATAAGTCTCTTACGTTCTCTAAATAAGATCTTTGAGCGAATTATTTTATACCGCATAAATGAGTTACTCGTGCACAATGATTTTCTACCCAGTTTTCAGTTGATAACGAAGAAGCATTCGATTCTGTTTAGAACGACGGCCTCCTAGCAAAACTAATCAAGCTATCTTTCTTCTAATATATGTATATCTAAAACTTATTGTCAAACTTAAGAGGAGCATCGCTTAACAATTTAAAAAAACAATATTTTTTTACATAATTCGAAAGAATAAAGCGTAACGAACGTTGTCCAAGAAATAGAGTCAGTTTGGTTCGAAAGTATGCGGGTAAATTTTCGATAGATACTGATTTTTTTTTCATATATTTTTGTTTTATATTTCTTTTATAATTTTTTAGGTACGAGTATATCCTTTCCATTCGTCTATCAGTAGGTATTCCCAAAATATTTTAGTTTTCAGTTTAAGATCAATAGAAAAAATATGACAAATCGAGCAGTTTTCGATGTCATGATAAGACGCTTAAACGAATATCCTATAAAGCCGCCATTTTGTTTTGTAAAACAAAACAATTATTTTTTGTTTTTTAAAATTTTTTGTTTTTTAATATTAACATCGCTTTTTACTGGTATAAATGGACTACTTATGAAAACCATGGCGCCTGCTGGTAGGCATCATAACTTCACTAAAAATAGTTCAATTTGCAAAATTGAAAAAGAATCTTGTAAAAGAATGTAGTAGTTATAGTCTATCGGAGGGAATTTTTTTTTTCAAAAATAAGTAAGTTACAGTATTTCAAACCTTAGTAACCAGTTTTTTTAACCCGGCGAGAATGTGGTGAAAAAAAGTTACGTGGACTATGTGGTAGGGTATGACGTACCCGCGTGTATATCCGCTTACTCTAAAGCTTAAATAACAGATTACAATAAATTAAATGTGTTTTTATTGTAAAATGAAATGTTATAGTTTAATTTAAATGAAACCCCTGTGGCAGTTGAACACATTTCTTTTATTATAATTGAAAATACAAAATAATTTAACTTTTTAAACAAAAATATTTAATCTTACAAAAAAGTTACAAATTAATTAAAAAAAAAACAGTCTTCATGAAAAAAAGCTTCAAGATCCTTTAGAGTATAATATTTAGAATAAAATAAACGAGAAAAAACTTAACATAATTTATATATAATATGTATATGGAAATGTATTTATAACGCCAGCTATGTGGCAGGGTATTACGTACCCAAGCGTTGCTACCAAGCGTGTAACTCCGGGGCAGGCGACTGGAATACTGCGATCACGCCACTATCGTGATCCATGACTCTTTAACTCCAGCTACTAAAAGCTAGAAAGCATTTGAATAGCTGAATAAAAAAATATACGCATAAATGCAATACACAGGGTATGTCACACCCTGCCATATTCTCGCCGGGTTAAGAAAAATTTGCGTTTAATAATTTATAAAAAAAGTTCCAAGCAAAAAATTAAAAAAAGCTTTCGATAGACTATAGAGAAAACAGTTATCAAAATTTAAAAAAAAAAAAATTTTAAAATATTGAAAACTGACTGAGTTATCGTGCCGACCATGATAAAACGTTAACTTACGGCTAGTCTCCCATTCTAGCTCCGTACTGTACGCTTTCTTGCTCTTTTATCTTCGTGTTTTTCACAGTTGATCCTATGAATGACCTTGTTTTCTATAATACTCGGCTTTTGCGGAAAAATATATGCTAAACGCTGCTGTTTAGAGTAGCGCGGCAAATAGCCAGGAAGCCGACATTTAGTGCTATAACTTTGTAATAAAGTAGAATTTTCTAAATTCCATTTTTTTTATAATTCTTGAAAGTATAAGATATACAAATTTGTAAGAAAAAAAAAATCGATTTTCAAAGTGATATGAGCCCTTAAGCGAAACATATGTAGAAGTAATACAAATTATGCGTTCCGTGTTATATCAAAATTTAAAAGTCATATAAAAAAATAATTTTATTTCAATTAATTTTAATGATTCTAAACAAGAAGTTGTGTACTGAATTGTTTTCACTAAGAACCGCGATGCACTTGCTCAGACGTCGCATTGCGAATCGCTGATAAAGCTGAAGGAGAGAGAAAAAACACCATTTGTGTATGTACAAACAGGGGAATTACCTGTTTATATCAACTAAAAAACAGTGTGTTCTAAAAGTACCGTGTTATACGAGGGTTGACACAACTACAGTACCGTGTTATATCGAAATCGTGTTCTAAGAGTGCCGTGTTATACGAGGTGTGTCGCAATTTCAGTACCATGTTATAACGAAATCGTGTTGTAAAAGTACCGTGTTATACGAGGGTTGCCTGTATCAAAACTACAACCGTTGGAAAATCAAAATAAACCCAATAAAAGCACAAGCAAAAAAAGGAAACGCAGTTATCTTCCAAGTCACCAAATCAATTTCATTGGAGAAACCATCGAATGGAGTGACAATATAAATAACCTCGGTGTAATCCTATACAAATAGCTTATCTACAAAGATTAATTTCCTAAAAAGCTTGCATACTCTTTACCCCCTAATCTATCGGAAATCCCAGCTTTCGGCACATAATAAACTCCGGATTTTCATCCAACCGATAATAGGCGTGTTTTTTGCGACTTTATCTGGAGCAGAGTAGAAGTATTGAGCTTTGAACTTTTCATGAGCCAGAATAGCTGCACTACTGTTTGAGGTGGTGTAGTTGCTCTTCCCGATTTGCGTTTTGTTGTTGTTTTCGCATTTCGCTAACCTGCTCTGCACTGGAAAGCTAGCAAAAAAACACGCCTAATACGCCTAATCGTATGGCGATTCTATATATGGCGTCAAAGTTCCGCAACACACCAAGAAATGTTGTCAGTTACCTAGAATAAATGCCTAAAAATAATCATGAACTTAACCTTCTACTTTTCAATTAAACCACTACAGAAAATAGCTAACGTGCATGGTTTAAAAACACTGGCCGATAGAAGACATGAGTCCTTTTTAAACAGATGCCGAAATATTCGTAACCCACTGGTTGTATCGTTCCTATAGATTTTGCCTCACATTTCATTTCTCGATCTTTTTCACTATATCCTGCCATTTGTCAAACATAGTCCTTATCTGGTAATCATATCAATTTCTATATAATCCTTTAGTTCTAAGTTAGTTTTAAGTATTGGTTAAGTTTAATCAGGCAAGGTTTTTATCTGTACTTTTCCTTGGCAAATTATTGTACATTTTCTTTTGTTTTTCCACATTGCCTAGTACTGCTATAACTATTATAACTTAGCTGTTAAGATGAAAGGTCTAATCTCTAAAACAATTTTGTTCTGTAAATGTACATTGAGTTATTATAAATAAATGAGCCGTCTTTTTTGAAAGTGGAATAAGTCCATCGGACAAAAAAAATAAATTGAATTTTTAATTATTGTTTTTTACATTAAAATTTCAATTTTAATAAAGTCAATACCAATAAAAATATGGACTTATGTTCATTTTTGCTTTTATTTCTTATAAATTGCTATTTTTAAAAGTGGAATAAGTTCATTAGGACCTAAAAAAATCGTTTATTTTCTTTAACAATTTTTACAATTATTATTGCATAATAAAATTAAACAGGTTTATCGTGAATTATATTAAAGTATCCCAATATTATTAAATTATTTCAAACGGAAAACCTTAAATATTCCAATGTTTGAAAAAATGGACTTATTCCACTTTCAGATACAACGGCTCAAATATTGTTTGAGTTTGAATTTAACAAGTTCTTCGCAAATATTGGAAAAAACATAGCTGATGAATTTGGCACAGAACATCTAAATGGAGGGGACAGTACCATTGTATTTATCTACAGGTCTATATCGCTTTTAAACATCTTTGAAATTTTTTTTTAAATATGTTTAAAAACTGGAATATGTAAATATGTGTTAGAAGATTACCAATTAATTCCATATGGCAAATATGGGTCTACAATCAAGGTTTCCACTGCTATAAGTGTGTATTCAAATGTGCAGATACACTGCGGGAGAAAAAGGTTGCATTGCACCAATATCGTTTCTTCATGATTATAAATATAAAGGATCTATCAGATTACGTATTGAGAGATATTTTCGGGACTAAGAATGTGCTCCAAGCAAACTTTTCTGGGTCTTAAAAATTGAATTCTTTACAAAATAGTTCATTTGCCAAAAACCTGGACACTTTCTTCCTTGTGAGAGAGATTTCGCCCAAATTGAGAAGAAAAAACGTATGTGGTATTCTTTGGTTCAATCTTGCAATATGAAATTTAAGCTTAACGGAGTTACCCAAGGTATTATTCGGGATTACAACTCTCATGCGTTCATATTTTTTAAAAAAAACTTCAGTTATTAAAAAGAAACGATATATTATTTCTGAGAATCGAGTATTTGAAGTTAGCCAAGACCATTCTAATGAAGTATTTGTCACTGAAAATCACTCCTATGATAATTTGACAGGATATTCGCTACTGGAAAAAGGATTTGAAAATTTTTTTTATTGGTATTGATATGCATATGAAATGTAAGAAATATGATAGTACTATGCCAATAGCTCTAAATTATTTTCCAGGAGCTTACAAACCTTACTACGAGAACCTAACGAACCACACAGTTAAAAATTTATAAAACATTAAATGTTGGCAACTAATTGCCAACAAGGGATATTGTAAATTTACATGTCTCAAAACTACTTACGTCTCGCCTGTAAAATTGAAATTCGGAAATGTAATAAATACATACATGGCTTTGTAAAATTACGTGCTTGATAGTAAACATAAATTAGATGGCATATGTAATACTACAATTTGGAGGTTTAAATTACCTTTATTGAAGTAGTTCATAATATGACACTTTTCCACTGAAAGGGAATATTGTACAAGTACAAGTATAGTTTGTAAATTAAATTTCATAATACTTAATTTAAATCGATAGTTTAAGAACTATACACTAATACTAAGATTTTTGGGAACGAAAATTTCAACGATCACTATGTTTTTAATATGGTTTTTACAAACGCTTAAACTGCAAAATGATAACACACTTATTTGTAATAAATAAAAGAGGTTATTTTTGCAAATAAAAAAGAACGAAATTTTATGTTCAAACAATTTTTTGTATTTATCAAAAATATATAACAATAAAATTATAAAGATAGATAGATAGATGTTTATTTAGTTCCAGTAAATATTTATAAAGGTTGTACAGTATTTCTGTTGAGTTGGTGCTCAGATCGCATTACTTTTCAGCCATAGTATAACATGTTATTTCTTTTGTGCATATTTAATTTTCATAAGGAAAATTGGAACAAAAAAAAACCTTACTGGTGCCTTAAAAATTAACTTAAAACTAGGCTAAAACTAAACTTAATTAACTAGGATGTGAGTTCATAAACTGAAGATTATTTTATGAAGAAATGAAAGAGAGGATCAATGGATTTACTGAGTGTGCACACTTTGCAATGACATTTTTTTCTTGTTTTTTGGTAAGTGGTTCTATTAGCGGTATCTCAGCTAATTGGTGTAGCGATCGGGTAGAAAAATCCCAGGGTTTATTCAGGACGATCTTGAGACTCTTATTCTGGATTATCTGGAGTCGTTTTTTATGTACCTTGGCGCAACAATTCCATACTGGAGCGCCAAACGTAAGGAAGGGTCGCATAACCTAACAAATTATTATTATAAAATTATAAAAATAAACATCTTGTTATAAATGAGATGATGTATAATAGCATTTAAACAAGCAGTTATAATTTACTTATTATAAGAAAAACTAATCGCGATGTTTACTTCGCAATATCTGTACAAGAACTGATAAATCGACGCACGATTGCATCATTTCCCATTGCTTACAGCATCTCTAGATGTAAAATTCCATTGAAGTTTTACATGTAAATTGTTATTTATCCATGTTTGGAAATGTATTTTTCCGTACGAGTTATTGTAATTTGTATTGTTATGTAATTTTATATTTCATGTAAAGAACCTAATTATTATACATAATGGTAATAGCATTTATACATGAATAAGGTAATTTTACCTATGATATGGGGATAATTTTATTATATTAAATGTTGTAAAATTACAAATAATTTGTACTGTGCACATCTCCTTATTCTACTTTATCTTTAATGCGCAAGCACTAGTTGCCTATAAGTGCAAAACGACAGAAATACATTGAGTTTCTCTATCCGTCGATTAGTCGAGACTCAACACGGCGGGATAAAGTTGACCAACTTACACCTTCTATTCGTTCGCCAAACTGATAATCAAAATTTTACCGCGATAGGGTCGTCACTTTGAAAAATTTCGGAACGGAATCATTCTGCCTAGAAAATTTTCTCCTCCGAGATTGACGGATCCGATCGGAGTCATTGTAACTGAGATATTAGACTTGGCGACTCCACGATCTGATTGTTTTTTTCTAAGGATACCAACCTAGACTTAGGTGGTTAGCCTTTGATACACTGTAGTATACAGCCCAGTTAGCGTTAGCTTAGGGATGTGAGTTTAGAAATCGGGCCGGTATGACAGTGTACTAATTAATAATTTCTTAATGCTGTTCGTGGTTGGGATATGATCTATCAGAACAACAATGTTGTCTATAAAGAAATGGGTATTGAATCCACGACTTCACCGAAGCAAAGTTTACAAGACCTAGTACACTACGACTGGACTACACCCGGCCTTGTTTGATTTTATGGTGCGGATAAAGATAGGCGCGCCTCAAAGTTTGAGTGTAAATCCATAATCAGATGTACTTTTTTTCGTATTGGGGTCGGTTTGGTCACCTCTCTCACGGAAACCTCAATTTAGCGCCTATTGGGACGTACATAAATGTATTTAGTATTTTGTTTATTTCATAATTAACCTGTCTATGATTTTCCTTTGCCGCGGTGGTTTACCAATTGTTATGGAAATAAATACTGGGCCACGTTTGAAGAAGTGTTGATTCTGCTGACCCAATTTCTCATTGACTTTCCTCCAACACTGTTCCAAATTGATTCTTCCTGGTCACAGGAAATTTAGTAGATATACTCGTAGTTATTATCAGCGAAAATGAAGTAAATAAAAAAATAAAAATAAGTAGATAAGGCTCTTCAAACAATCCATCAAATTTAATAGGTCTGATTACACGATTTAATGAAATTTATTGCTGGACTAAGAAAATTAATAGATAAGCACCGCCCAGTAGCTCATGCCGATAAAGACAACTGAGAACCAATAAATCATACCGCGACGCAGCGCTGGAATATGCCTTCTATGACCGCTAAAGTCACCATGTGAATTATTCGTGTTACCATAAAAGAAAAGTAAATAATAAATTTAATAGCGATGTAGAATTGTAGATATGCCCCTGGCGGAATCCAAGCTTAGGTTAGGCAGCTGTTATCGCGCGTTACTAACGAGACGTGCAAATGTTTCGTGCTCGGAGAGCTAGTCAGTCGTACGTGGTAGCGGAATTTTGCCGCGTGCTTCCTAATTTCTTTTCTTTAACTTATCAGTTTGCTGCCGCGTGCGAT